>OX596012.1:30232342-30832342 GCA_951394025.1 Heteromyza rotundicornis
AGAAGCCAACTATAATCGCAGGTGATTTTAACGCATGGTCAACTGTATGGGGCAGCAAGAAAACAACAAAAAGAGGAGAGGTGCTTCTGGAGTCGCTCGCCAGCCTTGAGTTGGTACTACTAAACCAAGGAACAAAAAATACATTTAGCAAAGGAGGAGCAGGATCCATAATTGATCTTACGTTCGCAAGCAGGTCACTGTCCAAGCTAATCCAATGGAGAGTCTCTGATATCTACACTCATAGCGACCACAATGCCATCATCTTCGAACCACAACCTTGCCAGCGCTTCAGGATGTCACGAACGGCACCCAAAGCACAGAAAAAGGGGTGGAAACAAAAGGAGCTAGAAACGGAATTGCTAGAACTAATGCTGGACGACATGGTGACGCTCCACAACAATGCAGAAACAAATGCAACGCGCATTAAAGTATGGCTGACGAATGCGTGCGATGCAGCAATGCCACGTAAAGGAGGAGGAAACGGCAGAGCACCACTTTACTGGTGGAACAATAAAATCGCCACACTGAGATCAGAATGTCACAAGCTCAGAAGAAGACACCAAAGGTCAAGAGGTCGAAGCGACCATGCTCAATTGCAAGAAGAGTTCAAGTCCAAAAGGAAAGAACTAAGGAAGGCGATATCCATTAGTAAAAGCAGTGCCTGGACAAAACTGAGAGACGACGTAGAAAAAAATCCGTGGGGCGGAGCCTTCAGAATCGTCTTCACAAAGATCAAAGGCAAAAGTGGAAACGCTCCAGTATCGCCCACAATCATGTACGACATAGTCAGTGGTCTCTTCCCGAGGAATGAACCACTTAGACTACCCCGACAATTAAATGTAAGGATGAGCGAAATCCCAGCAGTTACCATCGATGAGCTTCTTGAAGCCGCGGGCAGAATAAAGGCCAATAAAACTCCTGGCCTGGACGGTATCCCAAACGGAGTAGTAAAAATCGCCATGCGTAAGAGACCATCACTATTTTGTGACCTCTACACCACGTGCCTAAACGAAGGCACTTTCCCGGTAAGATGGAAAAAACAGCGCCTAGTACTCATACCGAAGGGTGATAAGCCCCCAGAACAGCCCTCGTCGTACCGCCCCCTGTGTATGCTGGATACAACAGGAAAAGTTCTAGAACGCATCATATGCACGCGCCTAGAGAAACTCACAGAAGGAGCAAATGGACTTTCCGAAAAGCAGTACGGTTTTAGGAAAAGTAGATCGACGGTTGATGCTATAGCTGCGGTGTGCGACATCGCTCGTAAAGCTCTCTCAGGCAAACGATGGCTAGAAGGCACGAAACAATATTGCGCAGTGGTTACATTGGATGTAAAAAATGCGTTCAACTCGGCAAATTGGAGCCGAATAATGTTAGCTCTGAACACTATGCGCGTACCAGACTACCTGATCCGAATAGTGGCAAGCTACCTCGATAGAAGGACACTCATGTACGACACAAATGAAGGAGCAAAAAAATACCGAATAACTGGAGGGGTGCCCCAAGGATCGCTCTTAGCGCCACTGCTGTGGAACATTATGTACGATGGTGTGCTAAAAATGCCAAAGCCTCCAGGAGTAAACATAATTGGATACGCAGATGACATAGCGTTAGTAATAGTGGCTAAACGATTGGAGGACGTTGAAAAGCTGTGTAGTGAAACCATGCGCCAAACGAAAGGATGGCTCGAAATCGCCGGTTTAGAACTAGCAGACCACAAAACCGAGGCCGTACTGATGAGCAGTCGCAAGAAAGTCGAGGTGTTACAGATTCGAATAGGAGGACACGTGATAACATCGAGCCCAAATATAAAGTACCTCGGAGTACTACTGGACCATAGGCTAAATTTTAAGGACCACCTTAAATATGCGGGCGAGAAAGCCATGAAGGCCAGCGCAGCTCTGGCCAGGCTAATGCCGAACATCGGAGGGCCAAGACAAGGCATAAGGAAGTTGCTGGCAAGTGTCAACACTTCCATCATCATGTACGCAGCTCCAATATGGATTTCGGGAACGAGGTATAACTCCTACATGAGGGGAGTAGTGTCAGCCCACCGGCTCACATCCTTTTTTTTTTTTTTTTTTTAAATAGTAATTTTATTCAATTGAATCACCTAATAATAACTTAGGTCTAACAATGATTTTTCAAAAATTCAGAAATTCAGCTTTACTTTATAATATTCAGATTACAACTATTTGCCCTATATCCATTGATTTAGGCAATGTAGAGTTATCGTAACTAATATATGGTTAATATATTAGTTTCGTTTGAGACGTGAGGGATTCAGAGGTCTCAGTAAATTTCTAGCTAGAATGTTTGGGTGAAACATGAGCTTCTGCTTGTACTTCGAGGTAAATTTCGGAATTTCGTCTTTTACTGCAGGTATATTCAGGTCTCTGTGGATGTTAGTATTTTTTATATACCAAGGGGCTCTGGCAATTTGTCTCAGGATTTTAGATTGGACTCTCTGGAGTTTTTCCACGTTCGAGGGAGAGGCAGTGCCCCAGAGTTCAATTCCATATGTCCATATGGGTTTTATTATACTTTTGTATATTTGGACTTTGTATGTGAGATTTAGCTTTGATGCCCTTGAGATTAGCCAATTTAGTTCCAATTGCTTTAATTTGATCTGAGTGATTTTGGATTCAATATGTTTATGCCATGTGAGTCGGCGATCGAGATGCATTCCAAGATACTTGGTTTCGGAACTTTCAGGTACGACTTGGCCGTTTATCTTTAGAGCAGGTCACGTGCCCCTTCTTAGAGTGAAGGTTAAGTGACAGCTTTTGGATTCATTGACCTTGATTTTCCATCGATGTAGCCAATTACTTAGAGTGTCCAAGTGTTTTTGCACGTATAGAGATGCCATGTCAGGGTTTGAGTGAGAGCACATGATAGCAGTGTCATCAGCAAAAGTCGATATGAGAGTTCTATCACTTTTGGGCATATCTGCAGTATAGAGAATATATAGCAGGGGCGCAAGGACACTGCCTTGTGGTACTCCGGCCAGTATTTCATATTTTCGGGAGACAAAGCTTTTGTAATTTACTACAAATTTTCTATTCGTGAGGTAGTTTTTGAGTAGACAGTGCATATTAGCGGGAAGAATATGCTTTAGTTTGTAAATAAGTCCTTCGTGCCAGACTTTATCGAAGGCCTGGGTGATATCGAGGAAAACAGCGGAGCAATACTGTTTATTTTCGAAAGTGCCTTTTATTGAGTCAACAATGCGGTGCACTTGCTCAATAGTGCCATGCTTTTCGCGGAAGCCAAACTGGTGATCGGGAATCACTTGTTTTTCTAGAATTTTCGGTAGAATCAATTTTATTAAAAGTTTTTCGAAGAGTTTCGATATTACAGAGAGCAAACTTATAGGCCGGTATGACGTCACATTACTGGGATCTTTTCAAGGTTTGGGAATCATTGTAACTTGAGATAGTTTCCAATCATCTGGGTAGTGACATGTTCTGAGAATCGCGTTAAATATGTGCAATAAGTGGGTTATTGCAACTGTTGGCAGTTCTTTTATCATTGTTGGCGTTATCAAGTCCGGTCCTGGTGCTTTTTTCGGGTCCAAGCTTTTGTTTATTGCCTCCATAAGTTCGTTTTTTTAAATCGCGATTGTACAAGAGGTATTATGTGGGATTAATGTTGGTATTGGGATATCACCAGCTGTCGTGTTCGGGGTGAACACGGTTTTTAGGTGGTTGGCAGAAGCTGCACCCTTTTCTGCATCGCTTCTGGCCCAGTTTCCATTTGGCAGCCTTAGAGGGGGTTCTGTCAGTATTGGTTTTTTCATATTTTTGCAGCTCGCCAGAGCGAGTAGTTTGTTGATTTTGTGGGTGCGAGATGTTCAACAAATAGCTGGAATTCTCTTTCGGATTTCCTCTCAAGCTGCTTTTTTAGAATTCGAGAGACATCATTAAGCTGTTTTTTCAGATTTGGGGATCTGTTGTTTGCCAATCGCGACGTATTTTCCTTTTATTTTGTATTAACTGCTCTATGTCCTTTGGAGTACACTTTGCATAGCTGCGAGTTGAGCTTTTTGGGATTTGGGCGGGAGTGGCCACTGCAGCTGCTTGGGAAAGCAAGAGTGTGAAATTACTAACGGCTGTGTGTATTTCAACTTTCGTTTTTAGTGACACAATAGGGATAATGTGGGAGCTTATATACTTTCGATATTTGAGCCAGTTTGTGAGTTTGCTGGTCAGTTTATCTGGTGGATTGGCCTCAGAACTTGGCGCATACTTTATTGTGATAATAGTAGGCGTATGATCTGATGAGAGATCTAGAGAGGATTCAATAAACAATTGGCTCCTTTTTACAGTTTTGAAGACTGCAAAGTCAATGACATCGGGGGTTTTGCGACTGTCAGTTGGCCAGTAAGTTGGCGTGCCAGAAGAGATCACGTCAAGACCGAGTCTGTTGACAGTGTTCAACAGGAGCCTGCCCTTTGGCGATATAAGGCGAGAACCCCAATATGTATGTTTGGCGTTGAAATCGCCGGCAACGAGATACTTTTGTCCAAGAGAATGGAAAAAAGTCTGGAATTGTTGCTCAGATATTTTGTGTCTGGGCGGGCAGTATATACCTGTTAATGTTAGGCCTTTTAAGTATTCATCGAGAGAAATACTTGTCGCTTGGATATATTCTGTGCAATAATTCTGGAGAGCGTAATGTTTTATACGACTTTTAATGAGAATGGCGGTTCCACCTCTAGCGTTTCCGCTTGGATGCTTTGTGTCATAGAGTCTGTATCCTGGTAAATTGAAAAAGTGTTTTTCAGTGAAGTGTGTTTCAGAAATTAGCATAACGTCTATGCTGGACTCTTTCAAGAACTCGAGAAGTTCTAGTTTGTGATGACACAGGCCGTTTGCATTCCAGAATGATATTTTTAAACCATTCATGGCTTAGACATGAGATGTTGTAGTAAAAGACTTTGATTCTTTATCATTTCTTGCATCATATTTTGCATACCAGACATAAATTGAGACATATTTTGCATGAATATTTGTAGAGTTTGTTCAAGGCTACTACTAGGAGGAGCAGGTTGCGCGTGCACAGTGGCAGAGTGACCGCTTTTTAAGGCACTGGCGTAGGAAACGCCTTGTTTTGTAAGTGGGTTTGCGAAGGATTGTGCAGCGGATAGCGGAGGAAATTTTTTGGTTTTCCATGTTTCATGTTTTTGCGTAACATTTTCCGTCTTTTTTATGAAGCTTTGATAGACTGCACAGCCTCTATAGTTAGCAGTGTGATTGCCACCGCAATTACTACATTTTTTAATAGTGGAATCCTCTTTTGTTTTTGTGCACGAACCTGTTTCGTGCAGGTCTCCACAAATTACGCACACGCTGGGAAGAGTGCAGTAAGACTTTGTGTGGCCGTATTCTTGGCAGTTATGACACTGAATCGGTCCACTGCGCTTGTGAGGCACTTCAATTGTGATTTTGCGATGTAGCAGATATCTACTACACTATGCAAACGCGTCACTGTACTATCGCACGGAGCCTCGGGGCTGTTTCAATATTTTGAAAGTATAACTTCCGATATAAAAAATTGATTTTATGAGAGCAGATTTTTTATTCACACAACCGATTGAGCTGACGTTTCTTTACCCCCAACTTGCTGCACCAACTTGCTGAGGGTTTTTTTTTTTTTTTTTTTTTTTTTTTTTTTTTTTTTAATGAGGAGTAAAAGCGTCAAAAGCCTAAGTCAGTGTGAGACTTCCACTCACTAAATATCTCCTCTCGCGTACGGGTGGGTCCTCCCGGTACCACCGTCAGGTATTTCGTCGGAAGGCCGTAGGAGCTTTATTGCTCAATCGTCAGTTTTGGGTCATCAGTCCACAGTTCTCGTTGCATCGGGAGTGTTGCCTGCGTGGCGTGAACGTGTTCGTTCAGTATGTCTACTGCGTTCAATGCGTCGAAGCTCGATCATAATTTTCGCTGCTGCTTCCTTGAAGGATTCCCATTTTTGTGATGTTTCGCAAATATGGGACACCGTATTCGTTATTGTCGGGACCTCGCCGAATGCCACCGTCAAATCTGATCTCTCCTTACAGAAGCGTGGACAATACAGCAGGATGTGCCTGGCATCTTCAATCTCATTGGGACAGTTGGTACAAAACGGGTCATCTTCATGCTTGAAGCGATGAAGATATTGCTTGAAGCAACCATGGCCACTGAGCAACTGTGTCATGTAGTAGTCAACCTCTCCGTGTTTGCGTTCCATCCAAAAGGTGACATCTGGAATCAGGGCAAATGTCCATCTTCCATTTTCCGACCTTTCCCACCGTCGTTGCCATTCACTGATGCTGCGTCTTCGCTCGTCCTCCCTTGTTGCGTTCTTGCCTGCTGCGTAGATGCGTTGGAGTTCGCAAGCCAGAATATCTACCGGTGGCATTGCCGCGATCACACCGATGGCATCATCCGACACTGTGCGGAAGGCACTGGCGACTCTCAGTGCGCTATGCCGATATGTCGCCCTTATGCCAGCTATGTATGAAGCCGTCTGCGTGGCGTCTGCCCACACTGGTGCAGCGTAGAGCATAATAGAGCTTGTCACTCTTGCCAAGAGCTTCCGCCTGCTGGAGCGTGGTCCTCCAATGTTCGCCATGATGCGTGACAATGCACCGTTTACCCTTGAAGCCTTTTCGCTGACCGCCAACAAATGATCCTTAAAGGACATTCGTGTGTCTATCAGCACGCCAAGATACCGAAGATACGGTTGCGATATTATTTCGTGGTCCCCCACTCTGAAGGTGAAGACCTCACGGTTTTTCCGGGTGCTCAAGAGAACCGCCTCAGTTTTTTGCGCTGCCAGATTCAAATCCGCACCGTCCAACCACCTCATCACTCTCGATGCAGCGTCGCTACACCTCGTCTCCAGCGAGTGGATGTGTTTCGCTACTACCACCAGTGCGATGTCATCCGCATAACCGATCAGAGTGGTATCCGTGGGAAGATCGACAGTCAGAACGCCATTGTACATCACATTCCACAATGTTGGCCCCAGCACCGAACCTTGAGGGACGCCTCTAGTGACCTCGTACGTTTTTACGCCGTCGTCGGTGTCATATAGCAACACTCTGCCCTCGAAGTAGTTGGCGATGATTCGCTGCAAGTACCCCGGTACTCCGAAATTGCCTAGCGCTTGCATTATTCGCGCCCAGCACGCTGAGTTGAAGGCGTTTTTGATGTCCAGCGTTACTACTGCGCAGTACTTCTTGTCGCCCCCTTTCCACCTATCTCCGCTTGTCGCCTCACGAGCAATCCTCATCACCGCCTGGATGGCGTCGACCGTGGATTTTCCTCGGCGGAATCCAAATTGCTGCGTGGATAAGCCAGCAGGCTTTTCTAGCGAATCGTGAAGTCGGTTCACGATTATGCTCTCCAGTACCTTTCCTAGCGAGTCGAGCATGCAGAGTGGTCGATACGCAGATGGTTGGTCGGGTTGTTTTCCGGGTTTCAATAGTAGCACCAGTCTTTGGCACTTCCAGAAAGTAGGGAACGTTCCTTCGTTGAGGCATGCGGTATACATTTTTGCAAATGTCTCCGGGCTCGCCCTGATTGCCGTTTTCATCGCGACGTTGGGGATGCCGTCCAATCCTGGTGTCTTCTTATCGGACATTTTTCGAAGCGTGAGGAGTACTTCGTACAACGTCACCGCCGGGATGCGTCCTACACCCATAGGCAGGTGATAGTGGTGCACCCGTCCCCCCTGTGGGGGAAAGAGCGCAGCTACCACGTTGTCCATGAGTGTAGGATCCGAAGGTTGTGGAGCCCTTGGCCCTCGAACGCTGCTCATCACCACTTTATAGGCTTTGCCCCAGGGATCGATGTCAGCGCCTTCACGCAGTTCCTTGAAGCAGGAGTCTTTACTAGCACGGATAGCCTTCTTGAACCGTTGGCGGCATTCTTTATAGTCCGCGTGTAGTAATTGCCACAGCGGCAGAATGCGGTTTCGAGCGCGTTGCGCTTTCCTGCGAGCCCGATTACAGCATCTTCTACATTCGGCGATGTCTTCATTCCACCAGTAAACAGGTTTTCTGGTTGGCACGTGTGTCCTCCTCGGCATTGCTGCGTCGCATGCTACGCTTAATCGTTTCGTGATTCCTATCGCCATTTTGGTGGCTTCGTCGTCAGGCGTCTCCATTTCGCTCCACGCCATCTGGAATACTTCAGCATCAAAGGCATGTTGCTTCCAACCCTTAGTCTGCGCTATTGGTATTTTCCGCGGCAGGACGATGCTTTGTACATTTATGACAATGGCTCGATGGTCGCTGTGCGTATAAAAATCGCCTATGCTCCATGTACTGTGATGTGCTATCGAGTTGTGCGCGAAGGTAAGGTCCACTGCAGACCGCTTCGTCCCAGCCTCGAACGTGTGCTGACCGTTGTTTAGGAGCTCGACATCCAATGACGCAAAACACTCCATAACAATCGTACCCCTGCGGTTTGTGCTTCTACTGCCCCATGTTGTAGACCACGCATTGAAGTCACCAGCAATAATTACCGGGGACTTTGTTTGTGCTTCCATCACCAACTCCGTTAGCATCCGTTCATATTGCCATATGTCCATACTAGGTGGAGCATAGCACGAGAAGACGTAAACTCCATTGAATTTTACCCAGGTGAAGCCATTGTTTGCTACTGGTGCTTTGTTCTGGCACACTTTGCCACCAAGTGTCCATATCGCCGCTTTACTGGGTGCGTCCGAAGTCCATTCGCATCCTTTCACATTGTGATGTTGCTCGCACAGAATGGCCAGGTCGAATTGTTGCTCGAAGATGTTTTGCTGCAACATGTCCTGGGCCGCAATACAGTGGTTGAGGTTTAATTGGATGATATTCATCGTCCACCTTTCTGCACCGCCTTCTGACGTGCCGGACAGCGAGAGCTTCCAGCCGCGTGACTTCCGTCGCACAGAGCGCATTTTGCTTTGTTTGTGCATGCCGCTGCGAAGTGACCCTCTTCGCCACACTTCCTGCAAAGATTGCTGCGGTCTACCCGTTCTTTGCAATTTTGTGCGATGTGGTTGAACCCCCAACATTTGAAACATCTCTTCGGCGAAACGCTCTCGCGAACTCGGCAGGACGCCCATCCAATGCGGAACCGCTGCATCTTTATCACCTTCGCTGCATCATCAAATGGCAGGACGACGTATGCCGTTTGTGTGCCTTGATGACTCAACTTGCTGAGGGTATCCTTGAGGGTATGCAGTGCTTTCCGTACGGTCTCCAATGACGCAGTGAATGTGGTATGTGGCCGAATGCCAGTCGATATTGCGGCCAGCGAAGCAGCGGCCATGCGCCACGTTAAAAACTTACTCGAACGAGACCGCATTCGATCGGATAGCTACAGAAAATGGCAAGAGCACTGGGATGGGTCGACAAAAGGACGGTGAACCCATATGCTGATCCCAAACATCCAACTATGGATAAAACGGACACATGGAGAGGTAAACTACCAGCTGACCCAATGGATCACTGGCCATGGCTGCTTTAGAGAGTACCTGCACAAGTATAAACATGTGGACGATCCATACTGTTTGTACTGCACACAGAAAGTCGAAAATGCGCACCATGTTCTAATAGAATGTGGAAGGTTTGAGGAAGCACGAAAAACGTTGGAACAACATATCGGAGGAAAATTCACGGCGATCCTACTCATTAGCAAAATGATGGCATCGAGAGAAACGTGGGACGTAGGCAACCATATCATTGCGGGGATCATGCAACGTGTGCGGCAAGATGAACAAAGAAACAGAAGGCTGTAAATAAGAAGAGAAGGTTTTAAACCTAATCCTGCCTTGTGAAGAAATGCTTTCACTAGTGGTACCACAGGGGTGATACAGGACAGCGAAATACGAGTAGGTGGTTTTAGTGGGTAAAAATCCCACACTATTGGCAATGCAGGAGCAACCAATGTCTTTTGAAGATTTCCACCTACCAACAGGTTAAAAAAAAAAAAAAAAAAAACAAAACCCGCTCTCACTAGAAAAAGTCTCCACTTCAGGTTGTTGCTGCATTTCTGTCGTTTGCTTTAATTAGTTTTCGGTATTTTGGCAGCGGACAGACGTTCGCTTTTTTATAGAGTTTTTTAAATAGTAAATTAAAGTAAAATAAAGTAAATTTAAAATTAAATTAAACTCAGTGTGAATAAATTGTGAAAGGTGAAAAGAAGTGACCCAGTGAACACACTAACTAAAGTAAAAAGTTAGCAACGCAGGAGCAGAATCCAATCAAAAAGTGCAACAACAACCACGTGAGAATAATTCTTTATTGTAGCGAAATTTGTGTACGGCACAGTCAGTCATTAAGAAATACGAAATATTTCTTTGACTGGATCTGATCGCAGAGCAAAATATTTAAATAGGGAATTGGATATTTGTTTATCGCTTTTTTAATATTTTTAGTGAAATATTCAGAATAAGCGAATTCAAATATTTAAATATTTTGGCCGATTTGTATTTTTTGTTGTTTTCCCTTTCCCAATTCTCTTATTGTAGTGTATTTAAAGTGCGCCCTACGCCAGTATTTCCGACACTGAGAAAGGGTTGAAATTTATTATAAATTTTTTTTATCGCTTTTAAATATTTTCGAGAAATATTTAAATAAAATTAGCAATTTCAAATATTTTTTGTTATTTGGAAAATTTTTTGATTTTTTGAAATTTAAGTGGATTTTTGGTTTGTTGAGATTTTTTGTGACAAATGGCTACCGTAAAGGAATTTCATCGTCTGGCTGACGAAATTCGAAGCGGAATTCAATACCACTGGTCAGAATGACCATTCGACATTTTCGTTAGAAGTGCAACGCGAAGAATTCAAAAAGATTTGTGGGTAAAAGCAAAGGCAGCTTATGAGGTCTGCTCACAGGCAGCCTCTGCCAGTAATGGGGAGCCTAGTGACGATTTACATGATGGCTGAATTTGCTCACAATCTGACAGCTCATCATTTAACGCCCCCTCCCATTTCTACTATGATTGTGAATTCGAATGAACATCGTCTGTCTTCCAGCAACATGAGGTTGCCTCCGTGTGACACTGAGATATTTTATGGAGATTATCTCTCTTGGCCTACTTTCCGTGACATGTTCACGGCCATTTATATACAAAACTCCGGGTTAACATCAGTTGAAAAACTTTACCACCTGTGTCAAAAAACTAGAGGTGCGGCTAAAGATGTAGTGAAGAAGTCCCCTCTCACAAATTATGGATATGTGCAGGCGTGGGATAATTTATCAGATAGGTATGAAAATAAGCGTATTTTCAAAAAACTAGAGGTGAGGCTAAAGATATAGTGAAGAAGTCCCAAAAGTCCAAATTCAAAAAATGTGCAATTTTGTAATAGGATCACCAATTGATCCCAGGTTAAGTAGAGACGAAGGGTCTCATTCTTCCTCAATTAAGCGGCAACATTCCCACAGTTTCTATCGATTAGACCTTGGTGCAGAATTTACCTGATTTGCAAATGGCAGATCCTAATTTTCGTAAAAGCGAACAAGTGGATGTCCTCATTGGAGGTGACATATATCCACGAATTATTTTAGATGGAATACGAAGAGGTATTCTACGGCAAAACCGAAATCGCCATACTTGAAAGCAGATTTCGCCACAGACAACAGCGCCCCTACATTTAACATATTTATATAAGGTAGCGTTCATATTTACGCGGTTGGCGTGAACATTGCCGCCCGCCTTGCAGCATCACTGCAACTAAATCTAATAGTGAATTACAAAATTCCATATTTATAAAAAATGGGGGGCGTACATTTATAAAATTGGTGATCAGCGCAATTTAAATTCAATTTAATAAAAATACATACAAATTACATGTGGTAATTTCCTCTAAAAATTCCTCCACAAATTAGGGGTTGGACGAAAGTGACGTTGCTGCTCAAAGGCGCGCTAGTATTGTGTTGGCTCAAGCGTACGAGGCCCAAGTCCAACCGACTGATAGCTGACCAGATCAAGCGTACGAGGCCCAAGTCCAGTCAGATCACCGTCGTGCGCTTCTATGAATGGCTCAAGCGTACGAGGCCCAAGTCCATCTATATCATCGTCGCGCGCTCCCATGGATGGCTCAAGCGTACGAGGCCCAAGTCCATCCGTGCTGCAGCCTTGTGCTTCAGATGATGGCTCAAGCGAACTAGGCTTAAGTCCATCCCTTCTCACTTCTAGTATTTAGTACCTTCGTTTGATTGGTATTATTCTCTTTTTAATTCTTTACTCAAAAATATACTTTGTTTGGAAATTATTTCAACTTTTATTAGAAAAGTTCTCGAAGTTCACATTGGCGCCAATGTACGCAGCTTTGTAAAGAGTTGGCAGAATTAAAAAGGGCAATTATCGTGTACAAATTATTTGAAGCTTTATTTTATAAATCACTTCACTTTCAAAATAAAATCACAAAATTGTTTTTGGAATAATGAAGAAAAACGAGAGTAAATGAGTGGTTTCGGCTGGCTATATATATATATAGATATATATATATATCTATATATATATATATCATAAAATTATATGGTCTCAAGACCCCATATATATAGATATATATATATATCTAGATATATATATATATATATATATATATATATAGCCAGCCGAAACCACTTATTTACTTTCGTTTTTCTTCATAGATATATATATAGATATATATATATATCTATATATATGGGGTCTTGAGACCATATAATTTTATGTTCAATGTACTTCTTCCTACTGTGTGGGGGTATTTCAGCTTCGGTATAGCCGAAGATAGTCCACTCTCTAGTTTTTCTCTAATTTACGATATTAGACTAAACAAAAAATTACAAAGACACAACAATCAAAACAATAGATTACAAATATTAATTTAAGTATTTTTTTTTTATACGAAATATAAAAAATCAAATACAAATAGAACAGTAAAGCAAACCGTAACGGAACAAATGCGAATTCAGCTAAAAGTTCTGCTTTATTTGTATACAATATACAAAAAACAAAATTCTGCTGAAATGTAAATACAAAATACAACAGAAATACAACACTTTGAAAATCGCCATGGCCGATCTTCACGGAGTTTGGCAACCCTGTCATTTACAAAACCCGACAAGAGGTAAAGGTCCTAATTGCGATTAAGTGCATTTAGAAGAAACATTTTTGTTATATAAAGTGAATCAGACAAGTCAAAGACAGAATATAAGCTATTCAAATCGTTGCAAATACAACGGAATGGTTCATTCTGCGCGTTATTAGAACGGCACATACTTAATATCAAAGGAATGAAAGATCTGGAACGACGGGTTGGAATATTAAAATCAATTTCTTGAAGCAAAAATGTAGAATTCAGAGAGCCATTTATCAATTTAATCAAAAATGTTACATTAAACATCGTTCTTCTATTTTTTAGAGTAGGGATGTCAAAGAGTTTTAAACTATTTTCGTATGGAGGTAGGTTCTGATTCGGATTCCGCTAAATATAAAACGGATTTAATTGCAGTTTTAATTTTGTTTAATGTTCATGAACAAAATTGGTTAAAATATTTCGTATATCGGTAGATCTTCTGCCATTGAAACGATTTGCATTTGGAGACGGTATAATTGACGGTACATTATTTGTGTGTTCACTTCGTCATAGCCCATCGTGTAGCACACCGTTGCAATCGTCCCAATCCAAGTAGTTGTTTGGGCAATAAGACAATGACTCAGATTTATTAAACATAATGAAGGTTTGCAAAGCCACACAAGCCAGGACAACTTTTTCTGCGTTTTCAGGGAACATATATAGTGTTTGTAGTAGAATTCGCCAACGTGTCACAAGAATTCCGAAAGCATTTTCAATAGTTCGTCTAGCTCTTGAAAGTCTTTTATTGAAGTTATCCTTTTCCCTTGGTAAAAGTATGCCTGGGTAGGGTCGCATCAAATTTATACTCAGTGTTTCCTCAGGTGGTGTCTCCAACAAAGTAATGTGGTATTTGAATTTCAGTACTTGGCCAGTTTTTTGGAGAAGGAACTGGAAGCTCATTGTTTAGAAGTCTCTTTCCGAGTCGACTAATTTGAAAAATGCCTGCAATACGTTTTAGAAACATAAATTTTACAAGAGTCACACATATATCTATTTGTTTTGTGATATTCACACCGGCGTCGTTAATTTGTTAATTGTTATTTGTTCATATGCTTCTATTCTAGAATTTAACGAAATGGAAATGCACATGAAAACAATAACTAGAAACCACCAACGAATTAACCACGGCGGTGTGAATACCACGAATATTTACCTCCGTCACTCTGACTACCATACGTTCCAACTAGGGCTTTAACGGTCCATTTTTAGTCCCGAACATCCCGGGATATTTTTTCACAATTCCGGGATTAGTTTTTAAATAAATTAGTTCACAAAAAAGTTTAATACAAGAAAAATATAAATTTTCATCGCTCTAAAATATATTAAAAAAAATTATG
Organism: Heteromyza rotundicornis; assembly: GCA_951394025.1. Taxonomy (NCBI): domain Eukaryota; kingdom Metazoa; phylum Arthropoda; class Insecta; order Diptera; family Heleomyzidae; genus Heteromyza; species Heteromyza rotundicornis. The sequence continues at coordinate 30,246,787 of OX596012.1, forward strand.
TTAGAAGAAAAGTAGTTTTTGACAACATTTTGACCATCCAGAAATAAAAACTAGAGAGTGGACTATCTTCGGCTATACCGAAGCTGAAATACCCCCACACAGTAGGAAGAAGTAGGAAGAAGTACATTGAACATAAAATTATGACCCCATTTTGAGCCTCTGAGTGGAAATGGTACTCTTTGTACCACACACCCTTATAACCTAACCTAACCTATCGTGCGGACGGACAGACGGACAGACGGACGGACAGACAGACGGACATCGCTAAATCGACTCCGGCGGTATTGCTGATCAAGAATATATATACTTTTCCATACCGGACACGCCTCCTTCTGGGCGTTACTAACGTTGTGTCAAAGTGAGTATACCCTGCCACAGTGAGTGTGGGGGTATAAAAAAGGTGAGTTGAATAACTCAAAACAACAAAATTTTCTTTAAAAAAAATTACGGAATACTTTGAATAATATAAAACAAACAATAATTCCAATAAAAATGTTTGTGCCCAAAACTTTTTCCTTAAGAAAAAAAATTTTAATTATTTCAGAAGAAAATTTACAGTCTTTAATTGGGCGCAGGCCTTGTTCCTCTGCGAACTCTTCGATAGCTCTCGAAATCGTTTTCAAAAAAGATGAAAAACAGAAAATTCGTTTCAAATTAGTTATCGTTTCTTTATTTTTTTATATATTTTCCTCAGAAAATCTTACCGGCTTTTCTTGGCTGTGGCGGCTGCTGCTTCGTATGGTATTCGGACGAGAGATAATTAATATTTAAAAAGCCAAAAAGCCGTCGGCAAAACCGAAGTCGCCATACTTGAAAGCAGATTTCGCCACAGACAAGAGCGCCCCCTACATTTAACAAATTTATATAAGGTAGCGTTCATATTTACGCGGTTGGCGTGAACTGGAAACTGATATAAATGTAATGTTACAAACCTTACTTAAGCATATTTAATTTGAATTTTGTTTTTTCTAAAGAAACGGAATCTCAAATAATGAAAATGAATTCATTCATTTGTACCTTTATTAAATCGAAATAAATATTTTTGTATTTTTTCCATTAAAAGATGTGAACAATTATTTTTTATTTTTTTAAAATGTATATTGCTTGGAAAACTAACAAATCCTGAAAAATCCCGAATAATCCCGGGATCCCGGGACCAAAACACAATTCTATATGGCTTTTGCTCGTGACTGTTCACAATTGCGTATTTTAAACGTGTTCCCAGGACAGCTGATTGCAGCTCTAGTCTCGGAATTGACAATGGCTTCAGAGGACTGCAGCGTGACTTGCCAGCAATAAAAGCGACACTGACTTCATCTTCGTGACATATGCGCCAATATGCGACAGCAGCAAATGCGAGCTCGCTCGCATCCACGAATACGTGTAATTGAATATCAGAAGACGATTCTGTAAATTTCAAGTGGTAACATCTCGGTACACTGAATTCTTTTAATTGTTCAAGCACCCTGTTCCAATCGTAGAATATGTTGTAAATGTCATTCGGAATGGCGTCATGCCAGCCGATATTCAACTGCCACAATCTTTGCAGCAGAATTTTTGGCACCAACGTTACGTTAGACAGGAATCCAAACGGATCAAAAATCGACATTGTTAGCCCTAACAGCTCTGCTTTTGTTTGCATACCGAGTAATTTTTCGTATTCCGACTCACTACTGCACATGTTTTTCGATATACGTTTACCTGACGTCGATTTTTCATTAATGGCTTGCATCAACTCATCTGAGTTTGATATAAAACCTCGCAGCTCAAACCCTGCCAAACTGTGTATTTCGATTACTCTCTTCGCTACGCTTATGCTCTCATCAACCGTGGAGAAACTGTCTACGTAGTCGTCAACATAATGGCGATTAACTATTGCCTCGGTTGCTCTCGGATATTTGTCTTGAAAATTTGACGCATTCAAATTCTTCACGAATTGCGCCGAACATGGCGAACACACCGAGCCAAAAATCATTGCATTCATAACGTAAACATCAGGTGCCCTGGATTGATTCCAATTTCACGTATATTAACGTGGTGGAACATCTCTCGGATGTCTCCGCAAATCGGCAAACGGTTGCATGGCAAACGGTTGCTCTATCACAACAATTTTCGTTGGAACCAAACAAGGTCCATCCTAACTTTATCTCGTGCACAGTGAAACCTTCGTCAAAATTGACTACTGGCAGAGCGCGCACCAAATTCGTATGTGACATGCCTATTAAAATATGAGGCACCGAATCGGTGTAGCCTTCAATTGGGACATCACTTAACATTTTGTATCGTTGCTTAAAATTCTCGAGATTCAATGTTTGAGCGTGCAAAAATAACTTTTTCGTTGTGCGCACACCTTTCATGTGAAATTGACCAGCTCCGCTGTGTGTGCCAGAAATTTCCAAATTTACGCGCTTAGACTTTTCGGTGGTGGTTTGATTATCAATCCATTTTAAGTGCAGCAGGTCTGCAGCGACTTTAAGACCAATTTGATTGGCGATCTTCTCCTCGATAAGAGTAACCTGAGCTCCGTCGTCGATAAAGGCCATTACTATGAGGCTTCCTTTTGGTCCTTGTAATTTCACAGGCAAGAATTTCAGCAAAGTTTTCTGCGCAAAAGAATTCGTTGTGTCGGCTAAATTCGTTTCAGTCATCTGGCAGCTGTCATTTGTTACAGTTTGACAAGCACTGACCGTAGCAACATCTGATTCATCGAGCACAGAGTGGCTAATTTTCGTATTTTTGGAATTCATATTATGAAGGAGTTTGTTGTGGTATTTTCGACAAGAGATACTTCTTATTCGCGACGGCGCTTACAATTTTGCACGTTATGGCCTCGTGCCAGGCAGCAAAAACACAGACTATTTGTTTTAACAACTTCCCAACGTTTTTCATATTCGGCATCTTAACATTTTTTGCATTGGTACAATTTATGATTTTCTTTGCAAAAGGCACATTTTAAATTTTCCTCTGTTACAGTTAACACTGGCTTCGTAAATCGGGTGAACTTCGATGTCAGCTGTTCGTTGTTGACATTTGATCGCGTCGGAGTTGTTTCAGTCGCCATGGCGACATACATTGACATTTGTTGCAGCCAAGTGCTGAATTCGCGTATAGTAGGATACGGCTTATTTATGGCGAACGTGTGGAGCGCCCATTCTTCTCTTTTATTCAGTGGTAATTTACTAACCAATTCGTCAAGCAGCGTCGGGTTAGATAAATGAGGCAAGGCACCAGCATTCTCCAGAAAAGCGGCCAGATTTGACACCATTGAGCTGAGGTTCGCGATTTCGCTTATTTTTCCACCGGTTATCATCGGAACTGCTCGAGCTTTAGCTAGCTGGCTTCGAATAGGTAGTTCAGGTCGACCGTAGTGAAACTCCAATGTCGACATAACATCATTGACGCTTGCTGGGTGAATTAGCAAAGATTCACGTGACTTCACGTTGACGTGACTTGAGACGGCGGTCGTAGAAACGTCGGCAGACGTGACTGCTGATTTCGACGCAAGCGAAATCAGCGAATTCATCAGACTTAACCTATCTTTTTCTGAGGCTGCTGGAGACAGTTGCAATTTCCTTATTTCCAAAGCTGGGCATAGTTAATCGAGAATTTAACTTCGTTAATCCGGAAATAGTTAATCAAAAACTTAACTTCGTTAAATTAAAAAGTTAATTGCGTTGAAAAGTTAGCTTCGTTAAAAGTTAAATTAAATAGTTAAATTCTCTATAAAAAACGCATAAAAAACATTTTAACTATATACAATAGAATGCCTACACTCACAGACCCTTTTTTCGATCGATTTCAGCCCTCTATATGCAAATTTAACTTAAAAAATGAAAACTTTGTAAAAATTTTACAAAACGAATTTGCCGACGCGTTTTTTTTTTATTGTCACTACGCACCCAGAGTTCCAAGTTGATTGGAAAATGTAGGTGGCGGCTAAACAGTTTCGCGCCGACCATAATCGGCTTCAATCGGCGTGCGAACAAATCGATGTCAATATCGGTTGAGCCGACACAACCGACTCAATATTTCGCCGCCGACCAAGCTAATACATTTGCCGGCGGGCTAGGCACGCCGTCTCTTTGGACTTGGAACTTTAAATTTTTGTCAACAACTCGAAAGAGTTCTGTGTTTACAATTTTTCAACAGTGTGGCTAGGTGGTATTATTAAAAATAGTATGAATTCTTATTTTTAATTTTTTTTTTTACATTTAATAATAAAAAAATTGTTTTTGTTTCAAAGTTAACTAATGCTAGTTAATCGAAGAAATTTAACTTAACTAAATGAAAAAGTTAATGGTTTTCGAAATTAACTGAAACGTTAAAAGTTAACCAAAAATTTAACTTCGTTAATTAACTATTAACGAATTAACTAGTTAATGCCCAGCTTTGCTTATTTCCTCCTGTAACTCAGATATCGCACTATCTACCGGAATTACAGTGCAATCGAGCTCCTCGTCGCTAGTTACAATATTTTCATCTTTCGATTTCTACATTTCTGTTGAATTACTCCTCAGATTGTAGCGTGGCATTTATTCTCAAAATGGCGGAGGAATAAATATTAAAAAGAATGTTGCGGCGGCAATTGCAACATGAAGGAAGACGAATATATTCAGAACCAAAACAAACGCATTGAAGTTTTAATCAGAAATGGAGAAGATTGAATCGGTTTTAATATCTAAAATTAACACAAATTGTTACACTGAAAGAAAAATTTAGTGGATTGGTTTTTAAAATAGAGCTTAAAACAAATTTGTTTAATTTTAAGACACGTGCTTTCAAAACAAATTTAAAAACGCAGTCATTCAATTTTAAAACTTTGTGCTTAAAACCAATTTGAAAGCAAATTTATCAAATTTTAAAACAATTTCATTCAACTAAAAAATTTTTGTTTTCAATTTAAAAAAAATAACTTCAAATTGAACAAGTTTGTTTTAAAATTGAAAAACTACGTTTTAAAATTGGTTTTTAGCGCAAGTGTTTTGAAATTAAACAAATCTGTAAAAGGCTCTATTTTAAAAACCAAACCGTTCAATTTTAAAACATTTTCCTCTCAGTGTAGGATTACACACTTATTCGGTTAATTAAAAAATGTCTTTTTTCCGGAAGCTGCATAAGAAAAAAGTTAACTTAACTTAACGAACACATACTTTCGTTCAATCACACAGAGGTGTATTTAAAGGCAAGAGAAATTCAATTGTAAATAAAGCGAAAGATATTATAAAAAATAAATCAAACTTCGTGCATTCTCTTCGTATTGGACCATACTTTAGATAAAAATGGTTTAGTCTCAATCTAAGATGTTCTAACTAAATGCCAGACTAAAAAACTCAAAAAATCCTTATTTTTTTCACTTTGACCAGGTCAATACACTTCTAATCAAAATTTAACAAATTAACATACGGTAAAAATTAGTAGGCTGTGCTATACAAATTTACTATTTGGCAGCTGTTTTAGTAAAGCCATCAGATATTAGAAAAAAATGTAAATTTTGCGTTCTGATAACCACTATTATAACGGTGTTGGGTAGATTCAAAATATATGAATTGGTTTTGTTATTTATACCTATGTGTTATTCAAAAACCATTATATCAATACTGTTTTCGCATGGTGCAACGTTTCTATTGAACATTTGGCTTTCGAGGTAATTAAAAGTCGTCTTGCAACCCTTTTTTGCACTTTTCTGCTTGTACCAATGAGCTGAAAAGTACATACAAAATCATTTTCCTTAGAGGGCTGGCGAGAGCAAAGCACAGACATTGAATAAAATATACACCTAGCAAACAATATCATGAGCTAATTTTGGATGATTTTTTGAGCACTCAGAATTTAGAGTCCAGAAAGTATCTATTTTTGGATTATTGTTTGAGCGCTCAAAATTTAGACTATAAAAAGTATCTAGTTTTGGAGGATTTTATTAACCAACTGATAGAGGCACCGTAGCTCAAGGGGCTAAGCATTGAGTTACGAAACAGGAGGTCCCATGTTGGAACCCTGAAAAAGGTAAAAAGTTTTTCTTTAATATTTGAAATGTTAATAATTTGATTTGATATTTGAAATAGAATTCCATGGCCGTACCATAAGGAAAACATATTAGAGTCATATTTTAGACTCTTTTTAGAGCCATATTTCCGCCTCATATTTGAATCATCCAATTAGAGTCTTATCTCATACATTTCATCGTGCCCCTACAGGAAGGGAAACACGCCATATGCGGCTCCTATTAGAGTATTTACCGAGCGAAATGAGAGGAGTAAAAAAAAAGTCAAAAAGTATTCATATTTCACATTTTCTTAGACTTGCACAGCATCACCAAGCGCCCCCTAATGACATAAAAATTTGAACCGAATTTTTAGGCGGATTTTCTCTGTAGTGTTTTTTTTTAGATTTATACAGTTTTTCGGTACAATGGTACTTTTTCAATGCAATTTCATTAAAAAAAGTACGTAAGTACTACATTTTCGATACAATTTTACACTTTTGATCTTATTGATACATAACTCAATTTTTTAAGAAGTCATGAAATTAGTAGTCGGTTATGATTTTTTTTTCGATTATTTCCAAAATGTGAAATGGATAAAATCGAAGAAATAATCATAGAATGTAGAGATTTAGCTTAACATGCAGAATTTAAACGCAGTCTTAAAGCTTTTCTACATGAGAATTTCGTTCCGAAGTGAAAAGTATTGAAAATTAATTCAATGAACATTTTTTGCCAACATTTAACGAATTTCCTTGATTGATTTGAGGAAAAATATGATTTGTTTTGCGCTATATAAAAATTCCTCAGTTGAAAGACAAAATTCTATAAGTTAAAGAAAATTTATTAAATTCAAATTATTTATATTAAACGAGCTCTAAGCAAATGAATATTGTGTATAGTCGAGTTCAAGGTCAGTGCAACTTAAATCAATTAAGCTGCGAATTTTTACAACAACAAATTGTATGCCAGCAGGTAGAAAGTAAGTTATATGCATTTCACTGCCCACTACGGCAGATCATCAGTAACCTTTTTTCCGGGTACGATATTCTTTGTTTAAACTACTATATATATACAACCACACAAGCCGAAGCAATTGCTCGAACTATGACGTCTGTATATTTATTGTAGTTCAATGAAAATCGACCGTTTGTACCCGCACACAATTTATTTGTTGTATAGAAGCACAGTATAGCTGAGCGATTCTACTCAGATTCAATGCAAGAAGCTACTATGTGATCAACTTAAATCAATTAAGCTGCGAATTTGTACAACAAAAAATCGCACGATTTTTAGTAGCAAATTATTTTTGTTGTCTAAAATGGATGAAATTCCTATACTGTGTCCAATTTGTCGACAATTTGTTTAAAATTTCACCCATATTTTTGCTTAAACTTATTCATGTTGTTGTTATTCTTTAAATTTTTTATCATAAAAGTTAATTAATTTATAATTGGAGTTTTTTGAAATTACGGCTTTATTTCACATTTCGCAATCGAACCCCGAATTTAAACCTTTTCATAATCCTTATATTAACCCATTCATGACGAGCGTGCCCATATGGTAACGCTGATAGCGCTCTACGGTATGTGCAATTAAAAAAATATTTGAACGAATATCACTAAGCCGTTTTTTGATATTTATAAAGCATACTTTGATCTTTCTTTTGATATATAACTCTAAGCAATCGCTCGTCAGTAGCGATCGTGGCGGATAATTGAAAAGTCGTGTTTTTAAAAAGTGGGCAAAAACAGCGAAAAGTCACGACCTTTCCAGTAAGAATATTTTTCATTGCCATAAAAATTTATATATTGTGAATATTTTTTTTTTGGCATTTGGGTAGAATATCAAAGTATTAGAAAACGTATAAAATAAAATTATTTATAACTTCTGTGTTACCTTTTTATCATTTTGAATTTCGATGTTACCATATGGGCACGCTCGTCACAACTCTAGCAAATTTAAATTTTCTTACTGAAAATGTTTGTATGAGCTTTTTTTATGTAAAATGTAATATATTTTATTTGTATATTAATTTGAAAGTGTGTTTGTATACTTAATATTCAGATTTAAAATAATTTTGTGTACGTGTTTATATACATATTTGCGTACAAATTTGAGAATTTTTTTTAAAATGAAGTAAATTTTATCTATATATTATTTTGAAATATATTTTTTTAGCTTCTTTCATATAAAGTTAAATATATTTTATCAATAAATTGTCTTTAAAGTGTGGTTATGTACTTGGTATGCTTATGAAAAATTAGCAGCACCTCTTAGGTTGATTTAGCCATATCCGTTTGTCTGTCCGTTATTTTGATTGGTATGGGCTATTGAAGGAGCTAAATGAAAGCTAGGCTGTCCAAACATTGAATTTATCCTTTGGAGGTCCTAGAAGGAGTTGGTAATGCAAATGGTCGAAATCGATCAACTGCCACGACTACCTTCCATACAAGTGTGTAGTATGCAACGTAGTAAGAAAGAATGGTATGTTTGTGCAAGTGATAGGAAGCGGATGCATGACTGATTTCCGGCTCTAGCTCGTCGGCTAATGGGGTAGGATTTGGCATCCTATAACCTGGTGAACACGCAACACTACAGCAATAATTATTTAGTTGTGCATGCATCTAATGGATGGTAAATAAAGAAAAAGGAAAATTGAAACTATATCGGTAATTCAAAATCAAGCACTTTGGTGTAACCTTGATGTTATTAGCTACACTTGCCCACCCATCCATGATCAACAAAATGGAAGCCATCCTAAATAAAAATATTTTATTGATCCCTATCCATACCACAGCACAATTTACGACCACATGCTAGAAATCAGAACCACCAACAAATTTAGGGATTCATTACACAAATAAATGCATTATAAAAATTTTAAAGAAAATTATCTGTTATAAAAATAGCTCAACTTAAATTCAGTTGAAGTGACCAACCAAAATAACAACTCCAATGGAAGTTCCATACTCTAACAATTTTCTTAACAACCATTATATACTACAATAAAAAAAATTATGTAAACCACAATTTGGCTAAAAGTATCTATAAAATACGTAGCTAAAAAAACTAGAGAAAAATTAAGAAAAGAACAAAATCAGAAAAAAATTGAAAAGAATGTACTATTGCAACTTTATGCATGCATGCAGAAATTATTGAATCTTTGTTCGTTTCTTTGTTTTGTTCTTTTAGTCTTTATGTAGTGTTACCATACCAAAAAAATAAAAATTGTATTTAATTTACAACATTTTAATTAAAATCGAAATTATTATATTTAATTTAGGTTTTAAAAGTCGTATCGTTTCAAAAATCAAATTATTAAATTGTTTCTGTTTTACTCGACATTTTATTTGAATTTAGTTTTAAAACATCATAAGAAATAATAGCAAAACCAAAAATAAACTTAAGCTCATTATTAGCAATTAACCAAAAGCAAAAGAAAACAAAAGAGAGACTTACTTATCGATTACTCCCACGATGAAAGATCTTTCATTGTTGTTGTATGAGTCGATGAGCTGAAAGCAAGGTTTCGGTTTTGTGAGCGGGAGAGACAAAAGCTTTAAATAACGATTCGTAAGAATTACGATATCCTGACACTCGATAAAAAAATGTTGTTATATGCTTTTTATATCATTTTTGAATTCTTTTTATAATTATTCTTTAACACTATAACCGATTTAACCCGAATATAAAATACTAATATAACTAATCATAACACTTCATAACTCTAGCTATGGAAAAGCAAAAATTATAAACAATTAATTCACTTTTTTTTCAACGTTTGCTCTCCTATACTGAGTATTTCCATTAACACGAGAGAATAGGAATTTTTATGGATAATAACATAACCTCAATTCGCATACATGCATGGATTTCAATTTTTTTTATTTAAATAGACCACATATCCTTTATATGCAATTGATTACTTTTTTTTTTAGATTATGAATTTTAAATGGAAAATAAGGCACTTTAATGATACTACATAAGGTAGATTTTCGCGCACGGGGCTTTTAATTTACGGGGTGATTCTTAATTTTTTTCATTTTCACAACACAGACTTTCCTTTTTTCAGGGGTTTGAGTTTTTTTTTTCTTAGGGGTTTCGGTTTTTCACTAGGAATTATTAAATATAAGATTTCCCCATCATTTTTAGTTCTTTTTGTCTTATTTTAATTCACAAACACGCAGAGTCGAAATGATGCGATGCGTTGCTTCGCCTCCGATTGCCAAATTTTACTGCTAGCTCTAGAACATCTTCACTTAGTAAAGGCCTGGAAAGTGGCGGTCAATGTCAATTCAATGACAAAGGAATGAGTACAGCCTGTACAATATTGCCAATTCAATATAAATTAGGTGCCAAATCTAGAGAGGATCATTATATTAATGATACATAAATTTGATTTGATTAGATATGAAAAATTGAGATTTACCTTTTCAGAAGTTGGCACCAATAAACAATGAAAAAACAATTTGTCCGAATTCGCCAGTCAATTGCTCGACAATCAAAATAGCCAAAAAAATCTATAAAATGAATAAAACACACTTTTCCGATAATCTACTTCTTTCTCTTTTTGGGTGTAGCTTACAAATTTCCACTTACGTTTTTGAGAGAAATGATTACGAAATTGCCAAATTGAATTTCTAAAGGAATTTGTAACTCATTGTAATTACAAAAAAACGTATTTCAGAAAAAAATTAGGTGTTTCTGAAGAATTAATAAAATGAAAAAATGTAAAAATTAATAAAATATTTAAAATTTTGGGAGAATGTAAAGTTTTAGGAATGTTTTCGACATACTTTATGTGAAAACGACTGAATAGGAAAATTTCCTAGGTATTAAAACAAATTTGATAGGATATAAAGAATTTATTTTAACTGCAAATTTGTAAACTGATAATGGCTGAATAACTTTGATTTAGCCGAATTTGACAATTGAACTTAATGTGGCGACGATTGAATAGGAAAAGACCGAGCTGGTTAGCTTCGCTGAGCAGGATATGTCGATTTTTAAGGTTGGCCTGCAGAATTTGTATCAAATTCCCACTAATTAAATGGCGCATAGGAAATAGATTTCTCTAGTACAATTGTGCAACTGAATTTTTATGGAGTTCTGACACACAGATGGCACAGATTGTGTATGACAAATATTTTATTTAAATTTTAAAAAGGAATAAAAAAATTTAAATCCTGTAGCTACAAGCACCCCTACATTTCCCCCCAACAACTAAACCTCGCGGAATCCACAATTTCCAAACAAAGTCATCGTGCAGTTTTTCACCAGAATTTAAGTCAGTTTGGGACATGAGCCACTTTAATGATGCATGATCGGTTATCACCGTGAACTCATGCCCTTCCACATACGCACGAAATTTTTTGATGCTTAGCATTGCTGCTAAACATTCCTGTTCGGTCACGGAATAATTGCGTTGGGCTTGGTTGAGTTTCTTAGACATAAACGCTATAGGAACCTCTTCACCCTCTTCAGTTATTTGTACCAATACACTTCCTATGCCTGTTTTGCTTGCATCACAGTGTATATAAAAAGGCTGTGAAAAGTTCGCACTATGCAAAACAGGGGCGGTGCTCAAGATGGTTTCTAATTCCTCAAATGCTTTTTGCGCTTCATCATTCCATGAGAATTTTTTACTGGTTTTCAACAAGTCTGTTAAAGGTGAGGTAACCGAAGCATAGTTCCTGACAAATTTCCGATACCAACCTGACATTCCTAAAAATCGTCTGAGTTGCTTATCGGATCGTGGCGTCGGAAATTCGGTAACGGCGGACACTTTTTCTGGATCCGTGCGAATAATCCCATTCCCAACAACGTGACCCAAGTAACGGACTTCTTTCAGACAAAATTTACTTTTTGCTACATTGATGGTTAATCCTGCTAAACGTAAGTGTTGCGCGATTTCTCTAAGGACGGACAGGTGTTTTTGAAAACTGTCTGATATGATCAACAGATCGTCTAAATATACAAAAACTTCAGAACGAAGAGGAGCGGGAACGACTTTGTCCATTAGGCGAGACATAGTCTGCGGAGCGTTACAGAGACCGAACGGCATAACTTTGTAGTGATACAGTGGCCTGCCAGGGACTGTAAATGCTGTTTTATCTCTTGATGCAGCATCAAGAGGTATTTGCCAAAAGGCGTCTTTCAAGTCTAAACTTGATATAAACTCGGCTTTGGGAAGTCTGCTTAAAATACCGTCAATGTTTGGTAATGGGTAAGCGTCTTTCACGGTTACGGCATTCAGTTTACGACTATCCAGGCATAATCGTACTTTGCCTGGTTTGCGTACCAGAACAATTGGTGACGACCACGCACTGTCAGATTCTTCGATGACTCCTTGTTCAATCATCCTATCAATTTCCTCGTACATTAGCTTTTCTATTACCGGTGATACAGGAAAGTGGCGTTGTTTGATGGGTGTAGAATCACCTACATCAATCATATGTGACAGGACCTTGGTTTTTCCAAGTCCTTCTTTGGAAAAAGATGGAAATGAATTTATAACCAGTTGAAGTTGAGTTTTCTGAATTTCAGTTAAGGAGTACATGTCTGAGATATTTGGAGTAACAGTTGAACTGAGTTCGCTTAGTAACCCTGTAGGTAAAAGATCGTACAATTTCCAGAACTCGATTCCTAAGAATAAATTCTGCGATAAACTTGGTATAATAAAAATAGTAATTTGTTTCGAAATTCCTCGAAAAATTATTTTCGTATCTACGCTACCTAGGACAATCTGAGATTTTCCATCAGCTGTACGGACGAAAGATTTAAATTTTTTGTAAGGGATATTTGATGCAATAAAATCAATAGCGGTTTGTGCACCAATGCAACTAATCGAAGCGCCAGTATCCAATAAGCCATTCACAGGTTTACCAAAAAGATTTATTTCAGCGTAGGGACTGCACTTAAAAATTTCTTTCGATTGGACTTTACTTTTTGCCAGAAAGAGCGTAATCTTAAACTTGAGCGCGATGGTGAATTTTGTGGAACAAAATCACTAAAGATCCGATTCCGGGCCTCAATGTATTCGTTTAAACGTACATGAAATGGTTTAAATTTTGATATAGGAAAATTTTTATCTGAGTTAGAATTAGTAGATGTGCTCAATTCTGAGTTACTGTTTAAAACAGAATTGATTGGTTGAAGAACACTTATTGTTCTGTGCTGGTCGATTGGTGTTTGAAAGGATTCGTTGGTTTGCGTGCACCTTTCAACGCACTTTGCGGAAAGTTTTTTGATTCAGCACATTTTCTACAATTAGGCTTATATATATTAGGGATGCCACAACCGTAGCAAAACACTTTTCGTTCGCCTACGCAATCTTGGTAACGATGACCAGTTATGCCACAATTCCAACATGTCAAAGAAATGGCTGAGATAGAATTCTCATCCTCAATAGTGACGGACGAAGCGTCATCAACATGGTCAATCTCCGAAACATGTCGACGTTGCGGAAGTTGTTTCGAATAACGATGATCTCGTTTTACATCAAGAAAGAAAAATTCGCGCTTTCTACATAAATCGCGAAGATGTGCTATTGAATAAATTGATAATTTTAAAAGCTCATGTTGAATTTCAGGGAGCAAGTTCCTGCGTAAAATTTCTGCAGAGGTCTTACTTGGTGTTTGCGATGAGCCTGTACCTGTTTCGGATGCACATAGAGTACCACAGACTGGACATGACTTTTTCTTTTGCACGTGTTTTGAAATGCATGTTTTATGAAACATATGCCCGCAAATAGTTTTCAATAAATAATTTGGGTCACTTATGACATGCGTGCATATTTCGCAACATATCGCACTTGCGTTTAAATTTTCTGTGCTGCGCGCAAGCGACATAACAGAATATAAATTCAATAAAAAAATAGTTTATAAAAAAAATCAAAGAAAATAACGTCGATACTAAATACCGAATAATTTCGCGATAATAACGTTTCCAAATTTAGAAACAAAGAAAATCTTTCTTGTAAGGTAAATTTTGGTTTGGTCTGATTTCTGCACATTTTTGGTCGATTTTGGCTGTGATAAATGTACTCGCTTTCAAAATGAACCGATACAGTATGCACTGAAAATATTGTAAAAAAAAATTTTATTATAAAAACTGAAATTCGTGGGATAATTGGCGACGGGATTTGAGTCATCAATTATGGTTCCGCACGACCCTAAAGACGGATGAAAATTTCACTCTCTCACAATCATACTGCGGCCAGATCGTAGCAAATTTGTCCACGAAAATCTGTATTTCCATTCAGAATGACTATAAGTAGCGAAACTCCATAAAGAGGTTTAAAGCGTATGATTGAAAATAAGTATACCGGTTGGATGTCAATATTTTAAGACTTTACCAAAATTCCATGCATATCAAAATCAATCAAAAAAAAATAAAAATTAAAGATAAAAAAAATAAAAATTTATTATTTAAGAAATGAAAATTTTAAGGAAATAAAAAGAAATTAGTAAACGGAGCCGACAAAATTATATTGGGAGCCACACCTGAATTATTCTAGAAATATTTAAAAAAAATAATTAAGAAAAGATGTTAATAAATGAGATAACTGTGTGGGCCCCACGTTGGGCGCCAAAAATAGTATGCTATGTAGTATGCAACGTAGTAAGAAAGAATGGTATGTTTGTGCAAGTGATAGGAAGCGGATGCATGACTGATTTCCGGCTCTAGCTCGCCGGCTAATGGGGTAGGATCTTGCATCCTATAACCTGGTGAACACGCAACACTACAGCAATAATTATTTAGTTGTGCATGCATCTAATGGATGGTAAATAAAGAAAAAAGAAAATTGAAACTATATCGGTAATTCAAAATCAAGCACTTTGGTGTAACCTTGATGTTATTGGCTACACTTGCCCACCCATCCATGATCAACAAAATGGAAGCCATCCTAAATAAAAATATTTTATTGATCCCTATCCATACCACAGCACAATTTACGACCACATGCTAGAAATCAGAACCACCAACAAATTTAGGGATTCATTACACAAAATTGTTTATTCACAAATAAATGCATTATAAAAATTTTAAAGAAAATTATCTGTTGTAAAAATAGCTCAACTTAAATTCAGTTGAAGTGACCAACCAAAACAACAACTCCAATTGAAGTTCCATACTCTAACAATTTTCTTAACAACCATTATATACTAAAATAAAAAAAATTATATAAACCACAATTTGGCTAAAAGTATCTATAAAATACGTAGCTAAAAAAACTAGAAAAAAATCAAGAAAAGAACAAAATCAGAAAAAAAAAAATTAAAAGAATGTACTATTGCAACTTTATACATGCATGCAGAAATTATTGAATCTTTGTTCGTTTCTTTGTTTTGTTCTTTTAGTCTTTATGTAGTGTTACCATACCAAAAAAATAAAAATTGTATTTAATTTACAACATTTTAATTAAAATCGAAATTATTATATTTAATTTAGGTTTTAAAAGTCGTATCGTTTCAAAAATCAAATTACTAAATTGTTTCTGTTTTACTCGACATTTTATTTGAATTTAGTTTTAAAACATCATAAGAAATAATAGCAAAACCAAAAATAAACTTAAGCTCATTATTAGCAATTAACCAAAAGCAAAAGAAAACAAAAGAGAGACTTACTTATCGATTACTCCCACGATGAAAGATCTTTCATTGTTGTTGTATGAGTCGATGAGCTGAAAGCAAGGTTTCGGTTTTGTGAGCGGGAGAGACAAAAGCTTTAAATAACGATTCGTAAGAATTACGATATCCTGACACTCGATAAAAAAAGGTTGTTATATGCTTTTTATATCATTTTTGAATTCTTTTTATAATTATTCTTTAACACTATAACCGATTTAACCCGAATATAAAATACTAATATAACTAATCATAACACTTCATAACTCTAGCTATGGAAAAGCCAAAATTATAAACAATTAATTCACTTTTTTTTCATCGTTTGCTCTCCTATACTGAGTATTTCCATTAACACGAGAGAATAGGAATTTTTATGGATAATAACATAACCTCAATTCGCATACATGCATGGATTTCAATTTTTTTTATTTAAATAGACCACATATCCTTTATATGCAATTGATTACTTTTTTTTTTAGATTATGAATTTAAAATGGAAAATAAGGCACTTTAAGGATACTACATAATGTAGATTTTCGCGCACGGGGCTTTTAATTTACGGGGTGATTCTTAATTTTTTTCATTTTCACAACACAGACTTTCCTTTTCTTAGGGGTTTGAGTTTTTTTTTTCTTAGGGGTTTCGGTTTTTCACTAGGAATTATTAAATATAAGATTTCCCCATCATTTTTAGTTCTTTTTGTCTTATTTTAATTCACAAACACGCAGAGTCGAAATGATGCGATGCGTTGCTTCGCCTCCGATTGCCAAATTTTACTGCTAGCTCTAGAACATCTTCACTTAGTAAAGGCCTGGAAAGTGGCGGTCAATGTCAATTCAATGACAAAGGAATGAGTACAGCCTGTACAATATTGCCAATTCAATATAAATTAGGTGCCAAATCTAGAGAGGATCATTATATTAATGATACATAAATTTGATTTGATTAGATATGAAAAATTGAGATTTACCTTTTCAGAAGTTGGCACCAATAAACAATGAAAAAACAATTTGTCCGAATTCGCCAGTCAATTGCTCGACAATCAAAATAGCCAAAAAAATCTATAAAATGAATAAAACACACTTTTCCGATAATCTACTTCTTTCTCTTTTTGGGTGTAGCTTACAAATTTCCACTAACGTTTTTGATAGAAATGATTACGAAATTGCCAAATTGAATTTCTAAAGGAATTTGTAACTCATTGTAATTACAAAAAAACGTATTTCAGAAAAAAATTAGGTGTTTCTGAAGAATTAATAAAATGAAAAAATGTAAAAATTAATAAAATATTTAAAATTTTGGGAGAATGTAAAGTTTTAGGAATGTTTTCGACATACTTTATGTGAAAACGACTGAATAGGAAAATTTCCTAGGTATTAAAACAAATTTGATAGGATATAAAGAATTTATTTTAACTGCAAATTTGTAAACTGATAATGGCTGAATAACTTTGATTTAGCCGAATTTGACAATTGAACTTAATGTGGCGACGATTGAATAGGAAAAGGCCGAGCTGGTTAGCTTCCCTGAGCAGGAAAGGTCGATTTTTAAGGTTGGCCTGCAGAATTTGTATCAAATTCCCACTAATTAAATGGCGCTTAGGAAATAGATTTCTCTAGTACAATTGTGCAACTGAATTTTTCTGGAGTTCTGACACACAGATGGCGCAGATTGTGTATGACAAATATTTTATTTAAATTTTAAAAAGGAAAAAAAAAATTGAAATCCTGTAGCTACAAGCACCCCTACAAGTGAAAGTCGAGTTTTGTAACAAATGTTACCCAATTTCACGGGAATTGTGGTAGGAAATTTCTACGTAAGATATATTGTCCGCTTTGCGTCGATGGTGAGTGCCGCAAAAGCTATATGAGCAATACCCCGATCATGACATGACATCATGACGCATACAAAATCCACGTCTAAGATGGCTAGGTCATGCCGGGCTGAGAACGTAAAAAAGTTCTACTAAATGGAGCACATGTGAGTACCGTCGGTGGAATGAGCGGAAGATGGCGACCAGGTCTCAGATGGAAGGGTGTATGGTATAGATAGGCTTACTTCGACCGGCTAAAACTTACTCAATTGTTTTTTAACAAATTTACATTACGATGAAGACATTTAGGGGATCATAATTTTATCCGGCTGGATAAGATTATTAGGAGGAAGATGAAGGAGGTACTTCCTATGGTCTTCATCGTACACCTCTTTTACAGCCATGTAAATTGTGTATGTCAAATGATGACGAGGACCTTTCCAATTTCAGTTCATATGGAGATATTTCTTATGTTATTGAAAACCTAAGCAGTATTTTGGTGTAGGTGGAGATACATATTATATACAGTGGCGGACAGATAATTAGGCCAGCCTTTTGTAGTAATTTTGAACGACTACCAAAATTTTAAGAATATCAACTTGATTACTATTGAAAAGGTCTATTGGACCCCATTCTATGATGACTACCAGGACACTTATCAAGAAAACCCTAGTTGAAAACTGACCTACTTTTCTAACTTTTTTCCTGGGGGCCTATACAAATTTTTTTTGATGCAAAAATGTGCGTTTTTTAAAAACAAATTACTTTGCTGAAGAAACTTTTGTGATCAGAAATGCTCCTGAATTTAACAAAATTTTTTTTTTAAAAAACTTTTACATATAAAAAAATTGGTCGATAAAAATTTTTTTTACAAAATAAATCTTAAAACATTGCCAAACTTTCAAGAATTTAAAAAAAAAGTAGTTATAAACAATAATATCTTAAATTAGGTAATTTTGCTAGGGTTGTGACGAGTGTTACCATATGGTAACGGCCAGGGCTGGGCAAACGGTAAGCGGTCCAAAAAAAAAAAAGTTAGAAATTCGTTTCTTAGGCCATTTCTAGGTATTCCTGAAAAAAATCTTGAAAAAATTCCGAAAATTTCGCTCTCGTCATTAATGGGTTAACTTGCTTTGGGTGGACTATATATATATATATAGGGTTATCAGATTCTCTTGAGTAAAAAAGTGTACAGAATTGCAGGGGGTCCCAAACTCCTCGGTTTTACACCACATATTTTTAATAAAACCAAAAAAAATAGAACAAAAAGTGGTTTTAGAACCTTCGTTAAATTTTGAAATAAAACAATTTTCTTCAAAATTAAAAAAATAAATTTTTGAGGAACAAAATACAATAATTTTTGCCCAAAGTATTTTTTTAATATGAAATACTAAAGAAATCAATTTAAAATTTTGTAAAATCACCAAGTACCAAAGTATACGCCGATTCAAAATTAAAATTTACTACTTAGGTTTCTTTAGACGTTAATGCATTAAAATTTTAAACTCCAAAGGTCCAAAGGGCCAAAGTGTGACAAACAAATTAATAATAATTAACGGATAAAAGGTATAATACTAAATTTTAGACTCTGGGTGCTAATGTTTCGATCCTTCCTCAAGAAATTGAAAAATTTAGATATATATTAGAATTGTTTTCGATAAAGACATTCAAAATTGTTTTTGATATTTCGGTTAAAAAAATGATAGGTTTCATACTAAATTTTTTGTTTTAATCCTAGCATTTAAGAGTTTTGGAACTTTTTGAATGCAATGTGACGAAAGATGCTTCAAACTAACAAACATTATATTTGAAGGTTTTTATTTTAATTCTGACGAATAATAAAAATCAGTAACCTTACTGAGCCGATGCATTCAGCTGTTATATGATAAAGTCCCAGAAATAAGAAAAAGAGTACTTAATAGTACTTTCGGGAAAAAAGTAAGAGTAAAAAACAGGAGGGCCTAAAAAAGAGTACTGTACTCTTTAAAAGAGTACGTCTGGTAACCCTATATATATATATATATATATAAATATATATATATATTTCATATTAAAAAAATACTTTGGGCATAAATTATTGTATTTTGTTACTTAAACGTTAATCGTAGCATTTAAGAATTTTTGTAACTTTTTGAATGCAATGTGACGAAAGATGCTTGAAACTAACAAACATTATATTTGAAGGTTTTTATTTTAATCCTGACGAATAATAAAAATTGGTAACCTTACTGAGCCGATGCATTCAGCTGTTATATGATAAAGTCCCAGAGTACTTAATAGTACTTCCGGGAAAAAAGTTAGAGTAAAAAACAGGAGGGCCTAAAAAAGAGTACTGTACTCTTTAAAAGAGTACGTCTGGTAACCCTATATAAATATATATATACATATATTTATATATATATATATATATATATAAATACATCGTCAAATCTGCGGGGGCCGTGGGGGGACTCAAACCCCTTTTTTTTAAACATGGCATAGCTTCCAATTTCTTCAAGCTACACATGTGAGTACCGTCGGTGGAATGAGCGGAAGATGGCGACCAGGTCTCAGATGGAAGGGTGTATGGTATAGATGGGCTTACTTCGACCGGCTAAAACTTACTCAATTGTTTTTTAACAAATTTACATTACGATGAAGACATTTAGGCGATCATAATTTTATCCGGCTGGATAAGATTATTAGGAGGAAGATGAAGGAGGTACTTCCTATGGTCTTCATCGTACACCTCTTTTACAGCCATGTAAATTGTGTATGTCAAATGATGACGAGGACCTTTCCAATTTCAGTTCATATGGAGATATTTCTTATGTTATTGAAAACCTAAGCAGTATTTTGGTGTAGGTGGAGATACATATTATATACAGTGGCGGACAGATAATTAGGCCAGCCTTTTGTAGTAATTTTGAACGACTACCAAAATTTTAAGAATATCAACTTGATTACTATTGAAAAGGTCTATTGGACCCCATTCTATGATGACTACCAGGACACTTATCAAGAAAACCCTAGTTGAAAACTGACCTACTTTTCTAACTTTTTTCCTGGGGGCCTATACAAATTTTTTTTGATGCAAAAATGTGCGTTTTTTAAAAACAAATTACTTTGCTGAAGAAACTTTTGTGATCAGAAATGCTCCTGAATTTAACAAAATTTTTTTTTAAAAAACTTTTACATTTAAAAAAATTGGTCGATAAAAATTTTTTTTACAAAATAAATCTTAAAACATTGCCAAACTTTCAAGAATTTAAAAAAAAAGTAGTTATAAACAATAATATCTTAAATTAGGTAATTTTGCTAGGGTTGTGACGAGTGTTACCATATGGTAACGGCCAGGGCTGGGCAAACGGTAAGCGGTCCAAAAAAAAAAGTTAGAAATTCGTTTCTTAGGCCATTTCTAGGTATTCCTGAAAAAAATCTTGAAAAAATTCCGAAAATTTCGCTCTCGTCATTAATGGGTTAACTTGCTTTGGGTGGACTATATATATATATATAGGGTTATCAGATTCTCTTGAGTAAAAAAGTGTACAGAATTGCAGGGGGTCCCAAACTCCTCGGTTTTACACCACATATTTTTAATAAAACCAAAAAAAATAGAACAAAAAGTGGTTTTAGAACCTTTGTTAAATTTTGAAATAAAACAATTTTCTTCAAAATTAAAAAAATAAATTTTTGAGGAACAAAATACAATAATTTTTGCCCAAAGTATTTTTTTAATATGAAATACTAAAGAAATCAATTTAAAATTTTGTAAAATCACCAAGTACCAAAGTATACGCCGATTCAAAATTAAAATTTACTACTTAGGTTTCTTTAGACGTTAATGCATTAAAATTTTAAACTCCAAAGGTCCAAAGGGCCAAAGTGTGACAAACAAATTAATAATAATTAACGGATAAAAGGTATAATACTAAATTTTAGACTCTGGGTGCTAATGTTTCGATCCTTCCTCAAGAAATTGAAAAATTTAGATATATATTAGAATTGTTTTCGATAAAGACATTCAAAATTGTTTTTGATATTTCGGTTAAAAAATGATAGGTTTCATACTAAATTTTTTGTTTTAATCCTAGCATTTAAGAGTTTTGGAACTTTTTGAATGCAATGTGACGAAAGATGCTTCAAACTAACAAACATTATATTTGAAGGTTTTTATTTTAATTCTGACGAATAATAAAAATCAGTAACCTTACTGAGCCGATGCATTCAGCTGTTATATGATAAAGTCCCAGAAATAAGAGAAAGAGTACTTAATAGTACTTTCGGGAAAAAAGTGAGAGTAAAAAACAGGAGGGCCTAAAAAAGAGTACTGTACTCTTTAAAAGAGTACGTCTGGTAACCCTATATATATATATATAAATATATATATATATTTCATATTAAAAAAATACTTTGGGCATAAATTATTGTATTTTGTTACTTAAACGTTAATCGTAGCATTTAAGAATTTTTGTAACTTTTTGAATGCAATGTGACGAAAGATGCTTGAAACTAACAAACATTATATTTGAAGGTTTTTATTTTAATCCTGACGAATAATAAAAATTGGTAACCTTACTGAGCCGATGCATTCAGCTGTTATATGATAAAGTCCCAGAGTACTTAATAGTACTTCCGGGAAAAAAGTTAGAGTAAAAAACAGGAGGGCCTAAAAAAGAGTACTGTACTCTTTAAAAGAGTACGTCTGGTAACCCTATATAAATATATATATACATATATTTATATATATATATATATATATATAAATACATCGTCAAATCTGCGGGGCCGTGGGGGGACTCAAACCCCTTTTTTTTAAACATGGCATAGCTTCCAATTTCTTCAAGCTACAATGATGAAATTGGTAGGTGGTTAGTGGGTTCTTATTGCCAAAATGAAGTTTTATACCCTTTAGAAAGGGGGGTGTGGGGGCAAAGGGGAGCTGGATGGAGCCAATTTAAAGTCCTAGCTTCCGTATTTTTTAAGCTACAAGGCTGAAAGTTTTTACTTAGGTTCGCATTCGGAAAAAAGAGTAAAAAAAAGTGGAAAAAAGGGGGGGAAAAGAGGGGGAAAAAAGTATTTTTAAAAAAAAAAAAAAGGAGGAAAATAAAAAAAGATAAGTTTTTTAAAATATAACCGATATAACCCTTTAGCAGAAAATAAATTTCCTTTAAATTAATTTCAGAAATTACGATTTAAAATTAAGGGTTTTTGGCTACTTCAAAATCTGCAAAGATATTAGGAGGACAGTAGCCAAAAACCCTTAATTTTAAATCGAAATTGCTGAAATTAATTTAAAGGAAATTTATTTTCTGCTTTTTAGTCGGTTAAAGGGTTATCGCGCTATTTTGAACTAAAACTTTTTAAAACAAACTAAAATCAAAAATCCCCACGCGATAATTAAATTCCCTATTTGCCCGAAAAGCACAGTCGCGAAGCGTGGGATTTAAGACGACCCTCGCGGTATGGTATCCCCGGACGAACGAACAACACGAACACACGAAAACCTGATAAATAAACTTCTTTTAAAAACTACACCGAAACTGCCGCAATAGATATATATATAGGTATATATATAACTATATATAAAAGAAACGGAAATTTTGCCGACACAAGGAAAATAATACCGAACACAAACCCTTTTTCAAAATCAACACAAACCGACAGTCACCCAAAAGAAATTATTCGTACACCAAAAATTATATTTCTTTAAACGCAATTGATTTGCGGGACCAGACCAACCAGTCTGAAATCCCTCGCACGATTCTTTGCAGAATCTATTCACCAGCTGGACTTCGATAAAATTCGATGTCCAGCAACAACTTGGCTCTGATGCGGGACGACACAAACAAAAAAAAGGAATAAGGAAGAGGGGGGGAAAACGGCCAAACAAATCCCAAGCAAACTACTTATACGGAAACACTTCACCAAAACAAATCACGACCGAACACAACCTGTCCAACTCTATTCAATTCCTCAAATTCAAAACACTAAATGGCCGACTGCCACAAATAAAACAAAGCAAAATAAACACTAGCTGGCAAAACTAAACCAGCGCGCAAAAATACTCCCTTTGGAACATTTGTCCTCCAGCCACAGTCCGACGATGGCAACAGCTCCACTTCACCACTCAAAAAAAATACAATTTAAAAAAAAAGAAAGAAAATTATCCAAATTTTGGAAACAACTAATTTAAGATTCAATTCAATTAGAAAAACCAAAGCTTTTGCCACTCTCCTTCTTCCCTGCTCAAAAAGAACTTTGACAGCTCAAACAAAATATTCAGTTTTCTTCTTCCGCGCGCCGGCCGCATTTCGCCCGCGAGTGTCGAATTTGTTTTGCTTAACAAATTAAGCAAAACAAATATATTTATATAAAAAGTGACAATCAATAAAATTGTGCAGTGCGTTAATTCGGTCAGTGCGTGTGTGATTTTGTTCCTCCGATTTTGTTCGCCCGTCGCCCCGAACAAAAGGGAAACATAAAAAAACAAAACAAACAATAAAAACAACAACATTCGTGTCGCGATTTTATACCGCGACAACCCCACCTCCACCTCCGCGAAAGTTGCTTGGTCTCCTGATACCAGCCAACTTTCGAATCTTACCGGAGAAAATCACCCTGAGTCGATGTGCGGCCTAAGGTCCTGCACATGCCATGTCCCCTTTTCTCGTCCGTCTTCGTCTTCCAAAACATATGTCCACGGAGACACCCTATTTTTAACCCTAAACGGTCCAACATATTTCGGAGCTAACTTCGCTGCAAAATATTTTGCAGCATCGGACAAAACAAAATTACGTCTCCATACCATACTCGTGCGGTAAATACTGTACATCTCTACGTCTGAGATTGTAAGTCTTTGCTGTCTTGGCACTTGCCATTTCTAACTTCTTCCGTATGTCTTCCCTCAAGTCTGCCATTAACTTGGCCCGGTCCTCACTACTACTGTCCGGTTGGTCTGAGTCTCCCACTCGTCTATAATCTCTATCACCCCTGACCGCCATATTTCGGCCAAAATTCACGAAGTATGGAGACGCTCCCAAAACCTCATGCTGCGATGTTCGAATGCAGCACGCCACCTTTGAGAGATGAGAATCCCATGTCCGATGGTTTTCTGAAATATATGCTCTCAAAGTGGTCTTAATTGTTTGGTTGATCCGCTCGGCCGGATTGGCCTGCGGATGATAGTGTGCAGTGTACCGCATCTGCACACCATACGACGCGCATAAACTCTGCAGCTCCTTGCTACGAAACTGTGGCCCATTGTCGCATACAATGGACCTCGGAACTCCAAAGAGCAGGAAGACATTACCTTCCAACTCCTTGCAAACACTATTGGCCGTTGCATTTCGCAACGGAAACAACAATGGGAATTTGGTGAAGTAGTCAACCACCGTTAAAATATAACAAAATCCCCGCCTAGACTTCACCAAGGGTCCCACCAGATCTACGCAGATCATTTCCCAAGGTTCTAACTTCTTTGTCCTCTCTACCATACAACCAGCTGGCTTATTGTTGTCAGGTTTCACCCTCTGGCAAACCTGACAACCTTTAATATATCTAGCTATCTCTGCCTTCATTTTCGGCCAATAATATTTCTCAATTACCCTTGCGTATGTTTTCCCAACGCCCATGTGCCCCGATAATGGATTATCGTGACACTCGAATAAAATTTTACTCCTATCACTTTTGCCTACAACTCTCTTCCACTCGTACCCAGCACTAAACAAACTATTTGTCCCTGCCTTTATGTGTTTATATAACACCCCATTTCCAATTCTCCAAGCTGGGTAATCGAGTGGTTTGTCCTCCACTTTCCTAACCATGGAATCCACCCATGGATCTCTAACACGCCCATCTACCTCCCCTACGACTGGGACACCTCTAGAAAGCATGTCGGGCACAACATGATCTTTCCCCTTACGATGTATGATTTCATAATCGTATTGCTGGAGCTTTAAAGCCCACCTAGCCAACCTACCGCAAGGATCTTTCAAATTGTTGAGCCATACCAACGA
The DNA here is from genome assembly GCA_951394025.1 of Heteromyza rotundicornis. Classification (NCBI taxonomy): domain Eukaryota; kingdom Metazoa; phylum Arthropoda; class Insecta; order Diptera; family Heleomyzidae; genus Heteromyza; species Heteromyza rotundicornis. Next base: position 30,272,209 of record OX596012.1, read on the forward strand.
ATAATGGTCGGTCACCACTGTGAACCTAACCCCTTCGATGTATGGCCTCAACTTCTCAACTGCCCACAAAACAGCCAAACACTCCTTCTCGGTAGTGGAATAATTCCTCTCGCATCTACTCAACGACCTACTCAAATACGAAATGACCTTCTCCCCTTCATCAAACTGCTGTGTCAAAACGGCACCTATTCCAAAATCGGAAGCATCAGTCTGAACAACGAAGGGTCGTTCGAAATCAGGACAGCTCAGGACCGGCGCCGTCACTAGACGCTCCTTGGCCTTCAAAAAGCTGTCCTCACACTCCGGCGACCATCTAAACCTGTTCTTCTTCTTTAGAAGATCAGTTAGAGGTTTAACCAAATCTGCGAAATTCGAAACAAACCTACGATACCAAGAAATGGTGCCAACAAACGACCTGACTTCCCTTACATTTTTGGGCGCTGGAATTCTCAGCATTGCCTCAACTTTCTCGGGGTCAACGTGCAAGCCCTGTGGATCAACAACATAACCTAAGTACCGTAGCGAAGAAAGACAAAAATTACATTTTTCCCTATTCAATTTAAGCCCTGCCGAACAAATCCTCCTCAGGACCTCCTTCAGAACCTCAACATGCTTATCAAATGTATTTGTAACAATAATAATATCGTCCAAATACACGAAAACATGGGGTTCCAGGTCAGCCCCAAGGACCTCATCTATAAATCTCTGCCAAGTTGCAGGCGCATTGTGCAGGCCATAAGGCATGCGCTTGAACTGGTAGAGCCCCCTACCCGGAACTGTAAATGCCGTGCAGGCCCTAGACTCCTTCTCTACTGGGATCTGCCAATAAGCGGATTTTATATCCAAACTAGAGAGATATTTGGCGTCCTTTAGCTTATCTAAAGTAGCCGAAATATAAGGGAGGGGGTAACTATCTCGATCCGTATTTTTATTCAGTGTCCTATAGTCGACACAAAACCTATAACTCCCATCCTTTTTCCTAATCATCACAACCTTTTCTAACATATCCTCTATTTCCTCATCTATGCGCCTCTGAATAGCGGGCGATACCGGATAGTATCGCTGCTTGACTGGTTCCACATTTGGCTTTGTACGAATCCGATGTTCGACCAAATGTGTACAACCAAGTCCCTCAGGCATAGACCTAAAAACATCTGCAACAAACTCCTCAAGAACCGATTTTTCCCTAGTTGACAACGAAGACCTATCAACTATCGCCGCTACTGACGAGACCTCGACTTGGTCGGAAAACCTCCACTGATTCTTGGCCAAATCTGGCACTACACCGGCCTTAGACCAAAAGTCTACTCCAAGAATCAATGATTGGGGTAAATCCGGTATTACGAGGCATTCCACGAGGACCGACTTGCCCTCTACCTCGAAAGGGACCGAAACTACCCCCCTAACCGGAACTTCTTCACCATCAGCAAGCGCAACCTTGCTGACCGCAGACGCCAATAAACTTATCCCACAGGACTTTAATGTGTCCCAGCCTGGCTTACCAAGAATCGTCCTGGTGGCCCCCGAATCTAAAAGCCCTAACATACGCACTCCAAAAATTTTAACACCTAAATATGGCCTATTATCCAATTCTCTACCTGAAAGAGAAAAACTCAAACAACGGACGGACGTTGCCTCTGAGGCCTACCACTATTTTCCCTAGCCAGCTGGTTGCCCGCAGGCAACCTACCTAAACCTCGCGAACTTCTTGCCCTGCTTCCACAAGAGCTCGCTCCCCATTTCCCGACTCTTCGCGGGCCCTCGGAGCCGCTCTCGGGGCCGCCTTCCTGTCCGAGCGCTACTGCTATTGCCCTGCTCTCTGAGAGCATCGGGGGCAATCACGCTTTAAAAAACCAGGCCGCCTACAACCGAAACAATAAATTTCCCTAGGGCAGTTGCTCAAAACATGCCCAAACCGCTTACAATTGAAGCACCTAAAAGAATTTTGGGGAGGAGCCTGAATTCTCCTCTCCAACCTAGCGTCACGCAAAGGGGCCCTAACCACTGAAACCTCGGGTTCAGCAGAGACGTACGCCAAGTCTGGCTCCAACAAATTCTTGGATCGGCTGCTGGGCGGCGGCACGAATGCTTCCACATTCGCCAGCACAGCCTCCAGCTTCCGACCCAAGGAAACCAACTCCGATAAAGACTTAGGCTCAGCCAAGCCCAGCTGAGTCTGGTAAAACGGGGACAGGTTTGCGAGCACCAGACCCAGCATACGCCTCTCTGACAAGGGGTCGGAGAGACGACCGAATAACCCCCTCATCGCCGCTACATAGATACCTATGGACTCAGTCCCACCCTGAGTCCGTCGCCTAATCTCAGACATCAAAATGTCGTCATAGTTGGGGGGCAGGAATTCCAGTTTCAGCTCGGCGACCAACTCTCGCCAGCGTGAAACTGTCCTGCGGACATCCCTAAACCAGAGCAGGTCTTTTCCAGAAAAAAGCTCCACTGCTCCCCTAAACAACTGGGCTTCACCAACGCCCCGAGCATCGCATAGCTCGTCTACCCTCTGTAGAAAGGCATGTAGGGACATGTCTGTCTTTTCCCCGGTAAATTGAATACCCCACTGGGACAAATTTTCTACTTTTTGAAAACCTACGTTACTCAATGAGGTGGATGGCTCACGTCTCGGAACTGGTTCAGGCTTTTCCTCAACCGCAGACTCCCTACTGAGTCCCTTGGATGGTCGGGATGGCCTTGGATTGTCATCGAAGGCATCATCTCCGCCACCAACATCCTCCACCGCCTCGTTGAGTTCCCCCAACAACAAAAGGACCCTATTTTTGAGCGCCATCTGCTCTACTACTTCTTCCTTACTCGCTGGCCTCGAACGAGTAAGGCGACCTAAAGCCCATTCCAATTTCGCCAAAATCTTTAAATATTCGGGCGACTTTGCGTCCTTGGGAGGGGTTTCCATAAGTTTTTCAACTTCGGAAATCTTCCCCTCCACACCCAACCTATATTCCTCAAAAACAAACGGATATCCCGCAAAGACATCCACGGACTCCCTTCGCTCTATTTGCCTTGATGCCCTCAAGGACTTCCTCATAGACTCTACCGGAGTCACTGGCAACCCATGAGCCTCCATCTCGTATGCCAGTTCCTCTTGGTTTAATCGGTTAATCTCCATAATTAACTCGGACAGACAAAAAAATAATAAATGTAAAAAAACAAAACTAATTTAAAAAAAAATTTAAACCAAAAAGAAATTCAAACAAAAAACTTTTTTAAAAAAACCAAAAAAAAAAATTTTTTAAATAAAAAAAAATTACGGACAAAAAAACAGGAACAAAACTTTTAAGGCGGGCGGCACCGCAAAAAAAAAAATTTAAAACAAAATTTCTTTCTTTTTAAATACTCAAACAAAATTATCAAAAATTAATAAAAATCAAAAAAAATATATATATATAAAAAAAAATTGATAAAAATAAAACTATAAAATAATAAAGAAATTTAAAAAGAATAATACAAAAACAACAGCTAAAGGCGGACGACACCACCACTGTTAAATAAAATTACAAAAAAAAATTAAAATTTAAAATAAAATTAATTTAATAAAAAAATTACTGGTGTTGTACCAAATAAAAAAAAATCGGAACGGACTCACCGAACAACAAAAAAAACCCGCTGCCGCTACTCCGCCGTCGACAGCACTCTCACTGGAAACCAGAGAAATTTCAAAAAAAACTAAATAAATAAAAATACGAATTAGTAAATTATAAAAAAAAATGAAATAATACAACCAACAAAAACAGCACAAAAAGATTTTGATATAAATAAAAAAAATTTAATTACAAAAAAAACTTTAAAAAAAAATTTGTTTAAAAAAAAAATTTTTTTTAAATAATATAAAAAAAATTTAAAAAAATTATTAAAAACTTTAGTAAAAATAGCCCCACGTTGGGCGCCAACTTATCGCGCTATTTTGAACTAAAACTTTTTAAAACAAACTAAAATCAAAAATCCCCACGCGATATTTAAATTCCCTATTTGCCCGAAAAGCACAGTCGCGAAGCGTGGGATTTAAGACGACCCTCGCGGTATGGTATCCCCGGACGAACGAACAACACGAACACACGAAAACCTGATAAATAAACTTCTTTTAAAAACTACACCGATATACGCCGCAATAGATATATATATAGGTATATATATAACTATATATAAAAGAAACGGAAATTTTCCCGACACAAGGAAAATAATACCGAACACAAACCCTTTTTCAAAATCAACACAAACCGACAGTCACCCAAAAGAAATTATTCGTACACAAAAAATTATATTTCTTTAAACGCAATTGATTTGCGGGACCAGACCAACCTGTCTGAAATCCCTGGCACGATTCTTTGCAGAATCTATTCACCAGCTGGACTTCGATAAAATTCGATGTCCAGCAACAACTTGGCTCTGATGCGGGACGACACAAACAAAAAAAAAGGAATAAGGAAGAGGGGGGGAAAACGGCCAAACAAATCCCAAGCAAACTACTTGGACGGAAACACTTCACCAAAACAAATCACGACCGAACACAACCTGTCCAACTCTATTCAATTCCTCAAATTCAAAACACTAAATGGCCGACTGCCACAAATAAAACAAAGCAAAATAAACACTAGCTGGCAAAACTAAACCAGCGCGCAAAAATACTCCCTTTGGAACATTTGTCCTCCAGCCACAGTCCGACGATGGCAACAGCTCCACTTCACCACTCAAAAAAAATACAATTTAAAAAAAAAGAAAGAAAATTATCCAAATTTTGGAAACAACTAATTTAAGATTCAATTCAATTAGAAAAACCAAAGCTTTTGCCACTCTCCTTCTTCCCTGCTCAAAAAGAACTTTGACAGCTCAAACAAAATATTCAGTTTTCTTCTTCCGCGCGCCGGCCGCATTTCGCCCGCGAGTGTCGAATTTGTTTTGCTTAACAAATTAAGCAAAACAAATATATTTATATAAAAAGTGACAATCAATAAAATTGTGCAGTGCGTTAATTCGGTCAGTGCGTGTGTGATTTTGTTCCTCCGATTTTGTTCGCCCGTCGCCCCGAACAAAAGGGAAACATAAAAAAACAAAACAAACAATAAAAACAACAACATTCGTGTCGCGATTTTATACCGCGACAGGGTTATATATTAAAAAACTTGTTTTTTACTCTTTTTTTATTTTTTACTGATGATCTGTAGTAGTGGGCAGTGAAATGCATATAACTTACTTTCTACCTGCTGGCACACAATTTCTTGTTGTACAAATTCTCAGCTTCTTGTATTGAATCTGAGTAGAATCGCTCAGCTATGGGGTAGAAGGTGGACGATTCGCCACTGGGGCGCATATGCCACCCCCACTTTTTTTGAAAACTCTTTGAAATTGATAGTATGGGTAGTTTGTGCATATATCGATAAAGTTTCTTCCCTAAGTACATGACCTTTCTACCTCAATCGTGATCACGGCAAAACGTATTTGTTTGTTTTTAGGGGTGATGCGAAAATTTTGTTGGGTAAGTAAATTTGGAGATAATAAATTCAGTTTTTGCATTAGGGAAATAATACATTTTGGTATTATTGCCTTGATATTAATGCATATAATAAAAGCTCGACTTGATTCAATTTCTTAAAAGTAAAAATATGAAAAAAGAATTTGTGTGAGTGGGAACACCTGGAGCACATTCGCCGAATCGCACCTGGGGCATATACGTCCGTGTATTTGGTATAACAAAACCGACCAAACAAATTTTAAAGAAGAGAAAAAGAAGAATAATTAAATAAAGTTCATCGTTTTTTACATTTTTTGAAAAATTTTTCTTAAAAAAGTAATTAAGGCATTTGTTTAATGTTTTATTTTAGCTTCTGATATTCAATACTTAAATAAAATATTACATTTGCCGAAAAAGTCTGCGATTTTTTAAATTATACCCCTTGGCGATTCTACCCCATGGGTGGGACAGTTCCCTACTGTGCTTCTATACAACAAATAAATTGAAAAAGAACACAATACTAACAACAAAAATATATATCTATATTTCACCGAACAAAAATTAAAATTCAATCGGTAACTTCTCACCAGGAATCCTGTTCGGTGTGTTGGTGTCCAAAAATTCCCTGCAGGTAAATATGGAAATAGTTCTTATAAGAATTAGTTGCGCATTATTCTTCCCTAAGTACATGACCTTTCTACCTCAATCGTGATCACGGCAAAACGTGTTTGTTTGTTTGTTTTTAGGGGTGCTGCGAAATTTATTTTGGGTAAGTAAATTCAGTTTTTGCATTAAGAAAATAATACTTTGTGGTATTATTTCCTTGATATTAATGCATCGAATAAAAGCTCGACTTGATTCAATTTCTTAAAAGTAGAAATATGAAAAAAGAATTTGTGTGAGTGGGAACACCTGGGGCACATTCGCCGAATCGCACCTAAGGCACATACGTCAGTGTATTTGGCATAACACACCCGACTAACAAAATTTTAAAGAAGAGTAAAAAAAGAATCAATAATTTAAGTTCATCACTTTATTTAGAAAAATCGTTTGGAAAGTTGCATTTAACTCGGATCTCGTTTACTAACTTATTTTACATTTTGTGAAAAAATGTTCCTAAAAAAGTAATAAAGGCATTTGTTAAATGTTTTATTTTAGTTTCTGATATTCAATACCTAAATAAAATATTACATTTGCCGAAAAAGTCTGCGCGTTTTTATATTATACCCCTTGGCGATTCTACCCCATACGTTAAGCAGATTCGACATTTCGGATATTTTTGAAATTCGTTGAAAAAGTAGTGGAAAGCTTTTAGATATATGCATTCAGACGTTAAAATATTAAAGTTAATAAATGTGAGATTCGAAGTGTACAAACATTTGTAAGAAAAGATATTTGGTAAATTTTTTTTAAATCTTTGAAAAAACGTGGCGAATGCGCTCCCTTCTACCCTACATAAGAAAATACTACATATGAACTGCATGCAAAGCAATACAGTGAGAGTGAGTTTAACTAAAAATTTAAAAAAGAACAATCAAAAATATCGAAAGACAATGAAACGAAAATAATGTCAGTTTATTTACCGTTTGATTTACTGTTTCTTTTATTCTTCTGCTGTCTATTTTATGCCAAATTCAGTTGTTTGGATTATTTTAAGCGCCCCCGGTTGTGTTTAGTATTGTTCCAGTTGTTAAATAAAGGTGATAATTAAATAAGAGCAAAATACATATTCAAAGGCTAATGAAAAGCCAAAAAGAACAATAAATTAAGTGAATTAAGTAATATCAAAAATATCCTTCTTTGTTTTGCAGTTGCAGAGGAGTTAGAAAAGCTGTACAAAACAAAAAGAAGCGGTTTTTTAAAAGGTGGGCTTGCAACGAAAGGAGAACGTGAGAACAAATACTTAATTCTTTACTTAAATACTATGTGAAATACCTAATTTATTAAAATTAAAATTTAATTAAATCAAATACTGTGAATTTGTTATTTCAGAGAAGAAATTAATAATTTTCTAATTCTAAAAATACTAGTTTTATCCCTATATCCCTTTCTACTCTTTTAACATGGCGATGTCATAGGAAAAGACAATTGTCGGTCTATGTATTGCTTTACACTGGTATAATAATAATTATTTTTCATGTAGTCCTATAGTGGTAATTTTGCAGCAAAATTGAAACTTGCTTTAACTCCCAAAGTACCGCTTAGTACTACTTGAAAAAGAAATTTTGTTATACCAGTGTAAAGCAATGCATAGACCGACAATTGTCTTTTCTTATGACATCGCCATGTTAAAAGAGTTAGAAGGGGATGTAGTATAGCAACCGACTTCGCGATTTGTAGAACTGATATAATACTATTTGCACAACTAGTTCGCGTCCCTGCTGGGTTTGTGTCAACAGGCGTCTAATCCAGAAATCCCAAAATCCAAGAATAAAATTCCAGTTAATGTGCTCTGCTTCCTTTTGTTGCTGTTAGTTTCCCTGGTACTAGTAGTTTTCCACTTGTTGAGGCGATTTATGTATGGTTGTTTCTATTGTATTTTACGTTGTTTTTCCAATGAATTTTTATATATATATTTGTCCAGGTCTGTCTGTCTTTCTGTCTGTCTGTCTGTCTGTCTGTCTGTCTGTCTGTCTGTCCGGAACACTAACCGATTCAAAATTTACAACTTCACTTAAATTGTTAACCTTCTTTTTTTTTTGAATGTTAGCCATTCTGGTGGTTTTCCCACAAGACTCTGCGGTCGTGAGAAGGAACCAGAGCCACTTACTTACAAATATATTCACACATATATTTTGTCTTATAAATGTTAGCCGCCCTGGTGAGGTATCGAACCCACAACGCAGCGATTGTAAGTAAGATGAAGTAGCGAACTAAGCGCCTTCTCACCAGAGCCACTAATGCTCATACAATACCTTTACCTAATATCGATTAACTTCGGCTAGCTGTATGCAAAACGCTTTCATGTATATACACACACAAAAAATCATTTCACATATAAACAAAAATAGCTTCACCTATTACGGTGGTGTATTAGATTTCCATATTACACTTTCCTATACACTATAATATATTCCGAGTACAACATTAAGGTCCGCACACATCAACGCGAAGTACCGCAGCCGCAGCGAAACTTACTCAAAAATGTTTCTTTAAAATGCGAAAATATATTTGTTTAAGGTGAGAAATTTCATAAAAACAAATAAAAATGTGAATCATTTATAAATTAAAATTCCCGAAAAAAATACTACAAAATGAACACCTTTCTTAGAAATTACTCCAATGAATAAAACGCTTTGCAATAATAATTGACAATCGGAAATAATGTTTAGCCGTAACAGGTGAAAACATTGTTAGGTGGCAACGCTAGCCTTTTGGTAGTATTATTTCCTTAAAGGTGGCAATGGTAAATCAAAGCTATATTTTTGTGTGTATATACACATGATAAACTATATCGCCATTAGCTCAATTTATTTTATAGCTGGCTGTGGTCTGATGGTTAGAGCTTCGGCCTATGACTGCGACAGTCTTGGGTTCAAGCCCGCCACCAGTCGTATTTTTTTTTAATCCATTGCTTGATATTCTTTTTTCTTTTTTTAATTTTTCTTATTTTAATTCTTTTTTAATGTAACAGTTCAACTTTACACAATTACATCATCCAACAAAATTTCTTTCTATTCTTTACAAAATTTAATAAAAGTTCACATATTTCACAAATGATTTTTTATATGCATATATAAATTATGGAGTTCACCATACGGCTTGGTCTACCTAACCGCCATTAGCTGAAATTATTTTATAGCTGGCTGTGGTCAGTTGGTTAGAGCTTCGACCTATGACTGCGGGGGTCATAGGTTCAAGCCCGGTGCCAGCCGAAGTTTTTCTTTTTTTTAATTCCATTGCTTCATATTTTTTTCTTTTTTTAATCTTTCTTTTTTTAATTCTTTTTTAACTTTACACATTAGGCGACAATTACATCATCGAATAAAATTTAATAAAAGTTCACATATTTCACAAATTTCTATAAAAAAAATACATTCACCTTTTCTTATTTTTTTTTTATTCACCGGCATGGTGTGGAACAGAAAAAAGAAAACAAAAACAATGTAGGGCCGAAATGTCAAAAACAAACAAAAGCTTTTTAATGTGTAAGGGTGGCTATTATCCCTTTTTATAACCCTTATATTAACTTGCTTTGGGCGGACTATATACAGGGTATCCCTGAACCAGACAATAAATCTCCGCCAGTTGATTCCTCTGGTTGAGAAACGAAAATTGTATGGGGGACCGCAAATGACCCTGTAAGGAGTTGTAGTGCAATTTGTGCGAAAAAATTGAGAAAAAAAAGTGTTTTCACTGTTTGTTTTCTTACTTCTGAATTACTGTAACAAAAACAATGGTCTAAAATACGCCTTGGAAAAATTACTAAATAACATTTTGTAGAGAATTTTCGAAGGAACAAAACTGCATCAATCATAAAAAAAACTAAAACAGAATTATCAAAATAATCATGATTAAACGCAAAAATTCACAAAAAAAATGTATTTTTTTACTTTGCTTATAAAGTAACGCTATTAATGTTGATCGGATTTTGACGTATTTTAGACCGTTGTTTTTGTTATCAAATTAGCTTTCCAACCCGCTTAAGAATAGCCTTCTAGCTAATTCAGAAGTAAGAAAACAAACAGTGGAAACACTTTTTTTTAAATTTGTTCGCACAAATCGCACTATAACTCCTTACATGTTTGCGGTCCCCCTCCTGATACAATTTTTTTCGTTTCTCGACCAGAGGAATCAACTGGCGGAGATTTATTGTCTTGTTCAGGGACACTCTGTATATATAGGGTTACCAGATTCTCTTGAGTAAAAAAGAGTACAGAGTTGCAGGGAGTCCCAAACTCCTCGGTTTTAGACCACAACAAAAAAAAAAATTAGAAACAATTTTTTTTCAAAAAAGTTATAAAATCCAACCTTTGGTAAAATTTGGATAAAACCATTTTTTTTCAGTAACAAAATACAATGATTTAAAAACAATGTAATCTTAAAAAGAGACCGACCGAAATAGCTTTTTTTAATTTCGGCCGAAACCGAAATGGCCGAAATTTTTTATTTTTTATGAATAGGGTTTTCACTTTTTGCTACACAGAAAAAAAAAAGATAGGTTAATCTAACCAAAAAACGTTGTAAAAAAACCATTTTTTATTTTATATGGAAAACACAAACAACAATTACAATTGTTGTGGTTAATCTAATCGTCAAAAAATTGTTAAATGATTTGCCAGCATGGTCGTATTTCGGCATATGATTCGCAATGTCATCGCTCGATGCAGAAATGCAACCATGCCGCAAATATTTCATAATTCTGAAACAGCATGACATTTAATACAAGAGAGAAAAATTATTATATATGGCTGTCTCGTTTTCGCTCTCAAAACAACAAGTGCTGCATAATATATGAATAATTTATATTCGACACTTGACTCATGAAGTACTTGGTTCCATTAGTATGCGATACTATTATTGGTATTTTAGGGAAGTTTGTATGAAAATTGTTGGGTCGTAATAATAAAAACGTCTTAGAGCAATTGCTACGTGCATTTACTTTACTCAGAGATTTTATTTCAAATCAAAATTGAATGAAAATTATCGTAAAAATTATTAAGTATTCACAAGAAAGTATCCGGTTGTATCGAATACAAAAAAATCGAATTTTCGCAGCACTAGAAGATGGCGTCCAATTTGTTTACATTTTACATTTTTGATATTTCGAAAACAATTTTTAAAATCAAATTATGACTATGTTATATTTCATTATTAACAAATATTGTGATATTACGATTTTAAAAATTGTGCAGAATGTTTTTCAGCTCGTTTTTTCCAGGGAAAACATTAATTTCAATATTACAATATTATTGTAAACTTAATGAAATATTAAAATATTGCGTTTTGTGGAAGCGCGTTAGTTCTAAGTAATGAATAATATATATATTCGCAGTAGAAATGATGTTGCCCGACAAATTTGTGTACGAAACGTAAATTATCTCGTTTTTAAAGTCTTGGGCTTACATTAAATTAATTTAAGCTTCATAAATATATTTCAATACAACACATCTACAGAAATACTAAACACATCAGCTATCTTTTTCCTGCATTCTTTTTCTAATATGTATCTATTTATTTTTTCGCTCAATTGGATAATTGCTTTCTCTGTCTTCCATAAAGTAATATACGAACAATTTTTAATTGTACGCCAACAAAATTTGATTGTACGCCAACAACTTTGAGTCGGTTCCATTTACAACGTTTCTTGGTTGCTGCATTTTTAATCGTCTTTTTTGGTTAGATTTACCTACTTTTTTTTTTGTGTGTACGGCGAGAGTTGTAGATATTCGATTTTAGGGGAGTAGATTTAATTTTTTTACGTAGAGTAGTAGAAATTTTTTGAGAGTAGTAGAAATTACTGTCAAGGTAGCAGATTTCAAGAGAGGGGAGTAGATTAGGGTTTCTGCGTAGAGTAGTAGAGATTCTACAATAGTAGTAGAAATTTCTGTCATGGCACTAGATTTGTAGAAAGAGTAGTAGTGTTGTATTTTGTGAAAATCACATAATATTTTGAGGAGAAGATTTCTTACAATAGTAGTTGAGGAGTAGAAATTTAAAAATCATCGCGAGAGTAGTAGATCTGCTCCGATAGGAGAAGAGTGAGAACGCTGTGAAGGGGAGAATGGATGAAGGCTGTATGTAACATACAAATTCTTTCAAGAAAATAAGTTTCAAAGTATTTCATTTTTTTTTTTTCAATACAAATTGGCGACTTGTCTTCTTTGTCGCTTCTGATTCTTCGACACTATGATCAATACTTAAATTTGTGTTACATACCACTTTTATCCACTTGGTTGTTCCTTATGTATTTTGCCACGCCAAATCCAAAAATAATAATGAAAATTGCCCAAAAGTGGAATTTTTGGTGCGTACTGAAAAAATTTCATTAATTTTTTCGTATTCAGCGTGCCAAAATACATAAGAATTTGTCTATCAAGTATATTTAACGCACAAAATGTTCAGTTTTGTCGATCAGTGTAATCATTGTTATTTATTTGTTACATTTTTCATATCAAACCGAAATTTTCGGCGGAAATATCGAAATTCCGGCCGAAAACGAAATTTGGCCGAAAACGATATTTTATTTTTCGGCCGAAACAGCTTTTTTTGGCCAAAAAGCCGAAACCGAATTTCAGTCGGACTCTAATCTTAAATACGAAAAAAATTAATTTAAAATTTTGTAAAACTCACTAAGTACCCACTTATACGCAGATTCAAAATTACGTGAAGTACAAATTAAGCGGATAATAAGTATAACACAAAATTTTAGACCGTGGGTGCTAATGTTCCGATCCTTCCTCAAGAAATTGGAGAATTTAGATATATATTTGGATTGTTTTCGATAAAGACATTTAAAATTCTTTTTAATATTCCGGTTATAAAAGTAATAGTTGTCATACTAATATTTTTAAATCCTAGCATTTAAGAATTTTGGTAACTTTTTGAATGCAATGCGACGAAAGATGCTTCAAACTAACAAACCTAATATTTGAAGGGTTCTATTTTAATTCTGACGAATAATAAAAATGGGTTACCTTACTGAGCCGATACATTCAGCTGTTATATGAGAAAGTCCCAGAAATAAGAAAAAGAGTACTTAATAGTACTTGCGGGAAAAAAGTGAGAGTAAAAAAGAGGAGGGCCTTAAAAAGAGTACTGTACTCTTTAAAAGAGTACGTCTGGTAACACTATGTATATATATATGTGTAGGTATATATAGGGGGGTATCAAACACCTCGGTTTTAGACCACAATTTTTTAAAAGATAAAAAAAAATCCACCCATAATTAAAATGTTGAATAAAACCACAACAAAATACAATGATTTAAGCATAAAGTTTTTTTTTTGGTAATCTCAAATACTAAAAAAATGAATTTAAAATTTTGTAAAAGTCATTTTCTACTAAAATTTACTACTTAGGTTTCTTTAGGCGTTAACAACTTTAAATTTCAAACTCCAAAGGGTCTAAGTGGCATACAAATTAAACGGATAATAAGTATAACACAAAATTTTAGACCCTGGGTGCTAATTAAGGCATTCAATCCCGAAGTGTTTTTGAAAATCCCGGGATTTCGGGATTTGAAATTACAATCCCGGGATCCCGGGATTTGTTCGGGATTTTCCAATTAAATACAAGAATTAATATAGAATAAAAGAAAAAATTGTTGCAAAAATATTTTAAGTTTAATTTCATTTTAATTCGACAAAGAAATAATATTTATTAAATATAACATTAAACAAAACAAATAATTTTTAAAATAAATAAGTCGAACAAAAAGTAATTCTTTTTAAATTACATTGATCGAACAAATCATTTTTTTTGCCACCTGAATCTGAATATAATCATAAAATTCTGCCAACTCCATTTCATGCTACACACGAAAAAGTTACTTTCAGTAGTTTTAGTATTATAGCTGGAACGGATACACGAATTGTTGTTTAAAACATATATCTTTTTTGTAAAAAAAAAAATTTTTAAATTCAAAAAATTTTATTCAGATCGGGGATTCCGGACTGAAAATCCCGGGTTTCCGGGATTGAGAAAACGTCCGGGATCCCGGGATTTCGGGATTCGGGATCCCGGGATTGAACGCCTTAGTGCTAATGTTCCGATCCCTCCTCAAGAAATTGAAAAATTTAGCTATATATTTGGGATGTTTTCGACATTCAAAATTGTGTTTAATATTTCGGCTAAAAAGTAGTAGGTCTCAACTAATTATTTTTTTAATCCTAGCATTTAAGAATTTTAATAACTTTTTTAATGCAATGTGACGGAAGATGATTCAAACTAACAAACCTAATATTTGAAGGTTTTTGTTTGAATTCTTACGAATAATAAAAATGGGTTACCTTACATTACGCTGTAATATGATAAAGTCCAAGAAATAAGAAAAAGAGTACTTAATAGTACTTTCGGGAAAAAAGTGAGAGTAAAAAAGAGGAGGGCCTAAAAAAGAGTACTGTACTCTTTAAAGGAGTACGTCTGGTAACCCTAGGTATATATATATATCCTCAAATCTGCGGCCAGCATTTTCATATACTTCCACATAAGCTAGAGAGCTGAAATTTGGTACGTAGAACTCGGTTGACAATGCATTCTATTAAATTTTGGGGTCCATCAGAGGCGTAGGGGAAATATAAAAAATCAAATACAATATACAGTAAAAAACAAAATTCTGCTGAAATATAAATATAAAATACAACAAAAATACAACACTTTCAAAAAATCGACAATGCCGATCTTTGTGGAGTTTGGCAACCCTGTCATTTCGTTAGACCTAAGCGACCTAAGCGGTCCAAAAACTCAAAGAGCAACAAAGGCTTAAGTGTGATCAAGTGCATTTAAAATAAAAGTTTTAGTTTTATTAAGTGAATCTGACAGGTCAAAGACAGAATACAGGCTATTAAAATCGCTACAAATACAACGAAAAGGTTCAATCTGCGCGTAATAAGAGCGGCACATACTTAATATCAAAGGAATGAAAGATCTGGAACGACGGGTTGGGATATTAAAATCAATTTCTTGAAGCAAAAATGTAGAATTCAGAGAGCCATTTATCAATTTAATCAAAAATGTTACATTAAGCATCGTTCTTCTATTTTTTAAAGTAGGGATATCCAAGAGTTTTAAACGATTTTCGTAAGAGTTTTAAACGATTTCGTAGGTTCTGATTCGGATTCCAGCGAAGGTTTCTTAAAGCAAATAATAAAAATTGTTTTTGAACCGATTCAATTCTATCAGAGTGGCAGTTGTATTGTGGATTCCACAAGACTGATGCATATTCCAAAAATGGTCTTACAAGTGATATGTAAAGACTTTTGGTAACGAATGGGTCATTAAATTCTTTTGACCATCTTTTAATGAAACCTAGAACACCCCTCGCCTTATTCACACATAAGTCAATATGTAGATGAAAGCGAAGTTTTGGATCCATAGTAACACCCAGGCCCACAAAAGTAAAAACCTTTTCTAGATTACAGTTATTTATATGATACAGCGATGAAAGTTGGTGTCTTCTAGCAAATGTCATAAATTTACATTTTTTCAGGTTCAGTTCCATTAAGTTATTATCACAGCAGATAGCTATACTGGTCAGATCTGATTGTAACAACTTATGTTGATCTAAGATGTCATAGGATAGAAACAATTTAACGTCATCAGCATACAACAGTACATTCGAATGTTTAATGACAGAAGGACGGTCATTTATAAAAAGATTAAACAGAATAGGACCTAAGTGACTTCCTTGAGGAACTCCAGAGGTGACATCTATAGTTTTTGATTTTGATGATTCGAATAACACCTGTTGCTTCCGATTTGTCAGATACGATTCTACCCATTTTAAAAGAAGATCTGGGAATCCGTATCTTTTAAGCTTTTCAATCAACAAATAATGATTAACTTGATCAAAAGCTTTACTAAAATCAGTATATATGACATCTGTTTGAAGATTCTTTGAAAATCCCTTTATTGTTAATGAAGAAAATTCCAATAAATTTGTAGATGTTGATCTACCTCTCATAAAACCATGCTGTGAAGGAGATATTAAAGTTGTGACCGAGTGAACCAATTGCTTTGTGACAACTTGTTCAAATAACTTTGGTATTGTGCTAAGTTTAGCAATACCTCTATAGGTAGATACGAATGATTTTGTTCCACTTTTATAAAGAGGAATAATGTATGACTCTTTCCATGAATTCGGAAAATAACCTCTTTCAATAGAGGCATTAAATATATTTGAAAGTGGAATGTATAAATTTTCTGCACAAACTTTCAAAATACAGCTAGGAATATTATCTGGACCAGTACTATATGAATATTTCAACGATTTTAGGTGTTGTAAGACATCATCAGATTCTATAACAGGATTGAGAATGGAATTATAAGTGGGGATGTTATATGGATACGATGTGTTGCCATAAGTATTATCAGAATATGTCGTTTTGAAGAAGTCAGCGAACATTTTTGAAATCTCAGTAGGATTGTTGAACTCACGATCATTCCATTTCATTGTAGTTGGAAAACCAGTGTTTTTCCTTTTTGAATTTACAAAGTTATAAAAAGTTTTAGAATCGTATTTCATTTTGGATTTCAAATCGTTCAAATATTCATCATAGCATTTTTTATTAAGTACTTGATATTTATGTCTCAGAAGCGAATATTTAGAATAATCTTGAAGGTTTAAAGTTCTTTTATATGTTTTAAATGCCCGATTCTTTTGTAAACCATAAAGCACAAAGTTCATTCGAATTCTTTTTAATGTTCTTTGGAACTAGGGTTACCAGACGTACTCTTTTAAAGAGTACAGTACTCTTTTTTAGGCCCTCCTGTTTTTTACTCTCACTTTTTTCCCGAAAGTACTATTAAGTACTCTTTTTCTTATTTCTGGGACTTTATCATATAACAGCTGAATGCATCGGCTCAGTAAGGTTACTGATTTTTATTATTCGTCAGAATTAAAATAAAAACCTTCAAATATAATGTTTGTTAGTTCGAAGCATCTTTCGTCACATTGCATTCAAAAAGTTACAAATATTCTTAAATGCTACGATTAAAACAAAAAATTTAGTATGAAACCTATTACTTTTTTAACCGAAATATTAAAAACAATTTTGAATGTCTTTATCAAAAACAATCCAAATATATAGCTAAATTTTTCGATTTCTTGGGGAAGGATCGGACATTAGCACCCAGTGTCTAAAATGTTGTGTTTTACCTTTTATCCGTGTGCTTTCTTTCTCACCTAGACTCTTTGGAGTTTCACACTTCAATTCATTAACGTCTAAAGAAACCTAATTAGTGCACGTATACGTGGGTATCTGGTAGTTTTACAAAATTTTAAATAAATTTTTTTAGTATTTCAGATCAAAAAAAAAACTTTGTGCATATTGTATTTTGTTACTTAGTTATTTGTACTAAAACATTTTTTTATTAAAAATTTGAACAAACGTTGGTATTTTTTGAAGAAATTTTTTCCAAATTTTGTCTTCTAAAAAATAATATATCTCGAAGATTTTGCTGAGCGTACAATTGAAAATTGATACACAGTCGTCAACATCTTCAAAGTTCATGTCCCAACTAGTTTCAGATAAGAGTTTAACAAAATTTGTATTCTTGAAGCAAAAAAATGACTTCAACGGTGTAGAAACTGGTTCTAAGTTGTTTTGAACAAATTCGAAAGATAATTCAAGTGTTGGGTGATGGTTATCTTCTGGACATGCAAAAGCATCACAGCGTTGCACTGAAAACTTCGAAGAGTCATCAACATAAATTAAATCCAAAATTCTACTATTCCTATTTTCAATTCTACTATTCTTATTTTCAATAAATTAAAGTCTCCAAAAACAACAATGGAATCGGCAGGTTTAACATTTGAGTAAACCAATGATATAAGCGACACATGTCTTAGATAAACGGTAATATCGGAATTCGGAGCAAGTAACGAAAATATCGATACTAAAAACTCGAATTCGTACACAAACAAATTCCAAGTCAGAGACAACTGAAAGTATATTTGGTTTAAGCCAAGTTTCGGTAAATACCAAGACATTATGACTACAATCGAAACTTTTAATATAAATATCGTTCAACTTTGTATTTAGCCCTCGAACATTTTGGTACAGAAGACAAACAACATTATTCGGGATTTTATTTAGTTTTTTTGATTAGAATTTAATTTTCTTTGAGGAAGTTGAACTGGATTTACTAGATTGGATTTTTCTTTATAAACAAATTCACGAACTAAAGTTTTATCCGGCCAAAAATTTTTATTAACAATCTCATCAAACAATTCTGCAGGAACAGATAATTTGAAAGATGAAATGTTTCTAGCGTATGAAAAGTTGAATTTAAAAGCATTTATATTATTACCGGTTTTATTGAGTTTAGAATCAATATAAAATATAATATCTTCAGTTAATGTGTCTGGTGCAAATCTGGACACGAAAATAGATTTTTTAGGTTGCACAACAACAAGCCTTTTTGGGGTTCTCGATTCTTGTACTTCCCACAAACAATCCTTTGGAGAAATAATATTTATGGAAGGACAAACATTTTAATCAATATTTGAGATTCCATTCATATTTTTCTCAGGAGCGTCATCTACCCTATTTCCCAAAACCGCAGGATCAGGAGAATAAAATGTAACTGGTGAAGCAAACATATCGGAAAAGGATGGAGTTGTCGGAGTTGAAATTGGCTTTGGGGCAGGTGGTAAAAGCCCAACAGAAGTATTTTGTTTCGGAGCTGTTTCATCCAAACATTTATACTTCTGAAAGTTAATTTCGTACTCCTTCAGTTTAGACTGGGCAGCTGCTAAGTCCTTTGATACATCATTAAATCCCTTTCGGGCTTGACGTACCAATTTACAGATGTCCAGCTCTGTATCGCGGCAATCTTCGCAGGACCAACGAAGACCTTTTTTACCCTCGATCAGATCGACTACTCTACCAGTAAGGGATGCACATTTGCCGTGATAAAGGCTATCGCATAGCTAACAAGAGACCATGCGTTCGTTATCGACTTTAATGGCACACTTACGGAAAGAGCAAGTCATATTTAAATGCAAAATTTATAAAAAATAAAATACAAAAAGTGTAAAAAAGTGTAAATTGTTACGAGACAAATTGTTGACTGGGAAAAGACACTTTCAAATTATATTAAAACAAGTGCCTGAAAGTATGCTCTGAAAATATGATCAGTCTGAGAATGTGGAATCTATATAAAGCTGGTGACACAAGAAATGTCAAAGTGGACAGCATAAGCAAAAACAAAAAAAATTTCCAATTTTTGTTGTAGTGATACTTAGCTGACAGGAATTCACGGAAATATAGCACAAAACTTTGTTATTTGCACAAAACTAATTGCACTTAGCCAGAATTTAATTTATTTAAAAGGTTTTCAAAATAATTAACACGGTATAACTATTTAAAAATATTTATTCAAATCGCAGCAAAAAATTCACTTAAGAACAAGTTGAACAGGGTTGCCAAACTTTGGCGACTTTAAAACCTGCATCGATATTATTAACAAAATATCCAAAAACCCTTAATTTTAAATCAAAATTGGGGAAATTAATTAAAAGGAAATTTATTTTCTGCTTTTTAGTCGGTTTAAGGATATATTTTGAAAACATGTTTTTTACTCTTTTTTATTTTCCCTTTTTTTATTAAATTTTTATTACTACTTTTTTTTGGGAAATATTTTATTTAAAAATTTTGTTTTTTAATGAAAAATCATTCAAAACTTAAAAAAAAAACGCGAGAAATATGAAAATTTTTTGGTTTCTTATGAAAATATAACCAAAACATGTATGTTGAAAAACAAAAAATAAGTTTTTAACAATTTGCTGCAAATCAGCAAGTTAAACCCATTTCCGCCCAACATTACGGCAAAAAAAAGATTAAAAATAGATAAAACAATTTTTTTTTAAAAAACAAAGATACCATTTCGTTAGTTAAGGTTCAATCTTTCTAAAAATGTTGGATACATAGACTTTTAACCATTCCCCCGCCCCCACCGAGACCATAAAAATTACCTAAAAAGTTGGGCTTTTTTTTAACTAGAGTGTTGCGCAAACACATCACTCGGCGGAAACGGTAGCAAAAATATGATTTTTCTTGTTGGTATGCTTGACAATTGCGCAATCGATTCTATATCGCTATAATCGCAAGCAAAAAATTATGACCTACCGGTCACCGGATATGATTTAAAGTCCAACGACGCACTAGGTGATCCCACCAGGCATGATTCACTCAAAATATTTCTAAAGTCGTACTTGGTGGCAGCTGTAATCCCGCCTGACTTGATTCACCCAAAAAAGTCAACGGACGCACTAGGTGGATTCTGTAATCCCACCTGGCATGATTCATCCATAATATGCCAAAGACGCAATCGGTGGCTGCTGTAAACCCACCTGACATGATTCACCAAAAAATAAAATTTAAAATTTTCTTGCGCGACTAAGTGACTGCTGACTTTTGAATTTTCTTTGCAAATGCAGTTTTGCAATTCTCAAATGATATTCGAATTTTCTTATTCAAATTTCGTTAAACAGCTGTAGTGACCGCTGCCTTTTTCAAATTTATTTTTTGTTCTTTCGTTTATGAGTGAGTCGTTTATGAAAAGTTTTTGAAGTGTTAAGTGATACAAAAAATGTAAAGTTGCATTACATGTTGAATGTTTTTCCAAATATCATAACTAAATAATACAAATAAATAAAATGTTTCAATAAAAGTCCTACATACATTCAAAGTACTTATTTGCATTTCACTTTGGTCGAAAGATTGTTAACTCCTATATTCTTCCACATCCATCAAATGCCCCCTATGTCACCCTTACAACCCCATATGTCCACTATATGTATTCCTCTTGTCCACTTATGTCCATTTATGTCCATGACCATCCTATCTTCGCTCTACGGTCTAACTATATCATCCCATGCCCCTCCATGAAAAAGGGGCTCATCCCCCGTCAATATCATACCTAATAAAAAAAATAATGAAATTTTTCAATATAATCGTCATACAAAGTAGAGACCGACCGAAATCGCTTTTTTTCATTTCGGCCGAAATTTTAAATTATTTTTTCGGCCGAAACCGAAATGGTCGAATTTTCATTTTTTAAATTTCGGCCGAAACCGAAGCCGAAACCGAAAAAATTTAGATTTATATGTAATAAAGTTGTACATAATTAAGCGTATCAGTAGGCTGAAATCGATAATTTTAAGTTCAAATTATAAATTAGATGAATTTAGAAACAAATACTTTTTTGCTACGGCGAGAGTAGTAGATATTCGATTGTAGGGGAGTAGATTTCAAGAAAGGGTAGTAGATTTAGTTTTTTACGTAGAGCAGTAGAATATCTGCGAGAGTATTAGAAATTGCTGTCAGGGTAGTAGGTTTGTAGAAAGAGTAGTAGTTTTGCATTGTATGAAAATCACATAATATTTTGACGAGAAGATTTCGTACAATAGTAGTAGAAAAAATCTTGAGGGAAGTCGAAAAATCTACTACCGTAGTAGAGGAGTAAAAATTTGAAAATCATCGAAGTTCGGCCGAAACCGATATTTTATTTTTCGGCCGAATCCGAAACACGGCCGAAACAGCTCTTTTTGGCCGAAAAGCCCAAAAACCGAAACCGAATTTCGGTCGGTCTCTAATACAAAGTACATTTTTACATATGAAAATTTAGACCCCATATCTGACCAGTGATGCGTTTGCGCAACAGAAATTTTACGTGGAGTGTATTTTGACCAAAATAAACCAAAAATCTCGAAAAAATTCGAACTTTTTTTAGCTTTGGTCGGAAATGGGTTATGTACAAACAACGATAAAGAGTACCAAAAGGAAACAAAAGCTTTTTAGTTTCTACTTTCTTTGTCCTTTAAAGAAGTTAACCAAAATGGGGGCCGAATCAACGCGAATTTGAAAAAAAGAATGAAGCCAAAGGGAAAATCCAAATATTAATTTTCCCGCGAATTTTGACAAACTTTATCCACAATGCGCACAAAAAAACCAAAAACTTCTCCAGTAAAAAATTCCAAAAAATCCAAAGCCAATCCGGTTTGAAGGACCAAATGATGATATGGGGGTGGATTCCAATTTCACGATACAAATTTCCAACAGAATCCCAAGTCCCACAACAGCTGGCGAGAGTGGCTCGGCTTTGCCAAAATATTGGAAAATATAAAACAGAAGAAAGAAGCAAAAAATAAGCAGAATCAAAAAGCTCAGCTTTATTCTTTAACAAGTTGTTACCTCTTCGGCTCCAGAAATCGAGTGTCTAAACAAAAGGCAAAGAAACAACGAGAGAGCTAATTTCAACTCGTTTATTCATACAAAAATACTAAAAATTATAATGGTCTCAGGCCATCTACAGCCAACTTAAAACTAACAAATTTGAAGCTAAAACTATCAGGGTTGGCGTAAGCAACGATTGCAGCAGCTAGAAGAAAGTTAGGGATCTCAAATTTTGGATTTATATTTTTTAGGAACTAGAAGAAGTTGGTAATGAAAATATAAGAGAAAATCGTGTTCCGCTAAATAGTTCCAAAACGAAACCAATATGGCGACCGAAATTTTAAGATTTCATCAAATTAGTATACAATTTTGTATAGGGGGGTTTTTGGGGTCGCTGATTTCGAATTTGATGTCGAAATTGCTAAATTCAAGATGGATCCAATATGGCCCAGTAGGTGTAGGGTATATAAAAGTCGGAAAAAAGTCCAGTTTTTGTAACTTTTTGAATGCAATGTGACGAAAGATGCTTCAAACTAACAAACATTATATTTGAAGGTTTTTATTTTAATTCTGACGAATAATAAAAATCAGTAACCTTACTGAGCCGATGCATTCAGCTGTTATATGATAAAGTCCCAGAAATATGAAAAAGAGTACTTAATAGTACTTTCGGGAAAAAAGTGAGAGTAAAAAACAGGAGGGCCTAAAAAAGAGTACTGTACTCTTTAAAAGAGTACGTCTGGTAACCCTATATATATATATAAATATATATATATATATATAAATATATATATATATATATAAATATAAAATATATAAATATATATAAATATATATATATATATATAAATATAAAATATTATATATATATATAGGGTTACCAGACGTACTCTTTTTTAGGCCCTCCTCTTTTTTACTCTCACTTTTTTCCCGAAAGTACTATTAAGTACTCTTTTTCTTATTTCTGGGACTTTATCATATAACAGCTGAATGCATCGGCTCAGTAAGGTTACCAATTCTTACTATTCGTCAGAATTAAAAAAGAAACCCTCAAATATTATTTTTGTTAGTGAAGCATCTTTCGTCACATTGCATTCAAAAAGTTACAAAAACTCTTAAATGCTAGGATTAAAACAAAAAATTTAGTATGAAACCTATCATTTTTTTAACCGAAATATCAAAAACAATTTTGAATGTCTTTATCGAAAACAATTCAAATATATATCTAAATTTTTCAATTTCTTGAGGAAGGATCGAAACATTAGCACCAAGAGTCTAAAATTTAGTATTATACCTTTTATCCGTTAATTATTATTAATTTGTTTGTCACACTTTGGCCCTTTGGACTTTTGGAGTTTAAAATTTTAATGCATTAACGTCTAAAGAAACCTAAGTAGTAAATTTTAATTTTGAATCGGCGTATACTTTGGTACTAAAAAAATACTTTGGGCATAAATTATTGTATTTTGTTACTTAAACATTAATCGTAGCATTTAAGAATTTTTGTAACTTTTTGAATGCAATGTGACGAAAGATGCTTCAAACTAACAAACATTATATTTGAAGGTTTTTATTTTAATTCTGACGAATAATAAAAATTGTTAACCTTACTGAGCCGATGCATTCAGCTGTTATATGATAAAGTCCCAGAGTACTTAATAGTACTTCCGGGAAAAAAGTGAGAGTAAAAAACAGGAGGGCCTAAAAAAGAGTACTGTACTCTTTAAAAGAGTACGTCTGGTAACCTTGTATAAATATATATATACATATATTTATATATATATATATATATATATATAAATACATCGTCAAATCTGCGGGGGCCGTGGGGGGACTCAAACCCCTTTTTTTTAAACATGGCATAACTTCCAATTTCTTCAAGCTACAATGATGAAATTGGTAGGTGGTTAGTGGGTTCTTATTGCCAAAATGAAGTTTTATACCCTTTAGAAAGGGGGGTGTGGGGGCAAAGGGGAGCTGGATGGAGTCAATTTAAAGTCCTAGCTTCCGTATTTTTTAAGCTACAAGGCTGAAAGTTTTTACTTAGGTTCGCATTCGGAAAAAAGATTAAAAAAAAGGGGAAAAAAGGGGGGGAAAAGAGGGGAAAAAAGTATTTTTTAAAAAAAAAAGGAGGAACATAAAAAAAGAGTAAAAAACAAGTTTTTTAAAATATAATCGATATAACCCTTTAGCAGAAAATAAATTTCCTTTAAATTAATTTCAGAAATTTCGATTTAAAATTAAGGGTTTTTGGCTACTTCAAAATCTGCAAAGATATTAGGAGGACAGTAGCCAAAAACCCTTAATTTTAAATCGAAATTGCTGAAATTAATTTAAAGGAAATTTATTTTCTGCTTTTTAGTCGGTTAAAGGGTTATATTTTAAAAAACTTGTTTTTTACTCTTTTTTTATTTTTTACTGATGATCTGTAGTAGTGGGCAGTGAAATGCATATAACTTACTTTCTACCTGCTGGCACACAATTTCTTGTTGTACAAATTCGCAGCTTCTTGTATTGAGTCTGAGTAGAATCGCTCAGCTATAGGGTAGAAGGTGGAGGATTCGCCACTGGGGCGCATATGCCACCCCCACTTTTTTTTAAAACTCTTTGAAATTGATAGTATGGGTAGTTTGTGCATATATCGATAAAGTTTCTTCCCTAAGTACATGACCTTTCTACCTCAATCGTGATCACGGCAAAACGTATTTGTTTGTTTTTAGGAGTGATGCGAAAATTTTGTTGGGTAAGTAAATTTGGAGATAATAAATTCAGTTTTTGCATTAGGGAAATAATACATTTTGGTATTATTGCCTTGATATTAATGCATATAATAAAAGCTCGACTTGATTCAATTTCTTAAAAGTAAAAATATGAAAAAAGAATTTGTGTGAGTGGGAACACCTGGAGCACATTCGCCGAATCGCACCTGGGGCACATACGTCCGTGTATTTGGTATAACAAAACCGACCAAAAAAATTTTAAAGAAGAGAAAAAGAAGAATAATTAATTAAAGTTCATCAATTTATTTAAAAAAAATCGTTTTTTACATTTTTTGAAAAATTTTTCTTAAAAAAGTAATTAAGGCATTTGTTTAATGTTTTATTTTAGCTTCTGATATTCAATACTTAAATAAAATATTACATTTGCCGAAAAAGTCTGCGATTTTTTAAATTATACCCCTTGGCGATTCTACCCCATGGGTGGGACAGTTCCCTACTGTGCTTCTATACAACAAATAAATTGAAAAAGAACACAGTACTAACAATAAAAATATATTTCTATATTTCACCGAACAAAAATTAAAATTCAATCGGTAACTTCTCACCAGGAATCCTGTTCGGTGTGTTGGTGTCCAAAAATTCCCTGCAGGTAAATATGGAAATAGTTCTTATAAGAATTAGTTGCGCATGTAGTACAAAAGGGAGTTATTCTTTTAGAAATAGTTGTGTGCGTAGTATACAAGTAATAGATGAGCACTATTGCCGTAGTAAAAAGGAATGGAGGCAGTTGAACTCATTTATTTTTGTGGTTCATAAGCATATATATATGAACTATTTGCAAAGCGATGCAGCGAGACTGAGCTGAACGAAAATATTTATAGATAAAATTCTAAAATATCGAAAATGAAAGAAACGAAAACAGACAACGACAATTGAACGCATGTAGGGTAGAAGGGGGAGGATTCGCCACTGGGGCGTATATGCCAGTATGGGTAGTTTGTGCATATATCGATAAAGTTTCTTCCCTAAGTACATGACCTTTCTACCTCAATCGTGATCACGGAAAAACGTGTTTGTTTGTTTGTTTTTAGGGGTGCTGCGAAATTTATTTTGGGTAAGTAAATTCAGTTTTTGCATTAATGATATTAATGATATTAATGCATCGAATAAAAGCTCGACTTGATTCAATTTCTTAAAAGTAGAAATATGAAAAAAGAATTTGTGTGAGTGGGACCACCTGGGGCACATTCGCCGAATCGCACCTAAGGCACATACGTCAGTGTATTTGGTATAACAAACCCGACTAACAAAATTTTAAAGAAGAGTAAAAAGAGAATCAATAATTTAAGTTCATCATTTTATTTAGAAAAATCGTTTGGAAAGTTGCATTTAACTCGGATCTCGTTTATTAACTTATTTCACATTTTGTGAAAAAATGTTCCTAAAAAAGTAATAAAGGCATTTGTTAAATGTTTTATTTTAGTTTCTGATATTCAATACCTAAATAAAATATTACATTTGCCGAAAAAGTCTGCGCGTTTTTAAATTATACCCCTTGGCGATTCTACCCCATGCGTTAAGCAGTTTCGACATTTCGGCTATTTTTGAAATTCGTTGAAAAAGTAGTGGAAAGCTTTTAGATATATGCATTCAGACGATAAAATATTAAAGTTAATAAATGTGAGTTTCGAAGTGTACAAACATTTGTAAGAAAAGATATTTGGTAAATTTTTTTTAAATCTTTGAAAAAACGTGGCGAATGCGCTCCCTTCTACCCTACATAAGAAAATATTACATATGAACTGCATGCAAAGCGATACAGTGAGAGTGAGTTTAACTAAAAATTTAAAAAAGAACAATCAAAAATATCGAAAGACAATGAAACGAAAATAATGTCAGTTTATTTACCGTTTGATTTACTGTTTCTTTTATTCTTCTGCTGTCTATTTTATGCCAAATTCAGTTGTTTGGATTATTTTAAGCGCCCCCGGTTGTGTTTAGTATTGTTCCAGTTGTTAAATAAAGGTGATAATTAAATAAGAGCAAAATACATATTCAAAGGCTAATGAAAAGCCAAAAAGAACAATAAATTAAGTGAATTAAGTAATATCGAAAATATCCTTCTTTGTTTTGCAGTTGCAGAGGAGTTAGAAAAGCTGTACAAAACAAAAAGAAGCGGTTTTTTAAAAGGTGGGCTTGGAACGAAAGGAGAACGTGAGAACAAATACTTAATTCTTTACTTAAATACTATGTGAAATACCTAATTTATTAAAATTAAAATTTAATTAAATCAAATACTGTGAATTCGTTATTTCAGAGAAGAAATTAATAATTTTCTAATTCTAAAAATACTAGTTTTATCCCTATATCCCTTTCTACTCTTTTAACATGGCGATGTCATAGGAAAAGACAATTGTCGGTCTATGTATTGCTTTACACTGGTATAACAATAATTATTTTTCATGTAGTCCTATAGTGTTAATTTTGCAGCAAAATTGAAACTTGCTTTAACTCCCAAAGTACCGCTTAGTACTACTTGAAAAAGAAATTTTGTTATACCAGTGTAAAGCAATGCATAGACCGACAATTGTCTTTTCTTATGACATCGCCATGTTAAAAGAGTTAGAAGGGGATGTAGTATAGCAACCGACTCCGCGATTTGTAGAACTGATATAATACTACTTGCACAACTAGTTCGCGTCCCTGCTGGGTTTGTGTCAACAGGCGTCTAATCCAGAAATCCCAAAATCCAAGAATAAAATTCCAGTCAATGTGCTCTGCTTCCTTTTGTTGTTGTTAGTTTCCCTGGTACTAGTAGTTTTCCACTTGTTGAGGCGATTTATGTATGGTTGTTTCTATTGTATTTTACGTTGTTTTTCCAATGAATTTTTATATATATATTTGTCCAGGTCTGTCTGTCTGTCAGTCTTTCTGTCTTTCTGACTGTCTGTCTGTCTGTCTGTCTGACTGTCTGTCTGTCTGTCTGTCTGTCCGGAATACTAACCGATTCAAAATTTACAACTTCACTTAAATTGTTAACCTTCTTTTTTTCTTTGAATGTTAGCCATTCTGGTGGTTTTCCCACAAGACGCTGCGTTCGTGAGAAGGAACCAGAGCCACTTACTTACAAATATATTCACACATATATTTTGTCTTATAAATGTTAGCCGCCCTGGTGAGGTATCGAACCCACAACGCAGCGATTGTAAGTAAGATGAAGTAGCGAACTAAACTTCTCACCAGAGCCACTAATGCTCATACAATACCTTTACCTAATACCCTGCAAGAAACAACTGACTCCCATTTTGCGGGATCAATAGGGTATACAGCTTTTTTATAGTTACAATGGGTGAATCAAGCACTTTTAGAGATGTAGATTGGTTTGAAACTAAACACAGGTAATGCAGAGGTAGTGTGTTCAAACCAAACTCGGTGATTTGCGCTTGGCTTTGTTTCGTTTATGAAGTGCCATTTGTGAAGTGCATTAGAAGGTAGCGCTCCAATTTTTGTTTGGTTTTCGTATAAAAAAGGAATAATTCAAAAAAATTAAATAAAGTTAAAAAAAATGGTTAATATCTCGAAAGCGTGCTTTTTGTCATAAAGCCGGTTTGCATATGAAAAATAATATTCTTTTGGAGAAATGGCATTCGTTTTGTGTAAAATAAAATATTTTCTACACACAAAAAAATAATCGCTTGGCGCGAGGTTGTGGTAACAAATATTCGTCTGCAGCTCTAGTTTTCGCTTGAGAGAGACCCAAATTCGCTTGTAATACCAGAAGAAACGCTAAAATGTTCAATTCGGATATAACAACAGAATAGTAGATTGAAGCAGCCACTTTTTTTCAGCTGACAGAACATTTCAAATAAAAAAGCTACCACAACCGAATCCACACTCGCGTGTAGCAACTGAATTCGCTTGTGAACCGTGACAACTAACAGTGATGCCATGTAGGAAGCAAAAGACCAGTGTTGCAAATCTATTTTTATTTTCACTTTTGTGTTTTTATTTATTGATTTCTTCTTTTAAATCTAAGTTTCTTTTATCAAAATTCACAAAAATAAACATTTGACCAGCCATTACAAAGGCTGCAAACTAATTCAGAAAAATAGTTGAAGGCTTAAGCCCATGCCACACAGGCGTCCTTTGACCCCTATTTATTTGAATTTTTACTCCGTTTTACGCTGTTTTAATTTTTTGATGCGTGCCACACGCAAAAATATTTGACGTCAGGTCAATCTGACACCTTTTATCTTTATGTCACAAAAGGGTTGCTATAAGTGGTCTATACTTACGATTTATCGTATGCGATGTATAGTATGCGAGAATTTTGTAGATGGGGGTAATGGAAGTTTTTTTTGACAATTTCGGGGCCACAAAGATTATTTTTATCAATATGTACAAACATTTTCTTTTTTTTTCGATGAAGATCGATATGTTTTAAATTGATTCATAAAATAGTTCATTAAAACATTCATTTGTAATAGCGTCCTTTGATTACATTACGTATTTCTGTAACAAATTAAAAAAACACTCTTTTGAAATAATATTCACTCTTTCAATTAGTGTTCATTTTTAATTTTTCCAAACCACAAAAATTTTAATTTGACAAACAACAAAAATTTGTGTGGCATCCCCTTTAGTATATCGCCCATCACTATTATTCATCAAATTTTGTCCATCACTATTATGCATCCATCTTGTTTATCTTTTACGCATCTAGAAAATATTTTTAAAACCTAATTATGATTAAACTATAATGAATTGCAAACAAAAAGATGTGTTTTATGCTTCGAAAAATTGTGCGGAATAGCTTCTATTTTGTTAACTTCCGAAAAACACGTATTTCAACATTTTAAATTTTTTGCAAATTGAATGAAATAATTAAATATTGCGTTTTATGAAAGCGCGTTAATTGTGGATATAAAACACCATATGTATTTGCAGTAAAAAGTATGTTGCCCATCAAATTCGTGTAAGAATTGAGAATTATTTCGCATTAAAAGTCTTGTGCTTATATATGAAATTAAATTATAAAATTATTTCTCTACTTTTACAAGACAACATCAAACACATTTGCTTTCTTTTCCTTACATTCTTTTTCGTAATACTTTTTTTTGTATATTTTTTTTCATTTGCACAATTTATGTAAGTAAATTGTTGTCTCGCTCTTACACGTTAGCATTATTTTTGACATTCTTTTTGCAGTATCAGAGAGATGTTGCTGCGTCAGACAGTAGATGTTGGGATAACAGATAGTAGATGCTGTAACATCTGAAAGTAGATGTTGTGACAGCCGCTAGCATTCGGTTGGCCGAAAATTCTGCTGCCCCAACAGTTTTTGTTTTCTGGGTGTAATAATTGAAATTTTTAATTTTCTAAATAAAATTTAATAAAAATGTGAAAAAATAAACAAAAATGTGAAAAATAGTGATTGTGAGTGATTTAATGCTACTAGAAATTTTTCCAAAACTACCTATATTTTTAAGCACGCCGATGCGATAAATACAAAAGCAACGATTTTGTTTTTGGCATTCTAGTATTAAAATTAGTGCGTACAGTATGGTCAAAGAGTGAAATGCATAAAAAGGTAAAAAATTAATTTTGTTGAGAATGGTTTTTATATTTATTTTTACATAATACCATATTTTTATTTTTACCGATTTTCGTTTATCTATTTTTTTAATTTTTACCGTTTCTTCCTTTCTTTTTTTTGCAGATTTCAAATTTTTCATTATGTAATTATTATTTAAAATTTTTCTTTTTTTCTTTCTATTTTTTTGTACAGTTTTATATTTTTACAATTTTTCATTTTTATGTTTTTAGGTTATACCTCCGTAACCAGTAGTCGTGTTTTGTTTGCACACGAATAAAAAAATAAACGACAAGTTTCGACAAGATTTCGATTGCAACCAAAACACGAATAATGAATGCATTCATTGACCGATGTTATTAAAAATTATTAGCATAATTACATCTATACAAAACTATTTATAATAATAAAGCGCTACTTAAAAAAAATTAAGATTGGGTTTTTTTTGCGAAAATAGTTTTTAGATTAACCGAAAGCTAGTATGTAGCTAAGTCGTAGTAACTGGTTCTTAACTGGCTACAAATATTGTATAGGGGCCAATTTTCCACCGCTAGGAAGGAGCTAGATCGTAGTGGCTACTTCCGAGCTGACCGGAGGTAATGCAGAGGTGGAAGCAGGAAGCTTCCTCCAATGACAACGCAATGTTAAATTCGCCCACTTCACCACATGTGAAAGAGATTTGGGTGCGATCAGTACCCCCTACTGCAAAACTAGTTCGGAACCATTTTGGAACTAGACCCATTTCTTGCAGGGTATCGATTAACTTCGGCTAGCTGTATGCAAAACGCTTTCATGTATATACACACACAAAAAATCATTTCACATATAAACAAAAATAGCTTCACCTATTACGGTGGTGTATTAGATTTCCATATTACACTTTCCTATACACTATAATATATTCCGAGTACAACATTAAGGTCCGCACACATCAACGCGAAGTACCGCAGCCGCAGCGAAACTTACTCAAAAATGTTTCTTTAAAATGCGAAAATATATTTGTTTAAGGTGAGAAATTTCATAAAAACAAATAAAAATGTGAATCATTTATAAATTAAAATTCCCGAAAAAATACTACAAAATGAACACCTTTCTTAGAAATTACTCCAATGAATAAAACGCTTTGCAATAAAAATAATTGACAATCGGAAATAATGTTTAGCCGTAACAGGTGAAAACATTGTTAGGTGGCAACGCTAGCCTTTTGGTAGTATTATTTCCTTAAAGGTGGCAATGGTAAATCAAAGCTATATTTTTGTGTGTATATACACATGATAAACTATATCGCCATTAGCTCAATTTATTTTATAGCTGGCTGTGGTCTGATGGTTAGAGCTTCGGCCTATGACTGCGACAGTCTTGGGTTCAAGCCCGCCACCAGTCGTATTTTTTTTTAATCCATTGCTTGATATTCTTTTTTCTTTTTTTAATCTTTCTTTTTTAATTCTTTTTTAATGTAACAGTTCAACTTTACACAATTACATCATCCAACAAAATTTCTTTCTATTCTTTACAAAATTTAATAAAAGTTCACATATTTCACAAATGATTTTTTATATGCATATATAAATTATGGAGTTCACCATACGGCTTGGTCTACCTAACCGCCATTAGCTGAAATTATTTTATAGCTGGCTGTGGTCAGTTGGTTAGAGCTTCGGCCTATGACTGCGTGGGTCATAGGTTCAAACCCGGTGCCAGCCGAAGTTTTTCTTTTTTTTAATTCCATTGCTTCATATTTTTTTCTTTTTTTAATCTTTCTTTTTTTAATTCTTTTTTAATGTAACAGTGCAACTTTACACATTAGGCGACAATTACATCATCGAATAAAATTTAATAAAAGTTCACATATTTCACAAATTTCTATAAAAAAAATTACATTTACCTTTTCTTATTTTTTTTTATTCACTTATTTAATTAAAATATTTACAAAATACCGGCATGGTGTGGAACAGAAAAAAGAAAACAAAAACAATGTAGGGCCAAAATGTCAAAAACAAACAAAAGCTTTTTAATGTGTATCGGTGGCTATTATCCCTTTTTATAACCCTTATATTAACTTGCTTTGGGCGGACTATATACAGGGTATCCCTGAACCAGACAATAAATCTCCGCCAGTTGATTCCTCTGGTTGAGAAACGAAAATTGTATAGGGGACCGCAAATGACCCTGTAAGGAGTTGTAGTGCAATTTGTGCGAAAAAATTGAGAAAAAAAAGTGTTTTCACTGTTTGTTTTCTTACTTCTGAATTACTGTAACAAAAACAATGGTCTAAAATACGCCTTGGAAAAATTACTAAATAACATTTTGTAGAGAATTTTCGAAGGAAAAAAACTGCATCAATCATAAAAAAAACTAAAACAGAATTATCAAAATAATCATGATTAAACGCAAAAATTCACAAAAAAAAATTTATTTTTTTACTTTGCTAATAAAGTAACGCTATTAAAGTTGATCGGATTTTGACGTATTTTAGACCGTTGTTTTTGTTATCAAATTAGCTTTCCAACCCGCTTAAGAATAGCCTTCTAGCTAATTCAGAAGTAAGAAAACAAACAGTGGAAACACTTTTTTTTAAATTTGTTCGCACAAATCGCACTATAACTCCTTACATGTTTGCGGTCCCCCTCCTGATACAATTTTTTTCGTTTCTCGACCAGAGGAATCAACTGGCGGAGATTTATTGTCTTGTTCAGGGACACTCTGTATATATAGGGTTACCAGATTCTCTTGAGTAAAAAAGAGTACAGAGTTGCAGGGAGTCCCAAACTCCTCGGTTTTAGACCACAACAAAAAAAAAAATTAGAAACAATTTTTTTTCAAAAAAGTTATAAAATCCAACCTTTGGTAAAATTTGGATAAAACCATTTTTTTTCAGTAACAAAATACAATGATTTAAAAACAATGTAATCTTAAAAAGAGACCGACCGAAATAGCTTTTTTTAATTTCGGCCGAAACCGAAATGGCCGAAATTTTTTATTTTTTATGAATAGGGTTTTCACTTTTTGCTACGGCGAGAGTTGTAGATATTCGATTTTAGGGGAGTAGATTTAATTTTTTTACGTAGAGTAGTAGAAATTACGGTCAAGGTAGCAGATGTCAAGAGAGGGGAGTAGATTAGGGTTTCTGCGTAGAGTAGTAGAGATTCTACAAGAGTAGTAGAAATTTCTGTCATGGCACTAGATTTGTAGAAAGAGTAGTAGTGTTGCATTTTGTGAAACTCACATAATATTTTGAGGAGAAGATTTCTTACAATAGTAGTTGAGGAGTAGAAATTTAAAAATCATCGCGAGAGTAGTAGATCTGCGATAGGAGAAGAGTGAGAACGCTGTGAAGGGGTGAATGGATGAAGGCTGTATGTAACATACAAATTCTTTCAAGAAAATAAGTTTCAAAGTTTTTCATTTTTTTTTTTTCAATACAAATTGGCGACTTGTCTTCTTTGTCGCTTCTGATTCTTCGACACTATGATCAATACTTAAATTTGTGTTACATACCACTTTTATCCACTTGGTTGTTCCTTATGTATTTTGCCACGCCAAATCCAAAAATAATAATGAAAATTGCCCAAAAGTGGAATTTTTGGTGCGTACTGAAAAAATTTCATTAATTTTTTCGTATTCAGCGTGCCAAAATACATAAGAATTTGTCTATCAAGTATATTTAACGCACAAAATGTTCAGTTTTGTCGATCAGTGTAATCATTGTTATTTATTTGTTACATTTTTCATATCAAACCAAAATTTTCGGCGGAAATGTCGAAATTCCGCCCGAAAACGAAATTTGGCCGAAAACGATATTTTATTTTCCGGCCGAAACTCGGCCGAAACAGCTTTTTTGGCCGAAACCGAATTTCAATCGGACTCTAATCTTAAATACGAAAAAAATTAATTTCAAATTTTGTAAAACTCACTAAGTACCTACTTATACGCAGATTCAAAATTACGTGAAGTACAAATTAAGCGGATAATAAGTATAACACAAAATTTTAGACCGTGGGTGCTAATGTTCCGATCCTTCCTCAAGAAATTGGAGAATTTAGATATATATTTGGATTGTTTTCGATAAAGACATTTAAAATTCTTTTTAATATTCCGGTTATAAAAGTAATAGTTCTCATACTAAGAATTTAAGAATTTTGGTAACTTTTTGAATGCAATGCGACGAAAGATGCTTCAAACTAACAAACCTAATATTTGAAGGGTTCTATTTTAATTCTGACGAATAATAAAAATGGGTTACCTTACTGAGCCGATACATTCAGCTGTTATATGAGAAAGTCCCAGAAATAAGAAAAAGAGTACTTAATAGTACTTGCGGGAAAAAAGTGAGAGTAAAAAAAAGGAGGGCCTTAAAAAGAGTACTGTACTCTTTAAAAGAGTACGTCTGGTAACCCTATGTATATATATATATATATAGGTATATATAGGGGGGGTATCAAACACCTCGGTTTTAGACCACAATTTTTTAAAAGATAAAAAAAATCCACCCATAATTAAAATGTTGAATAAAACCACAACAAAATACAATGATTTAAGCATAAAGTTTTTTTTTTGGTAATCTCAAATACTAAAAAAATGAATTTAAAATTTTGTAAAAGTCATTTTCTACTAAAATTTACTACTTAGGTTTCTTTAGGCGTTAACAACTTTAAATTTCAAACTCCAAAGAGTCTAAGTGGCATACAAATTAAACGGATAATAAGTATAACACAAAATTTTAGACCCTGGGTGCTAATGTTCCGATCCCTCCTCAAGAAATTGAAAAATTTAGCTATATATTTGGGATGTTTTCGACATTCAAAATTGTGTTTAATATTTCGGCTAAAAAGTAGTAGGTCTCAACTAATTATTTTTTTAATCCTAGCATTTAAGAATTTTACTAACTTTTTTAATGCAATGTGACGGAAGATGATTCAAACTAACAAACCTAATATTTGAAGGTTTTTGTTTGAATTCTGACGAATAATAAAAATGGGTTACCTTACATTGCTTTGTAATATGATAAAGTCCCAGAAATAAGGAAAAGAGTACTTAATAGTACTTTCGGGAAAAAAGTGAGAGTAAAAAAGAGGAGGGCCTAAAAAAGAGTACTGTACTCTTTAAAGGAGTACGTCTGGTAACCCTAGGTATATATATATATCCTCAAATCTGCGGCGAGCATTTTCATATACTTCCACATAAGCTAGAGAGCTGAAATTTGGTACATAGAACTCGGTTGACAATGCATTCTATTAAATTTTGGGGTCCATCAGAGGCGTAGGGGACCGTGGGGGAACTCAAACCCCTTTTTCTTAAACATGGCATAACTTCCAATTCAAGTTAAAATAAAATTTTATACCCTTTGGAAAGGGGGGTGTGGGGGCAAAGTTCTAACTTTCGTATGGTTTAAGCTACAGGGCTGAAATTTTGTACTTAGGTTCGCATTCAGGAAAAAGAGTAAAAAAAAGGGGGAAAAAGGGTGGAAAATTTAAAAAAGAAAAAAGAGGAAAAAACAAGTTTTTTAGAACATAACCCTTAAACCGACTAAAAAGAAGAATACAAATTTCCTTGAAACTAATTAACGCAATTTTGATTTAAAATTAAGGGTTTTTTTTTTTTTAACGACGAATCCCAACGGTCCCACTAACCCGCCCAACCGACCGAGGGGCACATCCGCATGACGCACGGATTTGGTGACCGAACAGCCGTAATCCGGATTACGCTGTGTAACGATTTTAGGGGAGTAGATTTAATTTTTTTACGTAGAGTAGTAGAAATTACGGTCAAGGTAGCAGATGTCAAGAGAGGGGAGTAGATTAGGGTTTCTGCGTAGAGTAGTAGAGATTCTACAAGAGTAGTAGAAATTTCTGTCATGGCACTAGATTTGTAGAAAGAGTAGTAGTGTTGCATTTTGTGAAACTCACATAATATTTTGAGGAGAAGATTTCTTACAATAGTAGTTGAGGAGTAGAAATTTAAAAATCATCGCGAGAGTAGTAGATCTGCGATAGGAGAAGAGTGAGAACGCTGTGAAGGGGTGAATGGATGAAGGCTGTATGTAACATACAAATTCTTTCAAGAAAATAAGTTTCAAAGTTTTTCATTTTTTTTTTTTCAATACAAATTGGCGACTTGTCTTCTTTGTCGCTTCTGATTCTTCGACACTATGATCAATACTTAAATTTGTGTTACATACCACTTTTATCCACTTGGTTGTTCCTTATGTATTTTGCCACGCCAAATCCAAAAATAATAATGAAAATTGCCCAAAAGTGTAATTTTTGGTGCGTACTGAAAAAATTTCATTAATTTTTTCGTATTCAGCGTGCCAAAATACATAAGAATTTGTCT
Source organism: Heteromyza rotundicornis (assembly GCA_951394025.1). Classification (NCBI taxonomy): domain Eukaryota; kingdom Metazoa; phylum Arthropoda; class Insecta; order Diptera; family Heleomyzidae; genus Heteromyza; species Heteromyza rotundicornis. The sequence goes on from OX596012.1 coordinate 30,309,172, forward strand.
ATCAAGTATATTTAACGCACAAAATGTTCAGTTTTGTCGATCAGTGTAATCATTGTTATTTATTTGTTACATTTTTCATATCAAACCAAAATTTTCGGCGGAAATGTCGAAATTCCGCCCGAAAACGAAATTTGGCCGAAAACGATATTTTATTTTCCGGCCGAAACTCGGCCGAAACAGCTTTTTTGGCCGAAACCGAATTTCAATCGGACTCTAATCTTAAATACGAAAAAAATTAATTTCAAATTTTGTAAAACTCACTAAGTACCTACTTATACGCAGATTCAAAATTACGTGAAGTACAAATTAAGCGGATAATAAGTATAACACAAAATTTTAGACCGTGGGTGCTAATGTTCCGATCCTTCCTCAAGAAATTGGAGAATTTAGATATATATTTGGATTGTTTTCGATAAAGACATTTAAAATTCTTTTTAATATTCCGGTTATAAAAGTAATAGTTCTCATACTAATATTTTTAAATCCTAGCATTTAAGAATTTTGGTAACTTTTTGAATGCAATGCGACGAAAGATGCTTCAAACTAACAAACCTAATATTTGAAGGGTTCTATTTTAATTCTGACGAATACTAAAAATGGGTTACCTTACTGAGCCGATACATTCAGCTGTTATATGAGAAAGTCCCAGAAATAAGAAAAAGAGTACTTAATAGTACTTGCGGGAAAAAAGTGAGAGTAAAAAAAAGGAGGGCCTTAAAAAGAGTACTGTACTCTTTAAAAGAGTACGTCTGGTAACCCTATGTATATATATATATATATAGGTATATATAGGGGGGGTATCAAACACCTCGGTTTTAGACCACAATTTTTTAAAAGATAAAAAAAATCCACCCATAATTAAAATGTTGAATAAAACCACAACAAAATACAATGATTTAAGCATAAAGTTTTTTTTTTGGTAATCTCAAATACTAAAAAAATGAATTTAAAATTTTGTAAAAGTCATTTTCTACTAAAATTTACTACTTAGGTTTCTTTAGGCGTTAACAACTTTAAATTTCAAACTCCAAAGAGTCTAAGTGGCATACAAATTAAACGGATAATAAGTATAACACAAAATTTTAGACCCTGGGTGCTAATGTTCCGATCCCTCCTCAAGAAATTGAAAAATTTAGCTATATATTTGGGATGTTTTCGACATTCAAAATTGTGTTTAATATTTCGGCTAAAAAGTAGTAGGTCTCAACTAATTATTTTTTTAATCCTAGCATTTAAGAATTTTACTAACTTTTTTAATGCAATGTGACGGAAGATGATTCAAACTAACAAACCTAATATTTGAAGGTTTTTGTTTGAATTCTGACGAATAATAAAAATGGGTTACCTTACATTGCTTTGTAATATGATAAAGTCCCAGAAATAAGGAAAAGAGTACTTAATAGTACTTTCGGGAAAAAAGTGAGAGTAAAAAAGAGGAGGGCCTAAAAAAGAGTACTGTACTCTTTAAAGGAGTACGTCTGGTAACCCTAGGTATATATATATATCCTCAAATCTGCGGCGAGCATTTTCATATACTTCCACATAAGCTAGAGAGCTGAAATTTGGTACATAGAACTCGGTTGACAATGCATTCTATTAAATTTTGGGGTCCATCAGAGGCGTAGGGGACCGTGGGGGAACTCAAACCCCTTTTTCTTAAACATGGCATAACTTCCAATTCAAGCTACAATGATGAAATTTGGTAGGTGGGTTCTTATTGACAAAATAAAATTTTATACCCTTTGGAAAGGGGGGTGTGGGGGCAAAGTTCTAACTTTCGTATGGTTTAAGCTACAGGGCTGAAATTTTGTACTTAGGTTCGCATTCAGGAAAAAGAGTAAAAAAAAGGGGGAAAAAGGGTGGAAAATTTAAAAAAGAAAAAAGAGGAAAAAACAAGTTTTTTAGAACATAACCCTTAAACCGACTAAAAAGCAGAATACAAATTTCCTTGAAACTAATTAACGCAATTTTGATTTAAAATTAAGGGTTTTTTTTTTTTTAACGACGAATCCCAACGGTCCCACTAACCCGCCCAACCGACCGAGGGGCACATCCGCATGACGCACGGATTTGGTGACCGAACAGCCGTAATCCGGATTACGCTGTGTAACCGATCGCGGGTAAACATATTTGGAAATTCGCGATCGGTGATAATAAACAACAGAATTAAAAGAAAATATTATGAAGCATCAGAATTCATGCGACGAATATGAATTTGATCAAATATAATTTTTGTCTACTTTACGATATTAGACTTAACAAAAATACAAAGACAAAACAATCCAAACAGTTAATTTACGCGACAAAGATTACAAATATTAATTTTAGTATTTTATTTTTTTATACGAAATATAAAAAATCAAATACAAATAGAACAGTTAAGTAAACAGTAACGGAACGAATGTGAATTCAGCTAAAAATTTTGATTTATTTGTATACAATATACAGTAAAAAACAAAATTCTGCTGAAATATAAATATAAAATACAACACAAATACAACACTTTCAAAAAACCGACAATGCCGATCTTTGTGGAGTTTGGCAACCCTGTCATTTCGTTAGACCTAAGCGACCTAAGCGGTACAAAAACTCAAAGAGCAACAAAGGCTTAAGTGTGATCAAGTGCATTTAAAATAAAAGTTTTAGTTTTATTAAGTGAATCTGACAGGTCAAAGACAGAATACAGGCTATTAAAATCGCTACAAATACAACGAAAAGGTTCAATCTGCGCGTAATTAGAGCGGCACATACTTAATATCAAAGGAATGAAAGATCTGGAACGACGGGTTGGGATATTAAAATCAATTTCTTGAAGAAATAATGTAGAATTCAGAGAGCCATTTATCAATTTAATCAAAAATGTTACATTAAGCATCGTTCTTCTATTTTTTAGAGTAGGGATATCCAAGAGTTTTAAACGATTTTCGTAAGAGTTTTAAACGATTTCGTAGGTTCTGATTCGGATTCCAGCTAAGGTTTCTTAAAGCAAATAATAAAAATTGTTTTTGAACCGATTCAATTCTATCAGAGTGGCAGTTGTATTGTGGATTCCACAAGACTGATGCATATTCCAAAATTAGTCTTACAAGTGATATGTAAAGACTTTTGGTAACGTATGGGTCATTAAATTCTTTTGACCATCTTTTAATGAAACCTAGAACACCCCTCGCCTTATTTACACATAAGTCAATATGTAGATGAAAGCGAAGTTTTGGATCCATAGTAACACCCAGGTCCACAAAAGTAAAAACCTTTTCTAGATTACAGTTTTTTATATGATACAGCGATGAAAGTTGGTGTCTTCTAGCAAATGTCATAAATTTACATTTTTTCAGGTTCAGTTCCATTAAGTTATTATCACAGCAGATAGCTATACTGGTCAGATCTGATTGTAACAACTTATGTTGATCTAAGATGTCATAGGATAGAAACAATTTAACGTCATCAGCATACAACAGTACATTCGAATGTTTAATGACAGAAGGAAGGTCATTTATAAAAAGATTAAACAGAATAGGACCTAAGTGACTTCCTTGAGGAACTCCAGAGGGGACATCTATAGTTTTTGATGTTGATGATTCGAATAACACCTGTTGCTTCCGATTTGTCAGATACGATTCTACCCATTTTAAAAGAAGATCTGGGAATCCGTATCTTTTAAGCTTTTCAATCAACAAATAATGATTAACTTGATCAAAAGCTTTACTAAAATCAGTATATATGACATCTGTTTGAAGATTCTTTGAAAATCCCTTTATTGTTAATGAAGAAAATTCCAATAAATTTGTAGATGTTGATCTACCTCTCAGAAAACCATGCTGTGAAGGAGATATTAAAGTTGTGACCGAGTGAACCAATTGCTTTGTGACAACTTGTTCAAATAACTTTGGTATTGTGCTAAGTTTAGCAATACCTCTATAGAATTCGGAAAATAACCTCTTTCAATAGAGGCATTAAATATATTTGAAAGTGGAATGTATAAATTTTCTGCACAAACTTTCAAAATACAGCTAGGAATATTATCTGGACCAGTACTATATGAATATTTCAACGATTTTAGGTGTTGTAAGACATCATCAGATTCTATAACAGGATTGAGAATGGAATTATAAGTGGGGATGTTATATGGATACGATGTGTTGCCATAAGTATTATCAGAATATGTCGTTTTGAAGAAGTCAGCAAACATATTTGAAATCTCAGTAGGATTGTTGAACTCACGATCATTCCATTTCATTGTAGTTGGAAAACCAGTGTTTTTCCTTTTTGAATTTACAAAGTTATAAAAAGTTTTAGAATCGTATTTCATTTTGGATTTCAAATCGTTCAAATATTCATCACAGCATTTTTTATTAAGTACTTGATATTTATGTCTCAGAAGCGAATATTTAGAATAATCTTGAAGGTTTAAAGTTCTTTTATATGTTTTAAATGCCCGATTCTTTTGTAAACCATAAAGCACAAAGTTCATTCGAATTCTTTTTAATGTTCTTTGGAACTAGGGTTACCAGACGTACTCTTTTAAAGAGTACAGTACTCTTTTTTAGGCCCTCCTGTTTTTTACTCTCACTTTTTTCCCGAAAGTACTATTAAGTACTCTTTTTCTTATTTCTGGGACTTTATCATATAACAGCTGAATGCATCGGCTCAGTAAGGTTACAGATTTTTATTATTCGTCAGAATTAAAATAAAAACCTTCAAATATAATGTTTGTTAGTTCGAAGCATCTTTCGTCACATTGCATTCAAAAAGTTACAAATATTCTTAAATGCTACGATTAAAACAAAAAATTTAGTATGAAACCTATTACTTTTTTAACCGAAATATTAAAAACAATTTTGAATGTCTTTATCAAAAACAATCCAAATATATAGCTAAATTTTTCGATTTCTTGGGGAAGGATCGGACATTAGCACCCAGTGTCTAAAATGTTGTGTTTTACCTTTTATCCGTGTACTTTCTTTCTCACCTAGACTCTTTGGAGTTTCACACTTCAATTCATTAACGTCTAAAGAAACCTAATTAGTGCACGTATACGTGGGTATCTGGTAGTTTTACAAAATTTTAAATAAATTTTTTTAGTATTTCAGATCAAAAAAAAAACTTTGTGCATATTGTATTTTGTTACTTAGTTATTTGTACTAAAACATTTTTTTATTAAAAATTTGAACAAAGGTTGGTATTTTTTGAAGAAATTTTTTCCAAATTTTGTCTTCTAAAAAATAATATATCTCGAAGATTTTGCTGAGCGTACAATTGAAAATTGATACACAGTCGTCAACATCTTCAAAGTTCATGTCCCAACTAGTTTCAGATAAGAGTTTAACAAAATTTGTATTCTTGAAGCAAAAAAATGACTTCAACGGTGTAGAAACTGGTTCTAAGTTGTTTTGAACAAATTCGAAAGATAATTCAAGTGTTGGGTGATGGTTATCTTCTGGACATGCAAAAGCATCACAGCGTTGCACTGAAAACTTCGAAGAGTCATCAACATAAATTAAATCCAAAATTCTACTATTCTTATTTTCAATTCTACTATTCTTATTTTCAATAAATTAAAGTCTCCAAAAACAACAATGGAATCGGCAGGTTTAACATTTGAGTAAACCAATGATATAAGCGACACATGTCTTAGATAAACGGTAATATCGGAATTCGGAGCAAGTAACGAAAATATCGATACTAAAAACTCGAATTCGTACACAAACAAATTCCAAGTCAGAGACAACTGAAAGTATATTTGGTTTAAGCCAAGTTTCGGTAAATACCAAGACATTATGACTACAATCGAAACTTTTAATATAAATATCGTTCAACTTTGTATTTAGCCCTCGAACATTTTGGTACAGAAGACAAACAACATTATTCGGGATTTTATTTAGTTTTTTTGATTAGAATTTAATTTTCTTTGAGGAAGTTGAACTGGATTTACTAGATTGGATTTTTCTTTATAAACAAATTCACGAACTAAAGTTTTATCCGGCCAAAAATTTTTATTAACAATCTCATCAAACAATTCTGCAGGAACAGATAATTTGAAAGATGAAATGTTTCTAGCGTATGAAAAGTTGAATTTAAAAGCATTTATATTATTACCGGTTTTATTGAGTTTAGAATCAATATAAAATATAATATCTTCAGTTAATGTGTCTGGTGCAAATCTGGACACGAAAATAGATTTTTTAGGTTGCACAACAACAAGCCTTTTTGGGGTTCTCGATTCTTGTACTTCCCACAAACAATCCTTTGGAGAAATAATATTTATGGAAGGACAAACATTTTAATCAATATTTGAGATTCCATTCATATTTTTCTCAGGAGCGTCATCTACCCTATTTCCCAAAACCGCAGGACCAGGAGAATAAAATGTAACTGGTGAAGCAAACATATCGGAAAAGGATGGAGTTGTCGGAGTTGAAATTGGCTTTGGGGCAGGTGGTAAAAGCCCAACAGAAGTATTTTGTTTCGGAGCTGTTTCATCCAAACATTTATACTTCTGAAAGTTAATTTCGTTTTCCTTCAGTTTAGACTGGGCAGCTGCTAAGTCCTTTGATACATCATTAAATCCCTTTCGGGCTTGACGTACCAATTTACAGATGTCCAGCTCTGTATCGCGGCAATCTTCGCAGGACCAACGAAGACCTTTTTACCCTCGATCAGATCGACTACTCTACCAGTAAGGGATGCACATTTGCCGTGATAAACAAGAGACCATGCGTTCGTTATCGACTTTAATGACACACTTACGGAAAGAGCAAGTCATATTTAAATGCAAAATTTATAAAAAACTAGAGAGTGGACTATCTTCGGCTATACCGAAGTTGAAATACCCCCACACAGTAGGAAGAAGTACCTCGAACATATAAAAATGTGGTCTCCAGACCCTACTTTGAGCCAATTATAGGTGGTTTTGGAGCCCGGACCATGTCCAAAATCCATTTCTAAAAATTTCCAATTAAATCCACAAAAAAAAAAAATTGGTCTCAAGACCCCATTTAGACCCTTATATATGTGGCTTCGGAACCTCGGACCATGTCAAAAATACGTTTCTAAACATTTCCAATCGAATACAAAAATAAAAAATTTTTACCTTTTTTTTCGGTGTATGGGAGCCACGCCCAGTTTTTGTCCGATTTGGCTGATTCTCGAACTTGATCTCAGTATTCACGAGAAAAACGTGTACCCAAAGTTTCAAGTCGATATCTCCAAAACTGCGACCGCTATCGTGCGGACGGACAGACGGACAGACGGACAGACAGACGGACATCGCGAAATCGACTCAGGAGGTGATACTGATCAAGAATATATATACTTTTCCATACCGGACACGCCTCCTTATGGGCGTTACAAACGTTGTGACAAAGTGAGTATACCCTGCCACAGTGAGTGTGGGGGTATAATAAAATACAAAAAGTGTAAAAAAGTGTAAATTGTAACGAGACAAATTGTTGACTGGGAAAAGACACTTTCAAATTATATTAAAACAAGCGCCTGAAAGTATGCTCTGAAAATATGATCAGTCTGAGAATGTGGAATCTATATAGAGCTGGTGACACAAGAAATGTCAAAGTGGACAGTATAAGCAAAAACAAAAAAAATTTGCAATTTTTGTTGTTGTGATACTTAGCTGACAGGAATTCACGGAAATATAGCACAAAACTTTGTTATTTGCACAAAACTAATTGCACTTAGCCAGAATTTAATTTATTTAAAAGGTTTTCAAAATAATTAACACGGTATAACTACACCCAGAAAACAAAAACTGTTGGGGCAGCAGAATTTTCGGCCAACCGAATGCTAGCGGCTGTCACAACATCTACTTTCAGATGTTACAGCATCTACTATCTGTTATCCCAACATCTACTGTCTGACGCAGCAACATCTCTCTGATACTGCAAAAAGAATGTCAAAAATAATGCTAACGTGTAAGAGCGAGACAACAATTTACTTACATAAATTGTGCAAATGAAAAAAAATATACAAAAAAAAGTATTACGAAAAAGAATGTAAGGAAAAGAAAGCAAATGTGTTTGATGTTGTCTTGTAAAAGTAGAGAAATAATTTTATAATTTAATTTCATATATAAGCACAAGACTTTTAATGCGAAATAATTCTCAATTCTTACACGAATTTGATGGGCAACATACTTTTTACTGCAAATACATATGGTGTTTTATATCCACAATTAACGCGCTTTCATAAAACGCAATATTTAATTATTTCATTCAATTTGCAAAAAATTTAAAATGTTGAAATACGTGTTTTTCGGAAGTTAACAAAATATAAGCTATTCCGCACAATTTTTCGAAGCATAAAACACATCTTTTTGTTTGCAATTCATTATAGTTTAATCATAATTAGGTTTTAAAAATATTTTCTAGATGCGTAAAAGATAAACAAGATGGATGCATAATAGTGATGGACAAAATTTGATGAATAATAGTGATGGGCGATATACTAAAGGGGATGCCACACAAATTTTTGTTGTTTGTCAAATTAAAATTTTTGTGGTTTGGAAAAATTAAAAATGAACACTAATTGAAAGAGTGAATATTATTTCAAAAGAGTGTTTTTTTAATTGCAAAATTTGTTACAGAAATACGTAATGTAATCAAAGGACGCTATTACAAATGAATGTTTTAATGAACTATTTTATGAATCAATTTAAAACATATCGATCTTCATCGAAAAAAAAAGAAAATGTTTGTACATATTGATAAAAATAATCTTTGTGGCCCCGAAATTGTCAAAAAAAACTTCCATTACCCCCATCTACAAAATTCTCGCATACTATACATCGCATACGATAAATCGTAAGTATAGACCACTTATAGCAACCCTTTTGTGACATAAAGATAAAAGGTGTCAGATTGACCCGACGTCAAATATTTTTGCGTGTGGCACGCATCAAAAAATTAAAACAGCGTAAAACGGAGTAAAAATTCAAATAAATAGGGGTCAAAGGACGCCTGTGTGGCATGGGCTTAAGCCTTCAACTATTTTTCTGAATTAGTTTGCAGCCTTTGTAATGGCTGGTCAAATGTTTATTTTTGTGAATTTTGATAAAAGAAACTTAGATTTAAAAGAAGAAATCAATAAATAAAAACACAAAAGTGAAAATAAAAATAGATTTGCAACACTGGTCTTTTGCTTCCTACATGGCATCACTGTTAGTTGTCACGGTTCACAAGCGAATTCAGTTGCTACACGCGAGTGTGGATTCGGTTGTGGTAGCTTTTTTATTTGAAATGTTCTGTCAGCTGAAAAAAAGTGGCTGCTTCAATCTACTATTCTGTTGTTATATCCGAATTGAACATTTTAGCGTTTCTTCTGGTATTACAAGCGAATTTGGGTCTCTCTCAAGCGAAAACTAGAGCTGCAGACGAATATTTGTTACCACAACCTCGCGCCAAGCGATTATTTTTTTGTGTGTATTTAAAAATATTTATTCAAATCGCAGCAAAAAATTCACTTAAGAACAAGTTGAACAGGGTTGCCAAACTTTGGCGACTTTAAAACCTGCATCGATATTATTAACAAAATATCCAAAAACCCTTAATTTTAAATCAAAATTGGGGAAATTAATTAAAAGGAAATTTATTTTCTGCTTTTTAGTCGGTTTAAGGATATATTTTGAAAACATGTTTTTTACTCTTTTTTATTTTCCCTTTTTTTTTATTAAATTTTTATTACTACTTTTTTTTGGGAAATATTTTATTTAAAAATTTTGTTTTTTAATGAAAAATCATTCAAAACTTAAAAAAAAAAACGCGAGAAAAATGAAAATTTTTCGGTTTCTTATGAAAATATAACCAAAACATGTATGTTGAAAAACAAAAAATAAGTTTTTAACAATTTGCTGCAAATCAGCAAGTTAAACCCATTTCCGCCCAACATTACGGCAAAAAAAAGATTAAAAATAGATAAAACAATTTTTTTTTAAAAAACAAAGATACCATTTCGTTAGTTAAGGTTCAATCTTTCTAAAAATGTTGGATACATAGACTTTTAACCATTCCCCCGCCCCCACCGAGACCATAAAAATTACCTAAAAAGTTGGGCTTTTTTTTTAACTAGAGTGTTGCGCAAACACATCACTCGGCGGAAACGGTAGCAAAAATATGATTTTTCTTGTTGGTATGCTTGACAATTGCGCAATCGATTCTATATCGCTATAATCGCAAGCAAAAAATTATGACCCACCGGTCCCCTAACCCACCGGTCACCGGATATGATTTAAAGTTCAACGACGCACTAGGTGATCCCACCAGGCATGATTCACTCAAAATATTTCTAAAGTCGTACTTGGTGGCAGCTGTAATCCCGCCTGACTTGATTCACCCAAAAAAGTCAACGGACGCACTAGGTGGATTCTGTAATCCCACCTGGCATGATTCATCCATAATATGCCAAAGTCGCAATCGGTGGCTGCTGTAAACCCACCTGACATGATTCACCAAAAAATAAAATTTAAAATTTTCTTGCGCGACTAAGTGACTGCTGACTTTTGAATTTTCTTTGCAAATGCAGTTTTGCAATTCTCAAATGATATTCGAATTTTCTTATTCAAATTTCGTTAAACAACTGTAGTGGCCGCTGCCTTTTTCAAATTTATTTTTTGTTCTTTCGTTTATGAGTGAGTCATTTATGAAAAGTTTTTGAAGTGATAAGTGATACAAAAAATGTAAAGTTGCATTACATGTTGAATGTTTTTCCAAATATCATAACTAAATAATACAAATAAATAAAATGTTTCAATAAAAGTCCTACATACATTCAAAGCACTTATTTGCATTTTTATATAACTGTTCACTTGGTCGAAAGATTGTTAACTCCTATATTCTTCCACATCCATCAAATGCCCCCCTATGTCACCCTTACAACCCCATATGTCCACTATATGTATTCCTCACGTCCACTTATGTCCATTTATGTACATGACCATCTTATCTTCGCTCTACGGTCTAACTATATCATCCCATGCCCCTCCATGAATAAGGGGCTCATCCCCCGTCAATATCATACCCAATAAAAAAAATAATGAAATTTTTCAATATAATCGTCATACAAAGTAGAGACCGACCGAAATCGCTTTTTTTCATTTCGGCCGAAATTTTAAATTATTTTTTCGCCGAAACCGAAATGGACGAATTTTCATTTTTTAAATTTCGGCCGAAACCGAAGCCGAAACCGAAAAAATTTGGATTTATATGTAATAAAGTTGTACATAATTAAGCGTATCAGTAGGCTGAAATCGATAATTTTAAGTTCAAATCAGGGTTGGCAACCGAAACCGAATGAAACCGATTCATTTTAGGGAGCGAAACCTAAACCGAAACCGATTCGTCGTAACCGATTGAATGGGTTCAACCAAAACCAATTGAAAAGGTTACGGGTTTTTAATCGGTTTTCAAAAGGTTTTCGTACACAAAATTAACTTTAAGTTTTTTTTCCTAAGAGAAAATTCATCGTATTTCATTTATTTATTTCATATATTTTTTAAATATCGGAAATATTTTTTTTAAATATTCAATAAATCTTTTTATAAGGCCGGCGCACGCAGAGGCGATATTCGCTATATAATTTCAGAACCATTTCCATATTTAAAAAATCTAGCTTCGAAAACGCAAAGTGCCTCACACAGGCAGCGATTCCACCGCAGTAGATTTTGTTTGTTATTTATTATATTGCTATGGAAACAATCAAAAAGTCTGACTGAAATGGTTCTGAAAATTACTATTTTGTTTGTTATTTATTAGACTACTATGGAAACAGTCAAATGGTTTATTTTCAAACTGATTCGAATTGGTTTTGAAACTGGCTTTTTGTGTTTGTTATTTATTGTATTGCTATGGAAACAGGCTGTATAAAAAACGCTATATTTTCAAAAATACAATTATTACTGAGAAAATTAATTTCGAAACCGCCTGCGGCACGAATAACGCCTCTGTGTGCTCAGGCATTTTTATGGTTTTTGAAAAGACTTGGAAAATTTTCGCTATTTTTTCGTAGTTTTATATGGCAGCCTTTTTCGTCCGATTTAGCTGATTCTCGAACTTTATCTCAATTCGGAGATAAAAACGTAAACCCAAAGTTTCACATTGATGTCTCAAAAAAAAACATTCCAGCCTGTATGGTGACAGACAGACGGGGATATGGCTAAATCTGTTTTCGATGCTGATCATGAATATATATATATATACTTATCCATACCGGACATGCGTCCTTATGGACGTTTCAAACGTTGTGTAGGGTATAAAAACTAAAAATTTAAGCAGAAATTTGTTTGAAAATGCGATTAGATAAGGAAATTCGGTAAATGTAGTTAGATTCAGCACCCTTGATTTATATTGAATTGATATAAAATTTCCTAATATTGGGCCATCTAGAAACCTTTTAAAACCGAAACCTTTTCAATCGCTCCAACCAACCGAAACCTTTTCAAAATCAAGGAGCGAAACCGATAACCAAAACCGATTGGCAAGTGGGAGTAAAACCGAAACCGAAACCTTTATTCGATTCGGTTGCCAACCCTGGTTCAAATTATAAATTAGATGAATTTAGAAACAAATACTTTTTTGCTACGGCGAGAGTAGTAGATATTCGATTGTAGGGGAGTAGATTTCAAGAAAGGGAAGTAGATTTAGTTTTTTACGTAGAACAGTAGTATTAGAAATTGCTGTCAGGGTAGTAGGTTTGTAGAAAGAGTAGTAGTTTTTTTGCATTGTATGAAACTCACATAATATTTTGACGAGAAGATTTCGTACAATAGTAGTAGAAAAAATCTTGAGGGAAGTCGAAAAATCTACTACCGTAGTAGAGGAGTAAAAATTTGAAAATCATCGAAGTTCGGCCGAAACCGATATTTTATTTTTCGGCCGAATCCGAAACACGGCCGAAACAGCTTTTTTTGGCCGAAAAGCCCAAAAACCGAAACCGAATTTCGGTCGGTCTCTAATACAAAGTACATTTTTACATATGAAAATTTAGACCCCATATCTGACCAGTGATGCGTTTGTGCAACAGAAATTTTACGTGGAGTGTATTTTGACCAAAATAAACAATCTCACCAAAAATCTCGAAAAAATTCGAACTTTTTTTAGCTTTGGTCGGAAATGGGTTATGTACAAACAACGATAAAGAGTACCAAAAGGAAACAAAAGCTTTTTAGTTTCTACTTTCTTTGTCCTTTAAATTAATTTTCCCGCGAATTTTGACAAACTTTATCCACAATGCGCACAAAAAAACCAAAAACTTCTCCAGTAAAAAATTCCAAAAAATCCAAAGCCAATCCGGTTTGAAGGACCAAATGATGATATGGGGGTGGATTCCAATTTCACGATAGAAATTTCCAACAGAATCCCAAGTCCCACAACAGCTGGCGAGAGTGGCTCGGCTTTGCCAAAATATTGGAAAATATAAAACAGAAGAAAGAAGCAAAAAATAAGCAGAATCAAAAAGCTCAGCTTTATTCTTTAACAAGTTGTTACCTCTTCGGCTCCAGAAATCGAGTGTCTAAACAAAAGGCAAAGAAACAACGAGAGAGCTAATTTCAACTCGTTTATTCATACAAAAATACTAAAAATTATAATGGTCTCAGGCCATCTACAGCCAACTTAAAACTAACAAATTTTAAGCTAAAACTATCAGGGTTGGCGTAAGCAACGATTGCAGCAGCTAGAAGAAAGTTAGGGATCTCAAATTTTGGATTTATATTTTTTAGGAACTAGAAGGAGTTGGTAATGAAAATATAAGAGAAAATCGTGTTCCGCTAAATAGTTCCAAAACGAAACCAATATGGCGACCGAAATTTTAAGATTTCATCAAATTAGTATACAATTTTGTATAGGGGGGTTTTTGGGGTCGCTGATTTCGAATTTGATGTCGAAATTGCTAAATTCAAGATGGATCCAATATGGCCCAGTATGTGTAGGGTATATATAAGTCGGAAAAAAGTCCAGTACAAAAACAAAAATACACAATACAAACTACAAAAAAAATGTACGTGCAAAAAACCATGATTATCCATCTTAGGCGGTCGCACCTTCCCAGGACCAATAAATAAAAAACTTTTTTTTGGCGCCTACAAAAAAGGGCTTTTTTTTAAAAAAAGGACATTTTGACCTTTTAGGTGGGCGATTAACATAATGGATTTTGCTTGTATTTTTTTCATTCTGAAGCTTATTTTTATTTTTTTTTTCTTCGTTAATACTTTTTTGTGTGGGACTTTGAGTGGAGTCTGCGATGAATTCAATTGGACGATGGTGGTATGTGTAGAAAACCATTGCTGAAAATATAGTTCGGGGGTGATCCGGCGTTGTTAGCTCCCAATTTATCCCCGCTAGGGATTAAAGCAAACAATAATTAATTTCTTTTCTATTTTTGCTTTCCTTGTCAAAATGTCGGCATTTAATTTTTTTGATCGTAAGTTTAACCTCACTTTCGTCCATTAGGCCAACTTATCGAATCTATCGTCTATATTTTAAATTTTTATTATGCTGTAATTGTTGAAAACTTGCATTTAGTTCATAACTGATAATTTATGTGTGCAGTACATAGAGGGTGGAAATTTAATATATCAATAGGTAAATACAAAGGTTTTTGTATACGTCAATTAAATAAAATTTGAATATAAACCATACGACTCAAATCCTAATACAAACACACCACAGACATATTGCTTTAGTCTATGAATCAAATTATTAAACAAATATTCTGTTCACACATTATCATCCCCTTTAAGCAATTTATTATTTGATGCCTGAGTCTGTCGTCAAGAATTAACTGAAATGATTGGACACCATGAACAAAGCAGGCAGAAAAATCAAAATCGTTAGTAACGCCTGCATTGGTGAAATATGTTAACCCTCAAAATGTGCACGTGGCATAAGGCACGTGCGTACAATTCAGGTTAAGTCTACGATTAAATTAATCGCTGATTAGTGACGGACCGTATTACAAACAAAGATTTAATGTACATGCATATATACGTACCTATACATATTAGAGTGGACCGTATTTTGGCAAAATTAAATTTCTTTCGCGCCGCCCCCAAAAACTATTGGACATGATGTAAAAAAAAAATACAAAAAAAAAATGGGGTCGATCGGTCAACGGGAACACGTGGCACATCGTACCTGAAAATTCCTCAATTGTATGGGGGGAGCCAAAAAAACAAACTCAAAATTAAAAAAATATATATTTGCAGTATCTTAGTCTTTAGCCATACAAATTCCAACCTTATAAAAAAAAAATACAAAAAGGTCATTACAGGTCAAAACACAAAATAAAATTTCCGCATTTTCCACTTTTTTAAAATTTTTTTTTATAAAAAATGGTTAAATATAACTTTTATTTAGTAGTTATAAGCCAATTTTATGAAATTCAGCATAAAGGGAATAAAAAACTGAGAAAATTTCAAACAAATTTAGAAAAATTCAGTTTTTCAAATTTTTTGTTTGGATTTTCACCCCTTAATGACCTTTGGATAAAGACAACGATACTGCAAACGAAGTTTTTTAAAATTTTGAGTTTGATTTTTGGCTCCCCCACTGAGGAATTTTTCAGGTACGATGTGCCACGTCTTCCCGTTGACTGACCAACCAAATTTTTTTGGTATTTTTTTATATTATGTCTAATTTTTAAGGGGGCGGCGCGAAAGAAATTCGAATTTTGCCAAAATACGGTCCACTCTAATACACATAGTAATAGAGAATTGCAAAAAAACTTTAAAATGTATAGAGAATAAAAAAAACTATTCGAAACATTTTATGGTTTTTAAATTTTTTCTTAACCTATTTTTGACCACGTATTTTTATTATTTTATAACTTACACGTCAAGAGGTATGGGTATATTCACTTCGGTCTGATGTTTGTAACACCAAGAAGGAGACGTGTCCGGTATGGAAAAGTATACATATATATTCTTGATCAGCGTCACCTCCTGAGTTGATTTAGCCCTATCCGTCTGTCCGTCCTTTTTTCTTGTAAACACGATTGCACGAGCTAGAAGAAAGCTAGGTATCCCAAATTTTGGATTTTTCCTTTTCAGGCCCTAGAAGGAGTTGGTATTGAAATTGGCGGATGGGTTTTTAGGATCGCTGATTTCGAATTTGATGTCGGAATTTCAAAATTCAAGATGGTGGATCCAATATGGCGGCCGAAATTTTAAGATTTAATCAAAACAGTATGGGGGGTTTCTGTGGTCGCTGATTTCGATTTTAATATCGGAATCTCCAAATTCAAGATGGTGGATCCAATATGGCCCAGTAGGTGTAGGGTATATATAAGCCGACTAAAACTTACACCGTTTTTTTCTTTTTTCTTTTTTCTTTTTTTGACAAAAGTAACATTTTTAGATTAATTTGCGCTTTCTGAATCCAAATCCGATATGTTCTTTTTAAAAGCGTTCGATGTAACGAACACTAACCAAAAGTACGTAACCAATATACTGAGAATTTGTATGGAAGTCTAGTAAATGTACTAGAATTGCATACAATTTTCAAGTGATACAAATTTAATTGTTTTGTGTTAGGAACTACTACGCTTAAAAATGGGATATAGAGAACACTCTCTCGAATCGAAATGGTGAAGAAAATGACATTCAAACAATGAATGTTATATGGACGAGAAATCGAATTTGCATGGAAATCTACACAAAAAGAAAAAACTTGTTTAAAATTAAAAAAATTTTTTAGATTCGCATTTTAAAACATAGTTTTTGCGGTACATTAATGTTTTCATTTTTAAAACAAATGTTTTCAATTCCATATGTCTATATTTCAAAAAATCAAAGTACAGTTTTAGGGCTTTTTTTAAATGCAAAGTATACTTTTAGTACAAAATATATATATATAATACATTTAGACTCTGTTAAATAATTTTAACATTAGAACAACCTGTTGGGCGTTTAGCGCGCACTCCAAACTCCGTAGGTGTGGGTTCGAATCCCGGTCTCGATTTTGAGAAAATGATAATTTAACTAAATATAAATCACTATATATAAAATCCTATTGTTGGTCCGTCCGGATGTCCGGATGTAAGCTCTCCTGAACCAGACAGTGGACTTTGAGAGCTGCAATTGTACATATTTATTCTGTGAGACCATAGCTAGAGATTCCAGACCGAGATTTTGGATTTTTCCAATAGGGGGCGTGGTAATTCGAAAAGTGGGCATGTGGACTGTGGAAAGTTAGCTCTGCTGAAGCGAATAGTGAAGTTTGAGAATGGAAATTTAACACACATGATCTCTGAGACCATTTTGAGCCGGATTTTTTATATTCCAAAAAGGGGCGTGGCAGTTTTGAAAAATGGTCGTATCAGATAAAGTAGCACTCCTGAATCCGCCAGTGGACCTACCAAGCTGCAATGGCACATAAATATTGTGTAAGACCATGGCTAGAGATGCCAGAGCAAGATTTTGCATTTTTCCAAAAGGGGGCGCGGCAATTCGCAAAGTGGGAGGATTGTGGAAAGTTAGCTCTGCTAAAGCAAATAGTGGAGTTTGAGAGTGGAAATCTCACACACATATTCTATGAGACCATGGCAACAGATTCCTGAGACGGTTTTTTTAAAAAGTGGCGTGGCAATAGGCGTTTTCAATGATGGTCCGTGCGAAGTCACTAGTAAACTTAATAATTGCAAATTAAAAACAACAATAAATTTAAAATATATGTTTTAATATTGACATTTTTGTTTTAAAATTGGTTTTTAGCGCACTTGTTTTAAAATTGAACAAATCTGTACAAAGCTCTATTTCAAAAACTAAATCGTTCAATTTTAAAACATCATCGCGCTATTTTTAACTAAACTTAAAAAAACTCTAAAGCCAAAAATCCCCACGCGATAATTGAAATCCCTAATCGACCGCTAGCTCAAATGCGATGCGTGGGATTAAAGCCGACCCTCGCGGAATGGTATCCCCGGCCGAACGAAACACACGAATACGCGAAAACCCGATAACTAAACTTTTCAAATCCTACTCTGAAATATACACGTATATGGAAACCGCAAATAACCGAACGCGAAATGGAAACGAAAACTCACTGACATACAAAACGGAAATCTGTCAAACGAGAGCATTTTAGAAAAAAAAAAACACTAATGACAAAAATTATGTTTTTATGTGCACTTGATTTACGGGACCAGACCGACCTGCCTGAAATCCCTCGCACGATTCTTTACAGAATCAATTCACCAGCTGGACTTCGAGAAAATCGATGTCCAGCAACAACTTGGCTCAGGTGCGGGACGCCACAACAAAAATTGGAAGGGAAAGGGGAAACCAGGACCACAAAACCGACGGAGACAAACTCCACTATTAAAATCTCGAAACACCAGTGGCCGACTTGACACAACTTGACAAACTCTATTAACATTTTTTCCTTCCCTTTATACCCCTCGAATAAACTAAATGGCCGACTGCCACAGATAAAAACAACAAAAACACTATTGCCACCCGCTGGTGGAAATAGCACCAGCGCGGAAAAATACTCCCTTCAAAAATATCTCCTGCCTCAGCTCCACGATCCGACGAGGTCAGCAACCACAAAAACACCATTTAAAAATCAAATTTAAAAATCAAATTTAAAAATTAAAAAAACAATCCTTTTTTTTTTAAACACTACTCGAAAATTAAAATTAAAATTCAAAAATCTAAAATCGCCAGTCCACTAAACTGTTCGCACTCTTTTCCCTAAAAATACCTAAAGAATCTGTCTATATGAACGCAGAAGCCAGTATTCGCAGTCGGGGCTTTGCCCACACCTATATGTGAAAGATCTTCTCAGATTTTTCTAGAGTGTGTTTGGCAAATTTACATATACACCGCCGCACCCACCAAAATGAAAATACTCAAATTGGCGGCACTCATGTATGTATAGGCGAAAGCATAAATGTCGACAGATTCCCCTCCCAAAAAAGGTTAGAGTACAAAAAGATTTAGTCTAGTTTTTTTCATATTATGTCTTCGTCGCGTAAGTATAGTTTCGCGCAATGCCTTCCCCAACATCGGATCGTAAAAGCTCATCAACAAACTTCTAAAACGAAGTCGCAACAAAAGGGAATAAGAGATCTTGACAGCTGTTGTCAATTCTCCGCCCGGCTGCATTCCACCCGCGAGTGTCAAATTTGGTTTAATTAAACCAAAATAATATAAATAAAATGAACATTACCCCCCTTCGGTTTTGTTCACCCGTCGCACCGAACAAAGGGAAAACACAAAAACAAGAACGAACAAACAACAATAACAAACAAAATTCTGTAGCGAATTTATGCAGCCTCCACCTCCGCGAAAGTAGCTTGGTCTCCTGAGACCTCCAACTTTCGAATCTAACCGGAGACAATCACCCTGAGTCCCATTTTCTCGTCCGTCTTCGTCTTCCTAATCATATGTCCACGGAGACACCCTCTTTTTAACCCTAAAAAAAATCGGACAAAACCAAAATAACGTCTCCATACTAACTCGTGTGGTAAATACTGTACATCTCTACGTGTGAGATTGTACGTCTTTGCTGTCTTGGCACTTGCCATTTCTAACTTTTTCCGTATGTCTTCCCTCAAGTCTGCCATTTTCTTGTCCCGGTCCTCACTACTACTGTCCGGTTGGCCAAAACTCACGAAGTATGGAGACGCCCCCAAAATCTCACACTGCGCTGTTCGATTACAGCATGCCACCTTGAGGGACGAGAATCCCACGTCCTGTGGTTCTCCGGCTCATACGCCCTCAAAGAGGTCTTAATTTGTTAGTTCTCTAGCTCCTACTCAACGACCTACTCAAATAATAGATTTCCTTGTCCCCTATATTTCAATTTTTTTTCAATTTATTTATTTAATATATGGGCCATTCCGCGTCAAGCGGATACTTCAACTCTCAGAAAATTCTGAAACTCTCCACATGGAAAGGCCTGTGCTGTGTTTATGTACCAAAGGGTTCCGTTGAAAAATCAATATTTACTAGGGATGTCAATTTTCGAGACCTTTGCCAATCCCGAGATTTTCGGAATTGAAAAATGCAATCCCGGGATCCCGGGATTAGTCCCGGGATTCGGAAATACTTGACCGATTTAATGAAACACATACCCAAATGTAGTTAATTTCATTGATCTCATCATAGGCTATATGCCATTTCATTACATATGGGCGTTCGAGGTGGGCGTGGCAAATATTATTCTAAAATGCTATAATTTATGCAGTTTTTAACCGATTTCGCTGAAATTTTATATGTTGTTTTGGGTAATGAATTGGTAATATGTTGATTCTGAAAATTTGCAGTCCGCCCACGCCTTAAAATTTCTAAAGCTCTGTAACTTGGGTCCTATTCAAGGGATTGCGCTGAAATTTTGTATTTGGTGCTGGGAGGTGAATGGGCAGAGGGATGACTATTGAAATTTAAGATCCGCCCACAGCCACGCCCTAAAATTTTTAAAGCTCTGTATCTCGGCTCCTATTCAAGTGATTTCGGTGAAATTTTGGATTTGGTGCTGGTAGGTCAATGGGCCGAAGAATGACTTTTTATTTCAGTTGCGAGCGAAGCTGTGGGTATAAGCTAGTAGTTCATAAAATTTCTCGATTTAAATCATAATGCATTTAGAAATACCTTATTGTTCATATAAAAATATATATATTTATATATTGACTATTTCGAAGTTTCATATATTTAAATAAACACATAAACTAAAATCATTACATTTCAATATCGGCCAAAAATACAATAATAAAAAAAAATTCTTATTATATATATAAGTGTATATTATAGGAATTATCCGGGTTTCAACGAATTTTCATCATACAACCTGCAAAAAGTGTAATTTAACGGTTGTATCTTTAAAGATACATTGATCGCTCATGCTTATGCATGTTTTCTCTTGCGCTTACCTTTTGTTTACGTTGCAGTGCCATTTCATTCGAATTTTACGTGTTGAAGAAGAAAGTTCACTTCGGTGGAGGGCAGAAATTGTTTGATATTATTTTATAATTATTATTGCTATAACTTGTGGATCACCATGTCAGGTTTTATTCGAGTTGGAAGAGTCACTATGCGTGATGAAGAAGTGTGCGAATTACTATGTAATTCTGAAGATATAGCGTATGATAGCACTAAGGCATTCAATCCCGAAGTGTTTTTGAAAATCCCGGGATTTCGGGATTTGAAATTACAATCCCGGGATCCCGGGATTTGTTCGGGATTTTCGGGATTAAAGAAAAAACTGTTGCAACAATATTTTAAGCTTAATTTTATTTTAATTCAGCGTAGAAATAATATTTAATAAATATTGCATTAAACAAAACCAAATTTAAAATAAATAAAGTCAAACAAAAAGTTATTAATTTTAAATTACTATGTCGAAAAAGTTTGATAATTTATGTGTTAAATTGAGTTGCTTTATTATTTTTTTTGCCACGCTGAATATATTCAAAAGTACAACCTTCAAACGGTCAACAAAATGATTTTATTAATTATATCTACCTTTTTGTCGAATAAAAAAAATTGTTTCAATTTGAAAAAATTTTATTCAGATCGATAAAAATGTTTTGTTACTGTTATTGGCAAAAATTGTCTTAATTTTTTGTGTGTGTAGCACTAAGTCTACGAAAGTGAGCTTTTTGTGTTTACCAATTGGATTGAAAGTAAACGCACTGCAGTATTTTTGTGGAAAAGCGTCGAAAATATCTTAAACAATGCATAAAAACTAAATTTTTTGAATCCCGGGATTCCGGACTCAAAATCCCGGGTTTTCGGGATTTAGAAAACGTTCGGGATCCCGGGATTTCGGGATTCGGGATCCCGGGATTGAATGCCTTAGATAGCACCCATGATCTTCATTATGAAAGTGATAACTTAGACGAAGATATACAGGAGACAGGTAATGCGGGGGATAAAGTCCAGGTTCAAATAATGTCCGACGATGATACTGATGATTGACCTCGAATTTTCTATTCATGACAATTTCCTGAATATTATAAATGATGATTAAATTGATATAGATCAGACCCAATCAAATTTACTTCAAGACACACCATCTAATTCTTCCAGGACACAAGTTAATGTGAGCCTTTCGGCATCATCTTCTTGGTGTTCATTTGCATCAGAATTTCGAGATGTAAAAATTAATCCAAAGTCTTTCGAATTTGAAAAAGATTTATGGAAGAAGGGTAATCTACAATTCAATTAGGAGCAAGTACGATTTAGAGGAGATAGTAGTCTTCCAGAAAATATAACGGTCTTAGAAACTCCATACCAAGTTTGGAGCTATTTGTTCCCACATTCCTTGGAGCAACATATAGTTGAAGAAACTCGAAAATATGCTGGACTAGACGAGTTTTTCCGTTTCGATGAATTTGACCTACGCAAATTTATCGGAATACTTTTTTATATGACGTATTATAACCTTCCGAATACTCGAGATTATTGGTCTGAAAAAATTATCGTTTTGTAAGTACAATAAAAAATCAAATGAATAGGAGACGCTTTGAAAAAATACGTCAACTTATACATTTTAATGATAAAGATAAACAGTCTGCTCCTGATGATCCTAATCGTGACCGGCTTTATCTGATCAGACCTGTTATTGATACCCTTAACGAAACATTTGGAAGCATACCGAAATTGGAAAGATTGTGTGTGGATGAGCAAATGTGTTCCACTAAAATTGGAAGTTACATGAAACAATATTTGCCAAAAAAACCAAAAAGGTGGGGTTTTAAGTTTTGCGAGATGTGCGATATGCTTATAAATTTGAAATTTATAGTGGAACTAGTGAAATACCAGCTGAAGATGAACCTGATCTTCAACCGTCTGCAAATATAGTAGTAAGGATGCTGCGTGAAGTACTCCGTTTCAAAAATCATAAAGTTTTCTGTGACAACTATTATACAACCGTGCCTTTAGTAGTATATTTGCGGACACTTTTCGTGGGCACTATCCGACGTAATAGAATCAAAAATTGTAAGCTTCCTGACGAAAAAGCTATGCTAAAACTCGAGCGTGGAACCAGTAAAGAATTTGTTTCTAATATTTATGGCGTCGATCTGACATCATTGTCATGGAGAGATAACTGAATTGTCAATCTGGTTTCATCTTTCGTCGGCCTAAGACCGATATTAGAAATAACAGGAAATGAAAGTACAGAACCGGCGAATGTAAAAAGGTTTGATAAAAAGGATAACAATATAAAATCGATTCCTTGCCCTCAGATTATAAAGGATTACAATAGTCACATGGGCGGAGTCGATTTGATGGACAGCTGCATGGGCCACCATAAGATCAAAATGAAAAGTCGGAAGTGGACAAATCGAGTGTTTTATCATCTTTTGGACATGACATGCGTCAATGCTTGGCTGCTGCACAAAAGAATAAATAAAGATCGTCCGGGATATAAAAACCAAAGATTGGTCGATTTTAAATTGGAAGTAGCCGATGCATTATTTTCCTTCAAGAAGGTAGAGCCGCTTTCACGAGGACGTCCACCTCTTGAAGCACAAATCTAGAACAAACGACGCAAACCGAATGTTCATTCGGCACCTCCCAAGGACACCAGGATGGATATGCCTGATCATTGGACTACAATAGAAAAAAAAGGAAGATGCAAGTTCCCGAATTGTTCCGGACAAACCAAGATGTATTGCAGTAAGTGCCAGGTAAACCTATGTTTAACATCAGAAAAAAATTGTTTTTATAATTACTACCACTCGTAAAAATGTATTTATTTTTTTATTTAATTATTTCTCGCATTGAATTACTTTTATTATAAAAATTCATTTTTTACGTGTATATATATTACTATTTTTTTATTCATAAGTAAATAAATGAATTATACTTTATTCCTATTGTTTTGTAATTACAATTTTTTTTTAAATAAATGAATCTATAAAAAAATAAATATTTATTTTTTATTTACACCTGATTTAAAAAAATTCCCTTACAAAAATTTGATATGGGATAGTGCTCATTGTATCTTTTAAGATACAACCACTTTTTTTCAAATAACAACTGCGTTCTCCTTTTTTTAAAAACGGAGAACGCACACTCAAAGAATTTTTTCGTTCGTAAGAAACGTTCTGGTCGATAAAAACAAAGCTTATATCGAATTCGTTTAAATGTTTATTAGAAATTAGTTTTTAATTTGCAGCAATTTAAAAACGTTTCCAATAAAAGTAAAATGCAATACTTTTATTGGAAACGTTTTTAAATTCTTGCAAATTTATTTTTTATTTGCGGCAAAACGGCTTAAATTGTATTCAAAAGTAATATATTTGCAGCAAACGTTCTCCAAACATAATAATTCTTTGAGTGCAGTTGTTTTTTTTTTGACAAATTTACATATAATATATTTTTTTCATAAAATTCGGTGACCGTGAGCATTTAAGGGTTAATGTAGCCATACTATAATATTTTGGAAATTGCGCAAATAATCTAACAATATTCAAGGTTTTTATTGGGTTTATTTTTAATTGAATCTATCACACCTATAATTTGGAATATTAGAAAAAAGTTTGAATAACTTTAAAATATGTAGAATAAAATACTAATTTGAATAGATTTGGTCTTTGGAATCTTGGGTTTCCGGTCAGAATAAGATCATTTTAAAAAAGTGTCATTTGATCCACATTTCTCGAACAACTCTTGACCTGAACATTTTGTCGCACATTTTAATATACGGAATTGGAATTTGTATTTCATGTCCCGAACGATGTTCGATGTATTTTTTGATCCGATTTCCATTTTAACAAAATTTGCAAACAGTTTGGAACTATTATTTGCTTAAATTTCTTGACGTAATGAAAATATGCCTAAATTGTATAACTCATATAGTTTATGTACGAGTATATCAATAAACTTTTCGCCAATTTTCTTTAATTTTTTTCTTTAATTTTTTTCTTTAAAGCAAAATAAATAATTTTTCCAAATCAATAAAATCAAATAAAACACATTAAATTTCCAAAAATATCCGACTTTTCGAAGTTTTTTCCTGAATGCTTATCCACATTTTTTGGATGAAAAACTATGGTTCTTGCTAAAACTAAACCATTCAGAAAGAAATTATTCATGATAGAAAAAGCTCCTGAATTTATAAATTTTTTCTAAACAGATAGAACGGTCTTAGAAACTCCATACCAAGTTTGGAGCTATTTGTTCCCACATTCCTTGGAGCAACATATAGTTGAAGAAACTCGAAAATATGCTGGACTAGACGAGTTTTTCCGTTTCGATGAATTTGACCTACGCAAATTTATCGGAATACTTTTTTATATGACGTATTATAACCTTCCGAATACTCGAGATTATTGGTCTGAAAAAATTATCGTTTTGTAAGTACAATAAAAAATCAAATGAATAGGAGACGCTTTGAAAAAATACGTCAACTTATACATTTTAATGATAAAGATAAACAGTCTGCTCCTGATGATCCTAATCGTGACCGGCTTTATCTGATCAGACCTGTTATTGATACCCTTAACGAAACATTTGGAAGCATACCGAAATTGGAAAGATTGTGTGTGGATGAGCAAATGTGTTCCACTAAAATTGGAAGTTACATGAAACAATATTTGCCAAAAAAACCAAAAAGGTGGGGTTTTAAGTTTTGCGAGATGTGCGATATGCTTATAAATTTGAAATTTATAGTGGAACTAGTGAAATACCAGCTGAAGATGAACCTGATCTTCAACCGTCTGCTAATATAGTAGTAAGGATGCTGCGTGAAGTACTCCGTTTCAAAAATCATAAAGTTTTCTGTGACAACTATTATACAACCGTGCCTTTAGTAGTATATTTGCGGACACTTTTCGTGGGCACTATCCGACGTAATAGAATCAAAAATTGTAAGCTTCCTGACGAAAAAGCTATGCTAAAACTCGAGCGTGGAACCAGTAAAGAATTTGTTTCTAATATTTATGGCGTCGATCTGACATCATTGTCATGGAGAGATAACTGAATTGTCAATCTGGTTTCATCTTTCGTCGGCCTAAGACCGATATTAGAAATAACAGGAAATGAAAGTACAGAACCGGCGAATGTAAAAAGGTTTGACAAAAAGGATAACAATATAAAATCGATTCCTTGCCCTCAGATTATAAAGGATTACAATAGTCACATGGGCGGAGTCGATTTGATGGACAGCTGCATGGGCCACCATAAGATCAAAATGAAAAGTCGGAAGTGGACAAATCGAGTGTTTTATCATCTTTTGGACATGACATGCGTCAATGCTTGGCTGCTGCACAAAAGAATAAATAAAGATCGTCCGGGATATAAAAACCAAAGATTGGTCGATTTTAAATTGGAAGTAGCCGATGCATTATTTTCCTTCAAGAAGGTAGAGCCGCTTTCACGAGGACGTCCACCTCTTGAAGCACAAATCTAGAACAAACGACGCAAACCGAATGTTCATTCGGCACCTCCCAAGGACACCAGGATGGATATGCCTGATCATTGGACTACAATAGAAAAAAAAGGAAGATGCAAGTTCCCGAATTGTTCCGGACAAACCAAGATGTATTGCAGTAAGTGCCAGGTAAACCTATGTTTAACATCAGAAAAAAATTGTTTTTATAATTACTACCACTCGTAAAAATGTATTTATTTTTTATTTAATTATTTCTCGCATTGAATTACTTTTATTATAAAAATTCATTTTTTACGTGTATATATATTACTATTTTTTTATTCATAAGTAAATAAATGAATTATACTTTATTCCTATTGTTTTGTAATTACAATTTTTTTTTAAATAAATGAATCTATAAAAAAATAAATATTTATTTTTTATTTACACCTGATTTAAAAAAATTCCCTTACAAAAATTTGATATGGGATAGTGCTCATTGTATCTTTTAAGATACAACCACTTTTTTTCAAATAACAACTGCGTTCTCCTTTTTTTAAAAACGGAGAACGCACACTCAAAGAATTTTTTCGTTCGTAAGAAACGTTCTGGTCGATAAAAACAAAGCTTATATCGAATTCGTTTAAATGTTTATTAGAAATTAGTTTTTAATTTGCAGCAATTTAAAAACGTTTCCAATAAAAGTAAAATGCAATACTTTTATTGGAAACGTTTTTAAATTCTTGCAAATTTATTTTTTATTTGCGGCAAAACGGCTTAAATTGTATTCAAAAGTAATATATTTGCAGCAAACGTTCTCCAAACATAATAATTCTTTGAGTGCAGTTGTTTTTTTTTTGACAAATTTACATATAATATATTTTTTTCATAAAATTCGGTGACCGTGAGCATTTAAGGGTTAATGTAGCCATACTATAATATTTTGGAAATTGCGCAAATAATCTAACAATATTCAAGGTTTTTATTGGGTTTATTTTTAATTGAATCTATCACACCTATAATTTGGAATATTAGAAAAAAGTTTGAATAACTTTAAAATATGTAGAATAAAATACTAATTTGAATAGATTTGGTCTTTGGAATCTTGGGTTTCCGGTCAGAATAAGATCATTTTAAAAATGTGTCGTTTGATCCACATTTCTCGAACAACTCTTGACCTGAACATTTTGTCGCACATTTTAATATACGGAATTGGAATTTGTATTTCATGTCCCGAACGATGTTCGATGTATTTTTTGATCCGATTTCCATTTTAACAAAATTTGCAAACAGTTTGGAACTATTATTTGCTTAAATTTCTTGACGTAATGAAAATATGCCTAAATTGCCTTCACGCATTGGTACAAGTTTCTGCAATGCGTATTGCATATTTTTATATGTATAACTCATATAGTTTATGTACGAGTATATCAATAAACTTTTCGCCAATTTTCTTTAATTTTTTTCTTTAATTTTTTTCTTTAAAGCAAAATAAATAATTTTTCCAAATCAATAAAATCAAATAAAACACATTAAATTTCCAAAAATATCCGACTTTTCGAAGTTTTTTCCTGAATGCTTATCCACATTTTTTGGATGAAAAACTATGGTTCTTGCTAAAACTAAACCATTCAGAAAGAAATTATTCATGATAGAAAAAGCTCCTGAATTTATAAATTTTTTCTAAACAGATAGAATTTAAGTGATTAATTTTTTCCCAATATAAAAGGCATATTTTTGAAAAAATTGCTCATAAAACTTGTCCCGAAAATCCCGGGATTAGTCAGTGCGAATCACGGGATTTTCGGGACTAACAAAGAAGCGGGATCCCGGGATTGACATGCCTAATATTTACCGTTATGTTTGATATTAAGTTTTTTTTTTTTTTTAATAGTAATTTTATTCAATTATTAGGTGATTCAAATAATAACTTAGGTTTAACAATTTTTCAAAAATTCAGAAATTCAGCTTATTTTTATAATATTCAGATTAAAACTATTTGCCCTATATCCATTGATTTAGGCAATGTAGAGTTATCGTAACTAATATATGGGGAATATATTAGTTTCGTTTGAGACGTGAGGGATTCAGAGTAAATTTCTAGCTAGAATGTTTGGGTGAAACATGAGCTTCTGCTTGTACTTCGAGGTAAATTTCGTCTTTTACTGCAGGTATATTCAGGTCTCTGTGGATGTTAGTATTTTTTATATACCAAGGCGCTCTGGCAATTTGTCTCAGGATTTTAGATTGGACTCTCTGGAGTTTTTCCACGTTCGAGGGAGAGGCAGTGTCCCAGAGCTCAATTCCATTTGTCCATATGGGTTTTATTATACTTTTGTATATTTGGACTTCGTATGTGAGATTTAGCTTACATGCATTTGAGATTAGCCAATTTAGTTCCAATTGTTTTAGTTTAATCTGGGTGATTTTGGATTGAATGTGCTTATGCCATGTGAGTCGGCGATCGAGGCCGTTTATCTTCAGAGCAGGACACGTGCCCCTTCTTAGGGTGAAGCAGCTTAGTGGCAGCTTTTGGATTCGATGACTTTGATTTTCCATCGTGATAGCCAATTACTTAGATTGTCCAAAAGTTTTTGCACATAAAGAGTTACCATGTCTGGGTTTGAGTGAGAGCACATGATAGCAGTGTCATCAGCAAAAGTCGATATGAGAGTTCTATCACTTTTGGGCATATCTGCAGTATAGAAAATATATAGCGGGGGCGCGAGGACACTGCCTTGTGGTACTCCGGCCAGTATTTCGTATTTTCGGGAGACAAAGCTTTTGTATTTTACTAAAAATTTTCTATTCGTGAGGTAGTTTTTGAGTAGACAGAATATGCTGTAGTTTGTAAATAAGTCCTTCGTGCCAGACTTTATCGAAGGCCTGGGTGATATCGAGGAAAACAGCGGAGCAATACTGTTTATTTTCAAAAGTCAACAATGCGGTGCACTTGCTCAATAGTGCCATGCTTTTCGCGGAAGCCAATCTGGTGACCGGGAATCACTTGTTTTTCTAGAATTTTCGGTAGAATTAAAAAAAAAAAAAGTTTTTCGAAGAGTTTCGATATTACAGAGAGCAAACTTATAGGCCGGTATGACGTCACATTACTGGCATCTTTTCGAGGTTTGGGAATCATTGTAACTTGAGATAGTTTCCAATCATCTGGGTAGTGACATGTTCTGAGAATCGCGTTAAATATGTGCAATAAGTGGGTTATTACAACTGTTGGCAGTTCTTTTATCATTGTTGGCGTTATCAAGTCCGGTCCTGGTGCTTTTTTCGGGTCCAAGCTTTTGTTTATTGCCTCCATAAGTTCTTTTTTTTTTTTAATCGCGATTCTACAAGAGGTATTATATGGGATTAATGTTGGTATTGGGATATCACCAGCTGTCGTGTTCGGGGTGAAAACGGTTTTTAGGTGGTTGGCAAAAGCTGCACCCTTTTCTGCATCGCTTCTGGCCCAGTTTCCATTTGGCAGCCTTATAGGGGGTTCTGTCAGTATTGGTTTTTTCATATTTTTTGCAGCTCGCCAGAGCGAGTAGTTTGTTGATTTTGTGGGTGCGAGATGTTCAACAAATAGCTGGAATTCTCTTTCGGATTTCCTCTCAAGCTGCTTTTTTAGAATTCGAGAGACATCATTAAGCTGTTTTTTCAGATTTGGGGATCTGTTGTTTTGCCAATCGCGACGTATTTTCCTTTTATTTTTTATTAACTGCTCTATGTCCTTTGGAGTACACTTTGCATAGCTGCGAGTTGAGCTTTTTGGGATTTGGGCGGGAGTGGCCGCTGCAGCTGCTTGGGAAAGCAAGAGTGTGAAATTACTAACAGCTGTGTGTATTTCAAATTTCGTTTTTAGTGACACATTAGCGATAATGTGGGAGCTTATATACTTTCGATATTTGAGCCAGTTAGTGAGTTTGCTGGTCAGTTTATCTGGTGGATTGGCCTCAGAACTTGGCGCATACTTTATTGTGATAATAGTAGGCGTATGGTCTGATGAGAGATCTAGAGAGGATTCAATAAACAATTGGCTCCTTTTTACAGTTTTAAAGACTGCAAAGTCAATGACATCGGGGGTTTTGCGACTGTCAGTTGGCCAGTAAGTTGGCGTGCCAGAAGAGATCACGTCAAGACCGAGTCTGTTGACAGTGTTCAACAGGAGCCTGTCCTTTGGCGATATAAGGCGAGAGCCCCAATATGTATGTTTGGCATTGAAATCGCCGGCAACGAGATACTTTTGTCCAAGAGAATGGAAAAAAGTCTGGAATTGTTGCTCAGATATTTTGTGTCTGGGCGGGCAGTATAAAGCTGTTAAGGCCTTTTAAGTATTCATCGAGAGAAATACTTGTCGCTTGAATATATTCTGTGCAATAATTCTGGAGAGCGTAATGTTTTATACGACTTTTAATGAGAATGGCGGTTCCACCTCTAGCGTTTCCGCTTGGATGCTTTGTGTCATAGAGTCTGTATCCTGGTAAATTGAAAAAGTGTTTTTCAGTGAAGTGTGTTTCAGAAATTAGCATAACGTCTATGCTGGACTCTTTCAAGAACTCGAGAAGTTCTACTTTGTGATGACACAGGCCGTTTGCATTCCAGAATGATATTTTTAAACCATTCATGGCTTAGACATGGGATGTTGTAGTAAAAGACTTTGATTCTTTATCATTACTTGCATCATATTTTGCATACCAGACATAAATTGAGACATATTTTGCATGAATATTTGTAGAGTTTGTTCAAGGCTACTGTGCGCGTGCACAGTGGCAGAGTGACCGCTTTTTAAGGCACTGGCGTAGGAAACGCCTTGTTTTGTAAGTGGGTTTACGAAGGATTGTGCAGCGGATAGCGGAGGAAATTTTTGGGTTTTCCATGTTTCATGTTTTTGCGTCACATTTTCCGTCTTTTTTATGAAGCTTTGATAGACTCCACAGCCTCTATAGTTAGCAGTGTGATTGCCACCGCAATTACTACATTTTTTAATAGTGGAATCCTCTTTTGTTTTTGTGCACGAACCTGTTTCGTTCAGGTCTCCACAAATTACGCACACGCTGGGAAGAGTGCAGTAAGACTTTGTGTGGCCGTATTCTTGGCAGTTATGACACTGAATCGGTCCACTGCGCTTGTGAGGCACTTCAATTGTGATTTTGCGATGTAGCAGATATCTGAGCGAGTATATCGGGTGGGGTTCACCTTTTTTGAGCAATTTTGAGTCGAACTCTAGTTCCACACGAAAAAGGGGTTGTGGGATTTTTTTTTGATTTTGGATATTGAATACGGACTTTATTTGGAAGCCTTCATCGCTTAGTGCAGTTTTGATTTCGTCGCATTCTACGAAAGGCTCGATACCTTTCAGTACGACTGAGAGGCCTTTGGAACTTTTGAGCTGGTAGGTGTAGTAGATCTTTTTGAGTTTATCAAAGAGATTGATAATTTTTCTATAATTGGATTCGCTGTAAATTTGGATTTTTGTTTCGTGTACTTGTCCCCTGAGAATAGAAATCACGTGGAAATTATTAGGACCAATATTTTGAGTTATATCTTTGATGAGCGAATTAGAGTTTCGCTCACGCAGGTAGATAGGTGGGGGTTTTGGGATCCGAATCATTTTCTTCAGGAAGAATCGCATATCGATTTTGTCCAAGCTCGAGAGATGGTTTAACGGGATTCGTCTTTTGAGTTTTTGCGGAATGCCTATTCCCATTAGTGGGGGACGATAGTACTCGCTTTGCGAAGTAAATGTTGATTCCTGTCTGCACTGTCGGCATTTTGCTCTTTTGACCTGTAATAATGGAGCGAGTAGCTACTTTGTAGCGACCTTTGTTATGCGATTAGCGATTTTAGAAAATCCGCTATTCGTCTCACTTGTGTCAGGTTAAGTAAAGTGAAAAATAAAAAAATCGAAAATCTACCTTTTTTCAAAAATTCATAACTTTTTAACCGTGCGGGTTAGAGTAGGAAGACAGTATATATTAACAACAGACTTATATAAATACAATCAAAGTGGAAATTATAGTTAAAAATAAAATAAATAAAAAGATAAAGATAGAGATAGATAGAGATTACAGCAAAATAACAATGAAAAGGAGTAGAGAAAAAAAAATAAATAAAAAGATAGGAAAGAAAAGATGCTTGGTCTTAGCTAAGTAAAATTATATGGAAGAATAATATTGAATTATGGAATGCTTAAAGTTATTTGGCTTATCGATATTTTTTATACTAGTTGGTTGAGAATTCCAAAGTTTAATGGCGTTGACAAAGAAAAATCTTGTAGAATTAAGATATTTGAATCGCGGTATAATAAGGTTATGACTAATTTTAGAAACACTGAAACGTAGCTTATCATGAAGGTAAGACGGAGTTTTACAAGTTATCAACCTATGCAGAAAAATACAGTTTCTTGCGTTCAAATAACCAAGCAAGCTACAACCCAAGATTTCTTTGCAGTTAACAGAAACATGGTCAAAGCGTTTCAGATCAAAAGCAAATCTCGCCGCATTATTAAATGCAACCTGTAATTTATGTGAATTATGGGAATCAAGATTACTGGAGCAACTAGTTGAATGACAAGTCTTTTTTTAAATCAACGGGAGTATATTTGGCAAATAGTCGAAGGCAACGTAAAGTAAAAAATATTTTTTGAATTATATTATTAACATGGTCTGTACATGTAAGACTGGAATTTATGTGGAACCCCAGATTTTTCACTTTGGTCACAATTTGTAATTTTTTATCATTTAAATATATGGGAGGGATTATGCTATGGTCCAGCTTATCCTTAGAGATAGGCAAAATATAAGATTTCTTGTCATTTAAGCAGAGATCATTGTCACATGCCCACTTGGAAAAAGCAATCTAACAAAAACTGTTCTCGCACTCCGGCGACCATCTAAACCTGTTCTTCGTCTCTAGAAGACCAGTTAGAGGCTTTACCAAATCAGCGAAATTCGAAACAAATCTAAGTACCGTAGCGAAGAAACAGAAATATTAAAATTTTCCCTATTCATCACAACCCCTGCCCACAAATCCTCCTCAGGACCTCCTTCAGAACCTCAACATGCTTATCCAATGTATTTGTAAAGATAATAATATCGTCGAAATACACGAAAAC
The DNA here is from genome assembly GCA_951394025.1 of Heteromyza rotundicornis. NCBI lineage: Eukaryota > Metazoa > Arthropoda > Insecta > Diptera > Heleomyzidae > Heteromyza > Heteromyza rotundicornis. The sequence goes on from OX596012.1 coordinate 30,342,607, forward strand.
ATGGAGTTCTAAGTCAGCCCCAAGTCCCTCAGGCATAGCTCGAAAAACTTCCCCTACTAACTCCTCAAGAACCGGAAAAACTCCACTAATTCTTGGCCAAATCTGGCACAACACCGGCCCTAGACCACAAGTCCACGCCAAGAATCAATGACTGGGGCAAAAATCCAACATCACGAGGCATGGACCGACTTGCCCTCTACCTCGAAATGAACCGAAACTACCCCAACAAACTCCTCTCTGAACCACTGAAAAAACCCAAAACTCAAAAAAACATTAAAAAAAATATATATAAAATAAATGAGCGTACCACGCTCACAGAATTAAAAAAAAATTAAATAAATAAAATCAAATAAAAAGAAATTATTAAAAATAAAAATTTAAAAAAAAAAGAGTAAAAAACAAGTTTTTTAAAATATAACCCTTTAACCGACTAAAAAGCAGAAAATAAATTTTCTTTAAATTAATTTCTGCAATTTCGATTTAAAATTAAGGGTTTTTGCTACTTTGTTCCTAATATCATTGCAAATTTTGAAGTAGCCAAAAACCCTTAATTTTAAATCGAAATTGCAGAAATTAATTTAAAGAAAATTTATTTTCTGCTTTTTAGTCGGTTAAAGGGTTATATTTTAAAAAACTTGTTTTTTACTCTTTTTTTATTTTCCCCTTTTTTTAAAAAAAAATTTTTTTTTCGGTGTAATTCTTTCCCATTTATATTTTGCCCGAATAGTTTTTCTTCTTAAATTTTTACATTTAAAAAATTTTTTTTGGTTTAAAAAAAAAAATTGCTCCCCCCTTTTTTCCCCCCTTTTTCCCCCCTTTTTTTTCCTTTTTTACTCTTTTTCCCCAATGCTAGCCTAAGTGAAAAATTTCAGCCCTGTAGCTTAAAAAATGCGAAAGTTAGAACTTTAAATTGGCTCCATTCCGCTCCCCTTTGCCCCCACACCCCCCTTTCCAAAGGGTATAAAAAATCATTTTGTCAATAAGAACCCACCTACCAAATTTCATCATTGTAGCTTGAAGGAATCGGAAGTTATGTCATGTTTAAAAAAAAAAAGTTTGAGTCCCCCCACGGCCCCCTACGCCTCTGATGGACCCCAAAATTTAATAGAATGCATTGTCACCGGAGTTCTATCAGTGTTCCAAATTTCAGCTCTCTAGCTCATGTGGAAGTGTATGAAAAAGCTCGCCGCAGATTTGAGGATATATATATATATATATATATATATATATATATAGTCCGCCCAAAGCAAGTTAATATAAGGGTTATAAAAAAACAAAACCACCAACCACAAAAAATAAAATTACAAAAAATATTTTTAAAAAAATAAAATGGAACGGACTCACTGAACTATCGCGAACTCCGATGCTCTGACCAATTCGAAAAAAAGCTAAATAAATAAAAAAAAATTAATTAGTTAAAATATAAAAAAAAAAATTACAAAAACATAAAAAAAAAATTTGTTTCAAAATAAAAAAAAAACCGAAAAGTTACAAAAAAAAAATTGTATGTAAAAAAAATAGTAAAAAAACTTTTACGAAATAGCCCCACGTTGGGCGCCAGCTTATCGCGCTATTTTTAACTAAACTTAAAATAACTCTAAAACCAAAAATCCCCACGCGATAATTAAAATCTCTAATCGCCCGCTAGCTCAATCGCGATGCGTGGGATTAAAGCCGAACCTCGCGGAATGGTATCCCCGGCCGAACGAAACACACGAATACGCGAAAACCCGATAACTAAACTTTTCAAATCCTACTCTGAAATATACACGTATATGGAAACCGTAAATAACCGAACGCGAAATGGAAACGAAAACTCACTGACATACAAAACGGAAATCTGTCAAACGAGAGTATTTTAGAAAAAAAAATACTATTGACAAAAATCAAGTTCTTATGTGCACCTGGTTCACGGGACCACTCACTGGCACACAAAACGGAAATTTGTCAAACGAGAGCATTTTAGAAAAAAAAAACACCAATGACAAAAATTATGTTTTTATGTGCACTTGATTTACGGGACCAGACTTGACAAACTCTATTAACATTTTTTCCTTCCTTTTATACATTTCGAATAAACTAAATGGCCAACTGCCACAGATAAAAACAACAAAAACACTATTGCCACCCGCTGGTGGAAAAATACTCCCTTCTAAAATATCTCCTGCCTCAGCTCCACGATCCGACGAGGTCAACAACCACAAAAACACCATTTAAAAATCAAATTTAAAAATTAAAAAAACAATCTTTTTTTTTAAACACTACTCGAAAATTAAAATTAAAATTCAAAAATCTAATTTCCCTAAAAAGAACTAAAGAACCTGTCTATATGAACGCATATATGGCGCTTTCCATTTCTTTAACATCTCCCCCCCCCCCCCACACATGAGCGCGACCTACGCAGAAGGCAGTATTCGCAGTCGGGGCTTTGCCCACACCTATATGTGAAAGATCTTCTCAGATTTTTCTAGAGTGTGTTTGGCAAATTTACATATACACCCCCGCACCCACCAAAATGAAAATACTCAAATTGGCGGCACTCATGTATAAATGTCGACAGATTCCCCTCCCAAAACAGGTTAGAGTACAAAAAGCTTTAGTCTAGTTTTATTATGTCTTCGTCCCGTAAGTATAGTTTCGCGCAATGCCTTCCCCAACATCGGATCGTAAAAGCTCATCAACAAACTTCTAAAACGAAGTCGTAACAAAAGGGAATAAGAGATCTTGACAGCTGTAGTCAATTCTCCGCCCGGCTGCATTCCACCCGCGAGTGTCAAATTTGGTTTAATTAAACCAAAATATTTATACAATAATATAATATAATATAAATAAAAAGAACATTATAATAAAAGAAGAATAATATAATAAAAAGTGTCAGTGCGCGCTTTCGGTCTGTATTTTCCCCCTTCGGTTTTTTTCACCCGTCGCCCCGAACAAAGGGAAAACACAAAAACAAGAACATACAAACAACAATAACAAACAAAATTCTGTCGCGAATTTATGCCGCGACAACATTTCCGTTTATTTGTAAAAAATTCAGATTTTTATTGAGCTTTTCATAAAACTGTGCTACAGTACTTTTCGGGCATGAGGTTTTTCAAATGGAATGGATAGAGTACATCCCAAATAACCACATAAATTTAGGGTTTTGCAGGGTTATCAAAATTAAGGACTTTTTTAACTTTAAAGTTAAGAGGATAAGCGCCACCGTTCAATGAAACGAACACTAAATTCATACAAACCTATTGGGGTCAGGTGACGATAGGTCGTTCTCTCTTTTGATGCGGTCGCAAGTTTTTCGGCTCCACAAAAAAATCAAAAATAAACACGGAAGAAATATACCAAATTAAACCCAAAGTCCGCGAAAAAAAACGATACAGTGATCATCTCAATTTCGCACGCAGTCGGCATCGTAGGAGCCGCTGTAAAACACTAAAAAACAATCAAAACATAAAATATATTGCAAAAACAAATCGAACGCGTCTCTCACGCCGAACTCAGAAAAATTTCGTGTCCCCGCTTGCTCCCAATAGCGATGACTCTCTTCATCAATCATCACAAAATACAACGCTCTCAAAGCACACTGTATCGATAGTGTTGCCAACTACTCCCGTTCGACAAATTATACTCGGTGGATCTCTCACGCTGTTCACTCATGGAGTGAAGAATGTGCTACTCCAAACACACACACAGGTAACTCTTTTTCGCCTTTTGTTCTCGAAATTCCATTTCAGCACAATATGCAAATTCCCATTTGCGTTACTCCCGAACTTAAATGAGCAAACAAAATTTGTCGATAAATCAAAAACAACAAAGCTTCAAAGTAGCTCTATCTATAGAGATCATAAAATAAAGGCATCGGCAGCGCAGACAAGCATTGACGCCTACTTCAAACGAAGAGGTTCCCCTACCGGAAATATGAATTCCTCGAAAATGGAAAAGACTAATCCCAAAAATTCTATTGAGTTAGGGCAAAACCGATTTGCCATTCTTGCCGAAACAACGACTTCAGATCCGATTCCGAAAGTCCAAAAACCACCACCAATTTACTTACGTGAAAAAAACTCAAATCCCCTAATAAAAATAATTTCCCAAATCATTGGTGACCACATATTTCATGTAACCCCTATTCTCAAGGGAAGAATTCATGAAACTAAAATTCAAATCTACACACAAAAAAAAAAGTAGGTAAATCTAACCAAAAAAGACGATTAAAAATGCAGCAACCAAGAAACGTTGTAAATGGAACCGACTCAAAGTTGTTCGCGTACAGTGAAATTTTTTTGGCGTACAATTTAAAATTGTTCGTATATTACTTTATGGGAGACAGAGAAAGCAATTATCCAATTGAGCGAAAAAATAAATAGATAAATATTAGAAAAAGAATGCAAGAAAAAGATAGCTGATGTGTTTGGTATTTTTGTAGATGTGTTGTATTGAAATATATTTATGAAGCTTAAATTAATTTAATGTAAGCCCAAGGCTTTAAAAACGAGATAATTTACATTTCGTACACAAATTTGTCGGGCAACATCATTTCTACTGCGAATACATATAATATTCATTACTTAGAACTAACGCGCTTCAACAAAACGCAATATTTTAATATTTCATTAAGTTCACAATAATATTGTAATATTGAAATTAATGTTTTCCCGGGAAAAAAAGAGTTGAAAAACATTCTGCACAATTTTTAAAATCGTAAAATCACAATATTTGTTAATAATTAATTATAACATAGTCATAATTTGATTTTAAAAATTGTTTTCGAAATATCAAAAATGTAAAATGTAAACAAATTAGACGCCATCTTCTAGTGCTGCGAAAATTCGATTTTTTTTGTATTCAATACAACCGGATACTTTCTTGTGAATACTTAATACTTTTTACGATCATTTTCATTCAATTTTTATTTGAAGTAAAATCTCTGAGTAAAGTAAATGCACGTAGCAATTGCTCTGAGACGTTATTATTATTACGACCCAACAATTTTCCCTAAAATACCAATAATAGTATCGCATACTAATGGAACCAAGTACTTCATGAGTCAAGTGTCGAATATACATTATTCATATATTATGCAGCACTTGTTGCTTTGAGAGCGTAAACGAGACAGCCATATATAATAATTTTTCTCTCTTGTATTAAATGTCATGCTTTTTCAGAATTATGAAATATTTGCGGCATGGTTGCATTTCTGCATCGAGCGATGGCATTGCGAATCATATGCCGAAATACGACGATGCTGGCAAATCATTTAACAATTTTTTGGCGATTAGATTAACCACAACAATTGTAGTTGTTGTTTGGGTTTTCCATATAAAATAAAAAATTGTTCTTTTACAACGTTTTTTGGTTAGAATAACCTATATTTTTTTTCTGTGTATAGCGAGGCAAACTATAGAAAAATTATGGAATCCTTCGATAATTCAAAAAAGAGCTATTACAAATATCTTCTCAAAAGCTCCAAAGGTCTCTCCGTTGTCCTGAAAGGCATTGACTCGTTTGTTGAATGCAATGAAATCCAAAACGCTTTAATCGAAGAGCGCTTCCACGTTAAATCCGTTTTTAACATACAAAATCGAGATAAAATTCCCCAACCACTATTCCGAGTGGAACTGGAATTTGATCCAAAGTCCCTAAAAAAGGGGGAATCTCACCCAATTTACTCACTGCGGTATCTCCTCCATCGCAAAATTACAGTGGAAGCGCCGGGACCAATTCAGTGCCAAAATTGCCAAGAATACGGTCACACAAAATCGTATTGCACACTTCCCAGCGTGTGTGTAATATGTGGCGATCTCCACCCCACAAACTTGTGCAAAAAAATAAAGAGGATGCAAATGTTAAAAAATGCAGCAATTGCGGTGGCAACCATACAGCAAACTATAGGGGCTGCCCCATCTACAAATCCTTCAAAAGCAAGGCTATTCCAAAAGCTGATGCTTTCCCACTAAAACAGGATTTAAAAAAAATCTCAACAAATCCCTCACAATCCAATGTACCTACTTGTGTAAATCCCATTATAAATCAAGGTGTTTCCTACGCCAGCGCCATAAAAGGACAAAACTCAGTCCCCGAGTTCACGCAACCTGCTCCCCCTAGCAGTTCTCTTGAACAAACTCTGCAAGTGTTTATACAAAATATGTCACAATTTATGTCTGGTATGCAAAATATGATGCAAGAAATGATTAAAAATCAAAGTCTTTTACTACAACATCTCATGTCTAAACCATGAATGGTTTAAAAATATCATTTTGGAATGCAAACGGCCTGTGTCTTCACAAACTAGAACATCTCGAGTTCTTGAAAGAGTCCAGCATAGACGTTATGCTAATTTCTGAAACTCACTTCACTGAAAAACACTTTTTTAATCTACCAGGATATAGACTCTATGACACAAAGCATCCAAGCGGAAACGCTAGAGGTGGTTCCGCTATTCTCATAAAAAGCAGGATAAAACATCGTGCTCTACAGAATTATTGCACAGAATATATTCAAGCGACAAGTATTTCTCTCGATGAATACTTAAAAGGCCTTACATTAACAGCTATATACTGCCCGCCCAGACACAAAATAACTGAGCAACAATTCCAGACTTTTTTTCATTCTCTTCGACCAAAGTTTCTTGTTGCCGGCGACTTCAACGCCAAACACACATATTGGGGCTCTCGCCTAATATCACCGAAGGGCAGGCTCCTGTTGAACTCTGTCAACAGACTCGGCCCTGACGTTGTCTCCTCTGGCACTCCAACTTATTGGCCAACTGACAGTCGAAAAACTCCCGACGTCATTGACTTTGCAGTATTTAAAACTGTAAAAAGGAGCCAATTGACTATAGAATCTTCTCTAGACCTCTCATCAGACCATACGCCTACTATTATCACAATAAAGTACATCCCAAGCTCTGAGGTCAACCCACCAGATAAATTGACCATTAAACTCACAATCTGGCTCAATTATCGAAAGTATATAAGCTCTCACATTAACCCTAATGTTTCACTAAAAACGAAATAAACACAGCTCTTAGTAAATTCACACTTTTGCTTTCCCAAGCAGCTGCAGCGGCCACTCCCGTCCAAATCCAAAATAGCTCAACTCGCAGCTATACAAAATGTACTCCAAAACATATAGTGCAGCTTATAAAAAATAAAAGAAAAATACGTCGTGAATGGCAAAATCACAGATCGCCCAACTTTGAAAAAACAGTTAAAAAATATCACCCAAAATCTACAAAAACAGCTTAAGTGAAAATCCGAAAGAGACTTTCAACAACTCGTTGAACATCTCGCACCCACAAAATCAACAAACTACTCTCTCTGGCGAGCTGCTAAAAATATGAAAAACCCGGTACTGGCAGAACCTCCCATACGGCTGCCAAATGGAAACTGGGCCAGAATCGATGCAGAAAACGGTGCAGCTTTTACCAACCACCTAAAAACCGTGTTCACCCCGAACGTGACAAATGGTGATATCCCATTACCAACATTAATCCCACTCAATAACTCTTGTACAGTCGCGATTAAAAAAAATGAACTAATGGAGGCAATAAAAAAACGCTTGGATCCAAAAGAAGCACCAGGACCGGACTTGATAGCGCCCACAATGATAAAAGAAATTCCAGCAGTTGGAATAACCCATTTATTGCACATATTTAACGCAATCCTTAGAACATGTCATCACCCAGATGACTGGAAACTTTCTCAAGTTACAATGATTCCCAAACCAACATACAAAGTCCAAATATACAAAAGTATAATAAAACCCATATGGACATATGGAATTGAGCTTTGGGGTACTGCCTCTCCCTCGAACGTGGAAAAACTCCAGAGAGTTCAATCAAAAATCCTGAGACAAGTTGCCAGAGCGCCTTGGTTTATAAGAAATGCAAACATCCACAATGATTTGAATATTCCTGCAGTAAAAGACGAAATTCCGAAACTTACCTCGAAGTACCAGCAGAAGCTTATGTTTCATCCAAACGTTCTAGCTAGAAATTTACTGAGACCACTGAATCCCTCACGTCTTAAACGAAGCTAATATATATCTCATATATTAGATACGCTAACTCCACATTGCCTAAATCAATGGAGATAGGACAATTTATACATCTCACAACATAATTTAAGATGCATTTTTATTTGTTTTTTTTTTAAATTAAGTTGAATTTATGAATTTATGAATAATCATTGTTAGACCTAAGTTAATATTAGGTGATTCAAATGAATAAAAACACATGGGAAAAAAAAAGGTGTTGCCATATATTGAAATTTTTTTGCAAAAGGCAGTTAGGTTCATCGGCTACAAGACCTCATCACTAGTTTTTCTTTTTTCCAATTATGTATTTTTTTACAAGATTTACAAAAAACCCCATCAGGAAGGTATTGTTTAATTTTTTAAAGCTAGCTTTTTTTTGAACATAGTGCACAGTGTCTAACTATAGCCAAATTTTCTTTGCGTAGTACAAAAAATAGTATTCTCTTTTTACAAGGTTGAATAAGAACGAAAAATGTCGGCGGAAAAAGTGACATGCTCAAAAAAGTTGACTTCTCACCTTTTTTATAACCCTTATATTAACTTGCTTTGGGCGGACTATATATATATATATATATATACAAATCTGCGGCGAGCTTTTCCATACACTTCCACATGAGCTAGAGAGCACTGAAATTTGGAGCACTGATAGAACTCCGGTGACAATGCATTCTATCAAATTTTGGGGTCCATCAGAGGCGTAGGGGGCCGTGGGGGGACTCAAACTTTTTTTTTTTAAACATGACATAACTTCCGATTCCTTCAAGCTACAATGATGAAGGTAGGTGGGTTCTTATTGACAAAATGATTTTTTATACTCTTTGGAAAGGGGGGTGTGGGGGCAAAGGGGAGCGGAATGGAGCCAATTTAAAGTTCTAACTTTCGTATTTTTTAAGCTACAGGGCTGAAATTTTTCACTTAGGCTAGCATTGGGGAATAAGAGTAAAAAAGGAAAAAAAAAAGGGGGAAACAATTTTTTTTTTTTTAAATCCAAAAAAATTTTTTAAATGTAAAAATTTAAGAAGAAAAACTATACGGGCAAAATATAAATGGGAAAGAAATATACCGAAAAAAAAATTTTTTTTAAAAAAAGGGGAAAATAAAAAAAGAGTAAAAAACAAGTTTTTTAAAATGTAACTCTTTAACCGACTAAAAAGCAGAAAATAAATTTTCTTTAAATTTATTTCTGCAATTTCGATTTAAAATTAAGGGTTTTTGGCTACTTTGTTCCTAATATCATTGCAAATTTTGAAGTAGCCAAAAACCCTTAATTTTAAACCGAAATTGCAGAAATTAATTTAAAGAAAATTTATTTTCTGCTTTTTAGTCGGTTAAAGGGTTATATTTTAAAAAACTTGTTTTTTACTCTTTTTTTATTTCATTTGAACACACGAGCTCACGAACAAAATGCCGTTCATTCGGCCGGTGTAAGCGTCCGGTTCGCGAACTTGCGTTCGTAGCCGAATGCTCGCTCAAAGTTTTCGGGTGGTGTAAACACTTAAAAACGAACAAATCTCTAGTTTCCGAAAGAAAAAATTATATTTCAAATGTTCAACCTAACCTAAATTCGTTCACCACGGGATGCGTGCCACCGTTCGCGGAGGTGCTTATGAGGCCCAAATCAAGGATCGGAAGAAATATTGCGGTTCACCTGTGCTTTGATTCAATATGTTCAACAAGTCGCGCATGTTTAATGTATTCAAAAGGCTTCCGTTCCCGGCATTCCTCTGCCCGTAAGTGCAAGTGGCCATTTGGCCAAAGTTGATGGTCGCAAGAGTTTTGGAGGTCTCCACGTTCTTTGTTGCAATATTTTCGGCAAGTCGTGCACGTTTTATGCATTAAAAACAGTCCCTAAAAGAAATTTTAACAATTTCCTCATACCTTTAAAAATCATGTAACCTTTTTACAATGTAAACTCGTCACGCTAGACCAGAAACAATTGAGAAATTTAAACCCCTATATTCGAAAGTGTTTTAAATTATTTTTATAAATAAACTTCTGAAAACTTATTTTTACAGAAGTTAAGATGAATGCCGTTTTATTTTTTAATTTAGTGCGGGTACGAAAACAACTTCGCAATAAAAGCAATACTCTGTCATTGGAAGCTGCAGCGTGACTAGACATTCGGTTCAATACCACCCTGCTTTGGCTGCAGTTGGATACAATATTTTTCCCAAGTTAGGGTGCTGCACTATGGTACCCTGCATCAATTCCTTTGAGATGATTTTATTTCCATTTGTCTTAAAACATTAAAACACATTACCTAATGTTGAAATAATTATTTATAATTACAAATGAGGAGTATCAGAACAAAACTTGACATATCCAATTTTTTGACGAATTGGTTTTTTGTTTTCTTCATATTCTTTGGACTTAAATCTATCAGAATATATACCATGAGCAACATTTTTTCCGTTTTTTTATATAGTAAAATGAAGGTAAGAACATGGTTCCGGATCAAAACGTGACATATCCATAGCTCCGTATCAAAACTTGTCATATCCATAGTTCCGTATCAAAACGTGATATATCCATAGTCCGTACATACATCTCTCATGAATATGAATTTAGTTGACTTTGGCTCTTTTATTGAGATAACTGTAATTGTTACAGCGCTTTAATAAAGAAGTATGGTCGAATTGCGAGTTTGTTAGTTGTCATTAAAAATAAAAAAAAAATTATGCAATAAATTTATTAATGATACGGTGGAATCTTTGAATACGGGGACACGTAGTAAGAAAATCTAGAAAGAGGTAAGTGTTTGAAGTTTTTGGGAAAAAACCTAAAAAATGTACGATTCCGTATATTTAAGTAGTTTGTTAAACATTTTTCACAGGAGTTTAATTTATTTACAGGGTCTATACTAGACTGGTTTAAAAACTGTCCGATTAGTCTAGTTTGGTTCCTTTGCATATAAAAAAGACTTATGCGAAGTTTGGAGCCAATCGGATAAAGAAAAGTCGGCGGGAATGCACTTCTTTGTCCACATACAAAAATGAAAAACATTGGAAATAGTGCTCGTATTTGGATGACACTTTATATATTAGTTAATTTGGGGTCCCTGATCTCAAGCATGAAGTCGGTTTGAAAGTAACACTGTTGGTTTCTCCAAAATTGCAATTTAAATTGCAATTTACTAATTTTTTAAAATCGCCTGGCAGTTGAATCCAAGCTTTGATTTTAATATTTTTTTTCTTTAATTTATCAGACATATCTTATTCCATATGTTTTAACCGATTCCAAAAAAGTTGACTTAGCAAAGCCCGACCGCTGCATAAGAAACCAAAAAATATATCTTCAAAATATCGTTCAATACGAAATGGCAAAGTAGAACATGTTTGCAAACCCTTATTTTCTCATTAAACGCATTTGTAATGGTGAAATACCAAATGAGCAAAGAAAAAGTGATCGGAAATCTGAAAAATTTAGTGAAAAACTGAATAGTATCATAAGATTTATAAACGGCTTTCTTGCTGCTTTCGCTCTAAATCAAAGAGAATTTTCTTAAGATCTGATTTAAATATTAACAAAATGTTTAAGTTATACAACGCATCTGTTGATGTTAATTTACAAGTAAAAAAACATATTTTCGAAATATTTTTCATAATCTTTAAACACTTTTCTTAATTCTTATTCTTATCTTTTTCTACTAAATCCATTATATCTCACCTTCTTCTCTTAAAATAAGTTTTTAAATTTTAAATCTTTCGTTGCAATAATTGTCACAAATCCAGTTGTTATAAATTTGTTCTTATATTTATTATTAATCGTTATATTTTGTATGTATATTCATAGTTGTAATATTATTTGTATGTTGCATTTTAAAGATATTATCTTGTATGCTAATGCCTTAACTATCAAAATAAAATAAATAAATAAAAATAATAATTTTAACATTGGATTTTCATCACCGGCATTGGACGTATGTAGTCTCTGTTTTTTATTAAAAAGTAAAATCAAAAATAAGATTGATCCTCGGAAGAAAGTCAATCTCATGTCTGAGGCTAGAATCCATAAGCTCAGAGCTTTATACTTTACACTTTAATGAAAGAAACAGCAGATAACACATTGACATTGGTTTTCGATATGAAACAAATCCAAGTGTTGCCAAAGTGCCCTATACAAGAGGCGTACTCGTCAACTAAGTTTCTATAACTTAGGTATAGTAGGGGTTGACAGTAGAAATAAATCATTTTATTGCTGGACTGAAAATCAATCAGGTCGAGGAGCTATTGAATTCGGTTCTGCTTTGATCCATTATTTAAATGCAAGGCATCAACTTCATAAGACTATTTTGCGATGATTGTAAGGCCCAAAATAAAAATTCCCATATAATGCACACTCTTTGGTTTTGGCTTCAAAGAAAATCACCATGCCATTTACAAAGTATCACTATTACTTTTCCTATAACAGGACACATATAGAGTATTTCGCCGATAGAGTATTTCGTCGTGTAGATAAAGAATTAAAGCAACACGTTGTTATATCGACCATTGAAGAATATGATGAAATTTATTCTAATCATGGAAAAGTTTTAATGTTAGGCAGTGGACTGGAATCCCTATCCCTATCGATATATATTTAGTAGTTGGATGCGCGTGTGCGTCGTAGAAAGCAAAGTCGAATCGGTAGATTTAAAAACGTGTTTATTAATACGCAGAACTAACAGACTTAATGTTAGGAAAAGAATGTCAAAAGAATAATAATACAAAAGATAATTGAGATAAGAACAAATAGATATGTGAAATGGGAAATCAGTGTTGCAAATAAAAAAAGGGAAATAAAATATTACAATAATTTCGAACGGATTGAATTTAACTAAATTAAATTGAATTGTACAAAATGTATTAAATCGTAGCAATACTGCTACAGTATCCCCTTTCTAGAAAACTGTTTGAGGGTTGCAAAAAGCGGGCTTCAAACGGTCAATAGAAATTTTAGCTTCTTTGTCGTTAATGTTGATGAGGAAATACTTCGAAAGTCTACGAAGTACTCGGTATGGTCCATTGTAGGGTGCTGTCAATGAAGGGCGTACTGAATCGTCTCTAACGAAAACTTGTTCGCACGAGCTTAGGCTTGGATGAATGAAAACATTTTGTTGTGAATGCCAAGACGAATCGACGGGCCGCAGATCTCTCATGGTTTGTCGCAGCTGTTTAACTGTTTCAGCTTCAGTTATCGCTCGAAAAACTCTGCTGGATTTCGAAGAGTTGTGCCGTAGACGAGTTCGGCTGGCGTAGCACTGAGGTCTTCTTTGTAAGTAGAACGTAGCCCCAATAATATTATTGGCAAGTATGTTGTGCAATCGCTAGCGCTGTGACACAATACAGCCGATTTTAGGGTGCGGTGCCACGTCTCAATCATACCATTCGATTGCGGGTGGTATGGCGTAGTTCGTAAATGGTGTACACCTAAAGTTTGAAATAGTTCCTTAAAGAGAGTGCTTTCAAACTGACGTCCTAGGTCGGACGTGAGGTCGATTGGAACACCGAAACGTGCAATCCAACCGCTCACGAGAGCTTTCGCGACAGTTGGAGCTGTCATATCGGGAATTGGAAAGGCGTCAGGCCACTTTGTAAAGCGATCGATGACAGATGAGGGTCCGACGATGTCGATATTTAATTGAGCAAAACGTTGGCTAGGGCCACTTAGTCGTTTCAGCGGGGCTCTGTTGTGGCGAGAAACTTTGTTTCGCTGGCACTGTACGCAATTACATGCGAAAAGTCTGCAGTCTTTTTGAATACCTGGCCACACGAATCGTTCGGACATTAGTCTTGTCGTTGCGCTGGTGCCGGGATGTGGCAGGTCGTGTGTCGCGTGAAGGAATTTCGTACGCAACCTCTTCGAGATGAATGGTCGAATACGATCGGTGGAGTAGTCACAGTAAATTTGCTAATGGCTGTAAGGAAAAGCAAATCGTTTTAATTTGAGTGAATTATTATTATTTTGGTTGAGCAGGAAACGCACCTAAGTAACACCGCTTTTAGGTCAATAGTTGTGACACTCGATTGTTAACTATTTTCGCAACTATATAAACATGAGTACCGTCCGCAAATAGTAATTAGACGGTAGTATGAAAAGCTGCCACAAGAATTCAGTGTTGCTCTCCTATAGTGAGCGAAGTTGTGAGATTTGTGTGCATACAACAAATGACAACCAAATGTCAAAAATATTTACCATGTGCGAGTAAAGCGGATATATAATGAACAACAAATAATAAATATTATGAAAAGAATGTAAGGAAAAGAAAACTAATGATTGAATCCATTTTAGAGTTGTGATGTAAAATATGCAACTATGAATAATTTAATTTCATAGACAAATATAAGACTTTGAATGCGAAATAGTGGTCAATTCGTACACAAATTCGATGGGCAACATAGTTTTTACCCAAAATAGATATGACATTTGATACTTAACCCATTAATGACGAGAGCGAAATTTTCGGAATTTTTTCAAGATTTTTTCAGGAATACCTAGAAATGGCCTAAGAAACGAATTTCTAACTTTTTTTTTTTTGGACCGCTTACCGTTTGCCCAGCCTTGGCCGTTACCATATGGTAACACTCGTCACAACCCTAGCAAAATTACCTAATTTAAGATATTATTGTTTATAACTACTTTTTTTTTAAATTCTTGAAAGTTTGGCAATGTTTTAAGATTTATTTTGTAAAAAAAATTGTTATCAACCAATTTTTTTAAATGTAAAAGTTTTTTAAAAAAAAAATGTAGTTAAAAAAAATTCTATAAATTCAGGAGCATTTCTGATCACAAAAGTTTCTTCAGCAAAGTAATTTGTTTTTAAAAACCGCACATTTTTGCATCAAAAAAAAATTTGTATGAAAAAAGTTAGAAAAGTAGGTCAGTTTTCAACAAGGATTTTCTTGATAAGTGTCCTGGTAGTCATCATAGAATGGGGTCCAATAGACCTTTTCAATAGTAATCAAGTTGATATTCTTAAAATTTTGGTAGTCGTTCAAAATTACTACAAAAGGCTGGCCTAATTATCTGTCCGCCACTGTATATAATATGTATCTCCACCTACACCAAAATACTGCATAGGTTTTCAATAACATAAGAAATATCTCCATATGAACTGAAATTGGAAAGGTCCTCGTCATCATTTGACATACACAATTTACAAGAGGTGTACGATGAAGACCATAGGAAGTACCTCCTTCATCTTCCTCCTAATAATCTTATCCAGCCGGATAAAATTATGCTCGCCTAAATGTCTTCATCGTAATGTAAATTTGTTAAAAAGCAATTGAGTAAGTTTTAGCCGGTCGAAGTAAGCCTATCTATACCATACACCCTTCCATCTGAGACCTGGTCGCCATCTTCCGCTCATTCCACCGACGGTACTCACATGTGCTCCATTTAGTAGTACTTTTTGCTAATTTTTCATTAGCATACCAAGTACATAACCACACTTTAAAGACAATTTATTGATAAAATATATTTAACTTTATATGAAAGAAGCTAAAAAAAATATATTTCAAACCAATATATAGATAAAATTTACTTCATTTTAAAAAAAATGCTCAAATTTGTAAGCATATATGTACATAAACACGTACAAAAAATTATTTTTAAACTAAATATTAAAAAAAAAATTTTTAATAATTATATTAAGTATACAAACACACTTTCAAATTAATATACAAATAAAATATATTACATTTTACATAAAAAAAGCTCATACAAAAATTTTCAGTAAGAAAATTTAAATTTGCTAGGGTTGTGACGAGCGTGCCCATATGGTAACAGCGAAATTCAAAATGATAAAAAGGTAATACAGAAGTTATAAATAATTTTATTTTATACGTTTTCTAATACTTTGATATTCTACCCAAATGCCAAAAAAAAAATATTCAAAATATATAACTTTTTATGGCAATGAAAAATATTCTTACTGGAAAGGTCGTGACTTTTCGCTGTTTTTGCCCACTTTTTAAAAACACTACTTTTCAATTATCCGCCACGATCGCTACTGACGAGCGATTGCTTAGAGTTATATATCAAAAGAAAGATCAAAGTATGCTTTATAAACATCAAAAAACGGATTAGTGATATTCGTTCAAATATTTTTTTAATTGCACATACCGTAGAGCGCTATCAGCGTTACCATATGGGCACGCTCGTCATGAATGGGTTAAAATTAATGCGCTTCCATAAAACGCAATATTTAATTATTTTATTGCGTTTTCATAAAATTGGTTATGATGAAATATGTGATTTTTCGGAAATTAACGACATAAATATTGTTCCCCACAATAATTAGAACCAAAAAACACCTCTTGGTGTTTGCAATTCATCATAGTTTGGTAATAATCATAGATGGTCACACTGCATTATATATTAAGTGCAAATAGCATTAATCAGTAAACTTTTACTGATACTGAAATTTAGTTTGCAGTACCAGTAAATTCTTACTGATTACTGAAAAAAAATTGCAGTAAAAATGAAGTTTTACTGCTTACTGAAAAAGAAAACTGGAATCTGTAATTTTTACTGGTAATGCAAATAAATTTTTCATTACCAGTAAACATTTACTGGTTACTGAATAAATTGCAGTAGAAATACATGATTACTGAAAAAATTGCAGTAAAAATAAATTATTCTTTTATTTAGTTATGCTGTTAGTTTTTCTTAAAACAAGCATTTTTAAATTTACATCGCTGAGTTTTTGCCTTCTGGAACCATGCACAATCCCAGCCAACGAAAACAGCCGTTCTACTGGGGCAAATGAGGGTAATGGCGTATAGTATTTTAGAAACACGTTTTTAATAGCTGGATGATTTTTAGACAATTTGTCGTTGTGTCTCGTTCGACCAGGTATAAAATTGTTTCCTCCAGATAATTTCCCGAGTCAGTGGAAACAGACTGTATGCTAACATCTGTTTAATCGGATACAGAAATACATATATTAATGCAAATATTTCACTATTAATTCACTATTGAAACTGTGTAACGGTTGTTTTCGTTCGCTGGGATGTACATTTTGAAATGCTTGTTTTAAGAAAAGCTAACAGAATAACAAAATAAAAGAATAATTTATTTGTACTCCAATTTTTTCACAAATCATGTATTTCTACTGAAATTTTTTCAGTAACCAGTAAAAATTTACTGGTAATGAAAATTTTATTTGCATTACCTTCAAAAGTAGGATTACCCAAATCTATTTCTACTTAAGATACCACTCCCGTAAAATGGAACGCGAAATGAGCCAAGACCAATTGCAAAATGTATTGGAAAAAGCTACAGTTCAATTTCCTCGAGGAGCGACTGCTGAACAGTTGAGAACCATGTTTGCAGAGTATATGGTAAAAATAGAAGCCCTACTCGACAATTATTCCACCGACAATGCTTTTTCGACCGATGTTCCGCCCACCAACGACGATACGTTTGCCAACGCTGTACCGCCCACCAACGACGATACGTTTGCCACCGCTGTTCCGCCCACCAACGACGATACGTTTGCCACTGCTGTTCCGCCCACCAACTACGCTACGATTTCCACCGCTGCTCCGCCCAAATATACAAACGAGGCAGAAGAAAAAGCACTTGAACGAGGTATTGCGACTACGACAAGAAATTGAGGTTATGGAACAAGGTGCAGGTACTTACCAACAACAATACCACTCGCACCCAAAACGCAATATTCATTTTCATGATATTGAACATGCAATCGTAAAATTCGATGGGGAAGACCGCACGCATAATGTTCATGAATTCTTGCACAACTTAGATGAAATCTGCAGGCAAGTGAATGCTGACGATTTGTTAAAATTTTTTACATTGCGGAATTCTTTGATTGGTGCCGCAACGATATTGCTAAGCCATGGTGCATTGTCCTATGAGGATTTGAAGGAGAGTCTTCTCAAGGAATTTGGGCATACAATTAGCCGTCAAGAGGTTTACCAAGCACTACGTCGCCGAATTAAGAAACCAGATGAGAGCGTGCGCCGCTATATTATGGAGTCAATCGCTCACCGTAGCGACGTTAGCGAATTTGAGTTGGTGGCATTCATCCAAGAAGGGCTACAGAATCGCATAACCGATTTTATATTGTTCGTTGGCGCGAAAAACCTAATTGAGCTTAAGGCTGCTGTCAATATGTTCGAGCAACGACAGTCGGTGCGGGGCGCATCTGAGGGCATGGTACGCAACACGAAACCAAAAATTTCTGAAATTAGACCGCAAGCTGCGCAGAAGAATACTGCAGAAGGTGTTCGCTGCTACAACTGCTCCCGTATTGGGCACATGAAGCCCGAATGCCCTTACGAAGAACGACCATTTGGAGTGTGCTTCAACTGCTGGAAAGTTGGACACACCCACAAGATGTGTAACAACCCAAAGCGTGTCCAACAAATGAAGTCCGCCGTCGCCACTATTTCCGTAAATCCTAGCTGGTCCAACGAGGTTGAAGAAGAAGGCGCTGCTGCTATTAGCGCTGTAAATTTGGTATGTATTGCCGTTAAAGACCAGGGTTGGCAACCGAATCGAATAAAGGTTTCGGTTTCGGTTTTACTCCCACTTGCCAATCGGTTTTGGTTATTGGTTTCGCTCCTTGATTTTGAAAAGGTTTCGGTTGGTTGGAGCGATTGAAAAGGTTTCGGTTTAGGTTTTAAAAGGTTTCTAGATGACCCAATATTAGGAAATTTTATATCAATTCAATATAAATCAAGAGTGCTGAATCTAACTACATTTACCGAATTTCATTACCTAATCGCATTTTCAAACAAATTTATGCTTAAATTTTTAGTTTTTATACCCTACGCAACGTTTGAAACGTCCATAAGGACGCATGTCCGGTATGGATATGTATATATATTCATGATCAGCATCGAAAACAGATTTAGCCATATTCACGTCTGCCTGTCACCATACAGGCTGGAATGTTTTTTTTTTTGAGACATCGATGTGAAACTTTGGGTTTACGTTATCTCCGAATTGAGATCAAGTTCGAGAATCAGCTAAATCGGACGAAAAAGGCTGCCATATAAAACTACGAAAAAATAGCGAAAATTTTCCAAGTCTTTTCAAAAACCATAAAAATGTCTGCGCACACAGATGCGGTTTTCGTGCCGCAGGCGGTTTCGAAATTAATTTTGTCACAAAAAATTGTATTTTTGAAAATATATCGTTTTTTATACAGCCTGTTTCCATAGCAATACAATAAATAACAAACCCAAAAAGCCAGTTTCAAAACCAATTGGAATCAGTTTGAAAATAAACCTTTTGACTGTTTCCATAGTAGTCTAATAAATAACAAACAAAATAGTCATTTTCAGAACCATTTCAGTCAGACTTTTTGATTGTTTCCATAGCAATATAATAAATAACAAACAAAATCTACTGCGGTGAGATCGCTGCCTGTGTGAGGCACTTTGCGTTTTCGAAGCTAGATTTTTAAAATATGGAAATGGTTCTGAAATTATGTAGCGAATATCGCCTCTGTGTGCGCCGCCCTTATAAAAAGATTTATTGAATATTTTAAAAAATATTTCCTATATTTTAAAAATATATGAAATAAATAAATGAAATACGATGAATTTTCTCTTAGGAAAAAAAACTTCAAGTCAATTTTGTGTACGAAAACCTTTTGAAAACCGATTAAAAACCCGTAACCTTTTCAATTGGTTTTGGTTGAACCTATTCAATCGGTTACGACGAATCGGTTTCGGTTTAGGTTTCGCTCCCTAAAATGAATCGGTTTCATTCGGTTTCGGTTTCGGTTACGGTTTCGGTTGCCAACCCTGTTAAAGACAACCGAAATAAGTTTGGCAGTTCCACAACTCTTTTGTCTCTTTTCGATACCGGCAGTCCGATTAATTTAATACGCAAGTCCGCAGTGCGTTTGATGTTTGTGGGGTGCTGAATGAAACTCAGTTCTACGGTGTTGGAAAAATCCCAATCTGCACCTATGGAAAACTAAACTGCAAAATTTTGTTTAGAGAACAAAACCATATGTTTCAACTTCTTGTTGTACCAGATGAAACTTTACCAGTACCCTTACTGCTAGGACGTCACTTTTTGGACAAATTTAATATTGCCTTATGTATGATTAATAAGAAATCGGTTACTGTTTCAAATTTTGAATTTAATAAATGAGATTTAATAAGAGCCGATGAATATAAAGAGTTCTGTTTCTGTTCGGTTGCTTCGGGTGTCTCAGAAAAAGTAGCTTTATCGACAATATATTCATTGCCAATACGATAGCGAATCAAAAACGCCAAATTCTATCCCTAATGACCATATAAAAAATTCACCACTATCTACTTTCGAAGAGGAAGTACACAGCATTATGGCAGTTAACGTATCCCTCCGTGTCGATGATGTGAATATTAGCCCAGCTTTAGGCATCAAAGATATTGAACGAATATTCAAGTAAACTCTGATACTCCTTTTCATTTTCGACCTCGCCGACTATCTGTGGCTGAAGGCACAGCACTTCGGGGAATTATTAATTAACTCTTGGAAAAGGAAATAATAAGGCCAAGTGAGTCACCGTATGCATATCCCATTGTAATGGTGGTTAAAAAAACAGGAGAATATCGAAAATGTGTTGATTATAGGGCATTGAATAAACGTACCTTACGGGACAATTTTCCTCTGCCCCTGATCGAGTCTTGCTTAGAATATTTGGGGAAAAAGAAATATTTTTCTACACTAGACCTACGCAACGGATTTTTCCATGTTAAAGTAGCAGAAGACTCAAAGAAGTACACTTCATTTGTGACGCCGGATGGTCAATACGAATACAATCAAATGCCTTTTAGTTTAAAGAACGCGCCTGCGGTGTTTCAACGATATATACACTGTGCCCTTCGTGATTAAATCGAGTCGAAGAAAATAATCGTATATTTGGACGATGTGTCTATAGCCACACCCGATTTAGAATCTCACATTGCGTTGTTGACTGAAGTTTTACAAAGATTAGCAAAACTCGGTCTGGAATTAAACTTAAAAAAATGTATGTTCGCCTATGAAACTGTCAATTATTTGAGATTCTCTGTAAGTAACAATATCCGATACCAACAAATGTTAGACAATTAAGGTCATGCCTTGAGTTATTTTCGTATTTCCGCAAATTCGTCCAAAATTATGCCAGCTTCTGAGAGGTGGACCTAAATTTGAGTTTGACGAGGTGTGCAAGAGGACGTTCTATGAATTACGTGAAAAATTTATGTCAGCACCAGTTTTGGCCATTTATGGTTCTGGACATGAAACTGAATTACATACTGATGCGAGCAAGCTCGGATTTGGAGCAGTGCTCTTGCAGCGACAGGAAGATGGGAAACTTCACCCGGGTATTTTATTTCTCTAAAGCTACGTCTCCCGAAGAATCCAGAATGCACAGTTTCGAATTGGAGACGTTGGCTATTAAACATGCCCTAAAACGATTTGATAACTATCTAAAGGGAATACCTTTCAAAATAGTGACTGACTGCAACGCTTTAACTTTGACTTTAAATAAAAAGGACGTATGTCCGAAGATAGCAAGGTGGACATTGGAGTTGGAGCATTACAATTATAAAATCCAACACCGAAGTGGTATCACTATGGGCCATGTTGATGCGTTGAGCCGGTGCCATGATGTTGGTGCTATTCCTATAGCTAATTTTGAAATAAAGTCGTTAAGCCGTGATATTCTGGTGATTAGACTTATAACTTTAATTACATATAGCGTTGATAATGTACACGAAGCGGGTGCAACAATTCCCGCCGACGAAATTGACTCAACCGATGGAATTGTTTCAAATGAACAAATGACCCCCGAAGATACAGTTAGCACAGGCGATGATGAAATCCCATTTACGACACCGTAAATAACAACAGCAGACCAACAAGAGCTGGATTTCCTTATACAAGTCACACATAATAGGGATGAACGCATTGTCAAGATAAGAGAGAGACTTGAAAGAGAAGAGCTCACCGGCTATGAATTAAAATATGGCCTAGTTTTTCGAAACAAATCGAATGCATTACAATTATACGTACCTGCTGAGATAGAAGAGAATGTGATACGATTGGTCATATAGGATATGTCATATAGGCATTGAGAAAACGTACGAACAGCTAAAAAAAAATTACTGGTTTACGCAAATGAAGGATAAGGTCGAAAGACACATAAAGAATTGCATCAGATGTATTATGTGCTCCCCTCCTGCTCGAAGTAATGAACATAATTTGCATAACATACCGAAGAAGCCAATTCCATTTGATAGTATTCACGTTGATCACTTCGGACCGCTTCCAGCGATAAATTCCCAACGCAAGCACATATTCGTCGTAATCGATTCGTTTACAAAGCTCGTCAAATTATTTGCAGTAAAAGCTACTAGCACAAAATAAGTCATCGCTTGCTTGGAACACTATTTCGCCAACTATAGCAGACCCAGACGACTTATTAGCGACCGGGGCACGTGTTTTACTTCACTTGAGTTTAGCTCGTATCTTTTAGAAAATAATATCGATCACGTAAAAATTGCGGTAGCCTCAGCACAAGCAAACGGCCAAGTAGAAAGAGTAAATCGAGTTCTAAAAACTATGCTTTGCAAGTTGAGTGAGCCCTTGAGTCATGCAAATTGGTCGAAAATGTTGACACAGGTCGAGTATGCCATGAACAACACAACACACTGTTCTACAAAGCAAACTCCTAGCAAATTGATATTTGGCGTTGATCAACGTGGCGAGTTAATTGATTATTTAACAGACTATTTACAAAATAAACAACCTAACGAATGCTGCCGGGATCTGGAGCAAATTCGCAAACAAACCTCTGAGGCAATTTTGAATTCACAAGAAACTAACCTGAGGTATTTTTTAGAAAGAAGCAAGCCGGCAAAAATATATTCAGAGGGAGATTACGTTGTCATTAAATTCATGGATACTACTGTCGGCATAAATAAGAAGCTTAACGCAAAGTTTGGAGGGCCCTATGTAGTACACAAGACACTGCCAAATGATACAGTTTTTTTTTCCAGTAAGCAGTAAAACTTAACTTTTACTGCATTTTTTTTTCAGTAATCAGTAAAAATTTACTGGTAATGCAAACTAAATTTAAGTATCAGTAAAACCTTACTGAATAATGCAATTTAAATTTCAGTACCAGTAAAAATTTATTTGTACTGAAATTTTACTGGTACTGCAAAGTGCCCATCTATGGTCATAATTAAGGTTAACAAATATTTTGGAAAAAAGTAATGCTCCGCGTTTTTTTTAAAATCGCTAATCGGCGCTAAGAAATCAATTATCGGCTTTAAGAAATCAATAATATTTCTACAATGTTTTTTTGTTTAATCCAGTCATTTGAAATATCAGTCTCACTGAGGCAACATAAGAGTATAAAATTAACATATATTTATTGGGGCATGCGCGAAATAAAAACTGTTGCGACGAAAAACTTTATTTTTACAGTCACAAATTTAAAAAAAAAAAGTGTTACTATTATCCTTTTAAATGATGC
Source organism: Heteromyza rotundicornis (assembly GCA_951394025.1). Taxonomy (NCBI): domain Eukaryota; kingdom Metazoa; phylum Arthropoda; class Insecta; order Diptera; family Heleomyzidae; genus Heteromyza; species Heteromyza rotundicornis. The sequence goes on from OX596012.1 coordinate 30,366,116, forward strand.
CGTTTTTTTCCTTGTAAAATGTTCTACAAAATACTTCTTACCCATTTTTTCTCTCCGAGCAATAGTTTTTCCTATAATTGCAATTTCGTAAACTCTCCTCTGATTATCTCAAACAAAAAGTTTACAAAATCCAAATTAAAAGAAGAATTACTGTTCAGAGAGAAAAAATGGTTAAGATGTATTTTGTAGAAAATTTTCAAAAAATAATAGTAACAGGTTTTTTTAAAAAAAATTTGGTGACTGCATAATAAAAATTTTTGTCGCAACAGTTTTCATTTCGCGCATGCCCTAATAAATTGATGTTCATTTTATACTTTAAGCATTCAGCTATTTTTCGGAACTAGTTTGCTGTCTTTGGAATGGTTCGTCAAATACTTAATTTTGTGAATTTTGATTATAAAAAATTTATTTTGATTAAAGGGAAGAATAAATAATAACACAAAAGTTAAATTAAAAGTGTATTTGCAACACTGTGGTCTTTTGATTCGTACATGGAACATCACTGTTACTATCAAAATGGCGCTATATCAAAAGTAATGCAACAGAAAGTGAACACATATTTCACGCAAATCTATATGATCTATGCTTCTCTATTTTCATTTGATAGTTAGTTGCGAAAACTACTAATAAGTAAGCAGCCGCTACTTAAACCATTAGGTGTATGTTTATTGTAGGCAGTGAATTGCTCTGATCAAGAAATAGTAGCGACTCAAAACTAAGATTTTTTGCTCATGTTACGAAAATCTGTCTATGCGCACTGTCTGCGGACTACAAGTCAGCTTCACGGACTACTAGTGTTACTTGGGCAGTTTGTCAGCCTGGCGGCTCGTCGTAGTTAATTTGGTAATTGATAGCTGCTACATCGATTGAATTAATTCTGGATAACAGATCAGCTACAATGTTGTCTCTGCCTTCAGCGTGGCATATATCGGTGGTGATTTGCGCGATAAAATCTAGTTACTTGTCGATCCGATGCCTTGTCTAGCTTTTGTTGAAAAACGTAGACCAAGGGCTTATGATCCGTATAAACATGACAATATCTGCCTTCTACCATGAAGCGAAAGTAACGCAGAGATAGATATAGTGCAGTGAGTTCTCGATCGTATGTACTGTATCGAGTTTGGGCCTTTGAAAATTTCTTTGAGAAAAATCCCAAAGGTTATATGACATCGCCGACGGTTTGATTTAAGACGGCGCCTTCGGCAATGCTGGATGCATCCACCCACAGCGAGAGTTGAGCATTTGCGACTGGATTCGCAAGCATCGAGCAGTTAGCAAGTTGTTGCTTGGTTTCGAAAAGCTCATCTGTTTTCTCGTTCCATTGAAGCGTAGTTTTGTCGTTGCAACGATTACCAGAAACCATATCGCAAAGTGGTGCTTGAATTCTGATAGCGTCTCGTAAGAACCTTCGGTAGAAGTTGATCATTGCCAAAAAAAAAGTTTGAGCTCCTTGACAACTGTCGGCCGCGGAAACCTCAAAAGCGCTTCAACGCGCTCTGGCAGTGGGAGAATACTATATTTTGTGATAGCGTGACCTAAAAAATGTAATTCGGAAACGCCCAATTTAGATTTTGCGATATTTATTGTAAGATTATTATCTCTTAAGCGTTGAAATACTAATCGAAGATGATTTTCGTGCTCCTTGGCAGAAGATGACGCAATACAAATATCGTCCAAGTATGTAAATACAAAGTCTAGACCCCGGAGCACTTCATGAATAAGACGTTGAAAGGTCTGGGCAGCATTTCTCAAACCAAATGTCATGTGCGTAAACTCGAAGAGGCCAAAAGGCGTTCTTATAGCTGTTTTCGGTATATCCTCCGGATGTATAGCAAATCGATTTTTGAAAATAATACAATTGCCTGCTAAAATTGTCGAAAAATCTTGCAAGTGGGTAGCGATCGGAGACTGTCATAGCATTCAGTGCGCGGTAATCGCCAGAGGGCCGCAAAGATCCGTCTGCTTTGCGAACCATGTCAAGAGGGCCCAGTTGCTATTCGAAGGACGACAGATGCCCAGCTTCATAAGTGATTCAAACTCAGCTCGCGCAGATGTAAGCCTCATTGGTGCTAGTCGTCGTGGGCGAGCAAACGTAGGTTGGTGATCGTAGATGTAGCTTGTGAGCTAAGCGGAGCGGAACACGTTATATCGGCAAATTCTTCTAAAATGCCTGAGAACTAAGTTTAACGGATTTAACGGATAAACCGGCGGATTTATCAATCGTACCGACAATTTTAAATTCGGTTTTGCGATCAAACAAACACCTCCTATTAAGGTCTATTATTAGTTCCAAACGAATTCACGTCTTAGGCCAAGGTTTACTTTCACAAGTACTTCACCATACACTTTAATCGTGGTGCCATTAGCGGCAAAAAGTTTTATTTCACTAGAATTAATGCGGGCGGATTGTAAAGATCTCGGAATCACTGATACATCTGCACCGGTGTCTATTAAAAATGTAATTTTGTTGTTGTATCGTAAATGCGAAGGCGAGGTGTGAACAAAGATTCAGGATTTTCGTCGATCTCTGAAACTGTATCGACCGCCTGATGTCACTGCAAAGATTTTTTGTGTTTAATCTTGGCCGCGAAATTACATGGCTCGCGACATTTCGTTGCTTTGTCAGCGAAGGTCAAATGGTACCAACACATATCGCTATGAACGGCTTTGCTACCGCTATTCGAAGTATTGCTGTTTCACGAACCACGCGATCTGGAACGGGACCGACGATTCCCCTTGTCCAACAATTTTTGTACGCCGCGTGATAACTGTGCGATTTCGATTTTAAGGTTATCAATTTCGTTACATGGCGTGATTTCGTCAACTTGCTTATTTCGAAACCCGATGTAATCCGTTATGGAGTCCGCAATTTTTACCTTCTCAGTTATTCCCACATTTGTAGCTATTATTGCCGAGGGTCACCAATTTAGTAGTTGGATGCGCGTGTGCGTCGTAGCAAGCAAAGTCGAATTGGTAGATTTAAAGAACGTGTTTATTAATACGTTGTTTGTGTTTTTACTAAACTTCATTTTTATGCATATTGAGTGTCAGGCTGTTTTTAGTAATAATTTTGTTGTATTGTAACGAGGTAATTTTTGAGCCGGGGTGAAGCCGTCGGCGTCCAAGGTTCGTTGCAAAAATTTGTAAGGTTTGGGACCGCGCGATGGCCAAAATTCCGTCAGATTGATTGTAAACAGGATTTAACTTGGATATTCACTTTATTTAATTTAATTTTTAATTCATTTCTTAATTAATGTACACTCTTAATTATATTTTCTTGGGTTTATTATCTATTATAATTCTTCTGCTCCCTTCACGTTCAAAATCGCCTGCCTATCCAGAGTACTGGCCGCGGTGCGACTGTTGGGGTGTCCGTTTTCACTAGTCAGAGGAGAATCAAACGAGAGGGGGGTTGCAACCATGCGTCCGTGCGCAGGAGAAGAGCTAACAGAAGTTTTACAGGGAAAGGGATTATGAGGGGAGAGGGTCTATAAATGGGACGGATCGTTGGTATTGCGTTCCCACTGCAAGAAAGTTGTGCGCCACGGGCAATAAGTGCGCTGGCAAGAGAAAACTAAGCTAGGTCTACTATGCGGGAGTTATACATCACGAGCGATAAATGCGCTGGTGAGAGGGGAAAATCCTATGCTATGTCCTCTACGGAGAGCTATGTGCCACGAGCAATAAGTGCGCGCTGACAAGAGAAAACTAAACTAGGTCTACTATGCGGGGCTATGCATCACGAGCGATGAACGCGCTGGTGAGAGTAAAAAAAATCCTATGCTACGTCTTTACGGAAAGCTATGTGCTACGAGCAATAAGTGCGCTGGCAAGAGAAAACTAAACTAGGTCTACTATGCGGGAGCTATGCATCACGAGCGATGTACGCGCTGGTGAGAAGGGGAAATCCTATGCTATGTCCTCTACGGAGAGCTATGTGCCACGAGCAATAAGTGCGCGCTGACAAGAGAAAACTAAACTAGGTCTACTATGCGGGGCTATGCATCACGAGCGATGAACGCGCTGGTGAGAGTAAAAAAAATCCTATGCTACGTCTTTACGGAAAGCTATGTGCTACGAGCAATAAGTGCGCTGGCAAGAGAAAACTAAACTAGGTGTACTATGCGGGAGCTATGCCTCACGAGCGATGAACGCGCTAGTGAGAGGGTGGACAATTCTACGCTTTCTCTACTCAGGCTTGCCTACTAAATATCGGAAACACTCACCCAATGCCGCTGTCGAATTATCACCGAATTTCGGTGTGCCGTTTCCTTGGTCTAGTCGAGGTGCGACTATTCGGTTTGACCGCTGGCGAAGAACTGACCTTTTCTGATTTCTGAATTTCTAACTAACCTCAGCGCAAACTCCTGCGCCGTTCGAAACTTGTACTTTCACCACTCACCACACTTAGTGTGACCGGTGTTGCCAGTACTCGGGAAATCAAAACCTACCGTGTAGGTGCCACACGGACATTTTACTTAATACTATCGTTTTGAGATCGTAAGTTTAATTTATTCTGTTGGCCGGGAATTCAGGAGCCAGAATAAATGGAGAGTTCGGAATAATAATAAAAAAAATAAAAGTATAATAACAAAAATACAAAAGTAAAAAGAAAAGTATCAATTATAAAGATAAGAAAAGAAAAGAAGAATAGCTGGTGCTGCCGTCGGATGTGGGTGGAAAACGATGGCAAGACTTTACTCCTCACATTTCCCCTCTACTTCCGGGGGGGGGGGTCCAGTTCGTGTGACCGTGTAGCGTTTGGTCGGTCCGATGCGGATGCGGAAGTATTGGGCGCTGAAGGTGCTTATGCATGCTATTCGCCGGCATGGTATGTGGCGGCTGATTCCGTCGTTGACTTGAGCTGCTAAAAGCGCTCTGGTGCTGTGGTGGTACAGACTTCCGGGTTGGCGGCGGTGATGGCTGGTCTGTCATCATGTTCGCCTCGCTGACGTCGGGCGTTGTCCGACAGATCGTATGATGCGGAAGTGCAAGTGCTTGTGACTTAGTTTCGGTGAGCCGTGGAAATCGTAGGTGTGCTTGGCATGCACAACGGCGCGGTGGGCTTGGCACGTCGGCCACCAGCTCTGCAGAGCCTGTATAACCTGGCGACAGCTCGGTGAGTGTGGGTGCGGGTGCTTCGCCTCTGTTGTCGTCGGGTGGAGTGGGTGATTGATCGTCACGTCGGACCGCGACTTCGTCGCGATTGTCGGTGCATACTGCGCGAAATGCGCTGCAGTATTCCGCTGCTGGGACTGGGTATGCGGGTGATTGATAATTTATTCCGGCTCGTCCGCCTCGTTGGCGGGAGGACCCTCTCGCCGGTCGTTGATTAGCGCACCCTCTGGCGGCCTGGCTTGTGGAAGCGCCCTCGAACAGGGGTTCTGGAGTCGGACTCGGCGAGTGGTCAATCAAAACCTCTTCTGCTCCTTCGTGTAGTCGTGCTGTGTGGCGTCCACGGTTGCCTTCCGTGGCGAATCGCAGTCGGTAGCGTTGCTTGGCGGCGTCAAACCGCTTTTGCTCGTTGTCGCTCATTTCGGTGGCGTCGTGTTGTTGTGTGATCGCTGGTACACGTTGATCTGTGGGAGAGGAAAGCAAACAGTTATTATTGTTGTTTGGATGGTGTTGGCCTGGCTCAGGCCCATGGTTAGAGCCATGGAAGGGTTTAAGTTCGCTCAGATGCGCGGTGCGAACCCTGGTCTCCCCCTCCCGTTTCAAACGGGCGATTACGGGTGAAGGAAAACTGATTATGGTATATGGCCCCGCGTATTTTGGGGCGAGCTTGGCTGCGAAACTGTCGATGGCTTTGGACAGCGGATGCTGCCTCACCATCACCAGCTGCCCTATTTTCGGCTTCCATGGTCTTCGCCGCAGATTGTAGTGTCGCGCCTGGTCCTGGGCTGCTTTGGCTAGGTTGTGCCGGACAATGTCGAAAATTTCCTGCAGTTGCGTAGCTCGTTCTGTGGGTGTTATGGGCACGTTTCCCGTACCTGCTGTAACCCTGTCGTAGAGTGCGTTCGGCAATCGCGGTTCCCTCCCTTGCGTGAGGAGGGCGGGGCTGTACCCTGTGCTCTCGGAAGCGCAGGTGTTAATGGCTAATGACAGTTCGGGGAGGTGCTCGTCCCACGTCTTTTGGTTTTTCCCCGCAAACTGTGCTATCATCGTCTTCACCGTTCTGTTGCTTCTCTCTGTAGGGTTTTCTTGGGGGGTGTATGGTGCCGTGAATCGTTGGCGCAACCCGATCTCTTCCAAGTACGATTTCATGAGTCTGCTGCTAAATTGCGTGCCATTATCCGAGAGAAAAATCTTGGGCACACCATAGCGGGCCAGAATCCGTTCCCTGAATGCCTTGCTTAGTCCCTCGGCAGTAGCGCTGCGCAGGGGCACCAGCTCGGACCATTTAGAAAATCGGTCAACGAACACAAGTAATGTGGTATTTCCGTGTTTCGAGCGGGGCAGCGGCCCGACGAAATCGGCGCACACTGTTGCCCACGGCTCCTCTGGAACGGAAATAAGCATTTCTCCTGCTGGGGCCTGCTGACTCACTTTGTATTGCTGACATAGTTCACATTGGCGCACATACCTGCTGATGTCGCGGAACATTCCTGGCCAGTAATACCTGTTGGTGATGCGTGCGATGGTTTTCCGAATCCCCAGATGGTCAGCACTCGGGCTGTCGTGGTTTTCTTCCATCACACGTTTACGGAGAGGCGTAGAGACACAGAGTTTCCACGGTGCGCAATCTTCGTCGCCCGCGTGCCTTACAAAGTGTCGATATAGTTGGTCTTCAACGAATGCGTAGTCTGAATATTTTTCTGGCTGCTGTTGTACCTCGGCCCGTCGTTTCCGTAACCACGGGCAATCTGTCTGATCGGTGGTAAATGTTGCTTGCTGGCACGCCTCTAGTGGTTGCCTCGAGAGTGCGTCGGCCACTACATTTAGCTTACCCTTTCGATATTGCACGGAAAATTTGTACTGCTGCAACTCTAGTGCCCACCGCGCGATTCGGCCGGAGGGGCTTTCGATGGAGTTGAGCCATTTGAGCGATAAGTGGTCCGTGATAGCGATGAATTGGTAGCCATCCAGGTAGGGCCGCATCTTGCGAATGCCCCATACAATGGCTAGACACTCCTTTTCTGTGGGCGAGTAATTCTTCTCCGCCTGGTTCAAGTGGCGACTAGCATAGGCGATAACGCGCTCTGTGCCATCGATCGTCTGCGTCAACACTGCACCGAGGCCGAAATCGCTGGCGTCGGTTTGCAGCGTAAATGTCTGGGTGAAGTCAGGGCAGGCTAACACCGGGGCTTCTGTCAGTTTCTTCTTCAACGTCTCAAACGCCTGTTGTTGTTCGTGGGCCCACTTCCAGTGCTTACCCTTCTTCAGCATGGCTGTCATGGGTTGAACGATTGAAGCGAAGTCGGGCACAAACCGTCGATACCACGACGCGACACCTAGGAAACTCCTAACGCCTCGAATATTTTCAGGTGGCGCCAGCTCGCGTATGGCGGCCACTTTGTCAGGGTCCGAATGGATGCCTTCGCCGCTTACAATATGTCCTAAATATTTCACCTGTGTTTGGAAAAACTCACACTTCTCCGGGTTGATGCGCAGATTTGCGGCCCTCAGCCGCCGGAAAACCTCTTGTAAGTTGTGTAAATGCTCCTCCAGGGTAGCGCCGGTGACTATGATGTCGTCTAGATACGCGAAAGCAATGTGCTCCAGTTCTGGCCCTATTATCTGATCAAGGGCGCATAGTCGATAGTCGATACAGAGTCGCCAGGCCCCCGTCTTTTTCCGCACCAGCACGATGGGCGCGCTGTACGGGCTGTGTGACGGTTCTATACATCCCTTTTCCAGAAGTTTGTTTATCTCGTCGTCGATGATGACCTGCATAGCTGGGTTACGTGGAAAGTAGCGTTGCGTTGGGGCGATCATCCGCCATGACGATGCGATGTTCAGTGATGTTCGTGGGCCCTTTTAAGTCGGTGAAGAGGGGCAACTCTGCCCGCAGAAATTTATCGATTTTCTCCTGCTGACTTGTTGTTGTCTCCGCGGCCAGCAAAGACTGCGTCGTGGTCGTGGCAGGCTTCAATTGTAAAGTTGCACCAGCGCAGGTGAAACTCGCCTCTGTGAAAATAAGGAAATCTAGCCCTAGAACGACATCCTCGTATGCGTCGGGCATGACGATAAATTTGAGCAAAACATTGCTATTGCCCAGCTTGACTCGCGCTTCGACGACCTGATCTAAGCTACGACTGGACCCATCTGCCAGTTTAACCTCCCCATTAAAAGTTTCTGTCCTACTCTTTTGTCGAATTTTGTGAGCAAACGCCCCGCTGATAAAACTTCGCGTCGCCCCCGTGTCGACGATAGCCTGCACCTGCTGTCCCCCCACGATTGCGTGGGCGAGGATGTGCCTGGCGTCGTGTTCAAATATTACTGGTGTTGAGGGTGGAGCGCCGGAGCGCCGGAGCCACCACCCCCCCTCGATCGGGGTGGCCTCCGCTGGCGTTTCCCGGCTGGCGGCAACACTCGATGGTCTTGCGGCCGCGTCGACCGCACTGCCAACAAAAATCTACCTGGCGGTTTGTACAATTTCGTATAAAATGTCCGCTCTGCCCACATCGGCGACAACCCCGAGGGTCAATGCGATTGTCCTGTGCTGAGACCGAGGCGTCGGTTATGGCTTGCAGTGGCTGAGTAAATTAACGATGTTGGTCGCCACCCCCAGATGGTGGCAACGATACGCCACCGCTTTGTGGTGAAGCAGCTCTGCCTGACTCCCGCTCCTGGATACATTCCATATCTTGAGCCAGGGCAAAAAGCTCGGCGAGGGTGTTAAAATCTTTGCGCCGAATGTACCAGTGGTACTCGGGGCGGGCGTTTCGAAACACGCGCTCGAGGCGTTGCTCTTCATTGTACGTCCCTTGACGCATCAAGTAGAGGAGGGAAAGCGCGTAGTCGCTGAAAGATTCGTGGCCCTGTTGAAAACGGCCTCGAATAGTGTCGTCAATACGCTCGTAGTAGCGAGCCGGCAAGAAAAAGGTGAGGAAATCTTTCTTAAATAATGCCCAAGTTTCCCGCTGCCGGTTACAGGTCCGGAACCAGACGAGCGCTTTGCCCCTTAGCACTTCGGGCAAGAATCTTGGCAATAGGTCCACTTTTAGCCCGTCCATAGCGCACAGCTCTTCTGCCCGCTCGATAAACGCGAGTGGATCGGGCCCCCCATCATAGTAACAAAACCATTTACGTACCTTGTCCATGACCCCCGCGCCTGTGGCGGGTGATCTTACCTGGTTGCTGGTGAAATGGTGTGAGGGTTGGGTCGTGCTGTCTGTAGTTGCTGTTGATTGGTGGCCAGCCTCTGGTATCTCAGCCGGTGTAACACCCATTGTGGCAGTGGGCGCCGCTGGTCTGCTGATGTTGTTCTCAGGGCCCTGTATGATGATGTACTTTCACTAGTTGGCGCAAATTTGCGCTCTTTATTCACACTGTCATCTGACCCTGAACCGAGGGTGCCACTAACCGCACTATCGATGATTTTATCGGTCGCGACTGCCAACACGCGTTTGTGTTTTTCTTGTAGCAGAAGGAATCGCTGCACCCTTTCGGGGGTGTGATCGGATTGGCCGATGAACGCGGCGAATCTCTGCCGGAGCACACTCACCGTACCGGAGGGATCAAGTTCAAATTCGTTCGCGTAAGCTACCAGGTCGGCCTGGTTGAGGCTATACACCCAACTGGTATACACCTTGCCTTCCATGGCCGCGTTAATGCACAATAACTAGCCTCGTGGCGGGGATATAGTAAGGTGGCCTTTCTATTTTCACTTTTCCCAAATTATCTTTTTTTTTTTTTTTATTTTTGATAATCTTGTAATCACTTTGTTTCGTGGCTAACGGTCACTCTTCGATTTTCGTTGATTACACTAAGTTGGTTTATGATTGTAATCACTGAATTCTCACGGTTATTTCTATATCGCACAAAATTTTGAATTAATAGATTCTCTCATTTTATTTCGTTATCGTGAACTTTTACGATGAATAATTTTTTTTTTCCAAATTTATTTCTTTAGCACTACTTCCAATCGCTTTTCGAAAAATTTAAAATAATCTAATACCTGGATATTTTTTTCTTTTCAAACACTTTCGTCGCTAGTCGCGTCACTTGGCCCGTTAGTTGTCGGTGCCTGCTTGTCGCCACGCGGTACTTCTCGGCTTGGCCGATTTACCGTTTTCGTTGTTCAACGGGTTTATTTCGCGCGTCACTTTGTTCGATTTCAAAGCACTTGATTCGCGGTACAGTTCCGTATTTCCCGTTTCGCGTTAACGGACTTGCACTATGCACCGGCGCTTTTGCTTTTCCATGTGGTTTTCGCTCACCGTTTCTACATGGAATTTAACTGTTAAATTTTTCTTGTCTTTTCGCACTGTGTTCGTAGAATTCAATTTGAATTAATTTTTTTTTCCCCCATTTATGATTTTTTTAAATTAAATCCTTTTTTTTCTGATTTTTAACCGAAATTTTGTTTCCGTTTTAAGGACTTATGCGCCAGGGTCCCTGCTCGGGCGCCATTGTAACGAGGTAATTTTGGAGCCGGGGTGAAGCCGTCGGCGTCCAAGGTTCGTTGCAAAAATTTGTAAGGTTTGGGACCGCGCGATGGCCAAAATTCCGTCAGATTGATTGTAAACAGGATTTAACTTGGATGTTAACTTTATTTAATTTAATTTTTAATTCATTTCTTAATTAATGTACTCTCTTAATTATATTTTCTTGGGTTTATTATCTATTATATTTCTTCTGCTCCCTTCACGTTCAAAATCGACTGCCTACCCAGAGTACTGGCCGCGGTGCGACTGTTGGGGTGTCCGTTTTCACCAGTCAGAGGAGAATCAAACGAGAGGGGGGTTGCACTCCTGCGTCCGTGAGCAGGAGAAGAGCTAACAGAAGTTTTACAGGGAAAGGGATTATGAGGGGAGAGGGTCTATAAATGGGACAGATCGTTGGTATTGCATTCCCACTGCAAGAAAGCTGTGCGCCACGGGCAATAAGTGCGCTGGCAAGAGAAAACTAAGCTAGGTCTACTATGCGGGAGTTATACATCACGAGCGATAAATGCGCTGGTGAGAGGGGAAAATCCTATGCTATGTCCTCTACGGAAAGCTATGTGCCACGAGCAATAAGTGCGCTGACAAGAGAAAACTAAACTAGGTCTACTATGCGGGAGCTATGCATGAGCGATGAACGCGCTGGTGAGAAGGGGAAATCCTATGCTATGTCCTCTACGGAGAGCTATGTGCCACGAGCAATAAGTGCGCGCTGACAAGAGAAAACTAAACTAGGTCTACTATGCGGGGCTATGCATCACGAGCGATGAACGCGCTGGTGAGAGTAAAAAAAATCCTATGCTACGTCTTTACGGAAAGCTATGTGCTACGAGCAATAAGTGCGCTGGCAAGAGAAAACTAAACTAGGTCTACTATGCGGGAGCTATGCCTCACGAGCGATGAACGCGCTAGTGAGAGGGTGGACAATTCTACGCTTTCTCTACTCAGGCTTGCCTACTAAATATCGGAAACACTCACCCAATGCCGCTGTCGAATTATCACCGAATCTCGGTGTGCCGTTTCCTTGGTCTAGTCGAGGTGCGACTATTCGGTTTGACCGCTGGCGAAGAACTGAACTTTTCTGATTTCTGAATTTCTAACTAACCTCAGCGCAGACTCATGTTCACCACTTGTGATTTTACCACTCACCACACTTAGTGCGGGTGGTGTTGCCAGTACTCGGAAAATCTAAACCTACCGTGTAGGTGCCACACGGACATTTTACTTAATACTATCGTTTTGAGATCGTAAGTTTAATTTATTCTGTTCGCCGGGAATTCAGGAGCCAGAATAAATGGAGAGTTCGGAATAATAATAAAAAAAATAAAAGTATAATAACAAAAATACAAAAGTAAAAAGAAAAGTATCAATTATAAAGATAAGAAAAGAAAAGAAAAATAGCTGGTGCTGCCGTCGGATGTGGGTGGAAAACGATGGCAAGACTTTACTCCTCACATTTCCCCTCTACTTCCGGGGGGGGGGTCCAGTTCGTGTGACCGTGTAGCGTTTGGTCGGTCCGATGCGGATGCGGAAGTATTGGGCGCTGAAGGTGCTTATGCATGCTATTCGCCGGCATGGTATGTGGCGGCTGATTCCGTCGTTGACTTGAGCTGCTAAAAGCGCTCTGGTGCTGTGGTGGTACAGACTTCCGGGTTGGCGGCGGTGATGGCTGGTCTGTCAACATGTTCGCCTCGCTGACGTCGGGCGTTGTCCGACAGATCGTATGATGCGGAAGTGCAAGTGCTTGTGACTTAGTTTCGGTGAGCCGTGGAAATCGTAGGTGTGCTTGGCATGCACAACGGCGCGGTGGGCTTGGCACGTCGGCCACCAGCTCTGCAGAGCCTGTATAACCTGGCGACAGCTCGGTGAGTGTGGGTGCGGGTGCTTCGCCTCTGTTGTCGTCGGGTGGAGTGGGTGATTGATCGTCACGTCGGACCGCGACTTCGTCGCGATTGTCGGTGCATACTGCGCGAAATGCGCTGCAGTATTCCGTTGCTGGGACTGGGTATGCGGGTGATTGATAATTTATTCCGGCTCGTCCGCCTCGTTGGCGGGAGGACCCTCTCGCCGGTCGTTGATTAGCGCACCCTCTGGCGGCCTGGCTTGTGGAAGCGCCCTCGAACAGGGGTTCTGGAGTCGGACTCGGCGAGTGGTCAATCAAAACCTCTTCTGCTCCTTCGTGTAGTCGTGCTGTGTGGCGTCCACGGTTGCCTTCCGTGGCGAATCGCAGTCGGTAGCGTTGCTTGGCGGCGTCAAACCGCTTTTGCTCGTTGTCGCTCATTTCGGTGGCGTCGTGTTGTTGTGTGATCGCTGGTACACGTTGATCTGTGGGAGAGGAAAGCAAACAGTTATTATTGTTGTTTGGATGGTGTTGGCCTGGCTCAGGCCCATGGTTAGAGCCATGGAAGGGTTTAAGTTCGCTCAGATGCGCGGTGCGAACCCTGGTCTCCCCCTCCCGTTTCAAACGGGCGATTACGGGTGAAGGAAAACTGATTATGGTATATGGCCCCGCGTATTTTGGGGCGAGCTTGGCTGCGAAACTGTCGATGGCTTTGGACAGCGGATGCTGCCTCACCATCACCAGCTGCCCTATTTTCGGCTTCCATGGTCTTCGCCGCAGATTGTAGTGTCGCGCCTGGTCCTGGGCTGCTTTGGCTAGGTTGTGCCGGACAATGTCGAAAATTTCCTGCAGTTGCGTAGCTCGTTCTGTGGGTGTTATGGGCACGTTTCCCGTACCTGCTGTAACCCTGTCGTAGAGTGCGTTCGGCAATCGCGGTTCCCTCCCTTGCGTGAGGAGGGCGGGGCTGTACCCTGTGCTCTCGGAAGCGCAGGTGTTAATGGCTAATGACAGTTCGGGGAGGTGCTCGTCCCACGTCTTTTGGTTTTTCCCCGCAAACTGTGCTATCATCGTCTTCACCGTTCTGTTGCTTCTCTCTGTAGGGTTTTCTTGGGGGGTGTATGGTGCCGTGAATCGTTGGCGCAACCCGATCTCTTCGAAGTACGATTTCATGAGTCTGCTGCTAAATTGCGTGCCATTATCCGAGAGAAAAATCTTGGGCACACCATAGCGGGCCAGAATCCGTTCCCTGAATGCCTTGCTTAGTCCCTCGGCAGTAGCGCTGCGCAGGGGCACCAGCTCGGTCCATTTAGAAAATCGGTCAACGAACACAAGTAATGTGGTATTTCCGTGTTTCGAGCGGGGCAGCGGCCCGACGAAATCGGCGCACACTGTTGCCCACGGCTCCTCTGGAACGGAAATAAGCATTTCTCCTGCTGGGGCCTGCTGACTCACTTTGTATTGCTGACATAGTTCACATTGGCGCACATACCTGCTGATGTCGCGGAACATTCCTGGCCAGTAATACCTGTTGGTGATGCGTGCGATGGTTTTCCGAATCCCCAGATGGCCAGCACTCGGGCTGTCGTGGTTTTCTTCCATCACACGTTTACGGAGAGGCGTAGAGACACAGAGTTTCCACGGTGCGCAATCTTCGTCGCCCGCGTGCCTTACAAAGTGTCGATATAGTTGGTCTTCAACGAATGCGTAGTCTGAATATTTTTCTGGCTGCTGTTGTACCTCGGCCCGTCGTTTCCGTAACCACGGGCAATCTGTCTGATCGGTGGTAAATGTTGCTTGCTGGCACGCCTCTAGTGGTTGCCTCGAGAGTGCGTCGGCCACTACATTTAGCTTACCCTTTCGATATTGCACGGAAAATTTGTACTGCTGCAACTCTAGTGCCCACCGCGCGATTCGGCCGGAGGGGCTTTCGATGGAGTTGAGCCATTTGAGCGATAAGTGGTCCGTGATAGCGATGAATTGGTAGCCCTCCAGGTAGGGCCGCATCTTGCGAATGCCCCATACAATGGCTAGACACTCCTTTTCTGTGGGCGAGTAATTCTTCTCCGCCTGGTTCAAGTGGCGACTAGCATAGGCGATAACGCGCTCTGTGCCATCGATCGTCTGCGTCAACACTGCACCGAGGCCGAAATCGCTGGCGTCGGTTTGCAGCGTAAATGTCTGGGTGAAGTCAGGGCTGGCTAACACCGGGGCTTCTGTCAGTTTCTTCTTCAACGTCTCAAACGCCTGTTGTTGTTCGTGGGCCCACTTCCAGTGCTTACCCTTCTTCAGCATGGCTGTCAGGGGTTGAACGATTGCAGCGAAGTCGGGCACAAACCGTCGATACCACGACGCGACACCTAGGAAACTCCTAACGCCTCGAATATTTTCAGGTGGCGCCAGCTCGCGTATGGCGGCCACTTTGTCAGGGTCCGAATGGATGCCTTCGCCGCTTACAATATGTCCTAAATATTTCACCTGTGTTTGGAAAAACTCACACTTCTCCGGGTTGATGCGCAGATTTGCGGCCCTCAGCCGCCGGAAAACCTCTTGTAAGTTGTGTAAATGCTCCTCCAGGGTAGCGCCGGTGACTATGATGTCGTCTAGATACGCGAAAGCAATGTGCTCCAGTTCTGGCCCTATTATCTGATCAAGGGCGCATAGTCGATAGTCGATACAGAGTCGCCAGGCCCCCGTCTTTTTCCGCACCAGCACGATGGGCGCGCTGTACGGGCTGTGTGACGGTTCTATACATCCCTTTTCCAGAAGTTTGTTTATCTCGTCGTCGATGATGGCCTGCATAGCTGGGTTACGTGGAAAGTAGCGTTGCGTTGGGGCGATCATCCGCCATGACGATGCGATGTTCAGTGATGTTCGTGGGCCCTTTTAAGTCGGTGAAGAGGGGCAACTCTGCCCGCAGAAATTTATCGATTTTCTCCTGCTGACTTGTTGTTGTCTCCGCGGCCAGCAAAGACTGCGTCGTGGTCGTGGCAGGCTTCAATTGTAAAGTTGCACCAGCGCAGGTGAAACTCGCCTCTGTGAAAATAAGGAAATCTAGCCCTAGAACGACATCCTCGTATGCGTCGGGCATGACGATAAATTTGAGCAAAACATTGCTATTGCCCAGCTTGACTCGCGCTTCGACGACCTGATCTAAGCTACGACTGGACCCATCTGCCAGTTTAACCTCCCCATTAAAAGTTTCTGTCCTACTCTTTTGTCGAATTTTGTGAGCAAACGCCCCGCTGATAAAACTTCGCGTCGCCCCCGTGTCGACGATAGCCTGCACCTGCTGTCCCCCCACGATTGCGTGGGCGAGGATGTGCCTGGCGTCGTGTTCAAATATTACTGGTGTTGAGGGTGGAGCGCCGGAGCGCCGGAGCCACCACCCCCCCTCGATCGGGGTGGCCTCCGCTGGCGTTTCCCGGCTGGCGGCAACACTCGATGGTCTTGCGGCCGCGTCGACCGCACTGCCAACAAAAATCTACCTGGCGGTTTGTACAATTTCGTATAAAATGTCCGCTCTGCCCACATCGGCGACAACCCCGAGGGTCAATGCGATTGTCCTGTGCTGAGACCGAGGCGTCGGTTATGGCTTGCAGTGGCTGAGTAAATTAACGATGTTGGTCGCCACCCCCAGATGGTGGCAACGATACGCCACCGCTTTGTGGTGAAGCAGCTCTGCCTGACTCCCGCTCCTGGATACATTCCATATCTTGAGCCAGGGCAAAAAGCTCGGCGAGGGTGTTAAAATCTTTGCGCCGAATGTACCAGTGGTACTCGGGGCGGGCGTTTCGAAACACGCGCTCGAGGCGTTGCTCTTCATTGTACGTCCCTTGACGCATCAAGTAGAGGAGGGAAAGCGCGTAGTCGCTGAAAGATTCGTGGCCCTGTTGAAAACGGCCTCGAATAGTGTCGTCAATACGCTCGTAGTAGCGAGCCGGCAAGAAAAAGGTGAGGAAATCTTTCTTAAATAATGCCCAAGTTTCCCGCTGCCGGTTACAGGTCCGGAACCAGACGAGCGCTTTGCCCCTTAGCACTTCGGGCAAGAATCTTGGCAATAGGTCCACTTTTAGCCCGTCCATAGCGCACAGCTCTTCTGCCCGCTCGATAAACGCGAGTGGGTCGGGCCCCCCATCATAGTAACAAAACCATTTACGTACCTTGTCCATGACCCCCGCGCCTGTGGCGGGTGATCTTACCTGGTTGCTGGTGAAATGGTGTGAGGGTTGGGTCGTGCTGTCTGTAGTTGCTGTTGAGTGGTGGCCAGCCTCTGGTATCTCAGCCGGTGTAACACCCATTGTGGCAGTGGGCGCCGCTGGTCTGCTGATGTTGTTCTCAGGGCCCTGTATGATGATTGTAGGCAGGGCCCCGCCAGTTGCGGCTTTGTCGTCGATTTCGGCGTTACTTTCACTAGTTGGCGCAAATTTGCGCTCTTTATTCACACTGTCATCTGACCCTGAACCGAGGGTGCCACTAACCGCACTATCGATGATTTTATCGGTCGCGACTGCCAACACGCGTTTGTGTTTTTCTTGTAGCAGAAGGAATCGCTGCACCCTTTCGGGGGTGTGATCGGATTGGCCGATGAACGCGGCGAATCTCTGCCGGAGCACACTCACCGTACCGGAGGGATCAAGTTCAAATTCGTTCGCGTAAGCTACCAGGTCGGCCTGGTTGAGGCTATACACCCAACTGGTATACACCTTGCCTTCCATGGCCGCGTTAATGCACAATAACTAGCCTCGTGGCGGGGATATAGTAAGGTGGCCTTTCTATTTTCACTTTTCCCAAATTATCTTTTTTTTTTTTTTTATTTTTGATAATCTTGTAATCACTTTGTTTCGTGGCTAACGGTCACTCTTCGATTTTCGTTGATTACACTAAGTTGGTTTATGATTGTAATCACTGAATTCTCACGGTTATTTCTATATCGCACAAAATTTTGAATTAATAGATTCTCTCATTTTATTTCGTTATCGTGAACTTTTACGATGAATAATTTTTTTTTTCCAAATTTATTTCTTTAGCACTACTTCCAATCGCTTTTCCAAAAATTTAAAATAATCTAATACCTGGATATTTTTTTCTTTTCAAACACTTTCGTCGCTAGTCGCGTCACTTGGCCCGTTAGTTGTCGGTGCCTGCTTGTCGCCACGCGGTACTTCTCGGCTTGGCCGATTTACCGTTTTCGTTGTTCAACGGGTTTATTTCGCGCGTCACTTTGTTCGATTTCAAAGCACTTGATTCGCGGTACAGTTCCGTATTTCCCGTTTCGCGTTAACGGACTTGCACTATGCACCGGCGCTTTTGCTTTTCCACGTGGTTTTCGCTCACCGTTTCTACATGGAATTTAACTGTTAAATTTTTCTTGTCTTTTCGCACTGTGTTCGTAGAATTCAATTTGAATTAATTTTTTTTTCCCCCATTTATGATTTTTTTAAATTAAATCCTTTTTTTTCTGATTTTTAACCGAAATTTTGTTTCCGTTTTAAGGACTTATGCGCCAGGGTCCCTGCTCGGGCGCCATTGTAACGAGGTAATTTTGGAGCCGGGGTGAAGCCGTCGGCGTCCAAGGTTCGTTGCAAAAATTTGTAAGGTTTGGGACCGCGCGATGGCCAAAATTCCGTCAGATTGATTGTAAACAGGATTTAACTTGGATGTTAACTTTATTTAATTTAATTTTTAATTCATTTCTTAATTAATGTACTCTCTTAATTATATTTTCTTGGGTTTATTATCTATTATATTTCTTCTGCTCCCTTCACGTTCAAAATCGACTGCCTACCCAGAGTACTGGCCGCGGTGCGACTGTTGGGGTGTCCGTTTTCACCAGTCAGAGGAGAATCAAACGAGAGGGGGGTTGCACTCCTGCGTCCGTGAGCAGGAGAAGAGCTAACAGAAGTTTTACAGGGAAAGGGATTATGAGGGGAGAGGGTCTATAAATGGGACAGATCGTTGGTATTGCATTCCCACTGCAAGAAAGCTGTGCGCCACGGGCAATAAGTGCGCTGGCAAGAGAAAACTAAGCTAGGTCTACTATGCGGGAGTTATACATCACGAGCGATAAATGCGCTGGTGAGAGGGGAAAATCCTATGCTATGTCCTCTACGGAAAGCTATGTGCCACGAGCAATAGGTGCGCTGACAAGAGAAAACTAAACTAGGTCTACTATGCGGGAGCTATGCATCACGAGCGATGAACGCGCTGGTGAGAGTAAACAAATCCTATGCTATGTCTTTTACGGAAAGCTATGTGCCACGAGCAATAAGTGCGCTGACAAGAGAAAACTAAACTAGATCTACTATGCGGGGCTATGCCTCACGAGCGATGAACGCGCTGGTGAGAGTAACAAAAATCCTATGCTATGTCCTCTACGGAGAGCTATGTGCCACTAGCAATAAGTGCGCTGACAAGAGAAAACTAAACTAGGTCTACTATGCGGGAGCTATGCATCACGAGCGATGAACGCGCTGGTGAGAAGGGGAAATCCTATGCTATGTCCTCTACGGAGAGCTATGTGCCACGAGCAATAAGTGCGCGCTGACAAGAGAAAACTAAGCTAGGTCTACTATGCGGGGCTATGCATCACGAGCGATGAACGCGCTGGTGAGAGTAAAAAAAATCCTATGCTACGTCTTTACGGAAAGCTATGTGCTACGAGCAATAAGTGTGCTGGCAAGAGAAAACTAAACTAGGTCTACTATGCGGGAGCTATGCCTCACGAGCGATGAACGCGCTGGTGAGAGGGGGGACAATTCTACGCTATCTCTACTCAGGCTTGCCTACTCAATATCAGAACACTCACCCAATGCCGCTGTCGAATTATCACCGAATCTCGGTGTGCCGTTTTCTTGGTCTAGTCGAGGTGCGACTTATCGGTTTGACCGCTGGCGAAGAACTGACCTTTTCTGATTTCTAAATTTCTAACTAACCTCAGCGCAAACTCCTGCGCCGTTCGAAACTTGTACTTTCACCAATCACCACACTTAGTGTGACCGGTGTTGCCAGTACTCGGGAAATCTAAACCTACCGTGTAGGTGCCACACGGACATTTTACTTAATACTATCGTTTTGAGATCGTAAGTTAATTTATTCTGTTGGTCGGGAATTCAGGAGCCAGAATAAATGGAGAGTTCGGAATAATAATAAAAAAAAAGTATAATAACAAAAATTCAAAAGTAAAAAGAAAAGTATCAATTATAAAGATAAGAAAAGAAAAGAAAAATAGCTGGTGCTGCCGTCGGATGTGGGTGGAAAACGATGGCAAGACTTTACTCCTCACAGTATGCAATGAAAAGATCACTTGAACAAGCAAACAGGAAAGTAGCAACATGAAAAAAGGAAACAGTCCAAGCATGGCTTGAGTCGTATAGCTATTTCAAAATTTGCCAGATTTATCATCAGCGACTCATTTAGTTGACAGCCAATTATCTTATTTTCAAACAAACTATATATACTTTCACATATGATTACGATTACTAGAGAATTGCAGACTTTTCTTTGCAATGAATGTCAAATTCTAAATGTTTGACATTACATTAACAAATCTCAGTCGCTTTCACTAGCCCCTCCCACGTATGTTTCAGTTTATCATTTGAAAGAACAACAATAATAGCATTCCGTTCTTTTCTTTCATGTACTCCTGTCACAAGTTGCCATCCCAATAACCTTTGTTATTGTAATACTGTCCAATAGTTATTGAACGCATTGTTATTCTATACCAAGCATGTAAGATAAGAAAATGCAATTCAAATGTTCTTATCGACTCGCGCATGTAGCATTGCCATATGAACCCTTCGCGGACAATATAATCGTAAATTGTTATCTCCTAATGTAAGCCTACGGATACCAACACTATATTTGGTATTCTGTTGCGAGCATAACGGATAACAATTCCACTGTATGAACACAAGAAGACCAAAGCTATAGCGTATTTTATCTCTGGTTTTCTTGTGCTCAGAATATTTTGTAAGTATTTTTGTAGTGTGTAGTGTAAAGTTTTTGTATAAATATCGCCGTTGGGCAATAGTAAAATTAGAACTGAAAATACTATGAAACTGGTCGGTATTTGCTTTCTCATCATTGGTCCTTCGATTCCGTGTTTTCTTTGAGTTTTCCCCCACCCGTGGTAAGAGACTAAGAGAAATTTCGAAGCAGTGACACTATTGAAAATAGTTCACTAATTCTTGCGTAAGGCGTAAACCACGGCCATACAGTGGTTTAAGCGTCCCGAGGCTTTAACATCGGTACAGTGAAAAAAAAAGAAATAAATAAATCCACATAAAAATTGTCTGCATTAACTACAAAAATGAACAAAATTTTTGAAAGTCAAAAACAATTGGGCGATGAAATAATTGCTTTTAGGAAAAAATTGCTGTCGGACAACACTGAGGAAGAAATGCAGTCAGAGGAGGACAATCGCGAGGGCGATTCAGCAGCATGTACAAAGGACAATCGCGGAGGCGGTTCAACCGTTTTCACAAACAACAGTCGCGAAGGAGAGCTAGCTTCAATTAGACAAAAACAAAATACGGCTGATGTAAGGAGATTTCATTGGAAAATGGAAGATCTAGAGGAATTCATCACAGAGACGGGAGATGAACTGCAGCAGATGTCGAATCATGCCATCTTAAATGCAGAGCAGTCACTGAACGAGTTTTTCGAAGGAGTAACGGCAGCATTCAGGGAAATATCATTAAATTATGAAGTCGAAATCCTGTACCATGATATACAGAAAAAGGTTAGACGCTGCAGGAAGGAGTTAGTAAATGGATTTTGTGAAGACGGCCGTAAGGAAAAAACAGCTTCATTCAAATTAGAAGACATAAAGATACCAACGTTTTTTGGTGACATCAGCGAATGGCCGTCCTTTCACGACTTGTTCAAAAATCTAGTGCATTCGCGCACGTAATTCTCGAATGCAGAAAATGTATAGACTGAAGGCCAACATCAAAGGAGAAGCCGGACGTGTGATTCAGTATCTACGAGTTACAGATGCTAACTACGAAGCAGCGTGGGAAATGTTACAGCTGCGGTATGAAAATAGGAGATTGCTTTTTACAAATCAAGTGGATCGCATACTTGATCAACCATCGGCCAATAGCTCAAGTGCTGCAAGCTTGAAGCAGCTGTTGGATACAACAAACGAGTGCATATATGCACTAAAAGCTACATCAAAATAGATCATGCGGAGCATTTCATAGCACGCATAATTGTAAGGAAGCTGGACAAGGATGGTCTTCGATTATACGAGCAAGACGTAAAGAAAACCAAGGAAATCCAGAGTTTAGCGATATTCTCTTTCATTGTGATGACAATCAAGGACGAAATCCGTTTCAAGCATGAAATCAGGAGAAATCCTCGGCAATGATGACCAAAGACGATAATTCGGCAGTAGTGCTATTAGCGACTGCACAAGTACGAGTCAAATCAGCTAATGTAGAATATTTGACGTTAAGAGCCTTGAAAGATCAAGGTTCACAAAAAAATACAGTGTCTGAAGAAGCTGCACAGATACTAGCAGTACCTCGAGTGAAGGCACGGACAGAGCTTCATGATCTAGGCAACACACTCGTCGGGGTATCAAAATCAAAAATTGTCTTGAAAATAAAACCAAGATTTTTAAGCAGCTGGGAATTAGAAGAAGTTCACGACAACGGCATTCCAACCGAAGACGATATATGCTTAGAGAAGTATAAAAGTACAACAAAAAGGAGCGACGATGGCTAGATTTTAAAACTTGGAGAAGAAATTGGCGAAGAATGTCAATTTGCAACATGAATACATAAAATTCATGCGCGAATATTTACAACTCGGTCATATGAAACCGACAGAAAAAGGCAGTATTGCAAAATATTATTTGCCACATCAAGCAGTTATACGAGCAAGCAGCTCGACTACAAAGCTACGCGTGGCATTCGATGCCTCAGCAAAAACAACAAATGTCCGCAGTCTCAATGATGCTATGATGGTCGGACCTCGGCTACAAAGAGACATTTTTGATATTGTGTTAAAATGGCGATTGTGGAAAAATGTCATTAATGCAGATGTGGAGAAGATGTACCGTCAATTAGAAATTGCTTAAGAAGTAACAGTAGTTGCTAAATTATTCATTCAAAAATTGTGGCTGCCGAACAACGACTGGGACGAACCACTGGAAGAAAATCTGATGAAAGAATGGAACGAATTTACTAAACATCTACCGGCCATAGGAGCTATCAGAATTTCGAGGTGGCTGCAATCAATGATCGGAAATTGCACGAATTCGCTGATGCATCTGAAAAAGCTTACGCTGCTGTTGTCTATGCAAAAGTGGGATCTTCAGTATCTCTCGTCGCTGGAAGAAGCAAAGTAAATCCCACAAAGAATAAGAAAACTTTACCGAAGCTAGAACTTTGTGCAGCTCACCTGTTGGCGAAATTAATGAGTAAAGTTTGTCAAATAAGAAACCGTCAGGCCAAGCTATATGCTTGGAGCGATTCAACTATTACATTGGCGGGGATCAAGAACAAGAATAATAAAGACAAGTTCATTAGAACTAGAGTTTCCGAAATAAGTCAAAGATGAAATGGGGTCATGACAGTACCAAAGAAAATCCAGCAGATGTCGCGTCAAGAGGTATATCCCCAAACAAATTAGAAACTCATCAGCTTTGGTGGAACGGACCAGTTTGGCTCAAGAAATCCGAAATGCAATGGCCGCAAGCTCAAGAAAAAATTGTAGGTGCACGGCACCGAAATAAAATGAAGACATTTTAAGCAGTTTATTGGAGAGATGTTCTTCAATTAACAAGTATGAAAGAATAGTTAGCTATGTTCTGCGGTTCATTAACATATTGAAGAAGAATAAACCTGTTGCAGCCTACTTGTCTTCGTGTGAAATCAAAAAGCTCAAGAAGTAATAATTATACATCAACAAAACCTGGATTTTAGTGCCGAAATGCGATGCATCAAGATGAACATGGAACTAGATAGCAAAAGTACGGAATTCATATCTGCCTTAAGAACAAAAACATCCCCTCATTTTGAAAAAATCTCAACTGAATACATTAATGATTAAAAACCCTCATTTCATAACATTACATGGAGGTAATAGTGTAATGGAGTCATTATTAAGGAGGAAATTCTGGATAATTGGAGTAAAGAATACCATAAAAAGGTCTCTGCGACAATGCGATAAATGCACGAGGTTCCGTCAATAAACAGCTAAGCAGATGATGAGTGATCTTCCAAAAAGTTGTGTATCTCTATCACATCCATTCACTCATAGGGGTGTGGACTAAGCAGGACCTATATCGATGCGATGTTCCAGAGGACGAGGTCCAAAATCATATAAAGGATACATTGCAGTTTTTGTCTGCAAGGCTACAAAGGCTATTCATCTCGAAGCAGTTAGTGATGTAACAACCGAATCATTTTTGGCAGCACTAAGACGATTTTTCGCCAGAAGAGGAAAAAGTTCCCACATATACAATGGGACTAATTTTGTTGGAGCAAGTAGAAAAATGGACTCAGAGTATATGGCAGCAATAAAAAGTAATTCTACTGTTGCACCTATACTGGAATCGGAGAAAATTCAATGGCATTTTATTGCCCCGGCAGCCCCTCATTTTGGAGGAATTTGGGAAGCTGGTGTCAAATCAATGAAGCATCATCTTAAGCGGGTCATTGGAGAAAGCAATTTGACCTTTGAAGAAATGAGCACACTCCTCTCCCAAATTGAGGCAGTGTTGAATTCAAGACCACTGAATGCAATCGGCAACAGCATAGATGAAATAGATGTTTTAACTCCAGGTAATTTTTTGATTGGACAACCGCTTCTGGATTATCCCGAACCTCTAGACGATGCAGTAATGAACCGTTGGAAAGACGATTATCTTACATCACTTCAACAGCGCAACAAGTGGAAGACTGCACACAAAAATCTACGCGAAGGTCAACTAGTGCTGATTAAGGATGAAAATACACATCCCTTAAAATGGCCAACGGGAAGGATATCAGATCTGCACCCTGGAGCGGATAACAGAGTTAGAGAAGTGACCATAAAAGTTCAAAATGATACTCTTAAACGTCCAATACATAAAGTTTGTCCTTTAGAAACCGAGGAAGAAAACGAAAGAGAAGAAGCATCAACAAATGCGAAAGTATTTTTGACAAGTAATAGTACTACCAATATGGCCAGACGTACATATAAAAAAAGTTCTGTACAAAGTCAAACTTTGGGATCGTTTATCATTCTCGTTCTACTAATGATTATGCGAGCAGGCGCAGCACCAACTAACTTTACAATGCCAGAAGGTGAAGCAGTTGGATTAAAAGATAATACTGGAATGTATCTTGATTACATGGGAAAGCTAGATGTAACAGCTTCGAAATGGGATCTGCTCATTTAATACTAAGTTCCTACTTAGAGGAAATGCATAACATTCAACAATATGTAAACAGACTAAAGCAGCAAATTTTAACCTATTATGAAAAAGCCTGTAAGATGATGACAGCATCGATGGAGAAACGATATAATATACTTATATCAAACAACGAATTAATAATCAAAGATAAAAGATAGCGAAGAGCACCATTTGAATTTGTGGGATCGATTTATCATATTCTATTCGGGATGATGGATTCAGATGATAGAAGAGGTATGGAGGATGAAATGACCAAGATCTTTGAAAATCAGCAAGATATAACGAGCTAAATGAAGAAACAAACATCTGTAATAGACTCGACAGTTAATCTTCTAAAAAAGACAACAGATGAGGTCAATAGTCACTTTCAAAAGATGAACGAGCAATTAATTCTATTTTACTCTGAGCTGACAAGAAGCCAAAATGCAGAACGTACGATGCTAACATTTCAAGTGATGACGACGCAACTAGTAACGGATGTGAACGTATTCAAACGTCAATAATAAATCTACTTTTTGACATCAATCACGGGCGAGTAAATCCAACACTTATAAGGCCTTCGCAACTAAAACGAGAAATATCGCTCATTAAGGATAAGTTGCCTCCTAAGTGGATGTTTCCTGGAAAATATCAGGGCAACGAGCTAAAAGATGTCTACAAGTTAATGTCGGCTAAAGGATTGGTCGTTGGATCCCGTTTGATGATAAAGGCGGACATTCCATTAATACAAAGTGAATCTTCCGATATATATCGAATAATTCCACTACCAACTCTACATAAAGGCACGCTGGTAAACAACACAAAGGATATCGAGAACTTGAGGAAGCAAATCAACATCCTAAAGAGGGAAAATATTCAGTTACAGACCATAAGTTTTCATCACATTAGTGGTCACACTTCGTTAATTTTATTTAGTATTTTAATTTTTTAAGATCAAAATGTAACACAAGAAAGAAAGTTGTAATTGATTTTTCCGCACCGGTGGGCTATAACGCCTGCCGCCAGAATGTCCAATAGTTATTGAACACATTGTTATTCTATACCAAGCATGTAAGATAAGAAAAAGCAATTCAGCATTGCCATATGAACCCTTCGCGGTCAATATAATCGTAAATTGTTATCTCCTAATGTAAGCCTACGGATACCAACACTATATTTGGTATTCTGTTGCGAGCATAACTGATAACAATTCCACTGTATGAACACAAGAAGACCAACGCTATATCGTATTTTTATCTCTGGTTTTCTTGTGCTCAGAATAGTTTGTAAGTATTTTTGTAGTCTGTAGTGTAAAGTTTTTGTATAAATATCACCGTTGGGCAATAATAAAATTACAACTGAAAATACTATGAAACTGGTCGGTATTTGCTTTCTCATCAAATACATTTTACTTGTTTGTACCTTACGTTGTTGGGCTTTTTTCCCAATTACAACAGTAATAACAAGAGTGGTATTATTTAATTGTTGTAAAACCGAAGTTTTACAACCACTTTATCCCAGGCCGAGGATTTCGATTTGAGTTGTTGTGTTTTTACTAAATTTCATTTTTATGCATTTTGAGTGTCAGGCTGTTTTTAATAATGTTAGAAAAGAATGTCAAAAGCACAGTAATACAAAAGATAATTGAGATAAGAAGAAATAGATAAATGAAATGGGAAATCAGTGTTGCAAATAAATTAGGGAAATAAAATATTACAATAATTTCAAACTGATTGAATTTAACTAAATTAATTTTTTTATTTTTTTTAGAGTAATTTTATTCAATTGAATCACCTAATAATAACTTAGGTCTAACAATGATTTTTCAAAAATTCAGAAATTCAGCTTATTTTTTAATATTCAGATTAAAACTATTTGCCCTATATCCATTGATTTAGGCAATGTAGAGTTATCGTAACTAATATATGGGGAATATATTAGTTTCGTTTGAGACGTGAGGGATTCAGAGGTCTCAGTAAATTTCTAGCTAGAATGTTTGGTTGAAACATGAGCTTCTACTTGTACTTCGAGGTAAATTTCGGAATTTCGTCTTTTACTGCAGGTATATTCAGCTCTCTGTGGATGTTAGTATTTTTTATATACCAAGGGGCTCTGGCAATTTGTCTCAGGATTTTAGATTGGACTCTCTGGAGTTTTTCCACGTTCGAGGGAGAGGCAGTGCCCCAGAGTTCAATTCCATATGTCCATATGGGTTTTATTATACTTTTGTATATTTGGACTTTGTATGTGAGATTTAGCTTTGATGCCCTTGAGATTAGCCAATTCAGTTCCAATTGCTTTAATTTGATCTGAGTGATTTTGGATTCAATATGTTTATGCCATGTGAGTCGGCGATCGAGATGCATTCCAAGATACTTGGTTTCGGAACTTTCAGGGACGACTTGGCCGTTTATCTTTAGAGCAGGACACGTGCCCCTTCTTAGAGTGAAGGTTAAGTGACAGCTTTTGGATTCATTGACCTTCATTTTCCATCGATGTAGCCAATTACTTAGAGTGTCCAAGTGTTTTTGCACGTATAGAGATGCCATGTCTGGGTTTGAGTGAGAGCACATGATAGCAGTGTCATCAGCAAAAGTCGATATGAGAGTTCTATCACTTTTGGGCATATCTGCAGTATAGAGAATATATAGCAGGGGCGCGAGGACACTGCCTTGTGGTACTCCGGTCAGTATTTCGTATTTTCGGGAGACAAAGCTTTTGTATTTTACTACAAATTTTCTATTCGTGAGGTAGTTTTTGAGTAGACAGTGCATATTAGCGGGAAGAATATGCTGTAGTTTGTAAATAAGTCCTTCGTGCCAGACTTTATCGAAGGCCTGGGTGATATCGAGGAAAACAGCGGAGCAATACTGTTTATTTTCGAAAGTGTCTTTTATTGAGTCAACAATGCGGTGCACTTGCTCAATAGTGCCATGCTTTTCGCGGAAGCCAAACTGGTGATCGGGAATCACTTGTTTTTCTAGAATTTTCGGTAGAATCAATTTTATTAAAAGTTTTTCGAAGAGATTCGATATTACAGAGAGCAAACTTATAGGCCGGTATGACGTCACATTACTGCACCGAGAGAAAAAACTGTTACAAAAACTGTTAAAAACCATCCGACAGTCGGAAAACTGTTTAATTGACAGCGAAAACTGTTACAATGATCAGTTTTCGCTTTTATTTAAACAGTTTTCACTGTCAATTGAACAATTTTTCGACTGTCGGATGGTTTTTAACAGCGAAACTGCTATTTTTTTCTCTCGGTGTGGGATCTTTTCCAGGTTTGGGAATCATTGCTACTTGAGATAGTTTCCAATAATCTGGGTAGTGACATGTTCTGAGAATCGCGTTAAATATGTGCAATAAGTGGGTTATTGCAACTGTTGGCAGTTCTTTTATCATTGTTGGCGTTATCAAGTCCGGTCCTGGTGCTTTTGTTTATTGCCTCTATAAGTTCGTTTTTTTTATTCGCGATTGTACAAGAGGTATTATGTGGGATTAATGTTGGTATTGGGATAGCACCAGCTGTCGTATTTTTTGCAGCCCGCCAGAGCGAGTAGTTTGTTGATTTTGTGGGTGCGAGATGTTCAACAAATAGCTGGAATTCTCTTTCGGATTTCCTCTCAAGCTGCTTTTTTAGAATTCGAGAGACATCATTAAGCTGTTTTTTCAGATTTGGGGATCTGTTGTTTTGCCAATCGCGACGTATTTTCCTTTTATTTTTTATTAACTGCTCTATGTCCTTTGGAGTACACTTTGCATAGCTGCGAGTTGAGCTTTTTGGGATTTGGGCGGGAGTGGCCGCTGCAGCTGCTTGGGAAAGCAAGAGTGTGAAATTACTAACAGCTGTGTGTATTTCAACTTTCGTTTTTAGTGACACATTAGGGATAATGTGGGAGCTTATATACTTTCGATATTTGAGCCAGTTAGTGAGTTTGCTGGTCAGTTTATCTGGTGGATTGGCCTCAGAACTTGGCGCATACTTTATTGTGATAATAGTAGGCGTATGGTCTGATGAGAGATCTAGAGAGGATTCAATAAACAATTGGCTCCTTTTTACAGTTTTGAAGACTGCAAAGTCAATGACATCGGGGTTTTGCGACTGTCAGTTGGCCAGTAAGTTGGCGTGCCAGAAGAGATCACGTCAAGACCGAGTCTGTTGACAGTGTTCAACAGGAGCCTGTCCTTTGGCGATATTAGGCGAGAGCCCCAATATGTATGTTTGGCATTGAAATCGACGGCAACGAGATACTTTTGTCCAAGAGAATGGAAAAAAGTCTGGAATTGTTGCTCAGATATTTTGTATCTGGGCGGGCAGTATATAGCTGTTAATGTTAGGCCTTTTAAGTATTCATCGAGAGAAATACTTGTCGCTTGGATATATTCTGTGCAATAATTCTGGAGAGCGTAATGTTTTATACGACTTTTAATGAGAATGGCGGTTCCACCTCTAGCGTTTCCGCTTGGATGCTTTGTGTCATAGAGTCTGTATCCTGGTAAATTGAAAAAGTGTTTTTCAGTGAAGTGTGTTTCAGAAATTAGCATAACGTCTATGCTGGACTCTTTCAAGAACTAAATTAATGATTGAATTTAACTAATATTAAATCGTAGCAATACTGCTATATATCTATATATATAATAGAGACGTGTATGTTTGTCACCAGTAGACGCGAAATCTGCACCACCGATTCTCACCAAAATTTATATATGTGTTCTAGGGGTCGTGAGTCGTGACATAGGATAGGTTTTGACACGCCCATGGTTTCAACTCTAAGCTAAATGCAACACATCGGCGTAATTGGACAAAGGGGCGTGGCACCGCCCATACAAACCAATATTTAAAATTGCTGCAACTGGCCTCTCATTTAATGTTTTCCAACAAAATTTGGAAAATGGTTTCATGGTTTCAACTCTAAGCTAAATGCAACATATCGGCGTAATTGGGTGAAGGGGCGTGGTACCGCCCATACAAACCAATATTTCAAATTGCTGTAACTGCCCTCTCATTTTATGTATTCCAACAAAATTTGGCAAATGGTTTCATGGTTTCAACTCTAAGCTAAATACAACTTATCGGCGTAATTGGACAAAGGGGCGTGGCACCGCCTATACAATTCAATACTTCAAAGTGCCATTATTGGGCTCCCATTGAGTATTCTTCAACCGGAAATGGTTCTATGCCTTCAATGCAACATATTGGAATTGGACAGCGGGGCGTGGCACTTCCCATACAATTCAATATTTTAAAAATGTTACACTTGCGCTCCTAATGAGCATTTTTCAACGGGAAATGATTGTGATGTGACAAATGTTTGCATTAATTTATTATGACCTTAAAGGCAAAAATAACTTTTTTAGGGGCAGCAAAGCGGACCGGGCCCTGCTAGTATATTATAAATCATTTGTGAATCTGTTTGTCCATCAATCACGGCTAAACGGCTGAATCGATTCTCTTGAAATTTTGAGAATAGATTCTATAGGTATCGACATGTGCTATAGGCTATATGTGGTTGAGATTGGACGAAGGGGCGTGGCACCACCCATACAACACAAAATATGTCTACAAGGTAATTTAGTAACTATAGAATTGAATTTTAATTGAATATTAAACATATAAAGACGAAATTTGGCATGGAGTTGCATAATAACTTTTCCAAGCTTTGTGCCAAATGTGGACATAATTGGACAAGAGGCGAGGCTCCGCCCATATAACAAGTAACTTAAATACCAGCTAAATAAGGAACTATTGGATATATTTTAATGAAATTTACTGAAATTTGGAATGGAGTTGTATAGTATGTTTTCCCTGCTATGTGTCGAATATGGGAATAATTGGACAATGGTCGTGGCACCGCCCATACAATTTTCTACCCCATGTCACGGTTAAACGACTTTACTGACTTTATTGAATTTTTAGATAAAATTATGTAAGTAATGGAATTTCCAACAGAAAAAAGAAGTTGGATTTGGACAACGGGCCGTGGCACGTCCCACACAACAAAAAATATAATTGAAATGTAACTCAGTAACTATCGAATATTGAGTGATTCATACAGTGAAAGAAAAAACAAGTTTTAAAATAAACATTTTTTTTCAATTTGCATTTAAAAACATAGTTTTTTCTGCAGTACATTTATGTTTTCATTTGTAAAACAAATGCTTTCAATTTCAATCGTCTTGCTCTTTCGTTAGTCGTTTGAAATTGATAATACTGTTGATCTTTTCTATTTCAAAAAATCAAAGCATAGTTTTAGGGCGTTTTTTTTTAAATTCGATGTATGTTAAATAATGTTGACAGTAGACCAACCTGTTGAGCGTTTAGAGCGCCATCCTAACTCCGGAGGCGTGGGTTCGTATCCCGGTCTCGAATTTGAGAAAATAAAAAGTTAACTAAATATAAATAAATAAAATAAATGCAAACATTTGTGTTTTAAAATTCGTTTTTAGCACACGTGTTTTAAAATTGAACAAATCTGTACAAAGCTCTATTTTAAAAACGAAATCGATCAATTTTAAAACATTTTCGTTTAATTTTAAAACATTTTCCTCTCAGTATACCACCAAGTGCATCCTTGGAAATTTTTTGAGTGAAAAATGCCGGGTGGGATTACAGCTGCCACCATGTGCTTTCTTGGACATATACCACCAAGTGCATCCTTGGAAATTTTTTGAGTGAAAAATGCCGGGTGGGATTACAGCTGCCACCAAGTGCTTCCTTATAAATTTTTTGGATGAATCATGGCGGGTGGGATTTTAGCAGCCACCAAGTGCATTCTTAGACATAATTTGGGTCACAGGGGGAATTGACCATAAACTGCAGCATTTATTTTTCTAATTTTATACAAGCCGTGCAACGCCATGTATTAAACAGCTAGTATATTATAAAATCATTTGTGTGTCTGTTTGTCCATCAATCACGGCTAAACGGCTGAATCGACTCTCTTGAAATTTTGAGACTAGATTCTATGGGTATCGACATGTGCTATAGGCTATACGAAGGGGCGAGGCACCTCCCATACAACACAAAATATATCTACAAGATAGTTTAGTAACTATTGAATGGAATTTTAATTGAATATTGAACATATAAAGTCGAAATTTGACAGAGAGTTGTATAATAACTTTTCCAAGCTTTGCGCTAAATATGGACATAAATGGACAAGGGGCGTGGCACCGCCCATACAACACGTAACTTAAATACCACCTAAGTAAGCAAGTATTGAATATATTTTAATGAAATTTGGCATGGAGTTGTATAATATGTTTTTCCTGCTATGTGTTGAATATCGGAATAATTGGACAAAGGCTTTCCTGACTTCATTGCAATTTTTAGATAAAATTGTGTAAGTAATGAATTTGGAATAGGAAAAAAGAAGTGGAATTTGGACAACGGGGCGTGGCACCTTCCACACAACACAAATATAATTGAAATGTAACTTAGTAGCCATCGAGTATTGTGTGATTCATACCACCAAGTGCATCCTTGGTCATTTTGTGAGTGAATAATGCCAAGTGGGATTACAACTGCCACCAAGTGCGTCCTTTCACTTTTTTGGGTGAATCATGCCGGGTGGGATTATAGCAGCCACCTAGTGCTTCCTTGCACATTTTTTGGGTGTATCATACCGGGTTGGATTTCAGCTGCCACCAAGTGCGTCCTTGCACTTTTTTTGGGTGAACCATACTGTTACGTGAGCCTGTGATTGAAAACATAAGACAGTTATTCGTCACAGGATATATCTATGTATCTGCGGCCTCGGTTTGCCAGATTGATCCATAGATCGTGCTTGCTTTTGGTGGAATTGATAGAGTGACTCGATGTGATAGACAAATGAATGCATGCTGAGAGAAGAGAGAATGCGGTGTGGATGTTGTGAAATAATGTTGCATGTATGTTCGGACAAATTGGTGATTTTGAAACATTGGATAAACCTAAACAAATGTTTCAAAAATAAGCTTTTCATAGGCAGGAGGTCTCCTTTTAGTTTTTTTTTAACATTATGGGAATCATTCGAAGGTGACTGCCAATTCGTGCATTTTATGTGTTTGTAAAGCCGTCAACTTATGTTCTGTTTAAACATAAAAAAAATAAAAAAAAAATATTTTTTTTGTAATTTATTCGGAAATGTAAGTGGTGTTTTATGTAAAACTAAATTACTAAAAAGTGAATAAAATTAAAAGAAAAAAAGTTGTTAGATTTAATAAAAAAAAAAGGAAAAAAATACTTGCAAATGAAAATCCTTGCTTAATTTAAAGAAAGAAAAAAAGGATTAAATTCGGGATTTAATTCTAAAGTTCTTGTGTTTTTCTGTATATTTTTTTTAGCATTTAACTGACCGCGAATACGTGAAAAACTAGTTTTAGTGGCAATCGGATTAATCCATCTTTTTTTTAACCCATCGTTGCAGAATTTTTGTTGAGGTTGTGAGGAGTAAAGTCTTGCCATCGTTTTCCACCCACATCCGACGGCAGCACCAGCTATTTTTCTTTTCTTTTCTTATCTTTATAATTGATACTTTTCTTTTTACTTTTGTATTTTTGTTATTATACTTTTATTTTTTTTATTATTATTCCGAACTCTCCATTTATTCTGGCTCCTGAATTCCCGGCCAACAGAATAAATTAAACTTACGATCTCAAAACGATAGTATTAAGTAAAATGTCCGTGTGGCACCTACACGGTAGGTTTAGATTTCCCGAGTACTGGCAACACCACCCGCACTAAGTGTGGTGAGTGGTAAAATCACAAGTGGTGAACATGAGTCTGCGCTGAGGTTAGTTAGAAATTCAGAAATCAGAAAAGTTCAGTTCTTCGCCAGCGGTCAAACCGAATAGTCGCACCTCGACTAGACCAAGGAAACGGCACACCGAAATTCGGTGATAATTCGACAGCGGCATTGGGTGAGTGTTTCCGATATTTAGTAGGCAAGCCTGAGTAGAAATAGCGTAGAATTGTCCCTCTCTCACCAGTGCATTTATCGCTCGTGATGCATAGCTCCCGCATAGTAGACCTAGTTTAGTTCTCTCATAGCGTAGAATTGCCCCTCTCTCACCAGCGCATTTATCGCTCGTGATGCATAGCTTCCGTATAGTAGATTTAGGTTAGTTTTCTCTTGTCAGCGCGCACTTATTGCTCGTGGCACATAGCTCTCCGTAGAGGACATAGCATAGGATTGTCCCCCTCTCACCAGCGCATTTATCGCTCGTGATGCATAGCTCCCGCATAGTAGACCCAGTTTAATTTCTCTTGTCAGCGCACTTATTGCTCGTGGCACATAGCTCTCCGTAGAGGACATAGCATAGGATTTTCCCCTCTCACCAGCGCATTTATCGCTCGTTTCTTAGTTTTCTCTTGCCAGCGCACTTACTGCCCGTGGCGTACAGCTTTCTTGTAGTGGGAACACCATACCAACGATCCGTCCCATTTAACGACCCTCTCTCCTCATTATCCCTTTCCCCTGTAAAACTTCTGTTAGCTCTTCTCCTGCGCACACACGCATGGTTGCAACCCCCCCCCCCCCCCCCCTCTCGTTTGATTCTCCTCTGACTGGTGAAACGGACCCCCAACAGTCGCACCGCGGCCAGTACTCTGGGTAGGCAGGCGATTTTGAACGTGAAGGGAGCAGAAGAATTATAATAGATAATAAACTCAAGAAAAATATAATTAATTAATATAAATAATTAGATGTACATTAATTAAAAAATTAAATTAAAATTAAGTGAATTTCCAATGAATCAAGAAATTAAATTAAATAAAGTGAATTTCCAAGTTAAATCCTGTTTACAATCAATCTGACGGAATTTTGGCCATCGCGCGGTCCCAAAACATACAAATTTTTTGCAACGAACCTTGGACGCCGACGGCTTCACCCCGGCTCCAAAATTACCTCGTTACAATGGCGCCCGAGCAGGGACCCTGGCGCAAAAATCCTTAAAACGGAAACAAAATTTCGGTTAAAAACAAAAAAAAAAAAAGCAGGATTTAATTTTTAAAAAAATCATAAATCGGAAAAAAAAAATTAATTCAAATTAAATTCTACGAACACAGTGCGAAAAGACAAGAAAAATTTAACAGTTAATTCCATGTACAAACGGTGAGCGAAAACCACGTGGAAAAGCAAAAGCGCCGGTGCATAGGGCAAGTCCGTTAACGCGAAACGGGAAATACGGAACTGTACCGCAAATCAAGTGCTTTGAAATCGAACCAAGTGACGCGCGGAATAAACCCGTTGAACAACGAAAACGGTAAATCGGCCAAGCCGAGAGGTACCGCGTGGCGACAAGCAGGCACCGACATCTAAAGGGCCAAGTGACGCGACTAGTGACGAAAGTGTTTGAAAAGGAAAAAATATCCAAGGATTTGATTATTTAAATTTTAGTGCTAAAGAAATAAATTTGGGAAAAATTATTCATCGTAGAATTTCACGATAACGAAATAAAATGAGAGAATCTATTAATTAATATACCAGTTGGGTGTACAGCCTCAACCAGGCCGACCTGGTAGCTTACGCGAACGAATTTGAACTTGATCCCTCCGGTACGGTGAGTGTGCTCCGGTAGAGATTCGCCGCGTTCATCGGCCAATCCGATCACACCCCCGAAAGGGTGCAGCGATTCCTTCTACTACAAGAAAAACACAAACGCGTGTTGGCAGTCGCGACCGATAAAATCATCGATAGTGCGGTTAGTGGCACCCTCGGTTCAGGGTCAGATGACAGTGTGAATAAAGAGCGCAAATTTGCGCCAACTAGTGAAAGTAACGCCGAAATCGACGACAAAGCCGCAACTGGCGGGGCCCTGCCTACAATCATCATACAGGCCGCTTCGCCGTTGCCATCGCCAAACAATCCCGGGCCGACAGCGGGCCCTGAGAACAACATCAGCAGACCAGCGGCGCCCACTGCCACAATGGGTGTTACACCGGCTGAGATACCAGAGGCTGGCCACCAATCAACAGCAACTACAGACAGCACGACCCAACCCTCACACCATTTCACCAGCAACCAGGTAAGATCACCCGCCACAGGCGCGGGGGTCATGGACAAGGTACGTAAATGGTTTTGTTACTATGATGGGGGGCCCGACCCACTCGCGTTTATCGAGCGGGCAGAAGAGCTGTGCGCTATGGACGGGCTAAAAGTGGACCTATTGCCAAGATTCTTGCCCGAAGTGCTAAGGGGCAAAGCGCTCGTCTGGTTCCGGACTTGTAACCGGCAGCGGGAAACTTGGGCATTATTTAAGAAAGATTTCCTCACCTTTTTCTTGCCGGCTCGCTACTACGAGCGTATTGACGACACTATTCGAGGCCGTTTTCAACAGGGCCACGAATCTTTCAGCGACTACGCGCTTTCCCTCCTCTACTTGATGCGTCAAGGGACGTACAATGAAGAGCAACGCCTCGAGCGCGTGTTTCGAAACGCCCGCCCCGAGTACCACTGGTACATTCGGCGCAAAGATTTTAACACCCTCGCCGAGCTTTTTGCCCTGGCTCAAGATATGGAATGTATCCAGGAGCGGGAGTCAGGCAGAGCTGCTTCACCACAAAGCGGTGGCGTATCGTTGCCACCATCTGGGGGTGGCGACCAACATCGTTAGTTTACTCAGCCACTGCAAGCCATAACCGACGCCTCGGTCTCAGCACAGGACAATCGCATTGACCCTCGGGGTTGTCGCCGATGTGGGCAGAGCGGACATTTTATACGAAATTGTACAAACCGCCAGGTAGATTTTTGTTGGCAGTGCGGTCGACGCGGCCGCAAGACCATCGAGTGTTGCCGCCAGCCGGGAAACGCCAGCGGAGGCCACCCCGATCGAGGGGGGGTGGTGGCTCCGGCGCTCCACCCTCAACACCAGTAATATTTGAACACGACGCCAGGCACATCCTCGCCCACGCAATCGTGGGGGGACAGCAGGTGCAGGCTATCGTCGACACGGGGGCGACGCGAAGTTTTATCAGCGGGGCGTTTGCTCACAAAATTCGACAAAAGAGTAGGACAGAAACTTTTAATGGGGAGGTTAAACTGGCAGATGGGTCCAGTCGTAGCTTAGATCAGGTCGTCGAAGCGCGAGTCAAGCTGGGCAATAGCAATGTTTTGCTCAAATTTATCGTCATGCCCGACGCATACGAGGATGTCGTTCTAGGGCTAGATTTCCTTATTTTCACAGAGGCGAGTTTCACCTGCGCTGGTGCAACTTTACAATTGAAGCCTGCCACGACCACGACGCAGTCTTTGCTGGCCGCGGAGACAACAACAAGTCAGCAGGAGAAAATCGATAAATTTCTGCGGGCAGAGTTGCCCCTCTTCACCGACTTAAAAGGGCCCACGAACATCACAACAGTCGCTATGTGCCAGACGCGTATCCCCTGCCGCGCATCCACCACATTCTCGATCGACTGCGAAACGCCAAGTTTATCAGCAGCCTCGATTTGAAAGATGGATACTGGCAGATTCCGATGGCTAAGAGTAGTAAACAATTTACTGCATTCACCGTGCCAGGTCGTGGACTCTACCAATGGCGCGTCATGCCGTTTGGACTGCACTCGGCACCCGCTACGTTCCAACGCGCCCTTGATCAGATAATAGGGCCAGAACTGGAGCCCATTGCTTTCGCGTATCTAGACGACATCATAGTCACCGGCGCTACCCTGGAGGAGCATTTACACAAGGGGTTTTCCGGCGGCTGAGGGCCGCAAATCTGCGCATCAACCCGGAGAAGTGTGAGTTTTTCCAAACACAGGTGAAATATTTAGGACATATTGTAAGCGGCGAAGGCATCCATACAGACCCTGACAAAGTGGCCGCCATACGCGAGCTGGCGCCACCTGAAAATATTCGAGGCGTTAGGAGTTTCCTGGGTGTCGCGTCGTGGTATCGACGGTTCGTGCCCGACTTCGCTGCAATCGTTCAACCCCTGACAGCCATGCTGAAGAAGGGTATGCACTGGAAGTGGGCCGACGAACAACAACAGGCGTTTGAGACGTTGAAGAAGAAACTGACAGAAGCCCCGGTGTTAGCCTGCCCTGACTTCACCCAGACATTTACGCTGCAAACCGACGCCAGCGATTTCAGCCTCGGTGCAGTGTTGACGCAGACGATCGATGGCACAGAGCGCGTTATCGCCTATGCTAGTCGCCA
The DNA here is from genome assembly GCA_951394025.1 of Heteromyza rotundicornis. Taxonomy (NCBI): domain Eukaryota; kingdom Metazoa; phylum Arthropoda; class Insecta; order Diptera; family Heleomyzidae; genus Heteromyza; species Heteromyza rotundicornis. Next base: position 30,404,087 of record OX596012.1, read on the forward strand.
CTTGAACCAGGCGGAGAAGAATTACTCGCCCACAGAAAAGGAGTGTCTAGCCATTGTATGGGGCATTCGCAAGATGCGGCCCTACCTGGAGGGCTACCAATTCATCGTTATCACGGACCACTTATCGCTCAAATGGCTCAACTCCATCGAAAGCCCCTCCGGCCGTGGGCAACAGTGTGCGCAGATTTCGTCGGGCCGCTGCCCCGCTCGAAACACGGAAATACCACATTACTTGTGTTCGTTGACCGATTTTCTAAATGGACCGAGCTGGTGCCCCTGCGCAGCGCTACTGCCGAGGGACTACGCAAGGCATTCAGGGAACGGATTCTGGCCCGCTATGGTGTGCCCAAGATTTTTCTCTCCGATAATGGCACGCAATTTAGCAGCAGACTCATGAAATCGTACTTGGAAGAGATCAGGGTGCGCCAACGATTCACGGCGCCATACACCCCCCAAGAAAACCCTACAGAGAGGAGCAACAGAACGGTGAAAACGATGATAGCACAGTTTGCGGGGAAAAACCAAAAGACGAGCACCTCCCCGAACTGTCATTAGCCATTAACACCTGCGCTTCCGAGAGCACAGGGTACAGCCCCGCCTTCCTCACGCAAGGGAGGGAACCGCGATTGCCGAACGCACTCTACGACAGGGTTACAACAGGTACGGGAAACGTGCCCATAACACCCACAGAACGAGCTACGCAACTACAGGAGATTTTCGACATTGTCCGGCAAAGCCTAGCCAAAGCAGCCCAGGACCAGGCGCGACACTACAACCTGCGGCGAAGACCATGGAAGCCGAAAATAGGGCAGCTGGTGATGGTGAGGCAGCATCCGCTGTCCAAAGCCATCGACAGTTTCGCAGCCAAGCTCGCCCCAAAATACGCGGGGCCATATACCATAATCAGTTTCCCTTCACCCGTCATCGCTCGTTTGAAACGGGAGGGGGAGACCAGGGTTCGCACCGCGCATCTGAGCGAACTTAAACCCTTCCATGGCTCTGACCATGAGCATGAGTTAGGGCACCACCATCTAAACAATAATAATAACGGTTTGTTTTCCTCTCCCACAGATCAACGCGAACAAACAAGTACAGCACCGACCGACATGAACGGCGATGAGGCCAAGCGCTTTGACGCCGCCAAGCAATGTTACCGACTGCGATTCTCCACGGAAGCCCACCGTGACCACTCGCCGAGTCCGACTCCAGAACCCCTGTTCGAGGGCGCTTCCACAAGCCAGGCTGCCAGGGGGTGCGCCAATCCACGACCGGCGAGTGGGTCCCTCCGCCCACGAGGCGGACGAGCCGGAATAAATTATCAATCACCCGCATACCCAGTCGCAGCAGCGGAATACTGCAGCGCATTTCGCGCAGTATGCACCGACAATCCCGACGAAGTCGCGGTCCCACGTGACGATCAATCACCCACTCCACCCGACGACAACAGAGGCGAAGCACCAGCACCCACACTCACCGAGCTGTCGCCAGGTTATACAGGCTCTGCAGAGCTGGTGGCCGACGTGCCAAGCCCACCGAGCCGCTGTGCATGCCAAGCACACCTACGATTTCCACGGCTCACCGAAACTAAGTCACAAGCACTTGCACTTCCGCATCATACGATCTGTCGGACAACGTCCGACGTCAGCGAGGCGAACATGTTGACAGACCAGCCATCACCGCCGCCAACCTAATCCTTCCACCCGGAAGTCTGTACCACCACAGCACCAAAACGCTTTTAGCAGCTCAAGTCAACGACGGAATCAGCCGCCACATACCATGCCGGCGAATAGCATGCATAAGCACCTTCAGTGGCCAATACTTCCGCATCCGCATCGGACCAACCAAACGCTACACGGTCACACGAACTGGACCCCCCCCCCGGAAGTAGAGGGGAAATGTGAGGAGTAAAGTCTTGCCATCGTTTTCCACCCATATCCGACGGCAGCACCAGCTATTTTTCTTTTCTTATCTTTATAATTGATACTTTTCTTTTTACTTTTGTATTTTTGTTATTATACTTTTATTTTTTTTATTATTATTCCGAACTCTCCATTTATTCTGGCTCCTGAATTCCCGGCCAACAGAATAAATTAAACTTACGATCTCAAAACGATAGTATTAAGTAAAATGTCCGTGTGGCACCAACACGGTAGGTTTAGATTTCCCGAGTACTGGCAACACCACCCGCACTAAGTGTGGTGAGTGGTAAAATCACAAGTGGTGAACATGAGTCTTCAGAAATCAGAAAAGTTCAGTTCTTCGCCAGCGGTCAAACCGAATAGTCGCACCTCGACTAGACCAAGGAAACGGCACACCGAGATTCGGTGATAATTCGACAGCGGCATTGGGTGAGTGTTTCCGATATTTAGTAGGCAAGCCTGAGTAGAAATAGCGTAGAATTGTCCCTCTCTCACCAGTGCATTTATCGCTCGTGATGCATAGCTCCCGCATAGTAGACCTAGTTTAGTTCTCTCATAGCGTAGAATTGCCTCTCTCTCACCAGCGCATTTATCGCTCGTGATGCATAGCTCCCGCATAGTAGACCTAGTTTAGTTTTCTCATAGCGTAGAATTGCCCCTCTCTCACCAGCGCATTTATCGCTCGTGATGCATAGCTTCCGTATAGTAGATTTAGGTTAGTTTTCTCTTGTCAGCGCGCACTTATTGCTCGTGGCACATAGCTCTCCGTAAGGACATAGCAGAGGATTGTCCCCCTCTCACCAGCGCATTTATCGCTCGTGATGCATAGCTCCCGCATAGTAGACCTAGTTAAGTTTTATCATAGCGTAGAATTGCCCCTCTCTCACCAGCGCATTTATCGCTCGTGATGCATAGCTTCCGCATAGTAGACCTAGTTTAGTTTTCTCTTGTCAGCGCACTTATTGCTCGTGGCACATAGCTCTCCGTAGAGGACATCGCATAGGATCTTCCCCTCTCACCAGCGCATTTATCGCTCGTGAAGTATAGTTCCCGCATAGTAGACCCAGTTTAATTTCTCTTGTCAGCGCACTTATTGCTCGTGGCACATAGCTCTCCGTAGAGGACATAGCATAGGATTTCCCCTCTCACCAGCGCATTTATCGCTCGTGATGTATAGCTCCCGCATAGTAGACCTAGCTTAGTTTTCTCTTGCCAGCACACTTACTGCCCGTGGCGGGCAGCTTTCTTGTAGTGGGAACGCCATACCAACGATCCGTCCCATTTATCGACCCTCTCCCCTCATTATCCCTTTCCCCTGTAAATCTTCTGTTAGCTCTTCACCTGCGCACGGACGCATGGTTGCAACCCCCCCCCCCCTCTCGTTTGATTCTCCTCTGACTGGTGAAACGGACCCCCAACAGTCGCAACGCGGCCAGTACTCTGGGTAGGCAGGCGATTTTTAACGTGAAGGGAGCAGAAGAATTATAATAGATAATAAACTCAAGAAAAATATAATAATTTAATATAAATAATTAGATGTACATTAATTAAAAAATTAAATTAAAATTAAGTGAATTTCCAATGAATCAAAAAATTAAATTAAATAAAGTGAATTTCAGAGTTAAATCCTGTTTACAATCAATCTGACGGAATTTTGGCCATCGCGCGGTCCCAAAACATACAAATTTTTTTTCAACGAACCTTGGACGCCGACGGCTTTACCCCGGCTCCAAAATTACCTCGTTACAATGGCGCCCGAGCAGGGACCCTGGCGCAAAAATCCTTAAAACGGAAACAAAATTTCGGTTAAAAACAAAAAAAAAAAAAGCAGGATTTAATTTTAAAAAAAATCATAAATCGGAAAAAAAAAATTAATTCAAATTAAATTCTACGAACACAGTGCGAAAAGACAAGAAAAATTTAACAGTTAATTCCATGTACAAACGGTGAGCGAAAACCACGTGGAAAAGCAAAAGCGCCGGTGCATAGGGCAAGTCCGTTAACGCGAAACGGGAAATACGGAACTGTACCGCAAATCAAGTGCTTTGAAATCGAACCAAGTGACGCGCGGAATAAACCCGTTGAACAACGAAAACGGTAAATCGGCCAAGCCGAGAGGTACCGCGTGGCGACAAGCAGGCACCGACATCTAAAGGGCCAAGTGACGCGACTAGTGACGAAAGTGTTTGAAAAGGAAAAAATATCCAAGGATTTGATTATTTAAATTTTAGTGCTAAAGAAATAAATTTGGGAAAAATTATTCATCGTAGAATTTCACGATAACGAAATAAAATGAGAGAATCTATTAATTAATATACCAGTTGGGTGTACAGCCTCAACCAGGCCGACCTGGTAGCTTACGCGAACGAATTTGAACTTGATCCCTCCGGTACGGTGAGTGTGCTCCGGTAGAGATTCGCCGCGTTCATCGGCCAATCCGATCACACCCCCGAAAGGGTGCAGCGATTCCTTCTACTACAAGAAAAACACAAACGCGTGTTGGCAGTCGCGACCGATAAAATCATCGATAGTGCGGTTAGTGGCACCCTCGGTTCAGGGTCAGATCAGACAGTGTGAATAAAGAGCGCAAATTTGCGCCAACTAGTGAAAGTAACGCCGAAATCGACGACAAAGCCGCAACTGGCGGGGCCCTGCCTACAATCATCATACAGGCCGCTTCGCCGTTGCCATCGCCAAACAATCCCGGGCCGACAGCGGGCCCTGAGAACAACATCAGCAGACCAGCGGCGCCCACTGCCACAATGGGTGTTACACCGGCTGAGATACCAGAGGCTGGCCACCAATCAACAGCAACTACAGACTGCACGACCCAACCCTCACACCATTTCACCAGCAACCAGGTAAGATCACCCGCCACAGGCGCGGGGGTCATGGACAAGGTACGTAAATGGTTTTGTTACTATGATGGGGGGCCCGACCCACTCGCGTTTATCGAGCGGGCAGAAGAGCTGTGCGCTATGGACGGGCTAAAAGTGGACCTATTGCCAAGATTCTTGCCCGAATTGCTAAGGGGCAAAGCGCTCGTCTGGTTCCGGACCTGTAACCGGCAGCGGGAAACTTGGGCATTATTTAAGAAAGATTTCCTCACCTTTTTCTTGCCGGCTCGCTACTACGAGCGTATTGACGACACTATTCGAGGCCGTTTTCAACAGGGCCACGAATCTTTCAGCAACTACGCGCTTTCCCTCCTCTACTTGATGCGTCAAGGGACGTACAATGAAGAGCAACGCCTCGAGCGCGTGTTTCGAAACGCCCGCCCCGAGTACCACTGGTACATTCGGCGCAAAGATTTTAACACCCTCGCCGAGCTTTTTGCCCTGGCTCAAGATATGGAATGTATCCAGGAGCGGGAGTCAGGCAGAGCTGCTTCACCACAAAGCGGTGGCGTATCGTTGCCACCATCTGGGGGTGGCGACCAACATCGTTAATTTACTCAGCCACTGCAAGCCATAACCGACGCCTCGGTCTCAGCACAGGACAATCGCATTGACCCTCGGGGTTGTCGCCGATGTGGGCATAGCGGACATTTTATACGAAATTGTACAAACCGCCAGGTAGATTTTTGTTGGCAGTGCGGTCGACGCGGCCGCAAGACCATCGAGTGTTGCCGCCAGCCGGGAAACGCCAGCGGAGGCCACCCCGATCGAGGGGGGGTGGTGGCTCCGGCGCTCCACCCTCAACACCAGTAATATTTGAACACGACGCCAGGCACATCCTCGCCCACGCAATCGTGGGGGGACAGCAGGTGCAGGCTATCGTCGACACGGGGGCGACGCGAAGTTTTATCAGCGGGGCGTTTGCTCACAAAATTCGACAAAAGAGTAGGACAGAAACTTTTAATGGGGAGGTTAAACTGGCAGATGGGTCCAGTCGTAGCTTAGATCAGGTCGTCGAAGCGCGAGTCAAGCTGGGCAATAGCAATGTTTTGCTCAAATTTATCGTCATGCCCGACGCATACGAGGATGTCGTTCTAGGGCTAGATTTCCTTATTTTCACAGAGGCGAGTTTCACCTGCGCTGGTGCAACTTTACAATTGAAGCCTGCCACGACCACGACGCAGTCTTTGCTGGCCGCGGAGACAACAACAAGTCAGCAGGAGAAAATCGATAAATTTCTGCGGGCAGAGTTGCCCCTCTTCACCGACTTAAAAGGGCCCACGAACATCACAACAGTCGCTATGTGCCAGACGCGTATCCCCTGCCGCGCATCCACCACATTCTCGATCGACTGCGAAACGCCAAGTTTATCAGCAGCCTCGATTTGAAAGATGGATACTGGCAGATTCCGATGGCTAAGAGTAGTAAACAATTTACTGCATTCACCGTGCCAGGTCGTGGACTCTACCAATGGCGCGTCATGCCGTTTGGACTGCACTCGGCACCCGCTACGTTCCAACGCGCCCTTGATCAGATAATAGGGCCAGAACTGGAGCCCATTGCTTTCGCGTATCTAGACGACATCATAGTCACCGGCGCTACCCTGGAGGAGCATTTACACAACTTACAAGGGGTTTTCCGGCGGCTGCGGGCCGCAAATCTGCGCATCAACCCGGAGAAGTGTGAGTTTTTCCAAACATAGGTGAAATATTTAGGACATATTGTAAGCGGCGAAGGCATCCATACAGACCCTGACAAAGTGGCCGCCATACGCGAGCTGGCGCCACCTGAAAATATTCGAGGCGTTAGGAGTTTCCTGGGTGTCGCGTCGTGGTATCGACGGTTCGTGCCCGACTTCGCTGCAATCGTTCAACCCCTGATAGCCATGCTGAAGAAGGGTATGCACTGGAAGTGGGCCGACGAACAACAACAGGCGTTTGAGACGTTGAAGAAGAAACTGACAGAAGCCCCGGTGTTAGCCTGCCCTGACTTCACCCAGACATTTACGCTGCAAACCGACGCCAGCGATTTCAGCCTCGGTGCAGTGTTGACGCAGACGATCGATGGCACAGAGCGCGTTATCGCCTATGCTAGTCGCCACTTGAACCAGGCGGAGAAGAATTACTCGCCCACAGAAAAGGAGTGTCTAGCCATTGTATGGGGCATTCGCAAGATGCGGCCCTACCTGGAGGGCTACCAATTCATCGTTATCACGGACCACTTATCGCTCAAATGGCTCAACTCCATCGAAAGCCCCTCCGGCCGTGGGCAACAGTGTGCGCAGATTTCGTCGGGCCGCTGCCCCGCTCGAAACACGGAAATACCACATTACTTGTGTTCGTTGACCGATTTTCTAAATGGACCGAGCTGGTGCCCCTGCGCAGCGCTACTGCCGAGGGACTACGCAAGGCATTCAGGGAACGGATTCTGGCCCGCTATGGTGTGCCCAAGATTTTTCTCTCCGATAATGGCACGCAATTTAGCAGCAGACTCATGAAATCGTACTTGGAAGAGATCAGGGTGCGCCAACGATTCACGGCGCCATACACCCCCCAAGAAAACCCTACAGAGAGGAGCAACAGAACGGTGAAAACGATGATAGCACAGTTTGCGGGGAAAAACCAAAAGACGAGCACCTCCCCGAACTGTCATTAGCCATTAACACCTGCGCTTCCGAGAGCACAGGGTACAGCCCCGCCTTCCTCACGCAAGGGAGGGAACCGCGATTGCCGAACGCACTCTACGACAGGGTTACAACAGGTACGGGAAACGTGCCCATAACACCCACAGAACGAGCTACGCAACTACAGGAGATTTTCGACATTGTCCGGCAAAGCCTAGCCAAAGCAGCCCAGGACCAGGCGCGACACTACAACCTGCGGCGAAGACCATGGAAGCCGAAAATAGGGCAGCTGGTGATGGTGAGGCAGCATCCGCTGTCCAAAGCCATCGACAGTTTCGCAGCCAAGCTCGCCCCAAAATACGCGGGGCCATATACCATAATCAGTTTCCCTTCACCCGTCATCGCTCGTTTGAAACGGGAGGGGGAGACCAGGGTTCGCACCGCGCATCTGAGCGAACTTAAACCCTTCCATGGCTCTGACCATGAGCATGAGTTAGGGCACCACCATCTAAACAATAATAATAACGGTTTGTTTTCCTCTCCCACAGATCAACGCGAACAAACAAGTACAGCACCGACCGACATGAACGGCGATGAGGCCAAGCGCTTTGACGCCGCCAAGCAATGTTACCGACTGCGATTCTCCACGGAAGCCAACCGTGGACGCCGCACAGCACGACTACACGAAGGAGCAGAAGAGGTTTTGATTGACCACTCGCCGAGTCCGACTCCAGAACCCCTGTTCGAGGGCGCTTCCACAAGCCAGGCTGCCAGGTGGTGCGCCAATCCACCACCGGCGAGTGGGTCCCTCCGCCCACGAGGCGGACGAGCCGGAATAAATTATCAATCACCCGCATACAAAGTCGCAGCAGCGGAATACTGCAGCGCATTTCGCGCAGTATGCACCGACAATCCCGACGAAGTCGCGGTCCGACGTGACGATCAATCACCCACTCCACCCGACGACAACAGAGGCGAAGCACCCGCACCCACACTCACCGAGCTGTCGCCAGGTTATACAGGCTCTGCAGAGCTGGTGGCCGACGTGCCAAGCCCACCGAGCCGCTGTGCATGCCAAGCACACCTACGATTTCCACGGCTCACCGAAACTAAGTCACAAGCACTTGCACTTCCGCATCATACGATCTGTCGGACAACGTCCGACGTCAGCGAGGCGAACATGTTGACAGACCAGCCATCACCGCCGCCAACCTAATCCTTCCACCCGGAAGTCTGTACCACCACAGCACCAAAACGCTTTTAGCAGCTCAAGTCAACGACGGAATCAGCCGCCACATACCATGCCGGCGAATAGCATGCATAAGCACCTTCAGTGGCCAATACTTCCGCATCCGCATCGGACCAACCAAACGCTACACGGTCACACGAACTGGACCCCCCCCGGAAGTAGAGGGGAAATGTGAGGAGTAAAGTCTTGCCATCGTTTTCCACCCATATCCGACGGCAGCACCAGCTATTTTTCTTTTCTTATCTTTATAATTGATACTTTTCTTTTTACTTTTGTATTTTTGTTATTATACTTTTATTTTTTTTATTATTATTCCGAACTCTCCATTTATTCTGGCTCCTGAATTCCCGGCCAACAGAATAAATTAAACTTACGATCTCAAAACGATAGTATTAAGTAAAATGTCCGTGTGGCACCAACACGGTAGGTTTGGATTTCCCGAGTACTGGCAACACCACCCGCACTAAGTGTGGTGAGTGGTAAAATCACAAGTGGTGAACATGAGTCTGCGCTGAGGTTAGTTAGAAATTCAGAAATCAGAAAAGTTCAGTTCTTCGCCAGCGGTCAAACCGAATAGTCGCACCTCGACTAGACCAAGGAAACGGCACACCGAGATTCGGTGATAATTCGACAGCGAAATTGGGTGAGTGTTTCCGATATTTAGTAGGCAAGCCTGAGTAGAAATAGCGTAGAATTGTCCCTCTCTCACCAGTGCATTTATCGCTCGTGATGCATAGCTCCCGCATAGTAGACCTAGTTTAGTTCTCTCATAGCGTACAATTGCCTCTCTCTCACCAGCGCATTTATCGCTCGTGATGCATAGCTTCCGTATAGTAGATTTAGGTTAGTTTTCTCTTGTCAGCGCGCACTTATTGCTCGTGGCACATAGCTCTCCGTAGAGGACATAGCAGAGGATTGTCCCCCTCTCACCAGCGCATTTATCGCTCGTGATGCATAGCTCCCGCATAGTAGACCTAGTTAAGTTTTATCATAGCGTAGAATTGCCCCTCTCTCACCAGCGCATTTATCGCTCGTGATGCATAGCTTCCGCATAGTAGACCTAGTTTAGTTTTCTCTTGTCAGCGCACTTATTGCTCGTGGCACATAGCTCTCCGTAGAGGACATCGCATAGGATCTTCCCCTCTCACCAGCGCATTTATCGCTCGTGAAGTATAGTTCCCGCATAGTAGACCCAGTTTAATTTCTCTTGTCAGCGCACTTATTGCTCGTGGCACATAGCTCTCCGTAGAGGACATAGCATAGGATTTCCCCTCTCACCAGCGCATTTATCGCTCGTGATGTATAGCTCCCGCATAGTAGACCTAGCTTAGTTTTCTCTTGCCAGCACACTTACTGCCCGTGGCGGGCAGCTTTCTTGTAGTGGGAACGCCATACCAACGATCCGTCCCATTTATCGACCCTCTCCCCTCATTATCCCTTTCCCCTGTAAATCTTCTGTTAGCTCTTCACCTGCGCACGGACGCATGGTTGCAACCCCCCCCCCCCTCTCGTTTGATTCTCCTCTGACTGGTGAAACGGACCCCCAACAGTCGCAACGCGGCCAGTACTCTGGGTAGGCAGGCGATTTTGAACGTGAAGGGAGCAGAAGAATTATAATAGATAATAAACTCAAGAAAAATATAATAATTTAATATAAATAATTAGATGTACATTAATTAAAAAATTAAATTAAAATTAAGTGAATTTCCAATGAATCAAAAAATTAAATTAAATAAAGTGAATTTCAGAGTTAAATCCTGTTTACAATCAATCTGACGGAATTTTGGCCATCGCGCGGTCCCAAAACATACAAATTTTTTTTCAACGAACCTTGGACGCCGACGGCTTCACCCCGGCTCCAAAATTACCTCGTTACAATGTAATTGTTTTTTTATAAAATAGGAGAACGTTTTTTTATTTTTTTTTTAGTGAAAGGGATAGGAGCACATATTAAAACAAAACTTTTGTTTCATTTTTCATAGGTCCATCATTAAGGTTGTGAAGGGCCTCAACTCCTTCTTTTTGTGGATAGCCCAACTTTTAACTTTAGCTTTGGCTAACAGCTGAAAACTGCACAGCCTTAAACTAGATCACTGTAAGCAGCGCTGCGCTTATTTTCTTCGATCAGCTGTAAACTGATCAGCTGTAAACGGAAACCGATAGGATTCCACCCAAGCCAGCGAAAATACAAAAAAAAAAGAAGAGCAGCGTAGGAGACAAAGAAAGCAAAAATACAAAAACAACAACTGGTTCAACAATCAACTTGGTTGCCACCTAGGATTTAATTTTTTCAATTCTATAGAAATGTATAAATTGCCGAAAATGATAAAAAAAAATTTATTTATTAAAAAGAGGGGAAAAACATACTGATATTGTTAGACTAAATGAGGTTAAACTAGGTAGCTTAATTTAATTTGAAACTTATTATCGACCATTAGGTCGTTTTGTTATATTTGAATATTCAAGATTATCGGAAATTAAAAAAACTGAGCTCGCTCATGACAGGTCGGCTTACAGCTGGACCCAAGTTCATCCGCAGGGTTTTTTTCGTGCTAAAGAAATAAATTTGGGAAAAATTATTCATCGTAGAATTTCACGATAACGAAATAAAATGAGAGAATCTATTAATTAATATACCAGTTGGGTGTACAGCCTCAACCAGGCCGACCTGGTAGCTTACGCGAACGAATTTGAACTTGATCCCTCCGGTACGGTGAGTGTGCTCCGGTAGAGATTCGCCGCGTTCATCGGCCAATCCGATCACACCCCCGAAAGGGTGCAGCGATTCCTTCTACTACAAGAAAAACACAAACGCGTGTTGGCAGTCGCGACCGATAAAATCATCGATAGTGCGGTTAGTGGCACCCTCGGTTCAGGGTCAGATCAGACAGTGTGAATAAAGAGCGCAAATTTGCGCCAACTAGTGAAAGTAACGCCGAAATCGACGACAAAGCCGCAACTGGCGGGGCCCTGCCTACAATCATCATACAGGCCGCTTCGCCGTTGCCATCGCCAAACAATCCCGGGCCGACAGCGGGCCCTGAGAACAACATCAGCAGACCAGCGGCGCCCACTGCCACAATGGGTGTTACACCGGCTGAGATACCAGAGGCTGGCCACCAATCAACAGCAACTACAGACTGCACGACCCAACCCTCACACCATTTCACCAGCAACCAGGTAAGATCACCCGCCACAGGCGCGGGGGTCATGGACAAGGTACGTAAATGGTTTTGTTACTATGATGGGGGGCCCGACCCACTCGCGTTTATCGAGCGGGCAGAAGAGCTGTGCGCTATGGACGGGCTAAAAGTGGACCTATTGCCAAGATTCTTGCCCGAATTGCTAAGGGGCAAAGCGCTCGTCTGGTTCCGGACCTGTAACCGGCAGCGGGAAACTTGGGCATTATTTAAGAAAGATTTCCTCACCTTTTTCTTGCCGGCTCGCTACTACGAGCGTATTGACGACACTATTCGAGGCCGTTTTCAACAGGGCCACGAATCTTTCAGCAACTACGCGCTTTCCCTCCTCTACTTGATGCGTCAAGGGACGTACAATGAAGAGCAACGCCTCGAGCGCGTGTTTCGAAACGCCCGCCCCGAGTACCACTGGTACATTCGGCGCAAAGATTTTAACACCCTCGCCGAGCTTTTTGCCCTGGCTCAAGATATGGAATGTATCCAGGAGCGGGAGTCAGGCAGAGCTGCTTCACCACAAAGCGGTGGCGTATCGTTGCCACCATCTGGGGGTGGCGACCAACATCGTTAATTTACTCAGCCACTGCAAGCCATAACCGACGCCTCGGTCTCAGCACAGGACAATCGCATTGACCCTCGGGGTTGTCGCCGATGTGGGCATAGCGGACATTTTATACGAAATTGTACAAACCGCCAGGTAGATTTTTGTTGGCAGTGCGGTCGACGCGGCCGCAAGACCATCGAGTGTTGCCGCCAGCCGGGAAACGCCAGCGGAGGCCACCCCGATCGAGGGGGGGTGGTGGCTCCGGCGCTCCACCCTCAACACCAGTAATATTTGAACACGACGCCAGGCACATCCTCGCCCACGCAATCGTGGGGGGACAGCAGGTGCAGGCTATCGTCGACACGGGGGCGACGCGAAGTTTTATCAGCGGGGCGTTTGCTCACAAAATTCGACAAAAGAGTAGGACAGAAACTTTTAATGGGGAGGTTAAACTGGCAGATGGGTCCAGTCGTAGCTTAGATCAGGTCGTCGAAGCGCGAGTCAAGCTGGGCAATAGCAATGTTTTGCTCAAATTTATCGTCATGCCCGACGCATACGAGGATGTCGTTCTAGGGCTAGATTTCCTTATTTTCACAGAGGCGAGTTTCACCTGCGCTGGTGCAACTTTACAATTGAAGCCTGCCACGACCACGACGCAGTCTTTGCTGGCCGCGGAGACAACAACAAGTCAGCAGGAGAAAATCGATAAATTTCTGCGGGCAGAGTTGCCCCTCTTCACCGACTTAAAAGGGCCCACGAACATCACAACAGTCGCTATGTGCCAGACGCGTATCCCCTGCCGCGCATCCACCACATTCTCGATCGACTGCGAAACGCCAAGTTTATCAGCAGCCTCGATTTGAAAGATGGATACTGGCAGATTCCGATGGCTAAGAGTAGTAAACAATTTACTGCATTCACCGTGCCAGGTCGTGGACTCTACCAATGGCGCGTCATGCCGTTTGGACTGCACTCGGCACCCGCTACGTTCCAACGCGCCCTTGATCAGATAATAGGGCCAGAACTGGAGCCCATTGCTTTCGCGTATCTAGACGACATCATAGTCACCGGCGCTACCCTGGAGGAGCATTTACACAACTTACAAGGGGTTTTCCGGCGGCTGCGGGCCGCAAATCTGCGCATCAACCCGGAGAAGTGTGAGTTTTTCCAAACATAGGTGAAATATTTAGGACATATTGTAAGCGGCGAAGGCATCCATACAGACCCTGACAAAGTGGCCGCCATACGCGAGCTGGCGCCACCTGAAAATATTCGAGGCGTTAGGAGTTTCCTGGGTGTCGCGTCGTGGTATCGACGGTTCGTGCCCGACTTCGCTGCAATCGTTCAACCCCTGATAGCCATGCTGAAGAAGGGTATGCACTGGAAGTGGGCCGACGAACAACAACAGGCGTTTGAGACGTTGAAGAAGAAACTGACAGAAGCCCCGGTGTTAGCCTGCCCTGACTTCACCCAGACATTTACGCTGCAAACCGACGCCAGCGATTTCAGCCTCGGTGCAGTGTTGACGCAGACGATCGATGGCACAGAGCGCGTTATCGCCTATGCTAGTCGCCACTTGAACCAGGCGGAGAAGAATTACTCGCCCACAGAAAAGGAGTGTCTAGCCATTGTATGGGGCATTCGCAAGATGCGGCCCTACCTGGAGGGCTACCAATTCATCGTTATCACGGACCACTTATCGCTCAAATGGCTCAACTCCATCGAAAGCCCCTCCGGCCGTGGGCAACAGTGTGCGCAGATTTCGTCGGGCCGCTGCCCCGCTCGAAACACGGAAATACCACATTACTTGTGTTCGTTGACCGATTTTCTAAATGGACCGAGCTGGTGCCCCTGCGCAGCGCTACTGCCGAGGGACTACGCAAGGCATTCAGGGAACGGATTCTGGCCCGCTATGGTGTGCCCAAGATTTTTCTCTCCGATAATGGCACGCAATTTAGCAGCAGACTCATGAAATCGTACTTGGAAGAGATCAGGGTGCGCCAACGATTCACGGCGCCATACACCCCCCAAGAAAACCCTACAGAGAGGAGCAACAGAACGGTGAAAACGATGATAGCACAGTTTGCGGGGAAAAACCAAAAGACGAGCACCTCCCCGAACTGTCATTAGCCATTAACACCTGCGCTTCCGAGAGCACAGGGTACAGCCCCGCCTTCCTCACGCAAGGGAGGGAACCGCGATTGCCGAACGCACTCTACGACAGGGTTACAACAGGTACGGGAAACGTGCCCATAACACCCACAGAACGAGCTACGCAACTACAGGAGATTTTCGACATTGTCCGGCAAAGCCTAGCCAAAGCAGCCCAGGACCAGGCGCGACACTACAACCTGCGGCGAAGACCATGGAAGCCGAAAATAGGGCAGCTGGTGATGGTGAGGCAGCATCCGCTGTCCAAAGCCATCGACAGTTTCGCAGCCAAGCTCGCCCCAAAATACGCGGGGCCATATACCATAATCAGTTTCCCTTCACCCGTCATCGCTCGTTTGAAACGGGAGGGGGAGACCAGGGTTCGCACCGCGCATCTGAGCGAACTTAAACCTTCCATGGCTCTGACCATGAGCATGACATAGGGCACCACCATCTAAACAATAATAATAACGGTTTGTTTTCCTCTCCCACAGATCAACGCGAACAAACAAGTACAGCACCGACCGACATGAACGGCGATGAGGCCAAGCGCTTTGACGCCGCCAAGCAATGTTACCGACTGCGATTCTCCACGGAAGCCAACCGTGGACGCCGCACAGCACGACTACACGAAGGAGCAGAAGAGGTTTTGATTGACCACTCGCCGAGTCCGACTCCAGAACCCCTGTTCGAGGGCGCTTCCACAAGCCAGGCTGCCAGGTGGTGCGCCAATCCACCACCGGCGAGTGGGTCCCTCCGCCCACGAGGCGGACGAGCCGGAATAAATTATCAATCACCCGCATACAAAGTCGCAGCAGCGGAATACTGCAGCGCATTTCGCGCAGTATGCACCGACAATCCCGACGAAGTCGCGGTCCGACGTGACGATCAATCACCCACTCCACCCGACGACAACAGAGGCGAAGCACCCGCACCCACACTCACCGAGCTGTCGCCAGGTTATACAGGCTCTGCAGAGCTGGTGGCCGACGTGCCAAGCCCACCGAGCCGCTGTGCATGCCAAGCACACCTACGATTTCCACGGCTCACCGAAACTAAGTCACAAGCACTTGCACTTCCGCATCATACGATCTGTCGGACAACGTCCGACGTCAGCGAGGCGAACATGTTGACAGACCAGCCATCACCGCCGCCAACCTAATCCTTCCACCCGGAAGTCTGTACCACCACAGCACCAAAACGCTTTTAGCAGCTCAAGTCAACGACGGAATCAGCCGCCACATACCATGCCGGCGAATAGCATGCATAAGCACCTTCAGTGGCCAATACTTCCGCATCCGCATCGGACCAACCAAACGCTACACGGTCACACGAACTGGACCCCCCCCGGAAGTAGAGGGGAAATGTGAGGAGTAAAGTCTTGCCATCGTTTTCCACCCATATCCGACGGCAGCACCAGCTATTTTTCTTTTCTTATCTTTATAATTGATACTTTTCTTTTTACTTTTGTATTATTGTTATTATACTTTTATTTTTTTTATTATTATTCCGAACTCTCCATTTATTCTGGCTCCTGAATTCCCGGCCAACAGAATAAATTAAACTTACGATCTCAAAACGATAGTATTAAGTAAAATGTCCGTGTGGCACCAACACGGTAGGTTTGGATTTCCCGAGTACTGGCAACACCACCCGCACTAAGTGTGGTGAGTGGTAAAATCACAAGTGGTGAACATGAGTCTGCGCTGAGGTTAGTTAGAAATTCAGAAATCAGAAAAGTTCAGTTCTTCGCCAGCGGTCAAACCGAATAGTCGCACCTCGACTAGACCAAGGAAACGGCACACCGAGATTCGGTGATAATTCGACAGCGAAATTGGGTGAGTGTTTCCGATATTTAGTAGGCAAGCCTGAGTAGAAATAGCGTAGAATTGTCCCTCTCTCACCAGTGCATTTATCGCTCGTGATGCATAGCTCCCGCATAGTAGACCTAGTTTAGTTCTCTCATAGCGTACAATTGCCTCTCTCTCACCAGCGCATTTATCGCTCGTGATGCATAGCTTCCGTATAGTAGATTTAGGTTAGTTTTCTCTTGTCAGCGCGCACTTATTGCTCGTGGCACATAGCTCTCCGTAGAGGACATAGCAGAGGATTGTCCCCCTCTCACCAGCGCATTTATCGCTCGTGATGCATAGCTCCCGCATAGTAGACCTAGTTAAGTTTTATCATAGCGTAGAATTGCCCCTCTCTCACCAGCGCATTTATCGCTCGTGATGCATAGCTTCCGCATAGTAGACCTAGTTTAGTTTTCTCTTGTCAGCGCACTTATTGCTCGTGGCACATAGCTCTCCGTAGAGGACATCGCATAGGATCTTCCCCTCTCACCAGCGCATTTATCGCTCGTGAAGTATAGTTCCCGCATAGTAGACCCAGTTTAATTTCTCTTGTCAGCGCACTTATTGCTCGTGGCACATAGCTCTCCGTAGAGGACATAGCATAGGATTTCCCCTCTCACCAGCGCATTTATCGCTCGTGATGTATAGCTCCCGCATAGTAGACCTAGCTTAGTTTTCTCTTGCCAGCACACTTACTGCCCGTGGCGGGCAGCTTTCTTGTAGTGGGAACGCCATACCAACGATCCGTCCCATTTATCGACCCTCTCCCCTCATTATCCCTTTCCCCTGTAAATCTTCTGTTAGCTCTTCACCTGCGCACGGACGCATGGTTGCAACCCCCCCCCCCCTCTCGTTTGATTCTCCTCTGACTGGTGAAACGGACCCCCAACAGTCGCAACGCGGCCAGTACTCTGGGTAGGCAGGCGATTTTGAACGTGAAGGGAGCAGAAGAATTATAATAGATAATAAACTCAAGAAAAATATAATAATTTAATATAAATAATTAGATGTACATTAATTAAAAAATTAAATTAAAATTAAGTGAATTTCCAATGAATCAAAAAATTAAATTAAATAAAGTGAATTTCAGAGTTAAATCCTGTTTACAATCAATCTGACGGAATTTTGGCCATCGCGCGGTCCCAAAACATACAAATTTTTTTTCAACGAGCCTTGGACGCCGACGGCTTCACCCCGGCTCCAAAATTACCTCGTTACAATGTAATTGTTTTTTTATAAAATAGGAGAACGTTTTTTTATTTTTTTTTTAGTGAAAGGGATAGGAGCACATATTAAAACAAAACTTTTGTTTCATTTTTCATAGGTCCATCATTAAGGTTGTGAAGGGCCTCAACTCCTTCTTTTTGTGGATAGCCCAACTTTTAACTTTAGCTTTGGCTAACAGCTGAAAACTGCACAGCCTTAAACTAGATCACTGTAAGCAGCGCTGCGCTTATTTTCTTCGATCAGCTGTAAACTGATCAGCTGTAAACGGAAACCGATAGGATTCCACCCAAGCCAGCGAAAATACAAAAAAAAAAGAAGAGCAGCGTAGGAGACAAAGAAAGCAAAAATACAAAAACAACAACTGGTTCAACAATCAACTTGGTTGCCACCTAGGATTTAATTTTTTCAATTCTATAGAAATGTATAAATTGCCGAAAATGATAAAAAAAAATTTATTTATTAAAAAGAGGGGAAAAACATACTGATATTGTTAGACTAAATGAGGTTAAACTAGGTAGCTTAATTTAATTTGAAACTTATTATCGACCATTAGGTCGTTTTGTTATATTTGAATATTCAAGATTATCGGAAATTAAAAAAACCGGGCTCGCTCATGACAGGTCGGCTTACAGCTGGACCCAAGTTCATCCGCAGGGTTTTTTTCGGAAAAGTAGCAAGGACGCACATGGGAGCTTACATTATCCCATCTGAAATGATTCACCCAACGGATTTCCATGGACGCAGTCGGGAGCTGCTGCAATCCCAAGTGACGAGATTCACTAAAAAAAAAGAGTCCAAAGACGCAGTCTCCCAGCTGGTGTAAGCCCACCTGACATCATTCATATAAATCCAAAGTCACACTCGCGAAAAGGTACACATCAAAACGTGACCATTTGTTCAGATCAAAACATGACATATCCAATTTAGGAATTTTTCTAATAAATGCATAATGTTAGGAAGGTATGCGGTAAGGTAGCGTAAAAAAACGCTTTCAATTTTCCACGAATTTTTAAAAGTGGACAAGTCAAGTTTTGATCTTCTACTCCTCAAATAAACTTAAATTTTGTTTTTATTTGGCACGAATCGTGAAAAAAAATTATTTCGTGCGAATGATTTTTCGCTTCAAATTCGATAATTTTTGTTCGATGACGAGTGCCGTAACCCAATCTCTTAAATTTCCAACGAATTTGCTGGATCACGAATGCCGTAATATGTATGGAATATGGACAATGAAACACGAAATAAGGACAAAAAATAAGAAATATAGACGATAGATTTAATTAATTTTGTTTGTTTGTTTTTGATGTATTTTTTACGTTTCGCGGAGCTCTTGGTTTCATTTGAAAGCTGAGTTCAATAGCTTAGAAGATCTTCAAACGGAACTTAAAAATTTCGAATTTGGCGGCAGAGCTGTAAAATAATGCAGTCCTTTTACACTGAAAAAAAAGAAAAGCCTTAAAACAAAGTAAATTTTGGTCCTTGATTAAAAGACAAATTTTTTAATCAATTTAAGGAATTTTTTCTAATTTTGAGAAATTATTCTTGAATTTCAGCAAAAGTGCCTTTAAACGGAAATCACCGCCTCTTTAAAAGAAATTTAGATTTTTCTTTATTTCAAAAACAGCTGATTTTTTTAATTGTGAGTATATTTGAACTTTATTTAAAGAAATTCGTTTTTAATATAAGGAAAATATATTTTTTTTATTATACGTGTCCTCAATTCTAGTATTTATTCCTTAATTTTAAGAAACATTTCCTATTTTAAATTCAAAGAAATTTATACTTACTTTTAGTAAAAATCTTTGTTTTTAAGAAAGATATTTTTATAAATTGAAAGTAAGATTCAGCTTTTTTTAAAAAGGGAGTTTTTCAAAATAGAAATAATAATAAATAATAAAAAACAAATATTTCGTTGAAACCGATACCTTTTGATTGTGAAGCAGAGGTTTTAACCAATGCACCACAGAAGCTGCTGATATGTATGACTGTACTATTTTGTATACCCCCACACTCACTGTGGCAGGGTATACTAACTTTGACACAACGTTTGTAACGCCCATAAGGAGGCGTGTCCGGTATCTAAAAGTATATATATTCTTGATCAGCATCATCTCTTGAGTCGATTTTGCGATGCCCGTCTGTCCTTAATTTTTATTGTTGTACTAGCTGGGCCCGGTCCGCTTCGCTGGGCCTAAATAATTTTTTGTTGTTGCATTGTCTGCAATGTAATGGATGAATGGATGAAAGTAATTTTTAAATATATATGTTTAATTGGTGTTTATACTGTGGAGTTAATTTTATACAATTTTATAGAGAGGAAAATTGATGTAGCGATCGGTATTGAAATAGGTTTTGATGAATGAATGAATGATTCGTATTGTATGTATGTATGTAGCGCAGTAAAGTATGTTTGGAAGATTATTGAAATTAAATTGAATGACATGTGGTATAAGTATTTGAAACAAATCCCGTAATTCGGCCGGTGCAAACGACTGGATTACGATCTTTGAGCTTTGGTACGTAGGGTTACTGTGAAAGTGGGCGACTTTCGCAGTGAGCATTTAAGGTCGCCACACATGAATGCAAAATTTCGTTGGTGTCGTGGTACTTTTTTGAAAATACGATAGTGCGCTCTAGAATGATATGCATTTTTTTTTGTTTTTGTGAAATTTTTCAACACGAAAAAATTTGTCCGAGCCGAATATCGCCTTGCAATTTTTGAGCAATTTTTGGGGAAATTTCGCGGCAGTGTGTAGGAGCATTAAGTTGGGTATAATTTAATTTCCATTCACAATAGACATTTATCCGTAGTTATTTGGAATGTAAATGGCAAATGCATTTAAGTGGAAATGAAGTACTGTGAAAGTGGGCATAAAATGTGCACTGGGAGATTGGGGCAAATTATTTAATTGCGAATATGTAATACTCAAGGAGAAGCCGTGTTATTTTGGCATTGCCTTAGGTTTTTTCCATTGTTGAAAAGTTACATGCAATCAAATGGAAATAACCTTAATTATTACTCCCTGCTGCATTTAATGTTGAAAATACACGAAGTTGTTGAAATTTGTGATCGGTACATCGACGTGAAATACTTTAGCAAATCGATTTCATTCTTTGAAAGAAACCGAAAGGTAAAAAACACAGCAGATATGGTAACACTGCTTGGGTGGGGAAAAATTAAGTCCTAGGTGGCAACCAAGTTGACTGTTGATCATATGGTATTTGCTTTAAAAGATTCACAAATGTGAGAGAAATACGTATTTTCTAACTTGTGGGCGGTAAAAGTGGGCGTGTCAAAACCAATCCTATGTCACGACTCACGACCCCTAGAACACATATATAAATTTTGGTGAGAATCGGTGCTGTAGTTTTCGCGTCTACTGGTGACAAACATACACGTCTCTTTTATACATATATATATAGATATAGATAGATTCACATTTTTATTTGTTTTTATGAAATTGCTCACCTAAAACAAATATATTTTCGCATTTGCAAGAAACATTTTTGAGTAAGTTTCGCAGCGGCTGCGGTACTTCGCGTTGATGTGTGCGGACTTTAATGTTGTACTGGGAATATCAGCAGATATGGTAACACTGGGGAAAAATTAAGTCCTAGGTGGCAACCAAGCTGACTGTTGATCATATGGTATTTGCTTTTAAAGATTCACAAATGTGAGAGAAATACGTATTTTCTAACTTGTGGGCGGTAAAAGTGGGCGTGTCAAATCCTATCCTATGTTACGACTCACGACCCCTAGAACACATATATAAATTTTGGTGAGAATTGGTGCTGTAGTTTTCGCGTCTACTCGAGACAAACATACACGTCTCTTTTATATATATAGATTCGATTGAAAATGTTTTGAAACGTATTTTTGACATAGTCCGAGGTCCCGAAACCACATATATAAGGGTCAAAATGGGGTCTTGAGACCATTTTTTTTTTGGTGGATTTGATTGGAAATTTATAGAGACGGATTTTGGTCATGGTCCGGGCTCTAAAGCCACCTATAATAGGCTCAAAATAGGGTCTTGAGACCACATTTTTTTATGTTCGAAGTACTTCTTTCTATTGTGTGGGGGTATTTCAGCTTCGGTATAGCCGAAGATAGTCTACACTCTAGTTTTAGTAAATTTTAACTTTATTTAAAGAAATTCGTTTTCAATAGAAGGAAAATAAAATTGTTTTAGTATACGTCTAAAGTTGTTTTCCGAAATTTTTTAGAAATTTCTAGAAATAGAATAAAATAAATAAATAAAAAAAATATATTTGGCATGAATATAAATTTTTGCTTGCCCCAGGCGAGAGTCGAACCTGATACCTTTTGATCGTGAAGCAAAGGTTCTAATCACTGCACCTCGGCCGCCGCTGGTGTGAAACGTAGTGAAAATTAGACGCCAGCGAAATTATGCTGTCTATAGCACAGTCTGTTGATTGGTCTTGTCATAACGCCAAAGGTCGCAGGTTCGAATCCCACCGAAGTGAAATCGTAAGTACATATTTGTTATCACTATAAATTGTAAATTCCATTTCAGTTAATAAAAATATAAATTTAAAAAATATAAAAAAATGAAAAAAAAGGATAAAAACACATTTTTTGTGAAATTTTTGTCTTAAAACGAAGAAAAAACTTCTTAGAATTAAAGAACTTTTTACTAATTTCAAAGAAATATTCCTGTTATGAAAGAAATAAGTATTAAATTTAAAGTCAAAACATATACTCATCTTAAGTAAAAGAGTTCCCTAATTTCGAAGCTCTCATGACTTTAGTGCGGTTTCATTCCCTTTTTTTTTCCTTGGATTAAGGAACTCCTTAAATTCCTTAACTCGAGTACGCTTATTTTCAGTGTAGGTTTTAAGTCAGCAGCAAATTACACTCCTTGATTGCAATCATTGAATGCAATTTTAACTGCAGAGTAAAAGATTTAAATCTTTGTCTTTTTTAAAATCATGATTGTCCATTAAAATTTTTGAATTCTTTTTTCCATTTACAAGATTGCATTCTTTTTTTAAGTTAAATAAAACTAGTCTTTTGATTTCATTCCTCAGAAGATTGTGAAATTAATAAAGTGTGCTAATTGGAAATGTTGCCTCTTTCATTGGCTCAATTTTTCATTTTCATGAGAGGACGGTGTTGCCACTGGAACAAACAAATAACAGACTCTTAGTACCTTTTTTCGAAATTATTTAATTTTTCTTTGATCTTCACTTATATGAAATTCTTTGTGAGTTTGTTTGTGGATTTGTAGGTTTGTATGTTTGTTCCCTTATAACTCAATAAATACTTGACCGATTTTAATGAAACACATATTAAAATGTAGGTAATTTCATTGACCTCATCATATTTTCGGAGCTGGGCATTAACTAAATAATTCGTTAATAGTTAATTAACGAAGTTAAATTTTTGGTTAACTTTTCAGTTTATTTCGAAAACCATTAACTTTTTCATTTAGTTAAGTTAAATTTCTTCGATTAACTAGCATTAGTTAACTTTGAAACGAATGTAAAAAAATGAATGTAAAAAAAAGTAAAAATTAAGAATTCATACTATTTTTAATAATCTACCTAGCCACACTGTCGAAAAATTGTAAACGCAGAACTCTTTCGTGTTCTTGACAAAAATTTAAAGTTCCAAGTCGAGACGGCGCACATTGATTTGTCTCCATATGAGCTTGGGACAAAAATCGAAGGAGTATTCTGAAATAATTGAAACTAAGTTTCTAAATGAGTTTGGCCCGCTGACTTTAAAAATGTAATCGGTTTTTCCGTAACCCTTATAGTTTTTGAATAAATCCAGAATTATATGCTTGATTTTCTTATTTGATTATTATGCATATAATACAACTCTACAATTATATTTCGAAAAAGGTTTCTTAGCTTTAATAACGGATTCTAGTGGTTCTTGATTAGCTGATTTCAAATTTGGTAACCGTTTTTGGCTAGCAGCTGTAGTTTAGCAGGTACATTAATGCAAATACATTAACAAATCTTTTTAATAAATTTAATATTATAACTATTGAAAAGATCAATACATTTTTATAATCTTGAATACTTTGTAAAGAAAAATCTATATTATACTATATTATATTATGTATATTCTACTATTAGGGGTTTTCACGGATTGGTGTACTTGATAGTGTACTTTTGTCGAAGTGACGTATTCACTTTTACCATAAATTTTACCTGTATTCTCAATTTTAATAATTCTGGCACATTTTTTTTTTTTTTTATTTGTTTAACATGTGCATTGCTTGGTAAAGTAACGAACCCCAAGAAATCCTGAAAAATCTGGAGAACCCGGGATTGCCAAAACCATTCGGTATTGACCGCTTTAGTCAATAGGAAGAAGACAGAAGAGTAAAATAGAGAAAAATTAAATCACATTGGATCAACAATATTTCAATTGAGCTTTTAGTTACTATACATTCATTAATATCAATATATTAATAAAAGTACATACATTCATCACATTTTACCATTTTATTTACATTATGAACTTTTTGAAAAGTTTTTTTGATATAAAATCGTAATTTTAAGCATTTACAAAATAAAATTTTTTTCAAAAAATTGGTAAAAAATGGTGAATTTCTTTTTTTTTTCTGAAAGAAAACACATTGAACTTTAAAGAAAAAAAAAATTTTCACTAACTTTTACGCACTTTTTTTTTACAATCCATAATATTTTGGGTTTTTTTCTGTTTTTTACTAGAAAAACTTTTTTTTTCATGGTACTTACAAATTTTTACATCGAAGTTTAATGACAACTTTTTTATTTTTCATTTTTTAATACAATAATAACATTTATAAAAAAGTAAAGTTTGTTTCATTCTTGCCAAAAATGCCTTTTGGGCAATTTTTTTCGCCAAGTTATCAAAAATAAATTTTTTTGTTCCAGCATTTGTTATTAAATTTCCCTAATTTGAAAATAATCCACGGACGTCAAAAAAATTTTAATCAAATAAAAAAGTTCATATTCTTTTTAGTCAAAGTCCAAATTTGAAAATTTTTATTAATATATAGATATTAATGAATGTATAGTAACTAAAAGCTCAATTTAAATATTGTTGATCCAATGTGATTTAATTTTTCTCTATTTTACTCTTCTCTCTTCTTCCTATTGACTAAAGCGGTCAATACCAAATGGTTTTGGCAATCCCGGGTTCTCCAGATTTTTCAGGATTTCTTGGGGTTCGTTACTTTACCAAGCAATGCACATGTTAAACAAATAAAAAAATAAAAAATGTGCCAGAATTATTAAAATTGAGAATACAGGTAAAATTTATGGTAAAAGTGAATACGTCACTTCGACAAAAGTACACTATCAAGTACACCAATCCGTGAAAACCCTTAATAGTAGAATATACATAATATAATATAGTATAATATACATTTTTCTTTACAAAGTATTCAAGATTATAAAAATGTATTGATCTTTTCAATATTTAGTTATAATATTAAATTTATTAAAAAGATTTGTTGATGTATTTGCATTAATGTACCTGCTAAACTACAAGTGCTAGCCAAAAACGGTTACCAAATTTGAAATCAGCTAATCAAGAACCACTAGAATCCGTTATTAAAGCGAAGAAACCTTTTTCGAAATGTAATTGTAGAGTTGTATTATATGCATAATAATAAAATAAGAAAATCAAGCATACAATTCTGGATTTATTCACTATAAGGGTTACGGAAACACCGATTACATTTTTGAAATCAGCGGGCCAAAACACATTTAGAAACTTAGTTTAAATTATTTCAGAATACTCCTTCGATTTTTGTCCCAAGCTCATATGGAGACAAATCACTGTGCGGCGTGCCTAGCCCGGCGTCAAATCTATCGGCTTGGTCGGCGGCGAAATATTGAGTCGATTATGTCGGATCAACCGATATTGACATCGATTTGTTCGCACGCCGATTGAAGCCGATTATGGTCGGCGCGAAACTGTTTAGCCGCCGCCGACATTTTAAAATGTTTTTATGCGTTTTTTGGGAAAAAAAAACTTTTCTATAGAGAATTTAACTATTTAGTTTAACTTTTAACGAAGTTAACTTTTCAACGCAATTAACTTTATAATTTAACGAAGTTAAATTTTTGATTAACTATTTCCGGACACTGTCACGCCTTAAAATTTTTAAAGCTCTATACCTCGGGTCCTATTTAGGGGATTTCGGTGAAATTTTGGATTTGGTGCTGGGTGTTGAATGGGCAGAGGGTTGACTATTTAAGATCCGCCCACATCGACGCCCTAATATGTTTAAAGCTCTGTAACTCGGGTCCTATTCAAGGGATTTCTGTGAAATTTTGGATTTGGTGCTGGGAGGTGAATGGGCAGAGAGCAATTTGCTATACTTTGATTATCTATAGGTCAGATTAACAGTTGGCATCATATAGCCTGGTTAGTTTGTTAGTAAACATGCGTTAGTAAGAAAATTAGCACACTACAAAAATGAATTTAAAAGTGTTAAAGTTTGGTTTTTTTAAATAGTCAGCAATTTGCGATACTTTGATTATCTATAGGTCAGATTAACAGTTGTCATCATATAGTCATGTTAGTTTGTTAGTAAATATGCACCCGACGCTACGTAAGTAAGAAAATTAGTACACTACAAAAATTAATTTAAAAGTGTTAAAATTTGTTTAACCCATTAATGACAAGACCTTGGGACAAAAATCGAAGGAGTATTCTGAAATAATTGAAACTAAGTTTCTAAATGTGTTTTGGCCCGCTGACTTTAAAAATGTAATCGGTTTTTCCGTAACCCTTATAGTTTTTGAATAAATCCAGAATTATATGCTTGATTTTCTTATTTGATTATTATGCATATAATACAACTCTACAATTATATTTCGAAAAAGGTTTCTTAGCTTTAATAACGGATTCTAGTGGTTATTGATTAGCTGATTTCAAATTTGGTAACCGTTTTTGGCTAGCAGCTGTAGTTTAGCAGGTACATTAATGCAAATACATTAAAAAATCTTTTTAATAAATTTAGTATTATAACTATTGAAAAGATCAATACAATTTTATAATCTTGAATACTTTGTAAAGAAAAATCTATATTATACTATATTATATTATGTATATTCTACTATTAGGGGTTTTCACGGATTGGTGTACTTTTTGTCGAAGTGTACTTTTGTCGAAGTGACGTATTCACTTTTACCATAAATTGTACCTGTATATATTGATATTAATGAATGTATAGTAACTAAAAGCTCAATTTAAATATTGTTGATCCAATGTGATTTAATTTTTCTCTATTTTACTCTTCTCTCTTCTTCCTATTGACTAAAGCGGTCAATACCAAATGGTTTTGGCAATCCCGGGTTCTCCAGATTTTTCAGGATTTCTTGGGGTTCGTTACTTTACCAAGCAATGCACATGTTAAACAAATAAAAAAAATAAAAAATGTGCCAGAATTATTAAAATTGAGAATACAGGTAAAATTTATGGTAAAAGTGAATACGTCACTTCGACAAAAGTACACTATCAAGTACACCAATCCGTGAAAACCCTTAATAGTAGAATATACATAATATAATATAGTATAATATACATTTTTCTTTACAAAGTATTCAAGATTATAAAAATGTATTGATCTTTTCAATATTTAGTTATAATATTAAATTTATTAAAAAGATTTGTTGATGTATTTGCATTAATGTACCTGCTAAACTACAAGTGCTAGCCAAAAACGGTTACCAAATTTGAAATCAGCTAATCAAGAACCACTAGAATCCGTTATTAAAGCGAAGAAACCTTTTTCGAAATGTAATTGTAGAGTTGTATTATATGCATAATAATAAAATAAGAAAATCAAGCATACAATTCTGGATTTATTCACTATAAGGGTTACGGAAACACCGATTACATTTTTGAAATCAGCGGGCCAAAACACATTTAGAAACTTAGTTTAAATTATTTCAGAATACTCCTTCGATTTTTGTCCCAAGCTCATATGGAGACAAATCACTGTGCGGCGTGCCTAGCCCGGCGTCAAATCTATCGGCTTGGTCGGCGGCGAAATATTGAGTCGATTATGTCGGATCAACCGATATTGACATCGATTTGTTCGCACGCCGATTGAAGCCGATTATGGTCGGCGCGAAACTGTTTAGCCGCCGCCGACATTTTAAAATGTTTTTATGCGTTTTTTGGGAAAAAAAAACTTTTCTATAGAGAATTTAACTATTTAGTTTAACTTTTAACGAAGTTAACTTTTCAACGCAATTAACTTTATAATTTAACGAAGTTAAATTTTTGATTAACTATTTCCGGACACTGTCACGCCTTAAAATTTTTAAAGCTCTATACCTCGGGTCCTATTTAGGGGATTTCGGTGAAATTTTGGATTTGGTGCTGGGTGTTGAATGGGCAGAGGGTTGACTATTTAAGATCCGCCCACATCGACGCCCTAATATGTTTAAAGCTCTGTAACTCGGGTCCTATTCAAGGGATTTCTGTGAAATTTTGGATTTGGTGCTGGGAGGTGAATGGGCAGAGAGCAATTTGCTATACTTTGATTATCTATAGGTCAGATTAACAGTTGGCATCATATAGCCTGGTTAGTTTGTTAGTAAACATGCGTTAGTAAGAAAATTAGCACACTACAAAAATGAATTTAAAAGTGTTAAAGTTTGGTTTTTTATAAATAGTCAGCAATTTGCGATACTTTGATTATCTATAGGTCAGATTAACAGTTGTCATCATATAGCCATGTTAGTTTGTTAGTAAATATGCACCCGACGCTACGTAAGTAAGAAAATTAGTACACTACAAAAATTAATTTAAAAGTGTTAAAATTTGTTTAACCCATTAATGACAAGAGCGAAATAATAGGAATTTTTTCAAGATTTTTTCAGGATTACCTAGAAATGACCTAAGAAACGAATTCCAAACTTTTTTTTTTTTTGGACCACTTGCTGTTTGCCCACCTCTGCCCGTTACCACATGGTAACGCTCGTCACAACCCTAGAAAAATTACCTAATTTAAGATATTATTGTTTGTAACTATTTTTTTTTTTATTTTTGAAAGTTTGGCAATATGTAAACACTTATTTTGTAAAAAAAAATTTAAATCCACAATTTTTATACCCCCACACTCACTGTGGCAGGGTATACTCACTTTGTCACAACGTTTGTAACGCCCATAAGGAGGCGTGTCCGGTATGGAAAAGTATATATATTCTTGATCAGTATCACCTCCTGAGTCGATTTCGCGATGTCCGTCTGTCCGTCCGCACGATAGCGGTCGCAGTTTTGGAGATATCGACTTGAAACTTTGGGTACATGTTTTTCTCGTGAATACTGAGATCAAGTTCGAGAATCAGCCAAATCGGACAAAAACTGGGCGTGGCTCCCATACACCGAAAAAAAAGGTAAAAATTTTTTATTGTTGTATTCGATTGGAAATGTTTAAAAACGTATTTTTGACATGGTCCGAGGTTCCGAAGCCACATATATAAGGGTCTAAATGGGGTCTTGAGACCAATTTTTTTTTTTTTTGTGGATTTAATTGGAAATTTTTAGA
Organism: Heteromyza rotundicornis; assembly: GCA_951394025.1. NCBI lineage: Eukaryota > Metazoa > Arthropoda > Insecta > Diptera > Heleomyzidae > Heteromyza > Heteromyza rotundicornis. Next base: position 30,433,281 of record OX596012.1, read on the forward strand.
AATGGATTTTGGACATGGTCCGGGCTCCAAAACCACCTATAATTAGCTCAAAATAGGGTCTGGAGACCACATTTTTATATGTTCGAGGTACTTCTTCCTACTGTATGGGGGTATTTCAACTTCGGTATAGCCGAAGATAGTCCACTCTCTAGTTTTTTTTAATTTTAAATTTTTTGCAAAATAATTTTTTTTTTAAATTTATATAAATTCAGGAAAAGTTTTGATTGGAAAAGATTCTTAAGCAAAGTAGTTTGTTTTTTAAAAACACACATTGTTGCATACAAAAAAAAAAAACTTTATAGCCCCCAGGAAAAAAGTTAGAAAAATAGGTCAGTTTTTAACTAGGATTTTCTTGATAAGTGTCCTGGAGCCAATCAAAACTACTACAAAAGGTTGACTCTAACCAGTCCGCCATTGTATATAATATGTATAATTCCGTATACCAATAATACTGCTCAAGTTTTCAATAACATTAGAAATATCTTCAAATGGACTGAAATAAGAAAGGTCCTCGTCATCATTTGACATACACAATTTACATGGCTGTAAAAGAGGTGTTCGATGAAGACCATCGGCAGTACCTCCGTCATCTTAATCCTAATCTTCTTCTCCAGCCGGATAAATCGAGGAAAATTGTGCTCGCCAAAATGTCTTCATCGTAAAGTAAATTTGCAAAAAAAAAACAAGTGAGTAAGTTTCAGCCGGTCGATTGAATCTATATATGCCGTACACCTCTCCATCTGATACCTGGTCGCCATCTTCCCCTCATTCCACCGACGGTACTCACAGCACTATGTGCTCCATTTTTTAGATGTAGAATTTTTTACATTCATAAGCTAGGCATGACCTAGCATCATGATGTCATGTCGTAATCGGGGTATTGCCATGAAATTGGGTTATATTTGTTACTAAAGACGATTTTCACTTGTATGGAAGGTAGGCGTGGCAGTTGATCAATTCAGCCCATTTGCAATACCAACTCCTTCTAGGACCTGTAGGAGTTAAGTCGAAAGTTTGGACCGCCTAGCTTGCTTCAATCTTCTTACCAATCAGAAAGATGGACATACTGAATGACATTCAGACATACGGATATGGCAAAATCCACTCAAGAAGCTATGCTAATTTTTCATAAGTATAACAAGTACATAATATTACTTTAAAACCAATTTGTAGATAAAATATATAGAATTTTATATGAAAAAAGCTGAAAAAAAATATTTCTTAGTACAAATTTAAATTTACTAGGGTTGTGACGAGCGTGCCCATATGGTAACATCAAAATGCAAAGTGATAAAAAAGTAACACCGAAGTAATAAAAGATTTTTTGAAATACGTTTTATTATACTTTGATATTCTCCTCAAATGATAGAAAACAAACATCCGTAATATATAACTTTTTGTAACACTGAAAAATATTCTTAGCGGAAAGGTCGCGCCATTTCGCTGTTTTTTCCCACTTTTTAAAAATTCTACTTTTCAATCATACACCACGGTCGCTACTGAAGTGCGATTGCTTAGAGTTATATATCAAAAGAAAGATCTAAGCATGCTTTATTAAAAAACAGATTAGTGATATTTGTTCAAAGATTTTTTTAATTGAATATACCGTGGAACGCTATCAGCGTTACCATATGGTAACACTCGTCGTGAATGGGTTAATGGGGACAAATGCTTTTAAACTTCTTAAAGGAACATTGAAGTAAATTCTGCTCAGCAAAAAAGGCCGTTAATAAATTTAAGAAGGAACATAACATTTACCAAGTTCTTGACTCCGAAAAAGTTGAGGCAGTTGAGGAACGTCAAGTGACGGCGCCGCACAGTGATTTGTATTTTTGGAAAGGTAATACATTGACTAAAAAGAATATGAACTTCTTTATTTGATCAAAATTTTTTTGACGTCCGTGGAGTATTGTCAAATTAGGGAAATTTGATAACAAATGCTGGAAGAAAAAAATTTATTTTTGATAGCTTGGCGAAAAAAATTGCCAAAAAGGTATTTTTGGCAAGAATGATACAAACTTTACTTTTTTATAAATGTTATTGTTGTATTAAAAAATGAAAAATAAAGTAGTTGTCATTAAACTGCGATGTAAAAATTTGTGAGTACCATGAAAAAAAAAGTTTTTCAAAAAAGGTTACTAAAAATTTTTTTTTTTTTAAAGTTTAATGTGTTTTCTTTTAGAAAAAAAAAAAATTCACCATTTTTTACCAACTTTTTGAAAAAAATGTTTTTATGTAAATGCCTAAAATGACAATTTTATATCAAAAAAAAATTTTGAAAAGTTCATAATGTAAATAAAATGGTAAAATGTGATGAATGTATGTACTTTTATTAATATATTGATATTAATGTATGTATAGTAACTAAAAGCTCAATTGAAATATTGTTGATCCAATGTCATTTAATTTTTCTCTATTTTACTCTTCTCTCTTCTTCCTATTGACTAAGGCGGTCAATACCGAATGGTTTTGGCAATCGCGGGTTCTCCCGATTTTTCAGGATTTCTTGGGGTTTGTTAATTTACCAAGCAATGCACATTTTAAACAAATAAAAAAATATAAAAGATATAAAAAAATATATAGTATTTGAAAACGATAATATCAGTGAAGGAATTGAGGATAGTATAAATTTCTTAGTGAGCGAAGATTGTGATAGTTCTAACGATTCTGAATAAATTATTGTGAAATTTAAGAATATAAATTTTTAATTGATTTCTTAGGGATAAACATCAAACTCAATTCGAGAGCAAACGAAATTGATAAACTGTGGAACAGGGTACAATGTGCCAGAATTATTAAAATTGAGAATACAGGTAAAATTTATGGTAAAAGTGAATCCGTCACTTCGATAAAAGTACACTATCAAGTACACCAGACCGTGAATACCCCTAATAGTAGAATATACATAATATAATATAGTAGAATATACATGTTTCTTTACAAAGTATTCAAGATTATAAAAATGTATTGATATTTTCAATAGTTATAATATTAAATTTATTAAAAAGTTTTCTTAATGTTTTTGCATTAATGTACTCGCTACAACTGCTAGCCAAAAACGGTTACCAAATGTGAAATCAGCTAATCAAGAACCACTAGAATCCGTTATTAAAGCTAAGAAACCTTTTTCGAAATATAATTGTAGAGTTGTATTATATGCATAATAATTAAATACAAAATCAAGCATACAATTCTGGATTTATATAAGGGTTACAGAAAAACCGATTACATTTTTGAAATCAGCGGGCCAAAATACATTTAGAAACTTAGTTTCAATTAATTCGGAATACTCCTTCGATTTTTGTCCCAAGCTCATATGGAGACAAATCACTGTGCGCCGGTCCTGAGCTGTCCCGATTTCGACCGACCCTTCGTAGTTCAAACTGATGCTTCCGATTTTGGAATATGTGCGGTTTTTGACTCAGCAGTTTGATAAAGGGGAGAAGGTCATTTCTTATTTGAGTAGGTCGTTGAATACGTGTTCTTGCTCTTTGGAGTGCAGAGGTCCATTGTATGGTCCAATGTGCTACAGTTTCGCAGCAAGGAGCTGCAGATTTTATGCGCGTCATATGGTGTGCAGAAGCGGTACACTGCCCACTATCATCCGCAGGCCAATCTGGCAAAGCGGATCAACCAAATAATTAAGACCACTTTGAGAGCATATATTTCAGAAAACCATCGGACATAGGATTCTCATCTCTCAAAGGTACACCATTCGAACGGCGCAGCATGAGGTTTTGGGAGCGTCTCCATACTTTGGGAATTTTGGCCGAAATATGGCGGCCAGGGGTGATAGAGATTATAGACGAGTGGAGACTCAGACCAACCGGACAGTTGTAGTGAGGACCGGGCTAAGTTAATGGCAGACTTGAGGGAAATGGCAAGTGCCAAGACAGCGAAAACGTACAATCTCAGAAGTAGAGATGTACAGTATTTACCGCACGAGTTAGTAAGGAGACGTAATTTTGTTTTGTCCGACGCTGCAAACTATTTTGCAGCGATGTTAGCTCCGAAATTTGTTTGACAGTTTAGGGTTAAAAAGAGGGTGGACATATATTTGGAAGACGAAGACGGACGAGAAAAGGGCATGTGCAGGACCTGAGGCCGTACATCGACTCAGGATGATTTTCTCCGGTTAGATTCGAAAGTTGGCTGGTCTCAGGAGACCAAGCAACTTTCGCGGAGGTGGAGTTTGGGTTGTCGCGGTATAAAATCGCGACACAATTGTTGTTGTTTTTTATTGTTTGTTTGTTCTTGTTTTTATGTTTCCCTTTTTTCTGGGCGACGGGCGAAGAAAATCGGAGGAAATTACATACGTACTAGGGCTTTCGATTCCGGAGCCCGGAATACGGGATTCCGGGATCCCGGTCCATTTTTAGTCCCGAAAATCGCGGGATATTTTTTCCTTAATCCCGGGATTTTCGGGACTACATTTTAAAATAAATTAGTCCATAAAAAAAGTTTAATACAAGAAAAATACAACTTTTCATCGCTCATAAAATATAAAAAAAATCGTGTAAACAGAAAAATAGTTTTTGACAACATTTGAACAACCCCAAAATGAAAAAAAAGTTAGTTAGAATACACAAAACTTAAAAATTTTGAATTATTTAAAAAAAAACGTATAAAATTGTTTGTGCTTGAAATTTTTTCTTTAAGAAAATGTAAATTTATATTTATTTCAGAAGAAAATTGGTATTTTCAGTCTTAGCGAGCGCACAAAAAAGAATTGCTTAATAAAAATAATTAAGTAGAACTGAAAACGGATGCAAAAGTAATTTCAGTATATTTTGAAGCATATTTTGAATTGAATTGTGTCTTTCCTAAAGAAACGGAAACTCAAATACTGAAAGTAAAAAAATTCATTAATTTGTACCTTTAATAAATTGAAATAAATGTTTATGTTTATTTATTTAAGCTAGAAATATCAGTTTTGCAACAAAACATATAAAAAACATTTTTTTATTTTTTTAAAATGCATTTTGCTTGTGAAAGTATCAAATCCCGAAAAATCCCGAAAAATCCTGTGATCCCGGGATTGCAATTTTCAGTCCCGAAAATCCCGGGATTGCAAAAAGCCTTCGGGATTGAAAGCCCTAATACGTACTAACCGAGAGAACGCACTGAACAATTTTATTAACTGTAATTATTTTATTTTATATTTGTTTTGCTTAATTTGTTAAGCAAAACAAATTCGCCACTCGCGGGTGGGGTGCAGCCGGCGCGGGGAAAATGACAACTGAATATTTTCTTGTCGTTTCAAAGTTCTCTTGCTTTCTTTTCCTTTCTTTCGCTTTTGCTTTCGTTAAGTTAGCTTAGTGAGCACCGGCGATCCGATGAAGGTATTTGCTTGCCTAGCCATCACAATAAGAATATGTCAAAATCCGGACTAAAGCTTTTGTGCTCTTTGAACCTGTTTGAGGGAAGGGAATTTGAAAACATGGGTGCCGCCACTTTGTATATTCATTTTGGGGGGGTGCGGGGGGTTGAGGGGGTGTATATGAAATTTACCAAGGTTAGGTTAGGTTAGGTTAAGCTGGTTAAGTGCATGCCGATGCACTTAGACCAAAAGAGGTCCATTGTGAGAGATGCTCTCTACGGCATCACCTAGACTGACCAGGAAGAATGACCCGAACTGGGTCCTCCTTGCTCGAGACAGTGCCGGGCAGGAGCAGAGTAGATGCGTCAAAGTCTCCTCCTCATCCATACAACTCCTACAGAAGTCATTAACGAAGACCCCAAGCCTTACGGCATGGCACCCGACTTCTTTTATAGCCATCACCTCTGCTTGGAATACACTGCAGTGGTCGGGAAGGCGAAATGAGAGACCTACATTAAGTTCGTCAGAGAAGACTCCTCCACCGACTTTGTTGTCGAGCTTGGAACCGTCCGCTTAAAAGTGAATTTGATTCCTCCTGCGTGGCCACTGCTCCTCCCAGTCGGACCGGGACGGAATAGTGGTACGGAAGTCTCTTGTGAAGGAGATTTCGGGAAGAATGGTGTCGGTTGTCCCAGGAATGGATTTAGTACCAACTAGAATTGAAGAGTGCAACTTAGTAGAGTATCCCCATTGATTAGTGGATCTATGCCTAACCACCGCCACCGCAGCCATTTGTTTGGCAAGAAGATCTAAGGGTATCAGATGTAATAAAATATCTAATGCGTCTGAGGAAGTGGATCTCAACGCCCCACTGATAGATATGGAGGCCATACGCTGGACTTTCGTCAGCAACTTTCGATATATGACTTTGTCCAAAGCTGCCCACCATACAAGAATTCCATATAATAAGATAGACCTGACAATAGCCGTATAGAGCCAATGAACTACCCGAGCTGACATTCCCCACCTTTTCCCAATAGATTTTTATACCCCCACACTCACTGTGGCAGGGTATACTCACTTTGTCACAACGTTTGTAACGCCCATAAGGAGGCGTGTCCGGTATGGAAAAGTATATATATTCTTGATCAGTATCACCTCCTGAGTCGATTTAGCGATGTCCGTCTGTCTGTCCGTCCGTCTGTCCGTCCGCACGATAGCGGTCGCAGTTTTGGAGATATCGACTTGAAACTTTGGGTACATGTTTTTCTCGTGAATACTGAGATCAAGTTCGAGAATCAGCCAAATCGCCGACAGAAGTCTGCTGTCTATACTGCGCGAAGATGAGTGTCGATGAGTCTCTCTAAAGTTTTCAGAAGAAACGACGACGGGCTAATTTGTCGAAGGTCAATTTATTTTGGTTTCTGATGTTATTTCACTAGAGATAACCGGTATCAGTAATGCTTCTCAGATCTGATCTAGACCATCCTGGGAAAAGAGTGTCTAACAATAAGTCGTGAGATTCCTCACTAGAGCTAGTCGAAGAACCATCTGACCTTTTCAGATAGCCCGTGGGACACGGATTCGAACCAAGAACTTTCCTAAGCCTAGACGCCTCAGATGTGTCTTCAATGCTGCCAACGAAGAGTCTCCAAGAATCGCGCTGAGCCATCCTTACTTCTTTTTTAAAAACCCTAAGACTATTCTTGTAAAAGTCCCAGTCAGAAGCAGCTCTTGACTTCTTTGCCTTGTTAAAGAGCTTCCTACACTGACTCCTAAGAGCTTTGCCATCCTCAGACCACCATGATGGTCTCCTCTTGCCCCTGGTTTTGCCTGCAGGGCAGGATTTATGGAGGGCTATGTTTCAGACCGACGTTAAGGTATCCACCATACCATCAAGATTTGATCTTGTCAATTCCTCAATAGGTGGAGAAGGAGGTAGCATTTCAGCCATAATTAATTGATATATTTCCAGTCCGTTCTTCTAAGATTCCTAAAAGGTATTTACACTGAGGGAAGGTCGTTTAAACCGAATTGCAGATATCGATGATCAGAAAAGAAGTGTTCGTTGGACACCTTCCAATCCGTAACCCTATCAAACAGGAAGTCAGAGACAAGGGTTATGTCCAAAACCTCCTGCCTATTGGAAGTAATAAAGGTTGCTTTGTTACCCTTATTGCAGATGAGAAGGTTAGTGCATATAAGGTAATCAAAAAGTAACTGACCCTTTTCTTTCGTTTATGTCCGTGCTACCCCAGACGGTGTGGTGTGCGTTGGCATCACATCCAAGTATGAGCCCACGCCTTAGTCTGCTCGCTTCATCGATCACCCTCCCCAGTAGTCCTGGAGGGATGGGCCCTTGATGGTAATGGGCCAGATACGCCGAGGTGACCCAGTAACTGGTTGAGGCCAGCTAGAGGTCTCAATCGCTGTAATTAGAGGGAATACAAATATTAAGACTGCTCTTCGCTAGGATACAAGATCTTGGAGTACCTTTATCCGATGAAGCATACAGTCTGTAGTTGCTTGCCCTTAATCCAAGTATACGGTCTCCGCAGACCCACGGTTTTTGTATAAGGACAATATCCTCTCCCCCAGGCGAAGAAGAAGTGAGGCCAAAGTCAGTTTAGAGTGGTGAAGATTAATCTGCAGTATTCTGAGCATCCTCAAAACATGCTGACTTCTCCACCACAGTATAATTGGCCTCGTCTTCAGTATCAGAGGAAGCCAGCAGCTCTTCCTCCTGATAAAGGCCAAACATCTCCCCCAACAAGTCTGAATCAGAAGATTCCCCGCCACTGTTTAAACCGTCGGGTACCGTCAAAGTGCCCGTCCCCTCCTCCATGACCACACCAGTAACACCGACTGCAGTCGTGGATTCGGTTTGAGCACACTTGTCCTCTGTAGCCTCGTCCTTCTTGTACACTTTGAGGAAAACCGTAGTTGACTACCCCCTCAGATGCCGATAGGGGAGCAAGAGATTCCGCGTTCAGCACCAAAACGGCCTGTCTACGGGTCCCTTGGGATCTTCCAGCCTCCCAACCTTCCAATTGTGAGTCGGAAGATTTGGGTTCGTGACTTTCAAAATAGTCAGAATACCCTCGGCATCAGGAGGGGCAACCAGACGCGGGCCCTCGGCCGTGATCCACGGCATCCAGACGCGCCCCAGGCCAAACCTCACCCAGCATCGAAACGGCGGCTTTGAGCAGGGTCACGGCTCGCTCCCTGGAACCAACCGGCGTCCTCGGTGCTGGGAATCGGTATAGGATTGCCACTCAGGACCCTCATAAAGACTCCCGAAAGGCCAGATTCAATCCATCTCCATTTTTCAATCCGTCCTTTTTGGAAACCGAGTTTCCTGCCGGCTTTTTGAGAGTGCCGAATTTTTCTTAGGAAAATTTGGAGCACTCATACTAAATCCCACGAGTTGCGGAGAATGGAATGGAACACCCGCACAGAGATCCGCTTTGTGCGGGCAAGGCTGGCTAATCCGAAGGGCGCCTGGTATTCGGATACTCCGTTAACGACTGAGCTTTTTAAATGGGCCCCCAGCCTGGTTGATCCACGCACGGGTCGTGTGACACCTTGATCCAGCCCATGATTATCTTTTGGTTTCAGTACTCTTCTGGGAGAATTCCGTGAATCATTGAACCTACTCAGCCCCCACACCACGACAAGAGTTTTTGTGAACTGCGATTTAATTTTTCTTGGAATAATTTTTATCAAATTGAGTTTGTTTTGGTGAATTTTATGTGTGATTTTAAATAGTGATTTTTTGTGACAGCTGGTGGATCAATATTGGATCTTGGCTGGAAAATAATTGTTCAAAGGGAGTATTTTTGCGTTTTTCTGCCAGCGAGTGATTTTGGTGTTCTATATTTGATTTGGAAGCAAAGTGGTCCAAACCACAAAAATCGATTTTATACTTTATGCTTCTATTGTGTTCATATTATTTTAAAAAAATAACCATTGCAGATTTGTGCAATTTATGATAAATAAAAGTTTCACTTTTGCACTGACTATTTAAGCCAATTTTTCAGTGCAAAAGTAGTCCAACCCACATTAAAAAATTTGTATGCCAAATATGAGCAAACTATTTTCGGAGATCGATTGCTTCTTTTGTTCTTATATTTTGTTTGGTTTTTCTTTCATTATAGTAATTTGTTTTTATTCATTAGTTACAGTTTTGGAATCACTAATTTTGATTTTTGTTTAAAATTTTTCTTTGTTACCTACCTATTTACCTGGTAGTAGAGCCCGACCGATAAGAATTTTCAGGCCGAAGCCGATGCCGAAGGTCAATTGCCAGCCTATTACTTCGGCCGACGTCGAAGGCCTATACCGAAGAGGAAGCCGATACTTAAATTAAAAACCATTAAAAACTGGTTTTTTCGTGTATTTTCATTCAAATTAGAGTGTATAAATATACATTTAGTTTTTTAAGGAACTAAAATTGTATTTAAACAAATAATAAAAGTAACCAAAAGAATTCAAAACCAAATTGGGCCTCCTAGGTCAAAACTAACAGGAGATTTTTTTAAAATCATTTTAAAAATTTGGAGTGAAGCATAATAATGGGAATTTAGTAGAAATGGTAGAGAATTCTTCAAAGAATAAATCCATCTAAGTACACAGAGGGAAAAAAATCAGAACTGCATGGTTATGATTTGAAACGGCTGTCGTTACGAAAAATTTAACACCGCACAGTTCTAAAACACAACCGAAACAGTTTCACTTTTTGAAGATTGTATGAGTTACTGGAGCGTGGGTTCGAGTCTCAGTCGGACCAAATTTTTTTTCGATTCTATTTTTTTTTATAATTTTTTTTATATATTTGTGCCACAAAAAACCCATCTGCATTTGCCGATTTTTTTTTTTGTTGCATTTTTGAGGTACTGCACAAAAGGAAAAAAATCATAACTGCATGGTTATGATTTGAAACGGCTATCGTTACGAAAAATTCAACACCGCACCGTTCTAAAACACAACTGAAACAGTTTCACTTTTTAAAGATTGTATGAGTTACTGGAGCGTGGGTTCGAATCTCAGTCAGACCTAATTTTTTTTCGATTCTTTTTTTATTTTAATTTTCTTTTTGATTTCCATTAAAACTAAATCTGACATTTTCCTTCAATAAATTTCTGAACAGCTTGTTTATTTTCCTGAATCTTTTCAACATTTTTTGGATGAAAAATTATGGTCCTTGCTAAAACTAAACCATTCACAAAGGAATTGGTCATGATATAAAAAGTTCCTGAATTTATACATTTGTTTTAAATAAATAGAATAAAATTTTTAGCGATTAGAGACGGCATATTTTTGAAGAAATTGCCGTCTCTTATCCCGAAAATCCCGGGATTAGTCAGTGCGAATCCCGGGATTTTCGGGACTAACAAAGAGCCGGGATTGACATGCCTAGTATGCAGTTAAAACATTGCAAAATACACACAGCGGTAGGCAAGCGTGCTAAAGGGAGCGTCTATGAATCCGAATGGCCAGGGTTCAAATCTCGGTAAGTAAATAAAAATTTAAGCCATTTCTTTATTTCGTAAATAAAATATAACAATGAAATATCAATAAATAAATTTGTTTAAAGAAATAATTATAATTTTTTTTAGGTAATTCTAAAAATAGGCATTTCATGAAATCATAACCATTTCAGTCGCAAAACAAAAATTTTCAGTTTCGAAACAAACACATTTGCGTCTCAATTCATCAATGTGCCGTTTCAATTCATAAATGGGCAGTTTCAAAATAAAATGAAACGTTTTGTTGTCAAAATCAGAACATTCAGTTTCGGCTGGAAATTGACAACGGTTCGGAACGTTTTGATTTTTTCTCAGTGTAGCTGTTTTTTAAGGACTTCCCAAATCCGTCAGGTGATGGGCAAATGATGTTCTAGTTGATGGTAAATACCACCTGTGAAGCTTTGAACTTTAAATGTAAAATTTTACCAAAATCGGTCCCGGATTTGAGCACCAGAACTACTTTTCATATATGTTGGCGCAGCAATTTGGGCTACATTTCTAAAAGGTAGAATCCTTCCGTGAGTCTCATACAGTTTACCAGGACTCCTTTTAACATAGACATCAGGGCGAATATTAAGCTTCCAAATCTGTATTTAAAATTCAGTAATCCACCCAGAAAATGTCCACCCAGAAAATGTCCTAGGATGTACTTTGTGGCAGCTGTAACCCCGTGCCACGCAATTTGAGGCGAGATTCACTCAATATTCGATGATTACTAAGCTAAATTTTTATCACATTTTTTGTTTTGTGGGCCTCTTATGTCCTATTGGAAATTCCATCAATTACACAATTTTACATTCGAGTCTCAAGAAAATCAGTAAGACCGTTTAGATGTGATGTGGGCTAGAAAATCGTATCGTAAAAAATTAGTTTTGGTTTTCGGTGTCGCAAAAATAAGAAAAAAAATTTGAAAAGCTTCGGCTATTTTTTGGAAAAGCCGAAGCCGAATGTGCATTTTCGGCCGCAAACGGCCGAAGCCGATTAATCGGTCGGGCACTACCTGGTAGTAAAATATTGCTAACAAATTAAATTACATTTTCTTGCTGAAAACTTCTTCATTTCGAAATATAATGAAAAAGGAATTCATTACCCTATAATGAACTATTGCTTCTTAATAGTTGGCCAAAAAATTTGAAAAGCTTCGGCCAAAACTTCAGCCATTTTTTTGGAAAAACCGAAGCCAAAGCCGAAGCCGAATGTGCATTTTCGGACGATAACGGCCGAAGCATATGAAGAAACCGATTAATCGGTCGGGCTCTACCTGGTAGTAAAATATTGCTAACAAACTAAATTTCATTTTCTTGCTGAAAACTTCTTCATTTCGAAATATAATGAAAAAGGAATGCATTACCCTATAATGCTTCCTAATGGTTGGCCAATTGATGAGCTAAAAATTAAAGATTTAAATGACTTGTTGCCATGTATACCACCTGTTTGCCATGGATTTTATCTAGAACTTCCTTGTAGACTACGGAATTTTTGGAGAGTGCGAAGATGAAGGTTTTGACGATATTGTTTTATTTAATCCAATGCTAATCCATTTTAAATATGTAATTTTAAGATTAATCAGTTCACCATATTTTTTCCGGTTTTTTTCTTTTTTTCGCATTGAAGCGACTTTTGTATATCCTATTTTTAAAAAACAAAAAAAAATGTTTAATGGTCTACCGACATTTTTGTTTGATCTATTAGAAAATTGCGCAGTGCAAAAGTGGTCCAACCCACAAAATTTTATTTAATAAGCTACATTAATTATGTTTCTTAATAATATTAGAAAGAAAATTACATTTCAAAAAAAAAAATGCCAGAAGTTGTGTATTGCGAAACAGGAAAATATTTTTAAACATTTTTTAAAGATATTGCAAATCCATTTATCTTCGTTTTACCTCGATGTGGATTGAACCACTTTGCTTCCAAACGCCTCATTTGGCAGTCGGCCATTTAGTTGTGAAAAAATGGTTCTTGTTAATTTTGAAAATAAATAAAGTTGGTCAGGTCGTAGTTTCGGTGGTAGAGTTTTTTTTATTATTGGTGAATTGTGTTTTCTGGAATATTGTTTGGCCGTTCCTTTCCCTTTCTTCCTTATCCATTTTTGTTTGTGGCGTCCCGGACCTGACCAAATGGTTGCTGGACATCGATTTTATCGAAGTCCAGCCGTTGAATTGATTCTATTCAGAATCGTGCGAGGGATTCCGACAGGTCGGTCTAATCTCGTAATTCGAGTGCGTTTTAAAAAATATAATTTTTGTGTTTAAATATTTTTGTTGGGTAATTGGTAATTTTGAGAAATATTGACATAAGTTCCGTTTGCGTTCGGTATCCTCTTCTTTGTGGTCGATTTCGGGTTTTTTTTGTATTCATATATATATATATATATATACTTATATATATATTGCGGCAGTTTCAGAGTAGGTTTTGGAAAGTTCATTTATTGCGCTTTTGCGTATTCGTGTTGTACGTTCGGCCGGGGATGCCACACCGCGAGGGTCAGCTTCAATCCCACGCTTCGCGACTGTGCTATCGGGCAAATAGGGATTCTTATTATCGCGTGGGGATTTTCGAATAATAAAGTTTGGATAAATTTCAGCGCGATAGTTCAATAATCCTGAACTCTTTTGACCATCTCTTATTGAAGCCTAGTACAGATCTAGATTTATTAATGGAGTTGTTAATATGTATGACAAAAGAAAGTTTATGATCCATAACAATACCTAAATCAACAAAAAAATCAACCACACTTAAAAGATTATCAAACAATGTATAAACACAGTCCTTATGAAAACCTCGATAAAAACACATAGATTTACACTTCGTCAAATTTAGAGACATGAGATTCATCTCACACCAAAAACCAAGGCTTGTTGAATCATCTTGTAGAAACCGATGAACCGTTGTATCAGAAAATGGCATAAACAGTTTAACGTCATCAGCATACATAAGAATCGAAGAATATTTTATTATTGATGGTAAACCGTTGATAAAAATGTTAAATAGAATAGGACCTGAGTGACTTCCTTGAGGAACACCAGACACAACATCAAAAGATTCAGAAAGTCGGACCTGAAACGGGATTCTCTGAGTTCTATTTGTACCGGTAGGAACCAATCCATTTAACTACAATCGTAGGCAAACCTATCAAGTATAACTTTTTAATTAGTAGAACATGATTGACAGTATCGAAAGCCTTGCTGAAATCGGTGTAGATTACGTCAGTTTGGAAACCACATCGAAAACCACCTAACACCTTCGTTGTAAATTCAAGAACGTTGACTATGAAGCGACATTTTATAAATCCATGTTGTTTAGTAGATAACAACGAAAGCGTGAATGATAACTGATATGCAACTATGTGTTCAAATAGCTTTGGTATGCAACAGAGTTTAGTAATACCTCTGTTTTTTGTCACGCCATTCTTACTACCAGATTTATGTTAAGGTATTATGTAAGACGGTTTCCAAATATCAGGAAAGTACGAAAGTCGTAGGGATAAACTAAAGAGATGATATAATGGAATATACAGATATTCAGCGATATTTTGCAGATGTTTTAGAGTTAATCTTTATATCATTCTTGACTTGATTAAGGTAGTTATTATAACAATTATTATTAAGATCAATAAATTCTTATCGAAGCTTAGTATAACGACTATAATCCGATGTAGAATTAGTTTTTTTTATACTTTTGAAATGTTTTGTTTCTTTTATTTTTTAAGTTTTTTAGTTTGGCGGTATACAAACAGAATTGTCAGGATACATTTTAGAAACCGTTTGTACCATGATTTAATTTAAGACGCTATAAAACAAAGAAATATTTTTATTTAAGTCCAAGACTGTGCACATATTACCAAATCTTCCCAATCCACTTTAGACAAGAGCAAATTAAGTTTAGTTTATTATTATTATTATTATTAAGATTTCTTTACTTTGGGAATATAAATAACAATTTTCGCAATGTTTGAAATCATGAGCCGTGGTCGTAACCGTCGGCTGAACAGCTAAGTTTAGTATAGTCAACCTTGTCAAAATTAAAAAACTTTACAAGTTTTTTCTAAGAACATGGCACATAGGTTCTATTTACATGTATGCACAAGATAACTGTTGGATAATTATCCATTATATTATAATATACGTCTTCTGGTAGAGATAAAGGATCACAGCGTTTCAGAGAAATACATGTATTTCTCATGTATAATAAGATCTAAAATAATTCCACAACAATTTTTAATGTTTTTAATTTGGAATAAACCGCAATCTGACAACTGATCAAAAAGTCACTAAACCAAGATGTAGGTGAAGAAGGCAGCAGCGAATAGTCGACATCATTTAGAGTCCACTTAATATTTGGAAAATTAAAATCACCTGAACAAGTTGATCATTATCACCTAACAATAATGATACATAACCAATGGCTTCAGCGTGATAGAAATTTATTCCACTTTTTGATTGAGGAGGAATATACGAACATGTAACATAAAAGTTCAACGATAGAAAACTCACACGAACTGCAAAAAATTCAATATTATTTTGGTTCATCAAAGTAGGGATAGAGACAATTTCAGAAAACAGAGTCTGAATCAGAAGATTCCCCGCCACTGTTTAAACCGTCGGGTACCGTCAAAGTGCCCGTCCCCTCCTCCATGACCACACCAGTAACACCGACTGCAGTCGTGGATTCGGTTTGAGCACACTTGTCCTCTGTAGCCTCGTCCTTCTTGTACACTTTGAGGAAAACCGTAGTTGACTACCCCCTCAGATGCCGATAGGGGAGCAAGAGATTCCGCGTTCAGCACCAAAACGGCCTGTCTACGGGTCCCTTGGGATCTTCCAGCCTCCCAACCTTCCAATTGTGAGTCGGAAGATTTGGGTTCGTGACTTTCAAAATAGTCAGAATACCCTCGGCATCAGGAGGGGCAACCAGACGCGGGCCCTCGGCCGTGATCCACGGCATCCAGACGCGCCCCAGGCCAAACCTCACCCAGCATCGAAACGGCGGCTTTGAGCAGGGTCACGGCTCGCTCCCTGGAACCAACCGGCGTCCTCGGTGCTGGGAATCGGTATAGGATTGCCACTCAGGACCCTCATAAAGACTCCCGAAAGGCCAGATTCAATCCATCTCCATTTTTCAATCCGTCCTTTTTGGAAACCGAGTTTCCTGCCGGCTTTTTGAGAGTGCCGAATTTTTCTTAGGAAAATTTGGAGCACTCATACTAAATCCCACGAGTTGCGGAGAATGGAATGGAACACCCGCACAGAGATCCGCTTTGTGCGGGCAAGGCTGGCTAATCCGAAGGGCGCCTGGTATTCGGATACTCCGTTAACGACTGAGCTTTTTAAATGGGCCCCCAGCCTGGTTGATCCACGCACGGGTCGTGTGACACCTTGATCCAGCCCATGATTATCTTTTGGTTTCAGTACTCTTCTGGGAGAATTCCGTGAATCATTGAACCTACTCAGCCCCCACACCACGACAAGAGTTTTTGTGAACTGCGATTTAATTTTTCTTGGAATAATTTTTATCAAATTGAGTTTGTTTTGGTGAATTTTATGTGTGATTTTAAATAGTGATTTTTTGTGACAGCTGGTGGATCAATATTGGATCTTGGCTGGAAAATAATTGTTCAAAGGGAGTATTTTTGCGTTTTTCTGCCAGCGAGTGATTTTGGTGTTCTATATTTGATTTGGAAGCAAAGTGGTCCAAACCACAAAAATCGATTTTATACTTTATGCTTCTATTGTGTTCATATTATTTTAAAAAAATAACCATTGCAGATTTGTGCAATTTATGATAAATAAAAGTTTCACTTTTGCACTGACTATTTAAGCCAATTTTTCAGTGCAAAAGTAGTCCAACCCACATTAAAAAATTTGTATGCCAAATATGAGCAAACTATTTTCGGAGATCGATTGCTTCTTTTGTTCTTATATTTTGTTTGGTTTTTCTTTCATTATAGTAATTTGTTTTTATTCATTAGTTACAGTTTTGGAATCACTAATTTTGATTTTTGTTTAAAATTTTTCTTTGTTACCTACCTATTTACCTGGTAGTAGAGCCCGACCGATAAGAATTTTCAGGCCGAAGCCGATGCCGAAGGTCAATTGCCAGCCTATTACTTCGGCCGACGTCGAAGGCCTATACCGAAGAGGAAGCCGATACTTAAATTAAAAACCATTAAAAACTGGTTTTTTCGTGTATTTTCATTCAAATTAGAGTGTATAAATATACATTTAGTTTTTTAAGGAACTAAAATTGTATTTAAACAAATAATAAAAGTAACCAAAAGAATTCAAAACCAAATTGGGCCTCCTAGGTCAAAACTAACAGGAGATTTTTTTAAAATCATTTTAAAAATTTGGAGTGAAGCATAATAATGGGAATTTAGTAGAAATGGTAGAGAATTCTTCAAAGAATAAATCCATCTAAGTACACAGAGGGAAAAAAATCAGAACTGCATGGTTATGATTTGAAACGGCTGTCGTTACGAAAAATTTAACACCGCACAGTTCTAAAACACAACCGAAACAGTTTCACTTTTTGAAGATTGTATGAGTTACTGGAGCGTGGGTTCGAGTCTCAGTCGGACCAAATTTTTTTTCGATTCTATTTTTTTTTATAATTTTTTTTATATATTTGTGCCACAAAAAACCCATCTGCATTTGCCGATTTTTTTTTTGTTGCATTTTTGAGGTACTGCACAAAAGGAAAAAAATCATAACTGCATGGTTATGATTTGAAACGGCTATCGTTACGAAAAATTCAACACCGCACCGTTCTAAAACACAACTGAAACAGTTTCACTTTTTAAAGATTGTATGAGTTACTGGAGCGTGGGTTCGAATCTCAGTCAGACCTAATTTTTTTTCGATTCTTTTTTTATTTTAATTTTCTTTTTGATTTCCATTAAAACTAAATCTGACATTTTCCTTCAATAAATTTCTGAACAGCTTGTTTATTTTCCTGAATCTTTTCAACATTTTTTGGATGAAAAATTATGGTCCTTGCTAAAACTAAACCATTCACAAAGGAATTGGTCATGATATAAAAAGTTCCTGAATTTATACATTTGTTTTAAATAAATAGAATAAAATTTTTAGCGATTAGAGACGGCATATTTTTGAAGAAATTGCCGTCTCTTATCCCGAAAATCCCGGGATTAGTCAGTGCGAATCCCGGGATTTTCGGGACTAACAAAGAGCCGGGATTGACATGCCTAGTATGCAGTTAAAACATTGCAAAATACACACAGCGGTAGGCAAGCGTGCTAAAGGGAGCGTCTATGAATCCGAATGGCCAGGGTTCAAATCTCGGTAAGTAAATAAAAATTTAAGCCATTTCTTTATTTCGTAAATAAAATATAACAATGAAATATCAATAAATAAATTTGTTTAAAGAAATAATTATAATTTTTTTTAGGTAATTCTAAAAATAGGCATTTCATGAAATCATAACCATTTCAGTCGCAAAACAAAAATTTTCAGTTTCGAAACAAACACATTTGCGTCTCAATTCATCAATGTGCCGTTTCAATTCATAAATGGGCAGTTTCAAAATAAAATGAAACGTTTTGTTGTCAAAATCAGAACATTCAGTTTCGGCTGGAAATTGACAACGGTTCGGAACGTTTTGATTTTTTCTCAGTGTAGCTGTTTTTTAAGGACTTCCCAAATCCGTCAGGTGATGGGCAAATGATGTTCTAGTTGATGGTAAATACCACCTGTGAAGCTTTGAACTTTAAATGTAAAATTTTACCAAAATCGGTCCCGGATTTGAGCACCAGAACTACTTTTCATATATGTTGGCGCAGCAATTTGGGCTACATTTCTAAAAGGTAGAATCCTTCCGTGAGTCTCATACAGTTTACCAGGACTCCTTTTAACATAGACATCAGGGCGAATATTAAGCTTCCAAATCTGTATTTAAAATTCAGTAATCCACCCAGAAAATGTCCACCCAGAAAATGTCCTAGGATGTACTTTGTGGCAGCTGTAACCCCGTGCCACGCAATTTGAGGCGAGATTCACTCAATATTCGATGATTACTAAGCTAAATTTTTATCACATTTTTTGTTTTGTGGGCCTCTTATGTCCTATTGGAAATTCCATCAATTACACAATTTTACATTCGAGTCTCAAGAAAATCAGTAAGACCGTTTAGATGTGATGTGGGCTAGAAAATCGTATCGTAAAAAATTAGTTTTGGTTTTCGGTGTCGCAAAAATAAGAAAAAAAATTTGAAAAGCTTCGGCTATTTTTTGGAAAAGCCGAAGCCGAATGTGCATTTTCGGCCGCAAACGGCCGAAGCCGATTAATCGGTCGGGCACTACCTGGTAGTAAAATATTGCTAACAAATTAAATTACATTTTCTTGCTGAAAACTTCTTCATTTCGAAATATAATGAAAAAGGAATTCATTACCCTATAATGAACTATTGCTTCTTAATAGTTGGCCAAAAAATTTGAAAAGCTTCGGCCAAAACTTCAGCCATTTTTTTGGAAAAACCGAAGCCAAAGCCGAAGCCGAATGTGCATTTTCGGACGATAACGGCCGAAGCATATGAAGAAACCGATTAATCGGTCGGGCTCTACCTGGTAGTAAAATATTGCTAACAAACTAAATTTCATTTTCTTGCTGAAAACTTCTTCATTTCGAAATATAATGAAAAAGGAATGCATTACCCTATAATGCTTCCTAATGGTTGGCCAATTGATGAGCTAAAAATTAAAGATTTAAATGACTTGTTGCCATGTATACCACCTGTTTGCCATGGATTTTATCTAGAACTTCCTTGTAGACTACGGAATTTTTGGAGAGTGCGAAGATGAAGGTTTTGACGATATTGTTTTATTTAATCCAATGCTAATCCATTTTAAATATGTAATTTTAAGATTAATCAGTTCACCATATTTTTTCCGGTTTTTTTCTTTTTTTCGCATTGAAGCGACTTTTGTATATCCTATTTTTAAAAAACAAAAAAAAATGTTTAATGGTCTACCGACATTTTTGTTTGATCTATTAGAAAATTGCGCAGTGCAAAAGTGGTCCAACCCACAAAATTTTATTTAATAAGCTACATTAATTATGTTTCTTAATAATATTAGAAAGAAAATTACATTTCAAAAAAAAAAATGCCAGAAGTTGTGTATTGCGAAACAGGAAAATATTTTTAAACATTTTTTAAAGATATTGCAAATCCATTTATCTTCGTTTTACCTCGATGTGGATTGAACCACTTTGCTTCCAAACGCCTCATTTGGCAGTCGGCCATTTAGTTGTGAAAAAATGGTTCTTGTTAATTTTGAAAATAAATAAAGTTGGTCAGGTCGTAGTTTCGGTGGTAGAGTTTTTTTTATTATTGGTGAATTGTGTTTTCTGGAATATTGTTTGGCCGTTCCTTTCCCTTTCTTCCTTATCCATTTTTGTTTGTGGCGTCCCGGACCTGACCAAATGGTTGCTGGACATCGATTTTATCGAAGTCCAGCCGTTGAATTGATTCTATTCAGAATCGTGCGAGGGATTCCGACAGGTCGGTCTAATCTCGTAATTCGAGTGCGTTTTAAAAAATATAATTTTTGTGTTTAAATATTTTTGTTGGGTAATTGGTAATTTTGAGAAATATTGACATAAGTTCCGTTTGCGTTCGGTATCCTCTTCTTTGTGGTCGATTTCGGGTTTTTTTTGTATTCATATATATATATATATATATACTTATATATATATTGCGGCAGTTTCAGAGTAGGTTTTGGAAAGTTCATTTATTGCGCTTTTGCGTATTCGTGTTGTACGTTCGGCCGGGGATGCCACACCGCGAGGGTCAGCTTCAATCCCACGCTTCGCGACTGTGCTATCGGGCAAATAGGGATTCTTATTATCGCGTGGGGATTTTCGAATAATAAAGTTTGGATAAATTTCAGCGCGATAGTTCAATAATCCTGAACTCTTTTGACCATCTCTTATTGAAGCCTAGTACAGATCTAGATTTATTAATGGAGTTGTTAATATGTATGACAAAAGAAAGTTTATGATCCATAACAATACCTAAATCAACAAAAAAATCAACCACACTTAAAAGATTATCAAACAATGTATAAACACAGTCCTTATGAAAACCTCGATAAAAACACATAGATTTACACTTCGTCAAATTTAGAGACATGAGATTCATCTCACACCAAAAACCAAGGCTTGTTGAATCATCTTGTAGAAACCGATGAACCGTTGTATCAGAAAATGGCATAAACAGTTTAACGTCATCAGCATACATAAGAATCGAAGAATATTTTATTATTGATGGTAAACCGTTGATAAAAATGTTAAATAGAATAGGACCTGAGTGACTTCCTTGAGGAACACCAGACACAACATCAAAAGATTCAGAAAGTCGGACCTGAAACGGGATTCTCTGAGTTCTATTTGTACCGGTAGGAACCAATCCATTTAACTACAATCGTAGGCAAACCTATCAAGTATAACTTTTTAATTAGTAGAACATGATTGACAGTATCGAAAGCCTTGCTGAAATCGGTGTAGATTACGTCAGTTTGGAAACCACATCGAAAACCACCTAACACCTTCGTTGTAAATTCAAGAACGTTGACTATGAAGCGACATTTTATAAATCCATGTTGTTTAGTAGATAACAACGAAAGCGTGAATGATAACTGATATGCAACTATGTGTTCAAATAGCTTTGGTATGCAACAGAGTTTAGTAATACCTCTGTTTTTTGTCACGCCATTCTTACTACCAGATTTATGTTAAGGTATTATGTAAGACGGTTTCCAAATATCAGGAAAGTACGAAAGTCGTAGGGATAAACTAAAGAGATGATATAATGGAATATACAGATATTCAGCGATATTTTGCAGATGTTTTAGAGTTAATCTTTATATCATTCTTGACTTGATTAAGGTAGTTATTATAACAATTATTATTAAGATCAATAAATTCTTATCGAAGCTTAGTATAACGACTATAATCCGATGTAGAATTAGTTTTTTTTATACTTTTGAAATGTTTTGTTTCTTTTATTTTTTAAGTTTTTTAGTTTGGCGGTATACAAACAGAATTGTCAGGATACATTTTAGAAACCGTTTGTACCATGATTTAATTTAAGACGCTATAAAACAAAGAAATATTTTTATTTAAGTCCAAGACTGTGCACATATTACCAAATCTTCCCAATCCACTTTAGACAAGAGCAAATTAAGTTTAGTTTATTATTATTATTATTATTAAGATTTCTTTACTTTGGGAATATAAATAACAATTTTCGCAATGTTTGAAATCATGAGCCGTGGTCGTAACCGTCGGCTGAACAGCTAAGTTTAGTATAGTCAACCTTGTCAAAATTAAAAAACTTTACAAGTTTTTTCTAAGAACATGGCACATAGGTTCTATTTACATGTATGCACAAGATAACTGTTGGATAATTATCCATTATATTATAATATACGTCTTCTGGTAGAGATAAAGGATCACAGCGTTTCAGAGAAATACATGTATTTCTCATGTATAATAAGATCTAAAATAATTCCACAACAATTTTTAATGTTTTTAATTTGGAATAAACCGCAATCTGACAACTGATCAAAAAGTCACTAAACCAAGATGTAGGTGAAGAAGGCAGCAGCGAATAGTCGACATCATTTAGAGTCCACTTAATATTTGGAAAATTAAAATCACCTGAACAAGTTGATCATTATCACCTAACAATAATGATACATAACCAATGGCTTCAGCGTGATAGAAATTTATTCCACTTTTTGATTGAGGAGGAATATACGAACATGTAACATAAAAGTTCAACGATAGAAAACTCACACGAACTGCAAAAAATTCAATATTATTTTGGTTCATCAAAGTAGGGATAGAGACAATTTCAGAAAACAGAGAACTGTTACCAGCAATAAGAATTCCACCGCCATAATTTGCGCGATTACGCCTATAAACAGTGAACGAAGAACAGAATAATTCAGAATCTAAAATGCTAGGTTTTAACCAGGTTTCAGTAAACACAATGACACTATAGTTGAACGAAAAGCTATTAACGGTATATTTCGTTATCAGGCCAATCTTTCAAAAGCAATAGCTCTTTTGAAAGATCACAAGGTCAAATGTGCACTTAAAGTTTACAACTTTTATGGTTTCTGAGAAAACTGACCTCAAATATTGGAAAATATGTACTTTTTAAAGCTCCTGCGGCTTGCTGCAGCATTGTTAATTTTGATGTCTGTCTCAAAAAATTCTATCATCTTTCCCATGTGCACTTAAGAGGGTCCGGTTCCAATCGGTTCAATGGTTTGGTCAAAAAATGCAATTATGTAGATGCATTTTTCGTGCTAACATTGGAGGTACATAATTGATACATTTTGCCGTTAACTTATAATCCTAGTATACAGTCCTTAAATCTAACATATTATTAATAATTTTCAATCATAAGATCATTATTATTTTCGCCCTTCATGGATTTTAAAAAAGATACTAAAATACTGAATTTTGGTGAAAAACTTGAAACTAAACCAAATACACAAACCAAAAGCAAAGTTTTCATATTTAAAACTCTAGGCGGCGCCTGGAGTTGTAAATATTTCCAAGTGACAAAGAACAAATTGAGGTGAAAAACCAAATACAAAAACCTTTTTAGTTCCATATTTTCCCTACAGATGTCTCACGCAGAACGGAATACACTCTTAAGATATAACCTTTTCAATTCTGAATTTAAACCTCTTACATTTTTATAAGCTAAAGAGAGTTCACTAACAACATCATCCCTTAGTTTTTTGGAAGTTGAACAGTCGCATTTCGTTTATTTTTAAAAATATATTCATGTACAATTGTATTAGGAGGCTAAAAAGATTTATCAACTATTTTATCAAACAATTCAAGCGATGCAAAAATTTTAAATGAAGAAATTGGTCTATTTTGTAACATTAATATTAGAAATATTAGCAACAGAGAACCCAATCCTAGATTTAATGTAAAATAAAACATAATTTTCAGTGGTATCTGAAGCCAATCTGGACCCAAACACAGATTTTCGAGGAGCTACAACCACTAAATCCTTATGTTCGGCATTAGAAACAGTTTCCGTAGTCATTACGATTCCCACAAACCACTACAGCCTGTCTGATACAGGTTCTTCTCAGGAATCCAAAAATGCCAAAAAATTGATTTTCATGAAAACGGACGGTAGGATGGTTGTGCTTTAAGGTATCGATATTTACAATTTCCACATCATTTTTATTTTTATCAATAGTTTTAGGAGTATCAAACAAAGGAACACTAGCTGCTACTCATTTCCAGTATTTTTTTGTTTTTGTTGCTACGAAGAGTACGTTTGAGTTTTGGAGAAACCTCAGAAACATTAAAAACAGAACATTTTTAAAATTCATTTTTATACATTGAAAGTTTGGATTGGACACCAGATAGCTCCTTGGACATCTGACTATGCAAATTAAAGATCCGCCCACTGCCACGCCCTAAAATGTTTAAAGCTCGGTAACTCTTTATTAACTTTTTTTTAATTAAAATAACTTCATTAGTCATTCGTTTTATATTTTTTTTTATCATTATTATTAACTGTATCAACTTTTTTCGAAAAGTATTTTCATAGTGAACCTCAATTTTGCAACTCTGGGGCACTACTCTGTATAGCGATGCGAAACGCAATTTATTCGAATTCGAATGATCGGTACATTCGAATTCAAACTTCGTATCAAACTTCGCGAATATCGAATTCAATTTTTCCCTTTTCGCATTTGGTTTTTTTTCCTTTTCGGCAATCGCATTTTTGGTACTTTGCAACCCGAATGAAAATGTCAAAATCGTTCGATATTCGCCAATTTCATTCGAGAACAATTTGACTCGCGGATATTTGGGAGGAACGATAAAATGTAAGTATTTCTAATAATAAAATATTGTTTTTTATTTTTTCAAACAAAAATTTTGCACATAGGGACTCTTCGAAAAATGCTCACACAAAACCACGCTAATTTGAAGTAATGATTGAGTTTATGCGGGAACACTCCGACTTGACGAAAGGCCTTTTAAAATCTGCCATAGGAAGATCAACGTCCAACCAATTATGGGAAAGGCTGACAGAAGAACTAAATTCAATAAATACTTAATTCATATTTATGTTCCATTGTAATATTGGAAGTTTATAGGTTTGGGCTGATTACAAGAACCACCTCAAAGCAAAAATGAGGAAAAATAATTCTAGAATCTCGGGCACAGGCGGTGGTCCTTCCAGATTTACACCTCTAACATCTCTGGAGGAACAAGTTGTGGAGATTCTCTCAATGGATGAAGCCATATGGGGTATCCAAAGCACACTCAAGTTCGGTGTATGCGTTTCTCGCTCTTCCAAGGATACTGTTACCGCAGCCACACCACCAGACGACCTAACCAGTTCGCCCACTTCGGCAGAGAGAAATGCAGGGACGTAACGGGATGAGAACTCGCCGCTTACATCAACTGTAAGAGTGGCGCCGCGAACTCAACGCCAGCTCTTGCAAAAGCAAGTGGACAACCAAGTTAAGTATAATGAAAGGCTATTTTGGAAGAGATGAACGAAAATCAAAGAAAACTTTCGACCGCTGTGGATGATTTAAACAAAAATCTGAAACATATGTCTCATCACCAGGAAGAAAACCACGAGATTCAGGAAAAGAAGTTGGAACTTTATAAAGAAGAGTTGGAACTGAAGAAACAGCTAATACAGCTTAAGCAGAATGAAGTCGCCAAAAACTAGATATTCAATTTTTGATTCTTCTGTAAGCCTTAACCGCTGCAACTCTTCTTTTTGAAGTTCCAACTTCTTTTCCTGAAGTTTGTATGCAGTAATTCTTTTCCATGTACAATAGTTCACGCAAAATACATTAAATGTATTAAATATTAGTCGCCCATGAAATGAATTAAGACTGTTCTATTTTATGGTCTATTTTATGGTGATTCTCAAAATGTATCGGCTCTAGCAACTGTAATCCGTGAGCTGGACAATTTACACAAAACCTCTATAAATCATGTTTTTTACATGCACGTATTTCTTTATATTGTTTTGGTCCAATAAATTTTATGAAATAATAGACATTGAAAAACTGCACAAACCAGGGCAAGTCCGATATTTTTGCCATTTTTTTAACCATCGATTTTTTGCACATTTTTTTTTGGTTTCATTTAAAAGTGACAGAAATAAGCGAATTAGAGAGTCAATGTGTTCAAAAAATGTTCCTCGTAAAATTTTACTATAGGTCACTGATTACACGAAACACCAAATATGTCTGTTTCTCATGTTATATCGTTTTTTTTGCGTCTTCTTAGATTTCAGATATAAAGTTGATTGTGAATATTTATTATTCAAACCACAATCTTAAAGTAAATTCACAATTCTGAAATTTGAATATTGTATGTCGAGGTTGATGAAATATCTACAAAGTTCTGATAGAATTCTATTTTTTAAATTTGTGAAGTAAAATTTGTGGGTTTTTCTGTACTATTTTTCAAAACCAAAAATGCAAAAAAACGGTAAAACAAAATTCAATAGAAATGCTAAAAAAAATCGCAAAAATGAGGGACTTGTGTGGGTTTGTGTATATTATATATGTATTAAATGTATTTGTTTTTAAGTTTTAGGTAAAAGTTTTAAATGTAAACCGTGCATTGAAAAATAAATTTAAAAACTTAATGTTGACGGAGTAAATTTTTCCTCATTTCATCACGTATTTTTCCACCAATACGGGCTAAATTACGGTCCTCAGTACCTCTATGTGAGGATATTACTCTTCCTGTGTTGGAGCTGGAATATTATCCGGAAGTTCTGCTTTATATAACACGCAAATGTTATGCAAAGCGCAACATGCATTTAATATTTGCACAGCCTTCTCGGGTGAATAGTCCAGCTCTCTCGCAACAAGGAGGCAACGAAAACGTTCCTTCAATATACCGAAAACTCGTTCAACTAACGACCTTGCTTTGCAGAACTTTTCATTGAAGAAACATTCGATATGGCGTAATTAGCCATGGTTCGAGAGGATATCCAGAATCGCCTAAAAAATTATGTTAAAAATTTGTTAAATGTTTTTCGAAACTTAAATTACTTTGGGGGTATTAACCCATTTCGGCCCACAGTTGCGTTTGCGGAACATTACTGCGAAAAAAAAAATAAAAATTGATAAAACTATTTTAACCACTCCCCCGCACCCAACGAAACCATAAAAATTACCTAAAAAATTTGGCTTTTTCAACGATTTTTAAGAAATATAACAAAACATTTTTTAATGAACCTTTATCTAATGAAGAAAAGAAAAAAGCAAGCGCTGAAATCAAAATAAATACTAGCAAACAGTGTTGCGCAAACACATCACTGGGCTGAAACGGTAGCAAAAATATGATATTTCTTGTTGGTATGCTTGACAATTGCGCAATCGATTCTATTGCTATAATCACAAGCAAAAAAGTAAAATTTTGACCCAAAATAGTTCTGAAGTCATACTTGGTGGCAGCTGTAATCTTGCCTGACGTGATCCACCCAAAAAAAGTCAATGGACGCACTGGCTTCTGTAATCCGACCTGACATGGGTGGCAGCTGTAATCCCGCCTGACATGATTCACCCAAAGAAATAAAATTTCAAATTTTCTTGCGCTACTAAGTGACCGCTGACTTTTGAATTTTCTTTGCAAATGCAGTTTCGCAATCGATTCTATGTTTATTCAAACGCAAGCAAATTATATTTGAATTTTCTTATTCAAATTTCGTTGCACAGCTATAGTGACCGTTGCCTTTTTCAAATTAATTTTTTATTATTTCGTTTATGAAAGAATCATTTATGAAAAGCTTTTGAAGTGATAAGTGATACCAAAAATTATAAAACGCTTTTTGACGACCGCATAAATCTGCGACAAATTCGGTGTTATCATTAAATAGGATTCTGGTGGGAATCGACTTCGATGCCGTGTGGGCAGAAGTCAAACTATATATAGATGTAAAGTTGCATTACATGTTGAATGTTTTTCCAAATATCATAACTAAATAACACAAATAAATTAAATTTTGCAATAAAAAGTCCTACATACATTCAAAGTACTTTATTGCATTTTTATATTCTACACCTTCAGCGGTACGGATATACATACAGTGACCGACAAAAGTATACATACGACCCACATTTTCGCGATTCTACGAGTCCAAGATCTTTTTGAAAAAAAATAATAATGCAGTTTTGTTTTGTAGTTCATTTAATTCATAAATACAAAAAAAAAATTTTCTTTTACACAAAATTAAAAAATAGTTCACAAAAAACAAAAATGACAAAAGTGTACATACGATATATAAACTAATAGAAAATACTTAAATTAAGGAACTTTTTTCTAAATATTATTTGGTTTTAATATTTTGTTGGTCCTGCCTGCAGTCGTCTCGGCATTGAATTGACCAAATTTTCGGTTTCACTCCTTGAGCTTCTCCTTCAGCATTGGTGCACTAGTAATGTGGTATTTTCGGATTTTTCTTTGTAGCATTTCCCAAACGTGCTCAATAACATTTAAGTCCGGGCTTTGAGGTGGTGGGTACAATTGACGTGGGGCATAATAAAGCAGCCAATCTCTGACGATGTGAGCTGTATGTTTAGGATCATTGTCTTGGTGGACAATGATCCTAAAACTTGGTGGACAATGATCCTAAACCATTGGTTACCAAGATTCAAAATATCAACCGATGGCTTCAGATTTTCTTCTAAAATGGATTTATAGAGGTACCGATCCATAATTCCCTCGATAAACACCAACCTGCCCACTCCAGATGCTGCGACGGCACCCCAAACCATCACACTGCCACCACCATGTTTCACTGTAGGAACTAAATGCTTTGGATCCATGGCTGTATTAGGTTTTGTAACAAAACCTAAACCACTTACATAGAAATGTATCATGGCACATGTCCTTGAAGCGGGCTCTGCATACCTTGCTGTATTACGACCGTGCTCAGGGAAATTGGGTGTGGGGTTGCTTCGTAAACACATTGCAAGATTAAGTCACTATATTAAAATGTATGCAGATAGTTGATGGAATACAATTTTACGAATTTTTAAAATTGTTCGAAAGAAAGAAAACTACGTTGTGAAAGAAACCAGATGAAGCTATAAACTATTGGTTTACCATAACGCTAGTCACTGAGTAACCTTTGAGTTGAAGGAAATAAGGTGTCACATTTCCTTCTAGGTCATAACCCGCCCATCCTGCTAATACAACCTACATTTCTGTATTAGCCCACGTCTAGTTTTCTTCACTCATTACCCCATCGGTTCACTTTTCATGTGTTAACAAAAAAAAAACTTATAATTTCATTTTTCCCTTAATCTATAAATTTTATTCATCTGTATATTTAATGATAATTAAAGAGAATTTTACATTATTATTTCGTTTTATCATACATTTTTATTTTTCTTTATGACTCAAAATATTTCATCATGTAAGCACTGTGCATTTGACAAAACAAACAGTATAGTATTTATTACTAAAGTCTGATATAATTACTTTGCAAAAAAAAAATAATATTTTTATAATTTCCTTTTGTTTAAATATTTATGTTCATTTTTATATATTCCTTTTTATATTTGTAAGTATTCACTGCAAAGTGAACCTATCTTTTGGTGTGTAACACCAAATGTGTGTTTTTTTTATTTATCTAAATAAATATACATTTAAAAATGTGTGTTGTGTGTAAAATTACACACCAAAAGATAGGTTCACTTTGCAGTGTTGGCATCGAAGTAACCACCAAAAAGAAATATTTAATTTTATATATTATCATGGAATTTTATCTTTGTAAAGAATAGCCTAAACCATACGTATGCTACTGGCAACAATATCAAAATTTGAATGAGATCAAAACAAAAGAGTTAATTACGTTCGAATAATCAGCTAGTTCTTGTGCTGACATTCTGAGAGCCTATTATGAACAGCTAATTACTTAAATTCGTGAGCAAGAGTATGACATCCACAGATAATAAAGAGAAGCTTAAAATTGTTGACTTACATTTTCTTTAGTCCGATGCTGGCAGCAGGCGCCTGATGAAAGTTCGGAGAGAGAGTCGATGTGTCGTTGTTGTTGTTGTTGTTGGTACTAAAAGGTTTTAATATGTGTTAATGATCATAATCTCGCTCAAGTTTATAGTTTCTTTTATTCTCTTCTTTGAAATTGGTGTTTGTTTTTCTTTTTCTTTTCTGGTAACTCCTTTGCACTTCTTACAAATGGGGAATGTACACAAATTTTACAAGATTATAAGAAATTCCGAAATTTGTATTCTTAACTTTATTTTCCACTAAGAGAGTAGAATTATAGGAAGGTACACAATTTAATTTTATCTGAGTAAATTTTAAGTAACAATAATCTACACCCAGAAAACAAAAACTGTTGGGGCAGCAGAATTTTCGGCCAACCGAATGCTAGCGGCTGTCACAACATCTACTTTCAGATGTTGCAGCATCTACTATCTGTTGTCCCAACATCTACTGTCTGACGCAGCAACATCTCTCTGATACTGTAAAAAGAATGTCAAAAATAATGCTAACGTGTAAGAGCGAGACAACAATTTACTTACATAAATTGTGCAAATGAAAAAAAATATACAAAAAAAAGTATTACGAAAAAGAGTGTAAGAAAAAGAAAGCAAATGTGTTTGATGTTGTCTTGTAAAACTAGAGAAATAATTTTATAATTTAATTTCATATATAAACACAAGACTTTTAATGCGAAATAATTCTCAATTCTTACACGAATTTGATGGGCAACATACTTTTTACTGCAAATACATATGGTGTTTTATATCCACAATTAACGCGCTTTCATAAAACGCAATATTTAATAATTTCATTCAATTCGCAGAAAATTTTAAATGTTGAAATACGTGTTTTTCGGAAATTAACAAAATATAAACTATTCCGCACAATTTGTCGAAGCATAAAACACTTCTTTTTGTTTGCAATTCATTATAGTTTAATCATAATTAGGTTTTAAAAATATTTTCTAGATGCGTAAAAAATATGCATAATAGTGATGGGTGATAGTGATGGGTGATATACTAAAGGGGATGCCACACCGGCGTCAATTGACGCTGACAAATTTTTGTTGTTTGCCAAATTAAAATTTTTGTGGTTAGGAAAAATTAAAAATGAACACTAATTGAAAGAGCGAGTGAATATTTTTTCAAAAGAGTGTTATTTTAATTGCTAAATTTGTTAAAGAAATACGTAATGTAATTAAAGGACGCTATCACAAATGAATATTTTAATGAAATATTTTATGAATCAATTTAAAACATATCGATCTTCATCGAAGAAAAAAAGAAATTGTTTGTACATATTGATTAAAATAATCTCTATGGCCCCGAAATTGTCCAAAAAAACTTCCATTACCCCCATATACATAAGCGAAATTCTCGCATACTATACATCGCATACGATAAATCGTAAGTGTAGACCACTTATAGCAACCCTTTTGTGACATAAAGATAAAAGGTGTCACGTATCAAAAAATTAAAATCCGTAAATCAGAGTAAAAATTCAAATAAATAGGGGTCAAAGGACGCCTGTGTGGCATGGGCTTAAGCCTTTAACTATTTTTCTGAATTAGTTTGCAGCCTTTGTAATGGCTGGTCAAATGTTTATTTTTGTGAATTTTGATAAAAGAAACTTAGATTAAAAGGAACTTAGATTAAAATAAAAACACAAAAGTTAAAATAAAATTGATTTGCAACGCTGTGGTCTTTTGCTTCCTGCATGGCATCACTGTTTGTTGTCACGGTTCACAAGCGAATTCAGTTGCTACACGCGAGCGTGGATTCGACGAATATTTGTTACCAGACGATTATTTGTTACCACAACCTCGCGCCAAGCGATTATTTTTTTGTGTGTAAGAATTCAAAAATTGTATATGATTAAAATTAGGAGAGATAACGTACATAAAGGATAATGAAGTTAAATTAGTAATTATTTAATTTATTTTCGAAATAAATGGTATTTAGAAAAACATTTTTAAGCTTATTAAAATAAATTTTGCATTTAGAAAAAAAACAAAAGTTTTGTAGATCTGCTAAGGAAATCTGACGACTGAATAATTGAAGCTGGAAGTTGGAGGCTGAAAATGGTAAACTTAGGCAAATTAAATTTATTATCATTTCTAGGACCGATATGTGCATTACCAGAGGTCTTTGGCATGATATACTCCTACAGCCTTTCCGTCGACGTCTTCTAATTCGTAGTAGGAGTTTCCCAGTTGCTTCGTTATTTTGGCTTTGACACCTTTAGGAGCCAACTTAGCGTTGAAATGCTTGATTAAACTACTTTGTACAAAGTTTCTTCTAACTATCTCCTGACCAAGTTTAAATTTTCTAAATCTAGATCGTAAATTGTATGTGTGTACATTTCTATCATACGCCGCTTTAGTTTTCAATTTAATTTTATCGCGTACCAGTGTCAACTCGTCTGCTCGTTCAAGTTTGGCAGTTGGCTCTGTAAGAGATTCTAAATTTTTAAGAACGACATAGTCATTTCCATGGCCAATCATGTTCTGCCCAAAAAGAGTGTAATATGGAGCTTGACCAGTTGTCTGGTGAATACTACTTCGTAAGGAACTGTTAATACTACTGAGGTAAAGATCCAAATCACGCTGATCTTTTCTTATATATGCTCGAAGCGCTTCGTTAATGGATCTGTTTACGCGTTCGGATGCGTTTGATTGTGGGGAATACACTGCAGTACAAACGTGTTTTACACCATACTTCAACAAAAAATTTTCGAAATCCTTACTTTTAAATTGAGAACCATTGTCGCTCACAATTGATTCAGGAACACCAAAACAATCGAAAATTTCACTCTTAAAAAATTCTATAATATTTTGCGAAATAAACTTTTTCAATGGTTTCAGCCAACAAAATTTTGAAAAATGATCTAACACAATGAGTATTCCAATATTGTTTTTCTTTGATCTTGGAAACGGTCCTATCAAATCGATATAAAGCCGCTGGAATGGCCTTTCCGTCTCTACCATTTTTCCCATGGGTGGTCTCAGTGTATGGGTTGGAGTTTTCGAAGTATTACATAAGTCGCAATTTGAAATATAGTCATGTACGCTGACAACTAAACCAGGCCAAAAAAATTGTCTACGCTTTCTATTTATAGTCTTAGCAATTCCGCCATGTGCAGAAGAAGGTGTATTGTGTGCTGCATAGATGACTTCGGTGCGGAGCTCGGAAGGTACAAATAATTTCCAGTCCTCGGATTCATCGCTATCGCCTCTAGAGAAGTTCATGCGCTGGTAAATGAATTTATTAATCACTCGATAATCTGGTGATTGAGACTTATCAAACTTTTCCCGCAACTGTTTGTATTCCTCGCTATCAAAATATTCGGAATTTAAATTTATAGATGGAAGTACTTCTAGCTGAACCAACTCTATTGCGACATCATCATCGAATGCACGTGAGAGAGCATCGGCAACCACATTTTCACTACCTTTCCTGTGTTCTATAGTGAAATTAAAACTTTGTATTTTAAGCGCCCATCTGGCTAATTTCCCACTCAAATCCTTATTCCCCATGAGCCATTTAAGACTTGCATGGTCGGTTATAACTTTAAATTCATGTCCTTCAATATATGGGCGATACTTTTTGATCGCTCTACGGCTAGACACTCCAGTTCATTTACGGTGTAGTTTCTTTTCGCTTTATTGAGTTTTTGCGACATGAAAGCTATGGGCCTTTCATTGCCGTCATCATCAACCTGCGCAAGCAAACCACTACACTGTGCTGACTGGCATCACATTGGACAATGAACGGCTTACCGTAATTTGGATTAGCTAGAAAAGGAGCAGATGTTAACTTCGTTTTTAAGGTTTCGAACGCAATTTCTGCTTCAGAATTCCATAAGAAGGTTTTCTTTTTCGATAGAAGTTCCGTCAGATGGAAAGTTATAGAAGCATAATCACCAATGACCAATCACCAGCCGGCCATACCCACAAATTGACGCAATTGACGCACATTCTTTGGAACTGGATATTCTGATATCGCACGCACTTTTTCGGGGTCTACCTTCAGCGAACCTTTGCCTACCACATATCCAAGATAATTGACTTGACTAAGACCAAATTGACTCTTTTTGATATTCATAGTAAGACCTGCTCTTCGCAGATTAGAAGCAACTTCCAACAAGTGACTTATGTGTTGATCAAGGGACTGAGAAACTACTAGCAGATCGTCTAAGTAAACAAAGACAAACGACTTCAGATTATAAGGAATCACCTTATCCATAAGGCGGCACATAGATTGTGGCGCATTGCATTCCAAAAGAAATACGGGTAAATTGATACAACGGCCTATTAGGTATAGTAAATGCTGTCTTTTGGCGTGGCTGTTTGTCGAGATTTATTTGCCAAAAGGCGTCTTTGAGATCGATTTTTGAAATGCAATGAACTGTAGGAAGACGAGAGATAAAACCATCTATATTGGGAATAGGATTGGCATCTTTAACTGTAACCATATTTAGTTTTCTAGAATCCAAACAGAATCTGACTTTCCCCACGGAGATCCTGCTGATTCCTCTATTACTCCTAGACTAATCATCCTATCAATTTCTTGACATAAAACTTTTTCAACTGCTGGGGATATAGGATATTGCCGTTGTTTGATTGGGGAAACATTTCCTGTGTCAATTGTATGTTCTATCAAATTGGTTAACCCGAGACCTTCGTTTTCATAGGACGGAAACGCGGTTATGGCTGAGACGAGTTTACGACGATCAACAATGGAAAGTGGAAGAAAGTCCGGATCCGAACCTTCGCTTTCATGAATTAATTCACTTATACAATTCTTCGTTGATACCGATATACCAAATTTTTGCCAAAAGTCCATACCACAGATTATATTTTGTTTTATCGACGGAATAACCAGAAAATTTATCACTTTCGTTTGATCTTCAAAAACGACAGCAATATCAATAGAGCCAGAAATTAACTGTTTTTGACAATCAGCGGTTTTCACACTACTAGTACCCTTACAAAAAGATTTGTTGTCATTCATGATTTCCATCGCCAGTTTATCACCAATGCAACTTCTATTCGCGCCACTGTCAACAAAGTATTGCTGTGTACCATAATAAAGCGCTTCTGCTTTGTATACTCGACTGTTGTGTCTACTTGATGGAAGACGCAGCACTTTATTGTTGTGAACCATAATAGGGCTATTAATTTTTCGCCAAAAATTGCGCCCAGTGTAGAGCGTCTATGTAATTTTGTGTCGACACTGTCTAAAAATATCCGGGATCTAATTTTGTTAAAATTCGCTAAGCGAATGTGGTACGGTCTAAGCAATGGGTGAAGTCTAGTCTCAGAAGAAGAAGGCTGAATGTTTGTATTACTAGATGAATTTATTTCCGAGGATTCTGCGAGTGATGTGGATGACCGCCGTTTGATTTACGGACATCCGGTTTGGAGTTTTCCGTTTTTACTGAACATTTGGGACAATTAGGCTTATAAGTGTCTATGGCTCCACACCCATAGCAAAAAATTCGTTTCGGGTTGAAACAATCATGGTAACCATGACCAAGCTCGTCACAATTCCAACATTTTAATACGCCGCGTTCTAATGCATCTATTTCGTTGTTGGAATCACCATCGTTCTCAACCTGCGAATCTTTATTATACAATTCAGAAATTTGTTTTCGAGGGAGAAAATTACGAGATCCATAACCGCTATGAAATTCTTTAACAAATTTTTCATGCTTTCTGACTTCTTTTCGAAGTTCCGAAATGTTGGAGATTTGTAAATGTAAAAGTTCGTGACGTAAATCGGGTTTTAAGTTACGTAATAGAGTTTCAATCAGTTCAACATCACTCATGGGAGATCTAAGCTTGTCGCATAAAAGCATAATGGTGTCTAGAAATTCGTCAATATGTCATCTTTGAAGTCGAAATCTGTCGAATACTCTTTATACTGTCTGCGAAGAGCATTACACAGATCGAACCATTCCAGGTTATCAGCTTGACGGTGGTAACGCCAAAACCATTGTTTTGCCTTACCCTCAAACAAGGAATGAGCATGTTGAAAAAGGATATTAAAATTGCCATTCAAATTATTTGAAGTGAGCGTATTTATTCGATAAATAAATTCATCAACGGAGATGTCCCCTGATGAACCTCTAAACTTTATGTGCCAATTTTTAATTATGTTCGAGATTTTCTCATTTGTGAGAGAATCTCTTGCAAAATTAGAATGTCTAATATTCTGTGAATTGTGTGTATTACGAGCAGAGTTTCGCTTTGGATTTTCAGGATTTTCATAAGGCATCGCGCGTGGCCAAATATCTGAACCTGGAGAATTACGTGAATTTGGTGGATTTCGTGAACTTCTTAAATTATGCGAATCTGGAAGATTTTGTGATGTTGGTGGAGGAATCGCATTCACATTCAACCTTTGGAACAAAGCCTGAATTTTTTGCGAAACGCTTTCAGCTATTTCACTGCGAAAATCTTGGACAGAATCGGAAATAAGTTTTTTTATTCGGCGTTCCGACAATTTATTATTAACCTGAGAATTCCCTAAAGTATTTCTTCTGTTCATAGGACTTTGAACAGGAGACTGTAATAGTTGTTCATCCTCCATATTTTCAAATATTCGATTTTGGGTGTTTGACCTTGTATTGTAACGATTTCGTGGAACTGCTCCTCGGCCTTTCCCTGAAGTACCGGGATTAATGTTGAGTGGTGCATTTTGAATGTTCACATTGAACTGAATACCCCGAAGTTCGATTACTGTGCAAACTCGGCGACATATCGGACAACTTTCTTTTGATTCTAACCATGTTCGTATACAACGGTCATGGAAATGATGACCACAAGGAGTTTCCGCTGAACATTCGAAATTTAACAAACTTTCGCCACAAATTGTGCAAATTTCCGAATTAGCGGAATCAATATTTATTAAAGCCGCTTCGTTTTCAGGACTTCGGGTCAAACCCATTTTAACTTACTTAAAAAAAATTTAAAAAAATTTGAAAGTGTAAATTCAACAAACTTTAGTAAGTTTAAAAAAAAAACTTTTATAATTTGGTATAACACATTACTAGGTAAACACTTACACGGGTTGAAATGAAGAAAAAAAATGTATTTATTTATTGGTTTCTCATGACATTGCGTTTATGTGTAAAATTTATTGATGTTGTTGTACGGTAGGTTCTATTGAGAAAAAAAATTAAGATGAAATTGCTGTGGAGTCAATTTTCGCATGTGAGTAAATCTTCGAAATTATCCAAAAAAAAAAATCTCGAACACAAAAAAAAATTTCACGAGTATATAGCGTTGAAGATGCAAAAGGGTAAAATAATTCACTACAGTAAACTATCAATATCCACTAAAGACATTCTTGAACAACAAAAAAAAATCTGTATTGATTTGTTTATCTAGCGGTCAGAGTTCTATACTAACAAAATCTCTGTGATCCAGGAAGCTAAACAAATTGACAAAAATCAACAAAAATAAATTTAATAAACATAGTCGCTTGACTTTCGATAGGAGGATACGCGTAAGAGAATTTAAAAAATCTTTAATTACTTTAGCTTGGTCGTGTTGGCCTAATCGCGTTAACCCCACGTTGGGCGCCATTAATTATGTAACAAAACCTAAACCATTTACATAGAAATGTATCATGGGACATGTCTTTGAAGCGGACTCTGCATACCTTGCTGTACTACGACCGTGCTCAGGGAAATTGGGTGTGGGGTTGCTTCGCAAACACATTGCAAGATTAAGTCACTATACTAAAATGTATGCAGATAGTTGATGGAATACAAAAAAATAGCCGAATTTTTAAAATTGTTCGAAAGAAAGAAAACTACGTTGTGAAAGAAACCAGATGAAGCTATAAACTATTGGTTTACCATAACGCTAGTCACTGAGTAACCTTTGAGTTGAAGGAAATAAGGTGTCACATCTCCTTCTAGGTTGTGAGGAGTAAAGTCTTGCCATCGTTTTCCACCCACATCCGACGGCAGCACCAGCTATTTTTCTTTTCTTTTCTTATCTTTATAATTGATACTTTTCTTTTTACTTTTGAATTTTTGTTATTATACTTTTGTATAACTCGGTGCTTGAACCGAGATATACCTTAACTGAACTGGGTTCCAACAAACACAAATTGAATAACTAGGTGCTTGAACCTAGATATTCTTTCCCTTGAAATAATGTATTCAACGTGGAAGTGGTTGTTGTCCAATTGAATTGGATTTGCCGTTAATCGGCCCTTTTATTGATTTTCATTTTAATATTAACATAAATTTTGATTTTAGTATATCCACGAAATGTGCACATATGCCAACAATACAGACTGCAGCATAAGCATTTAGCGACACATTGCAGTAGCGTGAAATGTGATCGCCACAGTGCAATGCTCTGTGACTTTAGCCAAGGCTAAAAGTGTTGTTGTCATAAGCGCGCATTTTCGCAAATATGCAATGTTGGGATTATACATTCTCCCCGGCGTTGAACAGTTGTTCAACAAACGCTGATCTTATCTGATGTCTCGTGTGGGTGCTCATGAACTTGATGTTGAAATTGAATGTCATCAGCAAGATTTGGTTGGTGGACATTTGTTCTTGGCCTGGGTTGTGGTGTGCTGCCGATATCGATGCGGTGGAGTATAGCCAAACTCCTTGCCCTCCATATGGTATAAACGATGCCCACGGCAGCTAAGATGAGTGCCGTATAACCCACAGCGAAATGGTGAGTTTTGAAAATTTGGATTTGCTTTGGAAGATTGGTTTGATGTGCAAGTGTGGTTTGTAAGTAGCTCAGATTTTTTAGTTGATTGCCATAATGATAACTATCTGTTTCGTCCAAGATTGGCTGCAATTGGGTTGGCTTTGTGACGTCGCTTAAATTGCCGATGCTTGTATACGAAAACTGAGCACTGCTAGTGTGAGACTGGTGTCCTTGGATTAGGATGTTATTATGTTTAATAACGCATTGTGGTTGCAACTTGAGTATACCAGAGCCCTTGAGGATAAGTTGATGTACATCCCGTTCACAGACTGCATTTAACCTGGTGGGATTCCTTAACGTATACATCCAATGATTTTTATTTTCCATTTGAGTCCATGTTTCATTCCTTATTATTTTTTGCAGATCACAATTATCGCGTGGCTCATTATTGAATAGATGTATCTCGCATGAACAGATCTCGGCACCTTTGTTGTATCTTGATTGTATTTTGTAACAAAAGTACGTATCCATACTCATCAGCGTACAAGATTGAAGAAGTTGGGCAGTCATTGGAAAATATTGGTCCCTGTGTGTATTGACTGCGATGATCTCGTTACAGGGTTTGACCGAAACCATACTATTGTTCACTACTGTAGGTATCGGGAACATCTTGTACAACTCGAAACGCTCTTCGTTGCATAGCGGTATTGTTACTCGAAATACTATATGGTTTTCAGTTACTCCTCCTTGGATCGTCATGATCTGATACAAATGTAAAGAGTCAGCTGGTAGTCGGAGAAGTGGTGGTAGGTGATTGCGTATTCTCACCAACTCTTCTTGCAATTGCTGTGGTGATAGCACACTTGGACTGATCTTGCCATGATGAGTGTCAGCGAGAACGTCCAATATTGAGGCTTGTATTCGTTGCAAATTTGAAGACATTATCGTGAGCTGGAGTGATAGCGAGATAAACCTTTCAAATATTGCGTGTTGAGAAGTTTCGCCATGGATTCTGTTTATGATTTCTGTAATCTGGTTGTCAAGGTGATTGAATTTGGTTTGAATTGACAATTGATCGCCTTTGATAATGTTGATGGTCGAATCAATTGCTGACGTTTGATTTTTCAGTAACTGTTGAAGGTAGCTTTCGTTCTCCTTGACCATGTCGATCGTATCTGATAGTTGGTCAGCGTATTTTGAGTCAAGGATTCCAAATAACGAATTGGCTATGTTTCCCACCAAGTCTATTGCTCCTCTTTTTTCCCGCTTCGCTGTTAGAAAACTATTGTCCAGCTTCAGTTGATCTCTCACATGTTCAAGGTGGGTTACCACATTCGTGCAAGTACTTTTTTGATTTATTTCTAGGCACAAATGTCGTAGAGCCGCTGTGCCATTGGAAAATGCTAATAGTTCATTCCAATATGGGCCTAATTCGTAGTACATAATCAACTTCCATTCTGAGCGAGATATTAATGCTGAACCGATGCCTTCGAAATGTATACCAGGTTCAGGTTTGAATTCGAGGTTTTCAATATTTTTTGCCATTATAATTGGCAATGCCAGCATGAGCACTAGGAGTCCGGTAGTTAAGTTGAACGATGAGGTTTTCCGCCTTTTGCGTACTGTTTCTTCTGACTGATGTGGGCGATTGTCGTTGAGTCTGATGGGAGTAGTCCGAGGTTGTGCTGATGTTTTTGCATTGTTGTCTTCCTCATGTTCATTGACTGGTAATGGTGCCAGTCTATGAATTGCCCTTCGTGAGACGTTTTTTGCTGTACGAACGTCGGCAACTCTGACATGACCATCCGCACCTCGAATTACATTAATTACTCGTCCCAATGGCCACTTTAATGGAGGCAGGTTGTCTTCCTTTATTAGAACCATTGTTCCTGGCTTGACATTTTGTGATTCTTCCTTCCATTTGTAGCGGTGCTGTAAGGTATTCAAATATTCCATGGACCATCTCCTCCAAAATTCCGTTCTGAGCTGCATCACAAGCTTCCACCTCGTGGGGAGTTTAATGTTCGGTTGTTGCGCATGACTATCTATTGAAGATGTTAATGGCTCACCGATGAGGAAGTGACCAGGTGTGAGCACTTGGAGGTCATTTGGGTCAGACGACATGGGCGTGAGAGGTCTGGAGTTTAAAATGCCTTCTGCTTCGGCAAGAACTGTCCCCATTTCTTCGTAAGTAAGATTAGCTGATGCCAAAGATTTTTGTAGCAATCCCTTTGCTGACTTTACTGCCGCTTCCCATAACCCACCAAAGTGTGGTGCTCGTGGTGGAATAAACGCGAATTCGATGTCCCTTTTGCTGCATTCGTTGACAATTTTCTCTGTTGCATGGTCATCGTGAATTATGTGGTGAATTTCCTTCAACTGGTTCTTCGCTCCCACAAAATTGGTGGCATTGTCGCAGTATAGGGTCTTGCAATGTCCACGGCGAGCAATGAAACGTTTAAGAGCTCCTATGAAGGCTTCAGTTGTCAGATCACTTACTAGCTCCATGTGCACGGCCTTGGTGGCAAAACAGCAAAATACGGCTACATATGCTTTCATCGGTTGTTTTCCTCGGATTTTGAAATGTGTCCACACAGGGCCAAAGAAGTCCACTCCCGAGATGACAAACGGTCTGGCTGGTTG
This sequence comes from Heteromyza rotundicornis, assembly GCA_951394025.1. Lineage (NCBI taxonomy): Eukaryota > Metazoa > Arthropoda > Insecta > Diptera > Heleomyzidae > Heteromyza > Heteromyza rotundicornis. Next base: position 30,474,513 of record OX596012.1, read on the forward strand.
TACCCTTGTTTCTGGTAAATTACCCATCACTTGGTTTAGCAACTTTGGTCGCGCTCGGAAGCATTGAACGCAATTTTGAGTGACGGAGCGAGCCAAGGTTTTTATTTTGATTGGCCAAAATCTTTGTCTCACGATCGCTGTGAGTGTTTGAGGACCAGCATGCAGGTGCTCCCTATGCAAATCAGTCATTAGCAGTTTTGTCCATGGATGGGCGTACGGCAACAACATTTGGTGTTTTGCATCAAAACTAAGGCTGGAAGCTTCTAAGCGACCCCCAACCCTTAAAATGCCTTGGGCATCTATGAATGGCGATAGATTACTGATGGGGCTTCCATTGTTCACACTTGAATGACGCTTCAAATGTTTAATGTCATCAGCAAAGGCATCCTGTTGTAAATATTTGACAATGTGTATCAATGACTCCTCTACTTCTGCTGTGGTTGGTGCAGTTTCGACGTGAGAAGCATCGCGTTTGAAGTGTTTCACGCCGCGAATCACATATGTTATTATTCTTTGGAGCCGTCGAAATGAATTTTTGTGGTTTATTTTTTCAAATATGTCTTTGGATTGGCGGTTTTCAACAGATACAGATGTAGATGATGCAGCTGCAGTTGTCTGCTGCATCACTTCTAAGATACATTGGTCACTAGGAGGTTGGAGTGGCCCATTTGTCGCAGTTTTGTGTAGGCATGTAGGTTGCAATGCTGTAGTTGACGTTTTCTGTTGCCTAACTTCCAAAAGGCATTGGTCACGAGGAGGTTGGAGTGGCCAACTTGTCACAGCTTTGTATAGGTATCTTGGACCGAATAGCCAAAACATATTGTCCACTAGCTTGGCTGGTTGTAAACCTCTTGATATGAGGTCGGCTGGATTGTCTTGAGATGGTACATGGCGCCATTGTTGTGGAGTAGTCACCTGCTGAATTGCGGATATCCGATTGGCAATGAAGGTGTGATAATTCGATGACTTCGCGTGGATCCATCCCAACACTGCCGTGGAATCGGTCCAAAAATATGTGGTCACTCCTTTGTATATCGCACTATCGTTGAGCTTCAGCATCAGGTCTACTGCGAGTTTTGCAGCGCATAACTCTAATCTTGGCAACGTTATTTGCTTTGTGGGGGCAACACGTGATTTTGCACAAAGAAACCGAATTATCACGATATCGTGAGCTTGCGTCGTCCTCATGTAAGCCACGGCTCCGTAAGCGTGCTCTGATGCATCGGCAAAAATATGGACTTGTGGATTGTTGGGCTTGGTGTGGCCAAAGACATGTCGAGGTACGCTGATATTTTGTAACAGTAGTAAGTCTTTCTTGAAGGCCAACCAGGTGTTGTGCAATGGAGATGGGAGTTCCGTATCCCAGTCGATTTTTAGTTTCCATAGTTCTTGCAGAAATATTTTCGCAGTAGTCGTGACTGGAGCGATGAAACCAAGGGGATCAAAAATTCTGGATATATCGGCTAACGCTGTACGTTTGGTGATCTTCCCAGTACTTATTTCTCCAATTTTGATTTTAAAATCGTCGTTCGAGGGATTCCATGTCAATCCCATTGTCTTGATGGTGTCGTTGTGCGTCTCCCCGATTTCCACTTTGACTTCGCGATCGGCTAGTGGGATGTCTTCAAGTAACTTTGGGTGGTTCGCGCACCACTTTCTCAACTTGAAACCTGCAGACTGTAACATGAAGCGTAGTTGTTGCTGCATTTCACGTGCAGTGAGTAGATGATCAGATCCACTCAGCACGTCGTCGACATAAAAATTTGATTTCACAATATCCGCCGCGAATTTATATTTGTCGGCTTGACCCTCAGCCAACGCTTGAAGTGTGCGTATAGCCAAGTAGGGTGCAGATGTTGTGCCATATGTTATTGTTGGTCTTCTCGCCACCAAATGAGCTGGAACCTTTGATCGTCTTTATCTAACTTTACTTGTCGGTACATTTTTTCAATATCTGCTGTAAAGACAAATCGAGGGAGACGAAAGCGAATTAAAATGGTAACGACATATTCTTGGATGGTGGGTCCTGTGGCCAGAAGATTGTTCAACGATACGTTGGTTGAAGTTTTAGCTGAAGCATCGAAAACAACTCTTAGTTTTGTTGTGGAGCTGTCTGGCTTGAACACTGCATGATGTGGCAGAAAATAATTTGGCCCCTTCACATTTGTGGCATCGATCTCTTCCATGTGACCAAGCTGCACATACTCACGCATGAAGGCTGTGTATAGGGATCTAAATTCAGGATTTTTGGTCATTTTCCTTTCGATAGCCATAAAGCGCTGCAGAGCTATATCCCTTGACTCTCCAAGTTGATCCGGACTGAGTTGAAATGGCAATTTTACTATGAATCGCCCGGTGCTGTCTCGATGAACATTCTGCAGAAAATGTTCTTCACAACGACGTTCGGCAGATGTGAAGTTGTTTTTGCGTGTGTCACATGCTTCAAGTAGCCAAAATTTTTCGAGTGTTGTATTAAGGGAATCATCCTCAGTGGAGATTCCGCAGGTGATAGCTGCATTGGGAATGTCTTGATTGTTGTATTCACCCCCAGCTATCCAGCCGAACCGTGTATTCTGTAATATCGGCTGTCCAACTCCAATTGTTAGTTGGCCAGTGCCTAACGATGAATAGAAGATCCCGGCTCCGAGAAGAAGATCGATTTCCTTGGACTCGTGGAACTTCGGGTCGGCTAAGTGGATACCATCAGGGATGTTCCAATTATTGATGTTGATAGTTTTTGATGGTTGTCTTGAAACAATTTCTGGCAAAACGTGAGCTTCAAGTCGGCTCGTGAAATCGGTCACATTTGAATGGAGTTGCAGATTAACTCTTTCGGCGGTACGGCTTTTTACCTGGCCGATGCCCTCGACTCCAATGAGGCATGGAACCCTTTGTAGTCCTAATTTGTTCACAAATCGTTTTGTGATGAAGTTGGTTTGTGAACCGCTGTCCAACATAGCTCGACAATGAATTCGTTGGCCCCAATTATTTGTAACGGACACGATGGCTGTGCTAAGCAATGTGGTTTTTGACAGTCTTACACTTTCTCCAACAGCTGGAAGTGACACTGGAACATCATTGGCTCTTGATGGGGCATCGGGTGATGTCGCTGCTACCTTGATGACCTGTTTGTTTGCATTGCTTGTTGATGGTGCATCGTGTGACGTCACTGCTACCTTGACGAATGATTTGTTTGCATTGCTTGTTGATGGTCGGCTTTCTTTGTTGGCATGTTCCTTTTCTCCCAAATGCAACAATGTGTTATGTTTTTTGTTGCACTTGGTGCAGCCTCGGGACGGACAATCCTTTGAGGTGTGACTGCTTTTGAGACAATTGAAGCATATTTTTTGCATTTTAGCCCAGTTTAGTCGATCTTTCGCCGACACTTTCAGGAACTCCTTGCAAAAGTATAGGGGGTGATTTTTACCGGTACAATAACTGCAGGTTGCAAATGCTGCTACCGTTGTTGCTTCCCTATATGTGTTTGTTGTGGCCTTTGGAGTGTTTGTCCGTTCTCGACCACCGAGGACCTCCAGGGATTGGAAACGATTTTCAATGAAGTCCAATAAGCTTTTCATTGATTGTAGCTCTTTGGGATTCTTCAATGACTGTTCATAAAGAATGTGGCTCTGCCGATCTAGTTTTTTGATTAACAAATGCAGCAGTAGTGGATCCCAAGATACCGTCGATATTTCAAGATTCTCCAATGCTAACAGACTTTCACGAATGACGTCGTGTAAGCCTTTTAGAGCAGTTGAAGAAGTTGACTCAGCTGACATTTTTGGATGTCCTGTCAATCTCTCTATCAACGTTGATGCCAGCAATCTTCTATTTTGGTATCTGTCCTGCAGCAGCTTCCAAGCCGTCTCGTAGTTCTCTTTGGTTAGAGCTAGATGCCTTATCACTCGCTCAGCTTCACCGGTCAAATTGGCCTTCAAATACCACAGCTTTTGTACTGCTGCTATTGGCGATTTGTGCACCATTTCGCTGAAGATGTCGAAAAACTGGTTCCACTGCAGATAGTCACCATTGAACATCGGAATAGTTATTTGTGGCAACCGGAAAGATGGTGGTGCAGCTGGCGGTGGAGCTTCTTTAGAGTGGCCTTCTCGGGAGTGGACTTCTTCTGCCAGAGTCTGCAACTCGATCATCTTGTGGTGGACCTGTTGTTCCATGTCAAGGTATGCATTGAAATCATATCCTTCATCTTCTGGTGATGAAGCCTCCTCCCATAATCTGTAGTTCGTGTTCTCAACTTCGCTCCATAGTCGCTGCAGTCTTGCAATATTTCCCTCGAAATATTGCCGTGATTGATCCTTTCCGCTTTCGATACCGGCTAACAGGCGTTTCATGGATGCCATTAATGCTTGTTGCTTGCGCAGCACTGACGCCACTCCATAGTGTACGGTTTTTTTAGAATGAGCACCTTCCTTTTGCTCTACACTGCCATCATCCTTAGCCCTGGGCGCAACGGCAGGCTTTATATTAAATGCCTTAATGCACTCTTGAATGTCCTCCATGACTTTGTTATATGTTTCGCCCAGTGACGCATGAATATCCTTTTCGAAATACTGGTGATCTGCGGGTGTGGCTGGATCTCTGCGAATTTGGTTGTCAGCTCTTTGAAATATTGTCCACAAATCTTGCAGTTCTGTTGCCTTCCTGTTAAGGTACTCTAAAGTTTTTCTATCTTTAGACGTCTTTTTATAGTTGCTGATGATCCTCTGTATGTTGGTGGCATTTTCATCCTGCTGATTTATTAGGTCGTCCAGATTACTCATAATGTATTGGTTTGATTCGACTGGGTGTTATTGGGGTTATCTAGCTGCGTGCTGTCACGGGAGAACCTTGCTTAGCTGATTTGTTTACTCGCTGGAGATTAGTAGGCTCACACAGGTGTGCTTTTGCCTTTGAGTCCTTTGTGTGCGCCACAAAGGTACTTTGGAATTTGGATTTAAGGACGAACAGTCGCCACAGCGGTACATAAACCGAGTGCCGTTGCTGTATCCTTTTGCGTTACCAAACTGGTGCTTTACACCAAATTCAAACTGGTGCTTCTCACCAAATTTTGTGGTATTTTAAATTACAGACAAACAGTCGCAACAGCGGTACATAAACCGAGTTGTGTTTGGTTGCTGCGTCCTTTGTCGGGGTCACCAAAATGTATAGTTCGGTGCTTGAACCGAGATATACCTTAACTGAACTGGGTTCCAACAAACACAAATTGAATAACTAGGTGCTTGAACCTAGATATTCTTTCCCTTGAAATAATGTATTCAACGTGGAAGTGGTTGTTGTCCAATTGAATTGGATTTGCCGTTAATCGGCCCTTTTATTGATTTTCATTTTAATATTAACATAAATTTTGATTTTAGTATATCCACGAAATGTGCACATATGCCAACAATACAGACTGCAGCATAAGCATTTAGCGACACATTGCAGTAGCGTGAAATGTGATCGCCACAGTGCAATGCTCTGTGACTTTAGCCAAGGCTAAAAGTGTTGTTGTCATAAGCGCGCATTTTCGCAAATATGCAATGTTGGGATTATACAACTTTTATTTTTTTTATTATCCGAACTCTCCATTTATTCTGGCTCCTGAATTCCCGGCCAACAGAATAAATTAAACTTACGATCTCAAAACGATAGTATTAAGTAAAATGTCCGTGTGGCACCTACACGGTAGGTTTAGATTTCCCGAGTACTGGCAACACCGGTCACACTAAGTGTGGTGAGTGGTGAAAGTACAAGTTTCGAACGGCGCAGGAGTTTGCGCTGAGGTTAGTTAGAAATTCAGAAATCAGAAAAGGTCAGTTCTTTGCCAGCGGTCAAACCGATAAGTCGCACCTCGACTAAACCAAGAAAACGGCACACCGAGATTCGGTGATAATTCGACAGCGGCATTGGGTGAGTGTTCGATATTGAGTAGGCAAGCCTGAGTAGAAATAGCGTAGAATTGTCCCCTCTCACCAGCGCATTTATCGCTCGTGATGCATAGCTTCCCTATAGTAGATTTAGTTTAGTTCTCTTGTCAGCGCACTTATTGCTCGTGGCACATAGCTCCCGTAAAAGACATAGCATAGGATTTTTTTACTCTCACCAGCGCGTTCATCGCTCGTGATGCATACCTCCCACATAGTAGACCTAGTTTAGTTTTCTCTTGTCAGCGCGCACTTATTGCTCGTGGCACATAGCTTTCCGTAAGGTCATAGCGTAGAATTGCCCCTCTCTTACCAGCGCATTTATCGCTCGTGATGCATAGCTCCCGCATAGTAGACCTAGTTTAGTTTTCTCATAGCGTAGAATTGCCCCCTCTCTCACCAGCGCATTTATCGCTCGTGATGCATAGCTTCCGTATAGTAGATTTAGTTTAGTTTTCTCTAGTCAGCGCACTTATTGCTCGTGGCACATAGCTTTCCGTAAAAGACATAGCATAGGATTATTTTTACTCTCACCAGCGCGTTCATCGCTCGTAATGCATAGCTCCCGCATAGTAGACCTAGTTTAGTTTTCTCATAGCGTAGAATTGCTCCCTCTCTCACCAGCGCATTTATCGCTCGTGATGCCTAGCTCCCGCATAGTAGACCTAGTTTAGTTTTCTCATAGCGTAGAATTGCCCCTCTCTCACCAGCGCATTTATCGCTCGTGATGCATAGCTTCCGTATAGTAGATTTAGTTTAGTTTTCTCTAGTCAGCGCACTTATTGCTCGTGGCACATAGCTTTCCGTAAAAGACATAGCATAGGATTATTTTTACTCTCACCAGCGCGTTCATCGCTCGTAATGCATAGCTCCCGCATAGTAGACCTAGTTTAGTTTTCTCATAGCGTAGAATTGCTCCCTCTCTCACCAGCGCATTTATCGCTCGTGATGCCTAGCTCCCGCATAGTAGACCTAGTTTAGTTTTCTCATAGCGTAGAATTGCCCCTCTCTCACCAGCGCATTTATCGCTCGTGATGCATAGCTTCCGTATAGTAGATTTAGTTTAGTTTTCTCTAGTCAGCGCACTTATTGCTCGTGGCACATAGCTTTCCGTAAAAGACATAGCATAGGATTATTTTTACTCTCACCAGCGCGTTCATCGCTCGTAATGCATAGCTCCCGTATAGTAGATTTAGGTTAGTTCTCTTGTCAGCGCACTTATTGCTCGTGGCACATAGCTCCCGTAAAAGACATAGCATAGGATTTTTTTACTCTCACCAGCGCGTTCATCGCTCGTGATGCATAGCTCCCGCATAGTAGACCTAGTTTAGTTTTCTCTTGTCAGCGCGCACTAATTGCTCGTGACACATAGCTCTCCGTAGAGGACATAGCATAGGATTTTCCCTTCTCACCAGCGGCTTCATCGCTTGTGATGCATAGCTCCCGCATAGTAGACCTAGTTTAGTTTTCTCTTGTCAGCGCACTTATTGCTCGTGGCACATAGTTCTCCGTAGAGGACATAGCATAGGATTTTCCCCTCTCACCAGCGCATTTATCGCTCTTGAGGTAGAGCTCCCGCATAGTAGACCTAGTTTAGTTTTCTCTTGTCAGCGCACTTATTGCTAGTGGCACATAGCTCTCCGTAGAGGACATATCATAGGATTTTCCCCTCTCACCAGCGCATTTATCGCTCGTGATGTATAGCTCCCGCATAGTAGACCTAGCTTAGTTTTCTCTTGCCAGCGCACTTATTTCCCGTGGCGTACAGCTTTCTTGTAGTGGGAACGCCATACCAACGATCCGTCCCATTTATCGACCCTCTCCCCTCATAATCCCTTTCCCCTGTAACACTTCTGTTAGCTCTTCTCCTGCGCACGGACGCATGGTTGCAACCCTCCCCTCTCGTTTGATTCTCCTCTGACTGGTGAAACGGACCCCCAACAGTCGCACCGCGGCCAGTACTCTGGGTAGGCAGGCGATCTTGAACGTGAAGGGAGCAGAAGAATTATAATAGATAATAAACTCAAGAAAATATAATTAATTAATATAAATAATTAGATGTACATTAATTAAGAAATGAATTAAAAAAATTAAATTAATTAAAGTGAATTTCCAATGAATTAAAAAATTAAACTAAATAAAGTGAATTTCCAAGTTAAATCCTGTTTACAATCAATCTGACGGAATTTTTGCCATCGCGCGGTCCCAAAACATACAAATTTTTGCAACGAACCTTGGACGCCGACGGCTTCACCCCGGCTCCAAAATTACCTCGTTACAATGGCGCCCGAGCAGGGACCCTGGCGCATAAGTCCTTAAAACGGAAACAAAATTTCGGTTAGAAACAAAAAAAAAAAAAACAGGATTTAATTTTTAAAAAATCATAAATCGGGGAAAAAAAAATGAATTCAAATTAAATTCTACGAACACAGTGCGAAAAGACAAGGAAAATTTAACAGTTAATTCCATGTAGAAACGAAAACCACGTTAAAAAGCAAAAGCGCCGGTGCATAGTGCAAGTCCGTTAACGCGAAACGGGAAATACGGGACCGTACCGCGAATCAAGTGCTTTGAAATCGAACCAAGTGACGCGCGAAATAAATCCGTTGAACAACGAAAACGGTAAATCGGCCAAGCCGAGAAGTACCGCGTGGCGACAAGCAGGCACCGACAACTAACGGGCCAAGTGACGCGACTAGCGACGAAAGTGTTTGAAAAGGAAAAAATATCCAAGTATTAGATTATTTTAAATTTTTAGAAAAGCGATTGGAAATAGTGCTGAAGAAATAAATTTGGGAAAAAAAAAATTATTCATCGTAAAAGTTCACGATTACGAAATAAAATGAGAGAATCTATGAATTCAAAATTTTGTGCGATTTAGAAATAACCGTGAGAATTCAGTGATTACAATCATAAACCAACTTAGTGTAATCAACGAAAATCGAAGAGTGACCGTTAGCCACGGAACAAAGTGAAAAGTGAAAAGGCCACCTTACTATATCCCCGCCACGAGGCTAGTTATTGTGCATTAACGCGGCCATGGAAGGCAAGGTGTATACCAGTTGGGAGTATAGCCTCAACCAGGCCGACCTGGTAGCTTACGCGAACGAATTTGAACTTGATCCCTCCGGTACGGTGAGTGTGCAGAGATTCGCCGCGTTCATCGGCGAATCCGATCACACCCCCGAAAGGGTGCAGCGATTCCTTATGCTACAAGAAAAACACAAACGCGTGTTGGCAGTCGCGACCGAGAAAATCATCGATAGTGCGGGTAGTGACACCCTCGGTTCAGGGTCAGATGACAGTGTGAATAAAGAGCGCAAATTTGCGCCAACTAGTGAAAGTAACGCCGAAATCGACGACAAAGCCGCAACTGGCGGGGCCCTGCCTACAATTATCGTACAGCCCGCTTCGCCGTTGCCATCGCCAAACAATCCCGGCCCACAGCGGGCCCTGAGAACAACATCAGCAGACCAGCGGCGCCCACTGCCACAATGGGTGTTACACCGGCTGAGATACCAGAGGCTGGCCACCAATCAACAGCAACTACAGACAGCACGACCCAACCCTCACACCATTTCACCAGCAACCAGGTAAGACCACCCGCCACAGGCGCGGGGGTCATGGACAAGGTACGTAAATGGTTTTGTTACTATGATGGGGGGCCCGACCCACTCGCGTTTATCGAGCGGGCGGAAGAGCTGTGCGCTATGGACGGGCTAAAAGTGGACCTATTGCCACGATTCTTGCCCGAAGTGCTAAGGGGCAAAGCGCTCGTCTGGTTCCGGACCTGTAACCGGCAGTGGGAAACTTGGGCATTATTTAAGAAAGATTTCCTCACCTTTTTCTTGCCGGCTCGCTACTACGAGCGTATTGACGACACTATTCGAGGCCGTTTTCAACAGGGCCACGAATCCTTCAGCGACTACGCGCTTTCCCTCCTCTACTTGATGCGTCAAGGGACGTGCAATGAGGAGCAACGCCTCGAGCGCGTGTTTCGAAACGCCCGCCCCGAGTACCACTGGTACATTCGGCGCAAAGATTTTAGCACCCTCGCCGAGCTTTTTGCCTTGGCTCAAGATATGGAATGTATCCAGGAGCGGGAGTCAGGCAGAGCTGCTTCACCACAAAGGGGTGGCGTATCGTTGCCACCATCTGGGGGTGGCGACCAACATCGTTTATTTACTCAGCCACTGCAAGCCATAACCGACGCCTCGGTCTCAGCTCAGGACGATCGCATTGACCCTCGGGGTTGTCGCCGATGTGGGCAGAGCGGACATTTTATACGAAATTGTACAAACCGCCAGGTAGATTTTTGTTGGCAGTGCGGTCGACGCGGCCGCAAGACCATCGAGTGTTGCCGCCAGCCGGGAAACGCCAGCGGAGGCCACCCCGATCGAGGGGGGGTGGTGGCTCCGGCGCTCCACCCTCAACACCAGTAATATTTGAACACGACGCCAGGCACATCCTCGCCCACGCAATCGTGGGGGGACAGCAGGTGCAGGCTATCGTCGACACGGGGGCGACGCGAAGTTTTATCAGCGGGGCGTTTGCTCACAAAATTCGACAAAAGAGTAGAACAGAAACTTTTAATGGGAAGGTTAAACTGGCAGATGGGTCCAGTCGTAGCTTAGATCAGGTCGTCGAAGCGCGAGTCAAGCTGGGCAATAGAAATGTTTTGCTCAAATTTATCGTCATGCCCGACGCATACGAGGACGTCGTTCTGGGGCTAGATTTCCTTGTTTTCACAGAGGCGAGTTTCACCTGCGCTGGTGCAACAACAAGTCAGCAGGAGAAAATCGATAAATTTCTGCGGGCAGAGTTGCCCCTCTTCACCGACTTAAAAGGGCCCACGAACATCACTGAACATCGCATCGTCTTGGCGGATGATCGCCCCATCAAGCAACGCTACTTTCCACGTAACCCAGCTATGTAGGCCATCATCGACGACGAGATAAACAAACTTCTGGAAAAGGAATGTATAGAACCGTCACACAGCCCGTACAGCGCGCCCATCGTGCTGGTGCGGAAAAAGACGGGGGCATGGCGACTCTGTATCGACTATCGGCAGTTAAACAGCCGCTCTGTTCCGGACGCGTATCCCCTGCCGCGCATCCACCACATCCTTGAGCGATTGCGGAACGCCAAATTTATCAGCAGCCTCGATTTGAAGGATGGATACTGGCAGATTCCGATGGCCAAGGGTAGTAAACAATTTACTGCATTCACCGTGCCAGGTCGTGGACTCTACCAATGGCGCGTCATGCCGTTTGGACTGCACTCGGCACCCGCTACGTTCCAACGCGCCCTTGATCAGATAATAGGGCCAGAACTGGAGCCCATTGCTTTCGCGTATCTAGACGACATCATAGTCACCGGCGCTACCCTGGAGGAGCATTTACACAACTTACAAGAGGTTTTCCGGCGGCTGAGGGCCGCAAATCTGCGCATCAACCCGGAGAAGTGTGAGTTTTTCCAAACACAGGAGAAATCGCTGCAATCGTTCAACCCCTGACAGCCATGCTGAAGAAGGGTAAGCACTGGAAGTGGGCCGACGAACAACAACAGGCGTTTGAGACGTTGAAGAAGAAACTGACAGAAGCCCCGGTGTTAGCCTGCCCTGACTTCACCCAGACATTTACGCTGCAAACCGACGCCAGCGATTTCGGCCTCGGTGCAGTGTTGACGCAGACGATCGATGGCACAGAGCGCGTTATCGCCTATGCTAGTCGCCACTTGAACCAGGCGGAGAAGAATTACTCGCCCACAGAAAAGGAGTGTCTAGCCATTGTATGGGGCATTCGCAAGATGCGGCCCTACCTGGAGGGCTACCAATTCATCGCTATCACGGACCACTTATCGCTCAAATGGCTCAACTCCATCGAAAGCCCCTCCGGCCGAATCGCGCGGTGGGCAGCAGTACAAATTTTCCGTGCAATATCGAAAGGGTAAGCTAAATGTAGTGGCCGACGCACTCTCGAGGCAACCGCTAGAGGCGTGCCAGCAAGCAACATTTACCACCGATCAGACAGATTGCCCGTGGTTACGGAAACGACGGGCCGAGGTACAACAGCAGCCAGAAAAATATTCAGACTACGCATTCGTTGAAGACCAACTATATCGACACTTAGTAAGGCACGCGGGCGACGAAGATTGCGCCCCGTGGAAACTCTGTGTCTCTACGCCTCTCCGTAAACGTGTGATGGAAGAAAACCACGACAGCCCGAGTGCTGGCCATCTGGGGATTCGGTAAACCATCGCACGCATCACCAACAGGTATTACTGGCCAGGAATGTTCCGCGACATCAGCAGGTATGTGCGCCAATGTGAACTATGTCAGCAATACAAAGTGAGTCAGCAGGCCCCAGCAGGAGAAATGCTTATTTCCGTTCCAGAGGAGCCGTGGGCAACAGTGTGCGCCGATTTCGTCGGGCCGCTGCCCCGCTCGAAACACGGAAATACCACATTACTTGTGTTCGTTGACCGATTTTCTAAATGGACCGAGCTGGTGCCCCTGCGCAGCGCTACTGCAGAGGGACTACGCAAGGCATTCAGGGAACGGATTCTGGCCCGCTATGGTGTGCCCAAGATTTTTCTCTCGGATAATGGTACGCAATTTAGCAGCAGACTTATGAAATCGTACTTGGAAGAGATCGGGGTGCGCCAACGATTCACGGCGCCATACACCCCCCAAGAAAACCGTACAGAGAGAAGCAACAGAACGGTGAAGACGATGATAGCACAGTTTGCGGGGAAAAACCAAAAGACGTGGGACGAGCACCTCCCCGAACTGTCATTAGCCATTAACACCTGCGCTTCCGAGAGCACAGGGTACAGCCCCGCCTTCCTCACGCAAGGGAGGGAACCGCGATTGCCGAACGCACTCTACGACAGGGTTACAGCAGGTACGGGAAACGTGCCCATAACACCCACAGAACGAGCTACGCAACTGCAGGAAATTTTCGACATTGTCCGGCACAACCTAGCCAAAGCAGCCCAGGACCAGGCGCGACACTACAATCTGCGGCGAAGACCATGGAAGCCGAAAATAGGGCAGCTGGTGATGGTGAGGCAGCATCCGCTGTCCAAAGCCATCGACAGTTTCGCAGCCAAGCTCGCCCCAAAAGACGCGGGGCCATATACCATAATCAGTTTTCCTTCACCCGTAATCGCCCGTTTGAAACGGGAGGGGGAAACCAGGGTTCGCACTGCTCATCTGAGCGAACTCAAACCCTTCCATGGCTCTAACCATGGGCCTGAGCCAGGCCAACACCATCCAAACAACAATAATAACTGTTTGCTTTCCTCTCCCTCAGATCAACGTGTACCAGCGATCACACAACAACACGACGCCACCGAAATAAGCGACAACGAACAAAAGCGGTTTGACGCCGCCAAGCAACACTACCGACTGCGATTCGCCACGGAAGCCAACCGTGGACGCCACACAGCACGACTACACGAAGGAGCAGAAGAGGTTTTGATTGACCACTCGCCGAGTCCGACTCCAGAACCCCTGTTCGAAGGCGCTTCCACAAGCCAGGCCGCCAGAGGGTGCGCCAATCAACGACCAGCGAGAGGGTCCCTCCGCCAACGAGGCGGACGAGCCGGAAGAAATTATCAATCACGCGCATACCCAGTCCCAGCAGCGGAATACTGCAGCGCATTTCGCGCAGTATGCACCGACAATCCCGACGAAGTCGCGGTCCCACGTGACGATCAATCACCCACTCCACCCGACGACAACAGAGGCGAAGCACCCGCACCCACACTCACCGAGCTGTCGCCAGGTTATACAGGCTCTGCAGAGCTGGTGGCCGACGTGCCAAGCCCACCGAGCCGCTGTGCATGCCAAGCACACCTACGATTTCCACGGCTCACCGAAACTAAGTCACAAGCACTTGCACTTCCGCATCATACAATCTGTCGGACAACGCCCGACGTCAGTGAGGCGAACATGTTGACAGACCAGCCATCACTGCCGCCAACCTAATCCTTCCACCCGGAAGTCTGTACCACCACAGCACCAGAGCGCTTTTAGCAGCTCAAGTCAACGACGGAATCAGCCGCCACATACCATGCCGGCGAATAGCATGCATAAGCACCTTCAGCGGCCAATACTTCCGCATCCGCATCGGACCGACCAAACGCTACACGGTCACACGTACTGGACCCCCCCCCCCCCCCCCCCCCCGGAAGTAGAGGGGAAATGTGAGGAGTAAAGTCTTGCCATCGTTTTCCACCCACATCCGACGGCAGCACCAGCTATTTTTCTTTTCTTTTCTTATCTTTATAATTGATACTTTTCTTTTTACTTTTGAATTTTTGTTATTATACTTTTATTTTTTTTATTATTATTCCGAACTCTCCATTTATTCTGGCTCCTGAATTCCCGGCCAACAGAATAAATTAAACTTACGATCTCAAAACGATAGTATTAAGTAAAATGTCCGTGTGGCACCTACACGGTAGGTTTTGATTTCCCGAGTACTGGCAACACCGGTCACACTAAGTGTGGTGAGTGGTGAAAGTACAAGTTTCGAACGGCGCAGGAGTTTGCGCTGAGGTTAGTTAGAAATTCAGAAATCAGAAAAGGTCAGTTCTTCGCCAGCGGTCAAACCGAATAGTCGCACCTCGACTAGACCAAGAAAACGGCACACCGAGATTCGGTGATAATTCGACAGCGGCATTGGGTGAGTGTTCCGATATTGAGTAGGCAATCCTGAGTAGAAATAGCGTAGAATTGTCCCCTCTCACCAGCGCATTTATCGCTCGTGATGCATAGCTTCCCTATAGTAGATTTAGTTTAGTTCTCTTGTCAGCGCACTTATTGCTCGTGGCACATAGCTCCCGTAAAAGACATAGCATAGGATTTTTTTACTCTCACCAGCGCGTTCATCGCTCGTGATGCATAGCTCCCGCATAGTAGACCTTGTTTAGTTTTCTCTTGTCAGCGCGCACTTATTGCTAGTGGCACATGGCTTTCCGTAAGGTCATGGCGTAGAATTGCCCCTCTCTCACCAGCGCATTTATCGCTCGTGATGCCTAGCTCCCGCATAGTAGACTTAGTTTAGTTTTCTCATAGCGTAGAATTGCCCCTCTTTCACCAGCGCATTTATCGCTCGTGATGCATAGCTTCCGTATAGTAGATTTAGTTTAGTTTTCTCTTGTCAGCGCACTTATTGCTCGTGGCACATAGCATTCCGTAAAAGACATAGGATTATAGGATTTTCCCTTCTCACCAGCGCGTTCATCGCTTGTGATGCATAGCTCCCGCATAGTAGACCTAGTTTAGTTTTCTCTTGTCAGCGCAATTATTGCTCGTGGCTCATAGTTCTCCGTAGAGGACATAGCATAGGATTTTCCCCTCTCACCAGCGCATTTATCGCTCGTGAGGTATAGCTCCCGCATAGTAGACCTAGTTTAGTTTTCTCTTGTCTGCGCACTTATTGCTCGTGGCACATAGCTCTCCGTAGAGGACATAGCATAGGATTTTCCCCTCTCACCAGCGCATTTATCGCTCGTGATGTATAGCTCCCGCATAGTAGACCTAGCTTAGTTTTCTCTTGCCAGCGCACTTATTTCCCGTGGCGTACAGCTTTCTTGTAGTGGGAACGCCATACCAACGATCCGTCCCATTTATCGACCCTCTCCCCTCATAATCCCTTTCCCCTGTAACACTTCTGTTAGCTCTTCTCCTGCGCACGGACGCATGGTTGCAACCCTCCCCTCTCGTTTGATTCTCCTCTGACTGGTGAAACGGACCCCCAACAGTCGCACCGCGGCCAGTACTCTGGGTAGGCAGGCGATCTTGAACGTGAAGGGAGCAGAAGAATTATAATAGATAATAAACTCAAGAAAATATAATTAATTAATATAAATAATTAGATGTACATTAATTAAGAAATGAATTAAAAAAATTAAATTAATTAAAGTGAATTTCCAATGAATTAAAAAATTAAACTAAATAAAGTGAATTTCCAAGTTAAATCCTGTTTACAATCAATCTGACGGAATTTTGGCCATCGCGCTGTCCCAAATCATACAAATTTTTGCAACGAACCTTGGACGCCGACGGCTTCACCCCGGCTCCGAAATTACCTCGTTACAAGGTCATAACCCGCCCATCCTGCTAATACAACCTACATTTCTGTATTAGCCCACGTCTAGTTTTCTTCACTCATTACCCCATCGGATCACTTTTCATGTGTTAACAAAAAAAAATTATAATTTCATTTTTCCCTTAATCCATAAATTTTATTCATCGGTATATTTAATGATAATTAAAGAGAATTTTACATTATTATTTCGTTTTATCATACATTTTTATTTTTCTTTATGACTCAAAATATTTCATCATGTAAGCACTGTGCATTTGACAAAAAAAAACAGAATAGTATTTATTACTAAAGTCTGATATAATTTCTAGAGACCGACCGAAATTCGGTTTCGGTTTCGGTTTTTCGGCTTTTCGGCCAAAAAAAGCTGTTTCGGCCGTGTTTCGGATTCGGCCGAAAAATAACATATCGCTTTCGGCCAAATTTCGTTTTCGGCCGAAATTTCTATATTTCCGCCGAAAATTTCGGTTTCATAGAAAAATGTAACAAATAAATAACAAAGATTACACTGATCGACAAAACTGAACTTTTTGTGTGTTAAATATACTTGATAGACAAATTCTTATGTATTTTGCACGCTGGATACGAAAATAATAATACTGAAATTTATACAGCACAAAAAATGTAATTTTTGTGGCGTTTGCAGGAAAATTGTGCGTGCCGGAAAAATTTAATTAAATATTTTCGGATTTAGCGTATCAAAATACATAAGGAACAACCAAGTGGATAAAAGTGGTATGTAACACAAATTTAAGCATTGATCATAGTTTCGAAGAATCAGAAGCGACAAAGAAGACATGTCCTATCGGAGTAGATCTACTACTCTCGCGATGATTTATAAATTTCTACTCCTCTACTTCGGTAGCAGATATTTCTACTTTCCTCAAGATATTTTCTACTACTATGGTAAGAAATCTACTCCTCAAAATATTATGTGAGTTTCATACAATGCAAAAGTACTATTCTTTCTACAAATCTGCTTCCCCGACAGAAATTTCTACTACTCTCGTAGAATTTCTAGTACTCTACGCATAAACCCATATCTATTCCCCTCTCTTGAAATCTACTACCCTGACAGTAATTTCTACTACTCTTGACTTCCACGCATTTGATAATTTGCTTCTAAATTCATCTAACTCATGATCTGAACTTAAAATGATCGCCCCATATTCATAGTCAAATTAAGCTCCAACTTAACTTTAGTAATCTACTAAGTTGACAGATAATACACTGAACTAGCAGCTACTAAGCTGGTTCTAAAGTTTAGCAGCTACTAAATTTGACTATGAATATGCGCCATCGATTTCAGCCTACTGATCAGCTTAATTATGTACCACTATATTACATTAAAACTCACAATTGTTTCTATTATTTTTTCGGTTTCGGCTTCGGTTTCGGCCGAAATTAAAAAAATTAAAATTCGGCCATTTCGGTTTCGGCCGAAAAAAAATATAAACAATTTCGGCCATTTCGGTTTTGGCCGAAATTAAAAAAAGCGATTTCGGTCGGTCTCTAATAATTACTTTGCAAAAAAAAAATATTTTTATAATTTCCTTTCGTTTAAATATTTGTGTTCATTTTTATATATTCCTTTTTATATTTGTAAGTATTAGCATCGAAGTAACCACCAAAAAGAAATATTTAATTTTATATATTATCATGGAATTTTATCTTTGTAAAGAATAGCCTAAACCATACGTATGCTACTGGCAACAATATCAAAATTTGAATGAGATCAAAACAAAAGAGTTAATTACGTTCGAGTAATCAGCTAGTTCTTGTGCTGACATTCTGAGAGCGTATTATGAACAGCTAATTACTTAAATTCGTGAGCAAGAGTATGACATCCACAGATAATAAAGAGAAGCTTAAAATTGTTGACTTACATTTTCTTTAGTCCGATGCTGGCAGCAGGCGCCTGATGAAAGTTCGGAGAGAGAGTCGATGTGTCGTTGTTGTTGTTGTTGTTGGTACTAAAAGGTTTTAATATGTGTTAATGATCATAATATCGCTCAAGTTTATAGTTTCTTTTATTCTCTTCTTTGAAATTGGTGTTTGTTTTTCTTTTCTGGTAACTCCTTTGCACTTCTTACAAATGGGGAATGTACACAAATTTTACAAGATTATAGGAAATTCCGAAATTTGTATTCTTAACTTTATTTTCCACTAAGAGAGTAGAACTATAGGAAGGTACACAATTTAATTTTATCTGAGAGGAGGATAATTTGGTTTGGGTCTTTTGTTGGTTTTATGTTCTATTTCGTAAAAAGATATTTTCCATTTGTGGCACTTTTGGTCTTAAAAGTTTGTTCGAGTTGAGCAAATCCGAGAGAATGTAATACCACGCGCTGGAGCAATCAATCTTAGTTTAGGGTTCTTTCTGCTTTTATTTCACCGATCACATTTGGTTATGTTTATTCAATTTGCTTTTGTTCGATTTATATTCGCAATTTGACGCACGCCTTAGACATGCGTTTCTCTTTTCGTTTGATAATTTAGCAAACATTAGCACATTTTGTAATGCACATGGCACAGATTTCGGTTCATAACACAATTATTTTGTTTCTTAAATGTTGAACTTGTCAATTGGCTGAAATGTCTCCTTGCTATCGATTATGCAAGGATGCTCGACAAATTTTTGGCGATATTTTAGGTAATGGTTAAATTTTTCAATAGACTGGTATTGGAATTATTTCTTATTTGAAAACAAAAAAAATAAAACGAATGGAATTTTGGAACTAAAATAAAAATAAGGAAAACCTACCTCACAGTTTTCGCCAAACTTTATCTCTGCCGTCACTTCCAAATATATTATATTTTGATTCGTCCGTAAACAAAACGCGTTTCCAGAAGTCGATTCCCTTGTCAATGTACCTCTGGGCGAATTCCAAGCGAAGCTTACGGTTTTTTTCGCTAATAAGGGGTTTTTTCCGAGGAGTCCGACTGTGGAAACCGTTGACATTCAACGTTCTTTGGATGGTTCATGGATGCACAACTGTTCCCGCTCTTAGTGCTATCTTTTCGGCTAGCTTTGTGGCATTCTCCTTGGGATTCTGGTCTACTTCTTTGAGAATGAAGCTGGTGTCTCTTCTGCTAAGCTTCTTTGGTCGTCCACTGCGCGGTATTCATGATGTCTACGAATTGCGCAACCACATTTTGTAGTAATTCAAAATTGTTCTTGTGGTTAATTTCCTCCATAAAGTTGGCCTTCTGAACCGTTAGACCCACTACCTTCTTTCTCTTGATGTCTGGAATCACATCCATTTCTATCTGTGGACTTTCACTTAGTTCTTCTTTGCAAACCTTCAAAAATTCTGGCCCACAAAGCCACAGCATATTACCAACGATTTGGCTTGGAAATAGCCCTCTTGAGACGAGATCAGCTGGATTTACCTTCGTGCTTACATATCTCCATTCACTGATTTTGCATTCGGATTGTATTTGTGCCACTGTATTTGCGACAAATATTTGTAATGTTGCGGGTTCCAATTTTAGCCAACTCAGAACAATAGATGAATCTGTGTAATAAAACTTAGATAAGTGATTAAATTTCAAACTTTCAATTACATTTTTCATTAATTCCGTTAACTGCTCCACATAATTCCAATCTTGGCAAAGTCACTACTTTTATTGGTGCAACCCTTGATTTTGATGCTGCCAGGCGTACCGTTATCTCTCCATTACGACTTAAGGTTTTTATGTATATAACCGCTCCATAAGCTGCCATGGAAGCATCCGAAAATCCATGCAATTCTATAATTTCAGGATTCGGACCTACTAAATGTCTTTCAAATTTAAGTTTATTAAGTAGTGGCAGTTCATTTCTCATCTTATTCCAAGTTGTTAAAATGTCTGTCGGTACATTGGTGTCCCAATCAACCTTTAATTTCCATAGTTCTTGAATTAAGATTTTTGCAGTAACTATTACTGGATTAACCAAGCCGAGGGGGTCAAATAGTTTTGAGATGTCCGACAAAATACTTCTTTTTGTTACTCTCTCCTTATTTTCACCTTCCCAATTACATTTCAGCCCCAGCTCGTCGACAGCAGGGTTCCATACTATACCCAACGTTTTTATTGTACTCGTATTCCCTGTATCGATTTCAATGTCTAATTGAACTTCTCGTTCTTGCGAAGGAATATTTTTTAGTAATTCAATATGGTTTCCACACCATTTCCTTAAATAAAACCCGTATTTTGAGAGAACGTCCTTTAATGTCTTTTGTAACTCAATAACTTTTTCCAGACAATCCCCACCGGTCATTAAATCGTCCATGTAGAAGTCAGTTTAAATTACCTCTGCAGCTTCAGGATATTTTTTACGTTCCATTTCTGCCACCTTTTGCAAACACTTGACAGCTAAGTATGGAGCAGCTGAAATCCCAAAGGTCACTGTTTTGAGTGCATACGTTCGGATTTCCTCCTTTGGACTCCAGATACATTCGGCAGATACATCTTTTCGGTATCTGCCGAAAAGACATATTTATGCTTCCTAAATCTCAAAAGAATGTTAAACAGATCTTCTTGTAACCTTGGACCGGTTTTACAAGAAGCATCGAAAACAACTCTCAATTTGGTGTCGAACTCCAAGGTTGCAACACACAATGATGTGGAGTATAGTATTTTTCACTGAATTTTCTTTCATTTCCTACAATTTCCATATGACCCATGTCAAGATATTCTCTCATACATTCATGATATTTTTCTTTTAGAGATCCGTTTTTTTCCAACTTCCTTTCCAGTGATAGAAATCTTCTTTTAGCCTGAATGGCCGAATCTCCCAATCCTTCCAATTTATTTTTGAATGGCAAGGCTACTATAAATTTCCCCTCATGAGATCGCTTTACATTTTTTAAAAAATGTTCTTCACATTTTTTTTCAGCTTGAGTTTGACGAGCCTTGTCATTTGGTATTTCTTCAATTTCCCAAAATTTCTTAAGTTGGCTATTTAAATTGTGTTTTCATTAACTTGTAAAACAGTTCTGCTCCTAGTAAAATGTCAACTCTACCGGGAACATCAAATTGTGGATCCGCTAAGGCAATACCTTCCGGTATGTTTCCTTTAACAATTTTTTGTGATGGCTGATTGGACAATATTTTAGGAAGCACTAATTTCACTCTTGAAATCAGACACTAATGATTCAATTAAAATAGTTATTTTCTCTGAAGTTTCTGTCAGATTTTGCCCAATACCTTCAATGGTAACAGAGGTTGTTTTTCCTTTTTTTCCTTCAAACCCTGATTTATTCTTAAAATTTTGGGTTATCAAGTTAACTTGCGTTCCGTTATCCAAAAGAACCCGTGCCTTGACAGGCTTACCATTAGAACCCTTCACCTTGATTACCGCGGTGGACAGAAGAATGTGTTTTTCCCCTTGGTTATTCACATTATTTTCTGTTTGTTTAACAGTAGCACTCTTAACTTTCTGAGTGTCCTTATGTAATAAAACGTGATGATCCCCATTACAAGTTTTGCATTTATAACTTTTGCAAGACATTCTCGAATGACCGCCTTTCAAACATTTAAGGCATAGTCTATTCGCCAATGCCTTTGAATACCTATCATTTATTGACAGACTCTTGAACTCACTGCATAGTTCAGCTAGATGATTAGAACTACAGTCCATCAGACATTGGGATGCTATCTTACCTGACATCCTTTGCATACCAATATTTGCCTTTGGCTGTCCTTGGATAGCCTCTAGAGCCTAGAATTCATGGTCTAGAAACTTTGTCAAGGAATCCAACCTTGGAATATCCCTTGAATTTGTGAGTGAACTTTCATATTTCACTCTCAAAATATCATCTAGTTTTCTAATTAGTATGTAATTAATGATGGCATCCAAAAGCTCATCTGACGGTAACTTCAGTGAATTAAGGGCATGCAATCCTTCTTGGACTGTACCTTGAAAAATTTTAACGCTTTTTCTGTGCCTATAACTGTTGGCGCGTCAATTAATTTTTTAAAATATAAATTTGTTAATGCCCGTTTGTTGGTAAATTTTTCGTCTAAAATTTCCCAAGCAACATCAAAGTTGGTATTTGTGGCCGGCAGGCTTGCAATGCACATAGCTGCAGAACCCTTCAGCACAGTTTTCAAAATACACCTTTTCTGTGTATTAGGAATACCCCTTGATGCTACCATTTGAACAAACAATTCTCTGAATGTTTCCCACTTTGAGTAGTCTCCCTCAAATGTGGGAAGCTCAACTTGTGGGAGAGTATAGTGCATGTAAGTATCTGCTTTTTCAGAAGCTTTACTCTTAGTTCTATTCTCCTTACAAAGTAAGTCGCAGCTTTCTTTGAGAGAATAGAACGTTTCTGCTAACTCATTGTCTTCGAACTCATTGATATATTCTAGAAATATATCCTGAGCTATATTCCTAGTTTCTTTTAAAGTATCGAGACTTTCCTCACCTAATCGGAAAGCCTCGACCTTTAGCCATAATTCTCCTAACACGAATTGAAATCGGCGAACTAATCCGGATTTCTTATCGTGGCCCTTCCTATCCTTGACTTGATCCCTCCCACGAGCCCCTGAGGTGCTTGTGTTCATAAAGCACTTACCTGAATTCTCCTCACAGAGTCGTATCAAATAGTCCAATTTGATAGTTGTCTTTGACCAGAGAGTTTGTACTTTCACCTGAATTTTGTCCTTGAAGTACTCTTCCTTCTTTAGATCCTTCGCCTGTGAAAGGATGTCGTGGTTTTGTTGGAAATCGCTCCATGCTTTTCCCAACTCCTTTTTCATCTCCTTCAGTTCATGTAGTCCAGCTGTTGCATCGTTTGACAATCCTATGTCATAGAGCTCTTTGATCTTGTTTGCCAGGACCTCTTGGCAGCGCACTAGTTGCTGAGTTTCCATTTTTTCACACTTTCACTTAGCACAAATTTAAGAAAAAATTTCACAAATATTTTTTAACTATTTTTTTTTTACTACACAATAAAACCAATGCTCAATACACGTGTATTGATTTTTTGGTACACTAATTTCACGGTAGAAAAACTTTTGTAAAATTTTTTATTTTTTAAATTTTAACACATTTTTTTTTTTAGATTTTAAAAAACAAAAACGGAATTCAAACAGCAATAAACTTTAATTTTCGAAACGTCGGGGTCACCAAAATGTTAAAACATAAAAGAGACGCGTTGGTGGTTTGAGAACAAGTGACGCTCCGGTTGCCCAAAGACTTTATTTATAACATTTTAAAAACTACTTAAATACATGATACGTACGAAGTACGCATCTTTTGTATACATTATTATCTATGTAAAGATAGCATGCAACGGAATTTCACACCATATACATGCCATCAATAAAAGACGGTAATTACTTCATAGAAGGAAGAACCGTCCTAAAAACTGGCACTATCAGTGGCCGAGCGGTAATTCTAATCTCTTCATAGAAGGAACGACCGTCGTATCATCTTACAACTATCAGTGGCCAAGCGGAATTCTAATCAGTTCGAAAAAGGAACGACCGACATAAATCATAAAATAACATGCACCAAATGTGCGATTGATAAAGAACGAATTTTCTCTTGGCACTGTTTGAATAATTGAACATACTGCCCTCATTGAAACATTACAGGCTTTCAACTAATTACTTATTTGCATAATATTTACTGAGCTTTAAATTATTTCTTACAATTTAATTTAATTGTTGTTCAATTATTTTTAAATTATTATTTAATTACTATTGACTCCAAATTTACCAAAAAACTTAACCTCACTCATAACTAACAAGTGTTAGCGACTGAAAGTAAATGCAGAGCTTCTTTAAGACGACGACGATGATGACGGTTGCAACGACGAATAATATCAGATTCGTGATACTCAGTCCGTAGTGGAAGACGTCATGATCAATTGGGAAGCCGAAGATGGTGTTTGGCACTGGAATATCCGGAATTTTATATGTTTCTAGCTCACCTCTTATCTCAAAATTTTTAAGGGGGTGTAGATGATCCGTTATATTTATCCAAGGGAGCACGAACTTTACTTCGGAGGAATAAGCATCATAAGCCCATAAGTTGACATCCAAATCTTGAAGATGACAATCCGGCATTAACTTGAGCATTCCTGTTCCGTGAAGTTGTTGAGTTATGCGTTTTTTGTTGCAACTAATCTCTACCGCTGATTCTTCACTCATAGAAAATATCCATGAGTTGGTAGCATGGAGTTGAGCCCAGAAGTTATGCAATGCCATAATGTTGACATCGCAATTTCTCGGTATTTCCCGTTGTCGCAAAAATAGTTGCACCTCACATTTCGATGCTGGTCGGATGTTGTACAACGGGTGCGATTGTGGGCATAACATCAGCGTTGACATGAGCTGACAATGATCAAAGTTGTTGTCTGTTAGACCATAATACATAGTTTTTCGGTCGTCCAGAATAATATATTTGAACGTAGGACGAATACTAACGAAGAAATCATCATGCAAAGTTGGATAAGCGTAAATTGCGTAGGCTTGAAGCTTCTCCTTGCTGATCAGTGGGATACGGATGTTGAATAAGATGAACTCTGCAGTTGTCCTGGTCGTTGTACTTGCTACTTTAGATAATTCAATGGGATTAGTTTCAGGTAGCATTAAACGCTCATTCAAATTTGGTATTATCATCGCGATTTGCTGCTCGAATTTCTTAACGGCAGCACTTTTTCCAGGAAGTTGCCCTTCGAATTCCAGATTACATCTATAATGGCGCTTTGGATTTCTTCAAACGATTCCATAGCAAGTAGTGTGTTAGTGATAGCACTGATAAGTGCTTCACTATCGGTGTGCTTATTAGCGGCTTCAGCCAGGGTATGAATGGAATTGTTTATAAACTTAAAATTCTTCCAAACAACTTCGTTGTGACCCTTTAGCACCTCGTTGGTCATATCTTGTAGTGATGACTGGTTGCGTGCCAAAGCCAATAAATATTCTTCGTTCGTACTACTCTGCTTTATCTTATGTACCAGTTCGTCAGCATGGTCTTCATCCATCATTCCAAATAGTGCGTTGAAGATCTTGCCCACAAATTTCAGTGGTGCTCGCCGGGCTCTTGATACCTTCTTCTCGTAGTTGTAAACGATGATATCGTGCTTTTGATTGATGCGAGAATATCGTTCATTAAACTGATTTGCGGATTCAGCTAGATATGGCTCGTCGCTCAACGTTGTATTAAGATGCTGAATCCTCAGCATTGCCTTGTCGAGATTCTCCTTATGGTTCCAGTAGGCTTTTACGTCAATGTGCACCACGATGTTCCACGCCGTCGTCGTCAGGCCGACTTGCCCTATTTCTTCAAAAAATAGTCCTGATAAATCCTTTATAGGAAATACTTCTACTTGAGCCTTTATTATAGGCATAATACATAATAAACTTAAAATGGTTAACATGACATTTTTATTCTTTAATCTCTTTGATTTTCTTATACCTAATTTGGAGTCTTTATTTTTAATCTCTTGTTTAGTTTTCTCGTTATCATTTTCGTTATCTTCCGTAGGAAAAGGACAAACATTGTGTACCGATCGTTTCGAAACACCAGTGCTGGTCCTTACATCTACCATTCGACACAATCCGTCAGCTCCACAGATTGTGTTAATAATACGTCCCCTTCTCCAATTCATCTTGGCTAGATTTTCTTCCTTCAAAAGAACCAGACTACCCACTTCAATGTTTACGGACGGACGCTGCCATTTGCATCGTTTTTGTAACTCACTTAAATATTCGTTTGACCATATTTTCCAAAACTCTTGGGTATTGTTTTGCACTGCTTTCCAGTGATCCCGCAGCCCGCGGGATACGTCCCCTTCTCCAATTCATCTTGGCTAGATTTTCTTCCTTCAAAAGAACCAGACTACCCACTTCAATGTTTACGGACGGACGCTGCCATTTGTATCGTTTTTGTAACTCACTTAAATATTCGTTTGACCATATTTTCCAAAACTCTTGGGTATTGTTTTGCACTGCTTTCCAGTGATCCCGCAGCCCGTGATAACATTGATTATCACTTCTATCAACAAACGTTGAAAAGGATTCTCCAATTGGAAAATGACCCGGAGTTAAAATTTGGAAATCATTCGGATCTTCCGACAATGGCATAAGTGGTCTCGAATTCAAAAATGCTTCTATCTGTGCCATCAAGGTACAGAATTCCTCAAAGGTCATAATGCCTTCCACAACTCTGTGGAAATGTTTCTTCACCATAATCCTCCCACATGAGGCGATCTGGCCGGTATATTTATCCACTGAATTTCTTTCTCCCCACAAAACCTTTCAATGGCCTCGGAATGCTCTTTGTTTCTAAACAAATGATATATTTCATTGAGGCTATTTGCAGTCCCAACGAAATTAGTTCCATTGTCAGAGTAAATTTTTTTTGGGCAACTGCGCCGTGCCACAAATCTTTTTAACGCTCCAATGAATGACGCTGAACTCAAGTCAGCAACGACCTCCAAATGGACCGCTTTTGTTGAAAAACAAACGAATACACAAACATAAGCCTTATCTGTTTTCTTGCCGCGAATTTTATGGTGCATAAATATTGGCCCCAAATAGTTAATACCCACATTCAAGAACGGCCTAGTTTCTATAAGCCTATCTTCCGGAAGGTTCCCCATCATTTGGTGCAATGCTCTGGGATTTGCTCGAAAACACCTGTAACATTGATTGACTACCTTGCTTGTTAATTGTTTGCCCCGTAATGGCCAAAACCTTTGCCGTACAATTGCTAGCAATCCCTGTGCTCCTACATGCAAATGTTTTGAATGCAAATGCTTAACTAGCAGTACTACCCATCCATCATTATATGGCAATAAAACTGGATGTTTGGCTTCAAAAGTTAATCTACTTTTTTGAATTCTCCCCCAACTCTAATAATTTCCATGTTATCCATTATGGGAGAGAGTGATATGATTTTTGAATTAGATGGTAACATTTTCTTTGCTTTTAACAACTTTATCTCGGTTGAAAAATGACGTTTTTGTATATCTTTAATTAATACAAAAAGTGCCTTATTTTTGTAATCTAACCAATGCTTCAACTGCCTTTTCTTCATGATGTCTACAAATTTTAGAATATTCTTGTGGTTAATTTCCTCCAAAAAGTTAGCCTTCTGGACCGTTAGACCCACTACCTTCTTTCTCTTGATGTCTGGAATCACATCCATTTCTATCTGTGGACTTTCACTTACTTCTTCTTTGCAAACCTTCAAAAATTCTGGCCCATAAAGCCACAGCATATTACCAACGATTTGGCTTGGAAATAGCCCTCTTGAGACGAGATCAGCTGGATTTACCTTCGTGCTTACATATCTCCATTCACTGATTTTGCACTCGGATTGTATTTGTGCCACTCTATCTGCGACAAATATTTGTAATGTTGCGGGTTCCAATTTTAGCCAACTCAGAACAATCGATGAATCTGTGTAATAAAACTTAGATAAGTGATTAAATTTCAAACTTTCAATTACCTTTTTCATTCATTCCGTTAACAAGACTGCTCCACATAATTCCAATCTTGGCAAAGTCACTACTTTTATTGGTGCAACCCTTGATTTTGATGCTGCCAGGCGCACCGTTATCTCTCCATTACGATTTAAGGTTTTTATGTATATAACTGCTCCATAAGCTGCCATGGAAGCATCCGAAAATCCATGCAATTCTATAATTTCAGGATTCGGACCTACTAAATGTCTTTCAAATTTAAGTTTATTAAGTAGTGACAGTTCATTTCTCATCTTATTCCAAGTTGTTAAAATGTCTGTCGGTACATTGGTGTCCCAATCAACCTTTAATTTCCATAGTTCTTGAATTAAGATTTTTGCAGTAACTATTACTGGATTAACCAAGCCGGGGGGTCTAATAGTTTTGAGATGTCCGACAAAATACTTCTTTTTGTTACTCTCTCCTTATTTTCACCTTCCCAATTACATTTCAGCCCCAGCTCGTCGACAGCAGTTTTTATTGTACTCGTATTCCCTGTATCGATTTCAATGTCTAATTGAACTTCTCGTTCTTGCGAAGGAATATTTTTTAGTAATTCAATATGGTTTCCATTTCCATTTCTGCCACCTTTTGCAAACACTTGACAGCTAAGTATGGAGCAGCTGAGTTTTGAGTGCATACGTTCGGATTGAGTTTTGAGTGCATACGTTCGGATTTCCTCCTTTGGACTCCACCGCCAATATATCAACTGATACTTCCTGTCGTTTTCGGTAATCCAGACTTGTCTGTACATCTTTTCGATATCTGCCGAAAAGACATATTTATTCCTAAATCTCAAAAGAATGTTAAACAGATCTTCTTGTAACCTTGGACCGCTGTATAACATGTCATTTAATGAGGCGTTCTTGGAAGTTTTACAAGAAGCATCGAAAACAACTCTCAATTTGGTTGTCGAGCTCTCAGGTCGCAACACATAATGATGTTGAATATAGTATTTTTCACTGAATTTTCTTTCATTTCCTACAATTTCCATATGACCCATGTCAAGATATTCTCTCATACTCTCATACATGATATTTTTCATTTAGAGATCCGTTTTTTTCCAACTTCCTTTCCAGTGATAGAAATCTTCTTTTAGCCTGAATGGCCGAATCTCCCAATCCTTCCAATTTATTTTTGAATGGCAAGGCTACTACAAATTTCCCCTCATGAGATCGCTTTACATTTTTTAAAAAATGTTCTTCACATTTTTTTTCAGCTTGAGTTTGACGAGCCTTGTCATTTGGTATTTTTTCAATTTCCCAAAATTTCTTAAGTTGGCTATTTAAATTGTGATCCTTACTTGTTACTATGCCACAATGCACTATGGACGAGTCTACAATGGCGGGTCCACTGGCTACCCAACCTAACACACTATTTTGAAGCACATACTCCAGTGCTCCTAAATTGATTTGACCTGTTTTCATTAACTTGTAAAACAGTTCTGCTCCTAGTAAAATGTCAACTCTACCGGGAACATCAAATTGTGGATCCGCTAAGGCAATACCTTCCGGTATGTTTCCTTTAACAATTTTTTGTGATGGCTGATTGGACACTATTTTAGGAACCACCAACACACTAATTTCACTCTTGAAATCAGACACTAATGATTCAATTAAAACAGTTATTTTCTCTGAAATTTCTGTCAGATTTTCCCCAATACCTTCAATGGTAACAGAGGTTGTTTTTCCTTTTTTTCCTTCAAACCCTAATTTATTCTTAAAATTTTGGGTTATCAAGTTAACTTGCGATCCGTTATCCAAAAGAACCCGTTCCTTGACAGGCTTACCATTAGAACCCTTCACCTTGATTTTGTGTTTTTCCCCTTGGTTATTCACATTCTTTTCTGTTTGTTTAACAGTAGCACTCTTAACTTTCTGAGTGTCCTTATGTAATAAAACGTGATGATCCCCATTACAAGTTTTGCATTTATAACTTTTGCAAGACATTCTCGAATGACCGCCTTTCAAACATTTAAGGCATAGTCTATTCGCCAATGCCTTTGAATACCTATCATTTATTGACAGACTCTTGAACTCACTGCATAGTTCAGCTAGATGATTAGAACTACAGCCCATCAGACATTGGGATGCTATCTTACCTGACATCCTTTGCATACCAATATTTGCCTTTGGCTGTCCTTGGATAGCCTCTAGAGCCTAGAATTCATGGTCTAGAAACTTTGTCAAGGAATCCAACCTTGGAATATCCCTTGAATTTGTGAGTGAACTTTCATATTTCACTCTCAAATTATCATCTAGTTTTCTAATTAGTATGTAATTAATGATGGCATCCAAAAGCTCATCTGACGGTAACTTCAGTGAATTAAGGGCGTGCAATCCTTCTTGGACTGTACTTTGAAAAATTTTAACGCTTTTTTCTGTGCCTATAACTGTTGGCGCGTCAATTAATTTTTTAAAATATAAATTTGTTAATGCCCGTTTGTTGGTAAATTTTTCGTCTAAAATTTCCCAAGCAACATCAAAGTTGGTATTTGTGGCCGGCAGGCTTGCAATGCACATAGCTGCAGAACCCTTCAGCACAGTTTTCAAAATACACCTTTTCTGTGTATTAGGAATACCCCTTGATGCTACCATTTGAACAAACAATTCTCTGAATGTTTCCCACTTTGAGTAGTCTCCCTCAAATGTGGGAAGCTCAACTTGTGGGAGAGTATAGTGCATGTAAGTATCTGCTTTTTCAGAAGCTTTACTCTTAGTTCTATTCTCCTTACAAAGTAAGTCGCAGCTTTCTTTGAGAGAATATAACGTTTCTGCTAACTCATTGTCTTCGAACTCATTGATATATTCTAGAAATATATCCTGAGCTATATTCCTAGTTTCTTTTAAAGTATCGAGACTTTCCTCACCTAATCGGAAAGCCTCGACCTTTAGCCATAATTCTCCTAACACGAATTGAAATCGGCGAACTAATCCGGACTTCTTATCGTGGCCCTTCCTATCCTTGACTTGATCCCTCCCACGAGCCCCTGAGGTGCTTGTGTTCATAAAGCACTTACCTGAATTCTCCTCACAGAGTCGTATCAAATAGTCCAATTTGATAGTTGGTTTTGACCAGAGAGTTTGTACTTTCACCTGAATTTTGTCCTTGAAGTACTCTTCCTTCTTTAGATCCTTCGCCTGTGAAAGGATGTCGTGGTTTTGTTGGAAATCGCTCCATGCTTTTCCCAACTCCTTTTTCATCTCCTTCAGTTCATGTAGTCCAGCTGTTGCATCGTTTGACAATCCTATGTCATAGAGCTCTTTGATCTTGTTTGCCAGGACCTCTTGGCAGCGCACTAGTTGCTGAGTTTCCATTTTTTCACACTTTCACTTAGCACAAATTTAAGAAAAAATTTCACAAATATTTTTTAACTATTTTTTTTTTACTACACAATAAAACCAATGCTCAATACACGTGTATTGATTTTTTGGTACACTAATTTCACGGTAGAAAAACTTTTGTAAAATTTTTTATTTTTTAAATTTAACACATTTTTTTTTTTAGATTTTAAAAAACAAAAACGGAATTCAAACAGCAATAAACTTTTATTTTCGTATTTTTGAAAACGTCGGGGTCACCAAAATGTTAAAACATAAAAGAGACGCGTTGGTGGTTTGCTCCGGCTCCGGTTGCCCAAAGACTTTATTTATAACATTTTAAAAACTACGCATCTTGTGTATACATTATTATCTATGTAAAGATAGCATGCAACGGAATTTCACACCATATACATGCCATCAATAAAAGACGGTAATTACTTCATAGAAGGAAGAACCGTCCTAAAAACTGGCACTATCAGTGGCCGAGCGGTAATTCTAATCTCTTCATAGAAGGAACGACGTCGTATCATCTTACAACTATCAGTGGCCAAGCGGAATTCTAATCAGTTCGAAAAAGGAACGACCGACATAAATCATAAAATAACATGCACCAAATGTGCGATTGATAAAGAACGAATTTTCTCTTGGCACTGTTTGAATAATTGAACATACTGCCCTCATTGAAACATTACAGGCTTTCAACTAATTACTTATTTGCATAATATTTACTGAGCTTTAAATTATTTCTTACAATTTAATTTAATTGTTGTTCAATTATTTTTAAATTATTATTTAATTACTATTGACTCCAAATTTACCAGAAAACTTAACCTCACTCATAACTAACAAGTGTTAGCGACTGAAAGTAAATGCCCCAATTGGAACTAATCCGCCTGTTGCCTTGGAGAGCTTCTTTAAGACAACGACGATGATGACGGTTGCAACGACGAATAATATCAGATTCGTGATACTCAGTCCGTAGTGGAAGACGTCATGATCAATTGGGAAGCCGAAGATGGTGTTTGGCACTGGAATATCCGGAATTTTATATGTTTCTAGCTCACCTCTTATCTCAAAATTTTTAAGGGGGTGTAGATGATCCGTTATATTTATCCAAGGGAGCACGAACTTTACTTCGGAGGAATAAGCATCATAAGCCCATAAGTTGACATCCAAATCTTGAAGATGACAATCCGGCATTAACTTGAGCATGCCTGTTCCGTGAAGTTGTTGAGTTATGCGTTTTTTGTTGCAACTAATCTCTACCGCTGATTCTTCACTCATAGAAAATATCCATGTGTTGGTAGCATGGAGTTGAGCCCAGAAGTTATGCAATGCCATAATGTTGACATCGCAATTTCTCGGTATTTCCCGTTGTCGCAAAAATAGTTGCACCTCACATTTCGATGCTGGTCGGATGTTGTACAACGGGTGCGTTTGTGGGCATAACATCAGCGTTGACATGAGCTGACAATGATCAAAGTTGTTGTCTGTTAGACCATAATACATAGTTTTTCGGTCGTCCAGAATAATATATTTGAACGTAGGACGAATACTAACGAAGAAATCATCATGCAAAGTTGGATAAGCGTAAATTGCGTAGGCTTGAAGCTTCTCCTTGCTGATCAGTGGGATACGGATGTTGAATAAGATGAACTCTGCAGTTGTCCTGGTCGTTGTACTTGCTACTTTAGATAATTCAATGGGATTAGTTTCAGGTAGCATTAAATGCTCATTCAAATTTGGTATTATCATCGCGATTTGCTGCTCGAATTTCTTAACGGCAGCACTTTTTCCAGAAAGTTGCCCTTCGAATTCCAGATTACATCTATAATGGCGCTTTGGATTTCTTCAAACGATTCCATAGCAAGTAGTGTGTTAGTGATAGCACTGATAAGTGCTTCACTATCGGTGTGCTTATTAGCGGCTTCAGCCAGGGTATGAATGGAATTGTTTATAAACTTAAAATTCTTCCAAACAACTTCGTTGTGACCCTTTAGCACCTCGTTGGTCATATCTTGTAGTGATGACTGGTTGCGTGCCAAAGCCAATAAATATTCTTCGTTCGTACTACTCTGCTTTATCTTATGTACCAGTTCGTCAGCATGGTCTTCATCCATCATTCCAAATAGTGCGTTGAAGATCTTGCCCACAAATTTCAGTGGTGCTCGCCGGGCTCTTGATACCTTCTTCTCGTAGTTGTAAACGATGATATCGTGCTTTTGATTGATGCGAGAATATCGTTCATTAAACTGATTTGCGGATTCAGCTAGATATGGCTCGTCGCTCAACGTTGTATTAAGATGCTGAATCCTCAGCATTGCCTTGTCGAGATTCTCCTTATGGTTCCAGTAGGCTTTTACGTCAATGTGCACCACGATGTTCCACGCCGTCGTCGTCAGGCCGACTTGCCCTATTTCTTCAAAAAATAGTCCTGATAAATCCTTTATAGGAAATACTTCTACTTGAGCCTTTATTATAGGCATAATACATAATAAACTTAAAATGGTTAACATGACATTTTTATTCTTTAATCTCTTTGATTTTCTTATACCTAATTTGGAGTCTTTATTTTTAATCTCTTGTTTAGTTTTCTCGTTATCATTTTCGTTATCTTCTGTAGGAAAAGGACAAACATTGTGTACCGATCGTTTCGAAACACCAGTGCTGGTCCTTACATCTACCATTCGACACAATCCGTCAGCTCCACAGATTGTGTTAATAATACGTCCCCTTCTCCAATTCATCTTGGCTAGATTTTCTTCCTTCAAAAGAACCAGACTACCCACTTCAATGTTTACGGACGGACGCTGCCATTTGTATCGTTTTTGTAACTCACTTAAATATTCGTTTGACCATATTTTCCAAAACTCTTGGGTATTGTTTTGCACTGCTTTCCAGTGATCCCGCAGCCCGCGGGATACGTCCCCTTCTCCAATTCATCTTGGCTAGATTTTCTTCCTTCAAAAGAACCAGACTACCCACTTCAATGTTTACGGACGGACGCTGCCATTTGTATCGTTTTTGTAACTCACTTAAATATTCGTTTGACCATATTTTCCAAAACTCTTGGGTATTGTTTTGCACTGCTTTCCAGTGATCCCGCAGCCCGTGATAACATTGATTATCACTTCTATCAACAAACGTTGAAAAGGATTATCCAATTGGAAAATGACCCGGAGTTAAAATTTGGAAATCATTCGGATCTTCCGACAATGGCATAAGTGGTCTCGAATTCAAAAATGCTTCTATCTGTGCCATCAAGGTACAGAATTCCTCAAAGGTCATAATGCCTTCCACAACTCTGTGGAAATGTTTCTTCACCATAATCCTCCCACATGAGGCGATCTGGCCGGTATATTTATCCACTGAATTTCTTTCTCCCCACAAAACCTTTCAATGGCCTCGGAATGCTCTTTGTTTCTAAACAAATGATATATTTCATTGAGGCTATTTGCAGTCCCAACGAAATTAGTTCCATTGTCAGAGTAAATTTTTTTGGGCAACTGCGCCGTGCCACAAATCTTTTTAACGCTCCAATGAATGACGCTGAACTCAAGTCAGCAACGACCTCCAAATGGACCGCTTTTGTTGAAAAACAAACGAATACACAAACATAAGCCTTATCTGTTTTCTTGCCGCGAATTTTATGGTGCATAAATATTGGCCCCAAATAGTTAATACCCACATTCAAGAACGGCCTAGTTTCTATAAGCCTATCTTCCGGAAGGTTCCCCATCATTTGGTGCAATGCTCTGAGATTTGCTCGAAAACACCTGTAACATTGATTGACTACCTTGCTTGTTAATTGTTTGCCCCGTAATGGCCAAAACCTTTGCCGTACAATTGCTAGCAATCCCTGTGCTCCTACATGCAAATATTTTGAATGCAAATGCTTAACTAGGAGTACTACCCATCCATCATTATATGGCAATAAAACTGGATGTTTGGCTTCAAAAGTTAATCTACTTTTTTGAATTCTCCCCCAACTCTAATAATTTCCATGTTATCCATTATGGGAGAGAGTGATATGATTTTTGAATTAGATGGTAACATTTTATTTGCTTTTAACAACTTTATCTCGGTTGAAAAATGACGTTTTTGTATATATTTTATTAACAATGCTTCAACTGCCTTTTCTTCATGATGTCTACAAATTTTAGAATATTCTTGTGGTTAATTTCCTCCAAAAAGTTAGCCTTCTGGACCGTTAGACCCACTACCTTCTTTCTCTTGATGTCTGGAATCACATCCATTTCTATCTGTGGACTTTCACTTACTTCTTCTTTGCAAACCTTCAAAAATTCTGGCCCATAAAGCCACAGCATATTACCAACGATTTGGCTTGGAAATAGCCCTCTTGAGACGAGATCAGCTGGATTTACCTTCGTGCTTACATATCTCCATTCACTGATTTTGCACTCGGATTGTATTTGTGCCACTCTATCTGCGACAAATATTTGTAATGTTGCGGGTTCCAATTTTAGCCAACTCAGAACAATCGATGAATCTGTGTAATAAAACTTAGATAAGTGATTAAATTTCAAACTTTCAATTACCTTTTTCATTCATTCCGTTAACAAGACTGCTCCACATAATTCCAATCTTGGCAAAGTCACTACTTTTATTGGTGCAACCCTTGATTTTGATGCTGCCAGGCGTACCGTTATCTCTCCATTACGATTTAAGGTTTTTATGTATATAACTGCTCCATAAGCTGCCATGGAAGCATCCGCAAATCCATGCAATTCTATAATTTCAGGATTCGGACCTACTAAATGTCTTTCAAATTTAAGTTTATTAAGTAGTGGCAGTTCATTTCTCATCTTATTCCAAGTTGTTAAAATGTCTGTCGGTACATTGGTGTCCCAATCAACCTTTAATTTCCATAGTTCTTGAATTAAGATTTTTGCAGTAACTATTGCTGGATTAACCAAGCCGGGGGGTCTAATAGTTTTGAGATGTCCGACAAAATACTTCTTTTTGTTACTCTCTCCTTATTTTCACCTTCCCAATTACATTTCAGCCCCAGCTCGTCGACAGCAGTTTTTATTTTACTCGTATTCCCTGTATCGATTTCAATGTCTAATTGAACTTCTCGTTCTTGCGAAGGAATATTTTTTAGTAATTCAATATGGTTTCCATTTCCATTTCTGCCACCTTTTGCAAACACTTGACAGCTAAGTATGGAGCAGCTGAAATCCCAAAGGTCACTGTTTTGAGTGCATACGTTCGGATTTCCTCCTTTGGACTCCACCGCCAATATATCAACTGATACTTCCTGTCGTTTTCGGTAATCCAGACTTGTCTGTACATCTTTTCGATATCTGCCGAAAAGACATATTTATTCCTAAATCTCAAAAGAATGTTAAACAGATCTTCTTGTAACCTTGGACCGGTGTATAACATGTCATTTAATGAGGCGTTCTTGGAAGTTTTACAAGAAGCATCGAAAACAACTCTCAATTTGGTTGTCGAGCTCTCAGGTCGCAACACATAATGATGTTGAATATAGTATTTTTCACTGAATTTTCTTTCATTTCCTACAATTTCCATATGACCCATGTCAAGATATTCTCTCATACTCTCATACATGATATTTTTCATTTAGAGATCCGTTTTTTTCCAACTTCCTTTCCAGTGATAGAAATCTTCTTTTAGCCTGAATGGCCGAATCTCCCAATCCTTCCAATTTATTTTTGAATGGCAAGGCTACTACAAATTTCCCCTCATGAGATCGCTTTACATTTTTTAAAAAATGTTCTTCACATTTTTTTTCAGCTTGAGTTTGACGAGCCTTGTCATTTGGTATTTTTTCAATTTCCCAAAATTTCTTAAGTTGGCTATTTAAATTGTGATCCTTACTTGTTACTATGCCACAATGCACTATGGACGAGTCTACAATGGCGGGTCCACTGGCTACCCAACCTAACACACTATTTTGAAGCACATACTCCAGTGCTCCTAAATTGATTTGACCTGTTTTCATTAACTTGTAAAACAGTTCTGCTCCTAGTAAAATGTCAACTCTACCGGGAACATCAAATTGTGGATCCGCTAAGGCAATACCTTCCGGTATGTTTCCTTTAACAATTTTTTGTGATGGCTGATTGGACACTATTTTAGGAACCACCAACACACTAATTTCACTCTTGAAATCAGACACTAATGATTCAATTAAAACAGTTATTTTCTCTGAAATTTCTGTCAGATTTTCCCCAATACCTTCAATGGTAACAGAGGTTGTTTTTCCTTTTTTTCCTTCAAACCCTAATTTATTCTTAAAATTTTGGGTTATCAAGTTAACTTGCGATCCGTTATCCAAAAGAACCCGTTCCTTGACAGGCTTACCATTAGAACCCTTCACCTTGATTTTGTGTTTTTCCCCTTGGTTATTCACATTCTTTTCTGTTTGTTTAACAGTAGCACTCTTAACTTTCTGAGTGTCCTTATGTAATAAAACGTGATGATCCCCATTACAAGTTTTGCATTTATAACTTTTGCAAGACATTCTCGAATGACCGCCTTTCAAACATTTAAGGCATAGTCTATTCGCCAATGCCTTTGAATACCTATCATTTATTGACAGACTCTTGAACTCACTGCATAGTTCAGCTAGATGATTAGAACTACAGCCCATCAGACATTGGGATGCTATCTTACCTGACATCCTTTGCATACCAATATTTGCCTTTGGCTGTCCTTGGATAGCCTCTAGAGCCTAGAATTCATGGTCTAGAAACTTTGTCAAGGAATCCAACCTTGGAATATCCCTTGAATTTGTGAGTGAACTTTCATATTTCACTCTCAAATTATCATCTAGTTTTCTAATTAGTATGTAATTAATGATGGCATCCAAAAGCTCATCTGACGGTAACTTCAGTGAATTAAGGGCGTGCAATCCTTCTTGGACTGTACTTTGAAAAATTTTAACGCTTTTTTCTGTGCCTATAACTGTTGGCGCGTCAATTAATTTTTTAAAATATAAATTTGTTAATGCCCGTTTGTTGGTAAATTTTTCGTCTAAAATTTCCCAAGCAACATCAAAGTTGGTATTTGTGGCCGGCAGGCTTGCAATGCACATAGCTGCAGAACCCTTCAGCACAGTTTTCAAAATACACCTTTTCTGTGTATTAGGAATACCCCTTGATGCTACCATTTGAACAAACAATTCTCTGAATGTTTCCCACTTTGAGTAGTCTCCCTCAAATGTGGGAAGCTCAACTTGTGGGAGAGTATAGTCCATGTAAGTATCTGCTTTTTCAGAAGCTTTACTCTTAGTTCTATTCTCCTTACAAAGTAAGTCGCAGCTTTCTTTGAGAGAATAGAACGTTTCTGCTAACTCATCGTCTTCGAACTCATTGATATATTCTAGAAATATATCCTGAGCTATATTCCTAGTTTGTTTTAAAGTATCGAGACTTTCCTCACCTAATCGGAAAGCCTCGACCTTTAGCCCTAATTCTCCTAACACGAATTGAAATCGGCGATCTAATCCGGATTTCTTATCGTGGCCCTTCCTATCCTTGACTTGATCCCCCCCACGAGCCTCTGAGGTGCTTGTGTTCATAAAGCACTTACCTGAATTCTCCTCACAAAGTCGTATCAAATAGTCCAATTTGATAGTTGTCTTTGACCAGAGAGTTTGTACTTTCACCTGAATTTTGTCCTTGAAGTACTCTTCCTTCTTTAGATCCTTCGCCTGTGAAAGGATGTCGTGGTTTTGTTGGAAATCGCTCCATGCTTTTCCCAACTCCTTTTTCATCTCCTTCAGTTCATGTAGTCCAGCTGTTGCATCGTTTGACAATCCTATGTCATAGAGCTCTTTGATCTTGTTTGCCAGGACCTCTTGGCAGCGCACTAGTTGCTGAGTTTCCATTTTTTCACACTTTCACTTAGCACAAATTTAAGAAAAAATTTCACAAATATTTTTTAACTATTTTTTTTTTACTACACAATAAAACCAATGCTCAATACACGTGTATTGATTTTTTGGTACACTAATTTCACAGTAGAAAAACTTTTGTAAAATTTTTTATTTTTTAAATTTTTACACATTTTTTTTTTTAGATTTTAAAAAACAAAAACGGAATTCAAACAGCAATAAACTTTTATTTTCGTATTTTTGAAAACGTCGGGGTCACCAAAATGTTAAAACATAAAAGAGACGCGTTGGTGGTTTGAGAACAAGTGACGCTCCGGTTGCCCAAAGACTTTATTTATAACATTTTAAAAACTACGCATCTTGTGTATACATTATTATCTATGTAAAGATAGCATGCAACGGAATTTCACACCATATACATGCCATCAATAAAAGACGGTAATTACTTCATAGAAGGAAGAACCGTCCTAAAAACTGGCACTATCAGTGGCCGAGCGGTAATTCTAATCTCTTCATAGAAGGAACGACGTCGTATCATCTTACAACTATCAGTGGCCAAGCGGAATTCTAATCAGTTCGAAAAAGGAACGACCGACATAAATCATAAAATAACATGCACCAAATGTGCGATTGATAAAGAACGAATTTCCTCT
This sequence comes from Heteromyza rotundicornis, assembly GCA_951394025.1. NCBI lineage: Eukaryota > Metazoa > Arthropoda > Insecta > Diptera > Heleomyzidae > Heteromyza > Heteromyza rotundicornis. The sequence continues at coordinate 30,513,884 of OX596012.1, forward strand.
TGGCACTGTTTGAATAATTGAACAGAGAGTAAGTTTGGAGAGTTTTAGGTCAGTGTTGTAATTCATAAATGGAATATGGAAGCTTGTTAAGTAATTGGTACTCAAATTGTTGGATTTTCTTACGATATGATATTTCGTTTAGTTACAAAATCAATAAATATGCAAATTTCAAATAGACTACAGTAATTTCAAGATTAATAATCAAACTTAGAGTATAAAATAAGTAGACAGCTCATGACCCAACAGAACTTATCACATTTTCCGTGTCTTCTTCTGTTGTGGATTTTAGAACAATTTGTTTATTAATAGTGTCTATAACTGTATTATTTAGTAAAACATGCGTTTAGTCTGACGTTCATGTATTGACTGGAACTTAATCTCTAATTGTACAAGTGATAAGTGAGAGCATCTTAATGTTAGAGAGTGCATACAGGGAATTCATATTTTGACATTTCTCTACATCTCCCCTTTTTTTTTTTTTTTTTTTTTTTTAAGTTTCATTATAGTTTTTTAAGTCCAAATTGTTTTTTTTTTTTTTATAAATTCTTAAAATTTAAATTTAATAATTTTGGATAGTTTCAAATTTACCTACAAATACAAAGATTTAAATTTAAATTATAAATTCATAAATTCATGTGTATAAATTACTTTGTTGTTTGATTTCTTATTCAATATGAACTAATTGTATAAAATTCAATACATTTAACAATGAAAATTCTGCCTAAACAATAATTATTTAATAACGCTTTCGCAAAAAATACGAATTGCGACGAAAGCTTTTTCCGTCTCTTTCTATTATGTAAGAGCGAGGGCTTTTCTTATGCTTTTCTAGTACTTTCGCTGGTACCCAATGCTTTTCATATTTAACCCATATATTTTCCCCCTTTTCAAATTCATATTTTGTTTTAGCATTTCTATCATAATATTTTTTATTAATTATGTTATTGTGGTTTAAGACCGGTATGACTTTATTTATATTTTCTATATTTCTAAAAAATTTATTTTTACCAGGAATCAACGTTCTAGTTTGCCTACTCATGAGCAACTGAACTGGTGAAAACTCTGAATTCTTTATTGGAGTATTTCTATACTCTAACAATGCATGCCACAAATTACTTTTATCATCATTGCATTTCAGCACCAACTTTTTTGCTATCTGAACCATTCGCTCAGAAAATCCATTGGATTTAGGATATCGTGGGCTCGATGTCGTAATTTGTATATCTAAGCTTTTCGCCCACTGCCAAATTCCAAAGATCCAAATGGTACGTTGTCCGCTATAATTTGCAATGGATAGCCATGAGTTGAAAATATTATATTAAGCTTATCAGTTATAGCTTTAGATGGCTTTTTACCTAGTGGCACAACATCTAGATATTTTGAAAAATAATCTCCTATTACTAAAAAATCCTTTCCCCCTACATCCATTACATCCATACCTAATTTTTTATAGGGACCATTTGGTATTTCATGATTTAGCAGGGGTTCTTTTATGTTTGCTGATCTATATTTTTGACAAATACCGCATTTGACAACCATTGATTCTATATATTGATTCATGTTTGGCCAATATAATAGTTGTTTATCCCTATACTTTGATTTTTCTATACCAAGATGTGCTTTATGAAGCTGCATTAGAACCATTTCACGAAGGGATTGAGGTACCAAAATTCTGTCATCAAAAAATATTAAATCATCTTCTACAAACAAATTCATTCTGTATTGCCACATAGATTTTATATCAGAACGCAATTTCGTTTTATCTTTAGGCCAACCATTTTTACAATAATGCAATATATCTTTTAACAATGTATCTTTTCTTGTTTCTTCTCTAAATAACCTCTTCTTTTCATCACTCACATTCACAGTATGCACCATTTCGTCTAAACCTTTTATTTCGTTTTCTTTTGTAATAGTTTTAGAGTAACTGCGTGATAGCCAATCAGCTAAATATAAATATTTTCCAGGTAAATAATTAAAAGTCAAGTTATATTTTTGAAGTCTCAGCTTCATTCTTTGCAATTTCGCAGATGGAATTTTGTTATAATTTTTTTTTCATAATACCTAAAAGTGGCTTATGATCCGTTACTACCTCAACTTTGCTTCCGTATACATAATTATGAAATTTTTGACATGCAAATACTACAGCTAGCATTTCTTTCTCTATCTGTGCGTATCTTGTTTCAGCATCAGTTAAACTTCTAGATGCAAAACAAACTGGCCTTTTATTTTGCATTAGCGTACACCCTAAGCCATTTTTGGACGCATCTGTTTGTAAAACAATTTGTTCATTACTATTGAACGCTTTTAGAACTGGTGCATTTAAAATTTTTTGTTTTATGTTATCTATGTTGAGTTTTTCATTAATTCCCTAAGTGGACTACTCAAATCCGAGAGATTGGGTATAAATTCTCTTAAATAATTTATAAAACCCATAAGTCTCTGCAAATCTTTTTTGCACTTTGGAGCTCCTAAATCCTCAATTCCTTTCAATCTGTTTTTGTCACATCCAATTCCTTCTTCCGAAATCCTATGTCCCAAGAATACAACTTCCTTTTGTTTCCATTGAATCTTTTCCCAATCAAATCTGACATTCCTTTCCGTAGCTCTTTGCATAATCAATTTAAGAGTGTGATCATGCTCGTGCTCATTTTCAGCAGCAATGAGAATGTCGTCAATGTATATCGTTACATTCTTAATATCTCCGAAATTTTCTTCATTCAATTTTTGAAACGCTTCTGGTGCTATTTTTATACCAAATGGTAAACGTTTAAATCGGTAACATCCGAAAGGAGTGCTGAATGTGCACAAGTCTTTTGATTTTTCATCTAGGGCAATTTGCCAAAATCCGTCCTTTAAATCGAAAACAGAAAAAATTTTCTAATTAACCAAATTTGTTTTAATATGCTCGAAGATTGGAATTTCATAATAATGATCTTTAATGGCCATGTTAAGCTCTTTTGAATTAATGCAAATTCTTAATTTTTTGTTAGGTTTTTCTACAATTACAATATTTGAAATCCATGCACTCGGCTTTTCACACTTTTCAATTATATCCTTTTCGCATAAGTATCGAAATTCAACTTTTAGAGGTTCCCTCAATGCCATAGGTATCCTTGATGCTGGTTTGGAACAAGGTGAAGTATTTTCTTTTAATTCTATACCAAAATTTTCCTTAAAACAGCCTAATCCACCAAAGAGATTTTTGAATTTGTTTTTTAACTCATCTTTAGTTATCATATTTATAGCATTAATTCTTTTAATTAATCCTAAATGGACACAAGCTTCAAGACCCAGAATTGGAACAGAATTTATTGCATCGGAAACAACAAAGAATTTAATTTTTTCCAATCTGTCTTTTACGTTGCACATCAAGCACACGATACCCACATTCTTTATCATGGTACCGTTATAGGCAATCAAATTTTCAGAGCTTTTCTCAATTTTGATATTTTCTAAATTGGTTAGGTAATGAACAGGCAAAATATTAACCATGGCTCCTGTATCTAATTTAAATTTAATTAGTTTTTTCTCAATTTCAACATTTTCATACCACATCTTAAAACCACTTTCATTTACAATTGAATCAAGATACAAATTAAATTGACTTGAACTTCTACTTTCCAAATTTACTTCTCCAATAGATTTTTTCTTACACACCACTGAAAAATGGTTTTTCCCTTTACAGAAATTACATGTTTTACCATAAGCTGGGCAATTGCCCCTTATATGTGGATTGCCACAAAAATTACAACTTATCTTAGTGTCTTTTTTAAAATTTTTATAATTGTTATTCATGCTATGTTTTGTATAATTGTTGTGCATGCTTTGATTTGTATAATTTTGATTATAATTCTTTTGATAAGTCTTTTCCTCTACTTTCTGCGACCTCCTACCCACCAAATCCACCGTTGCATCGACACCTTGCATGTTCGCCATTTGCTGACTCGAAACTTCAGCCGATCTCGCCAAATCAATTGCCATCTCCATCGTTAAATTCGCCGCGTCTAACAGCTTTTTCTGCAATCTCTTGTCGTTCGTGCCCAGCACAATTCGATCACGTAGCATACGATTCTCATTCTCAAATCCACATCGTCGAACCATTTTCTTTACGTCCATCAAAAAATTATCAAAAGGCTCGCCCTGTGCCTGACATCGGTTGTGAAATAGGAAACTCTCGTAAACTTCGTTGCACTTCTGCTTACAGAATTCTTCGAAAGCTTTTGTTACCGCTGCATAGTCTGATTTAGCTGTCTCACTGATATTTAAAGAATTAAAAACTTCTGCAGCTTCGGACCCGATTGCGTTCAGAAATATGGCCACTTTTACAGGTTCAGTTTTTTTTACCAAGTTCCACTGCTATCGCAAAAATTTGGAAATTTTGCCAAAAAATCCGCCAATTGTCAGCGAGATTCCCACTTAGCTTTAGCTCATCAACTTTTTTCACGTAATCCATATTTGTATTTTTATAAACAAAACGAATGTTTTTTGGTGGTCTTCCGCGTGGTTTTGCACGTACTATGCTAGTGTTTGTCTTTGCTTTTCCCATTAACTTTATTGCATGTTAATAATTCACAATTTTCGTTTAATTATTTCCTGACGTTCATGTATTGACTGGAACTTAATCTCTAATTGTACAAGTGATAAGTGAGAGCATCTTAATGTTAGAGAGTGCATACAGGGAATTCATATTTTGACATTTCTCTATCCAGATGTTCGAGGATTTCTTGCAGGTCATCATTATCCATTACCCCGAATAACCATTTTTGGGCATGTCCGACTAAATTAATCAGTCCCCTTGGGATAATAGATTTTAATTTACATTTTATTGTTTTTATTTCTGTTTTACATTTTCCTCAATTTGGTTTAGAATATTTAGAAATTATAGAAGTTTGATTTACAATATCGACTTGTCGTAGTTTGATTTCAATATAGCCATTTTGCTCCTGTACTGGATTAAATTGTAGAAACCCCATTACTGGATTCATTATCAGAAACATTGCCAGTATTTCCCCAAGGAAATGGTGCTAACGCCGCATCACAACAACAACAATTTTCATACGCAAATGTACTCAAAGGCAATACCCAAGACCCTCCAGTTATTCAACCCGCCCAACAGAACATTGGCCTTGAACAAACACTCCAGATGTTTATGCAAAACATGTCGCAGTTTATGAACGGCATGCAAACTATGATGCAGGAAATGATACACAATCAAAACCTGCTAATCCAGACCCTTTTCAAAAATAAGCTATGAATGCTATAAAAATATCCTTCTGGAACGCGGACGGCTTATGCCAACATAAATTGGAACTCATTCGATTCCTCAATTCATTCTGTATAGATGTAATGCTAATTTCAGAGACTCATTTGACCCAAAAACACTTTTTTAATATACCCGGATACAAGTTGTATGACACTAAACACCCAGGTGCTAAAACACGAGGTGGATCAGCGATTCTAATTAAGGGCAGAATCAAACACTATGTTTTACAGGAATTTTGCACCGAGTACTTGCAAGCCACCAGTATTTGTCTTGATGAATACATAAGAGGATTTGCAGTATCTGCAATTTACTTTCCACCCAGCTCCAAAATAACTGAACAGCAATTTCAGACATTTTTTGCAACCCTTGGCCCAAAATTTCTCGTAGCTGGAGATTTTATGGAATACTACCAGCAAACTCGGCCTTGATGTGGTTTCGTCAGGCACGCCAACATACTGGCCATCAGACAGACGCAAAATTCCAGATGTTATTGATTTTGCAGTAATCAAGACCCTTAAACGAACTCAACTAACCATTGAGTCTTCAGTGGAACTATCGTCTGATCACACACCCACTATTATCACAGTAAAATACGCGCCAAATTCAGAAGTCAATCCACCCGACAAACTCACCAGTATCCATACGAATTGGCTTAAATTCAGAAAATATATTAGTTCACACATTACCCTACATGTGTTACATGCGTAACTTTACACTTCTGCTTACAAACGCCGCACTGGCAGCGACCCCAAAAATCAATAACACTACCCAAAAAAAGGAATCTGTGCCACAAAATATAGCTGCGCTCTTAATAGAAAAGAGACCAATAAGGCGTGATTGGCAAAAGTTCAGATCACCCTATCTGAAAAAAAAGCTGACCCTCATTACACGAAAACTACAAAATGAACTGAGGGCGAAAAACGAGAATGATCTGCATCAATTCATGGAAAAGCTTACGCCGACGAGCTCAACAAATTACTCACTTTGGCGTGCCACAAAAAATTTAAAACGACCCATTATTGTAGAATCGCCAATTCGTTTACCCAACGGAGACTGGGCGAGAAGTGATGCCGAAAAAGGTACTGCTTTTGCAAGTCACCTACAAAATGTATTTACTCCAAACCCCCCAAATGCAAATTACCCGTTACCACAGCTCGCAACCAGGTCAAATTTTAACCCATCTACTCATCAGAAGAAAAGCACTTATGGACGATATTGCCAAGTAGAACCCAAAAAAAGCTCCAGGACATGACTTAATAACGGCTAAAATGGTGAAAGAGCTGCCATCAATTGCTGTTACTCACTTATTGCATATATATAATGCTATATTAAGAATAGGTCACTACCCAACTGACTGGAAGCTGTCGCAGATCACGATGATCCCAAAACCGGGAAAAGACCCTACAAACGTGAGTTCATATCGCCCAATAAGCTTACTCTCTACCCTATCAAAACTTTTTGAGAAAATTCTGATAAAAATGATGTTACCCACAATACTCGCTAAAGGTGAAATACCCAATCACCAATTCGGATTTAGAGAAAAGCATGGCACAATTGAACAGATTCATCGCATTGTTGAATTGATCAAAAAAACATTCGAGAAAAAGCAATACTGCTCAGCAGTATTCCTCGACATCACCCAAGCCTTTGATAAGGTATGGCATAGAGGATTGATATCCAAACTACAGAAACTATTACCCGCAAGCATGCACGTTTTGCTTTACAACTACTTGACCCACAGAAAATTTGTAGTTAAACATAAAAGTTTCGTTTCTAGTAGATTTGATATTCTTGCCGGTGTACCCCAAGGCAGCGTCCTCGGACCCCTCCTGTATATACTCTATACAGCTGATATGCCCATTTATGATCAGACCCTCATCGCAACATTTGCCGACGACACCGCAATATTGTGCTCGCACTCAGACCCTTAAATGGCATCAAAACACGTGCAACAACATTTGAACACTTTACAGAATTGGCTATCAAAGTGGAGAATTAGAGTCAACGAGTCTAAGAGTGCACATATAACCTTCACCCTAAGGAAAGACACTTGCTCCATGCTTACAATAAATAATAGTGAAATACCACAATGTACTGAAACCAAATATCTTGGTATGCATCTCGATCGCAGACTCACATGGAAAAAGCACATCGCAGCTAAAATTACACAAATCAAATTAAAAAAACTCGAATTAAATTGGCTCCTCTCGAAGCAATCAAAACTCAACACCACATATAAAATCCTTTTATACAAAAGTATAATTAAACCTATATGGTCATATGGGAATGAGCTCTGGGGAACAGCATCTCCATCAAATGTTGGGAAACTGCAAAGGATGCAGTCAAAAATTCTGCGACAAATACTTGGAGCGCCATGGTTTATAAAAAATGAACACATCCACAGAGATTTACAAATATCGAAAATATCTGATGAGATACCGATGCAAAGTATGCAGATAAGCTAAAATTGCACCCTAATATTGTAGCTCGAACCTTAATAAAACCCACCAGACCCTTACGTCTAAAACGAAATTATTCTATTGCCTTTGAATAGATAGTTCAGGGACACCCTCGTCGATGCAGCCGTTCGTCTATGCCGACATCCTGTAGATGCCGACATCCAGTCAACGCCTACATCGCCTTGATATATGCATTTAGTTGTCCAAATCAGTGGATAAGGTCAACTAGTACTATGTTAAATCTGTTATGTAATGTCTTATTATTTTGTTCAAAGTTATTGTTAGTTCTAATTTTTATTTTAGAAGATTCAATAAACAAATTTTATGTAGTTAAAAAAAAGATTGAGGATCTGAGAATTTCAATGGTCTTTTAATATTAGTATCTGTTTTCTAAATTTTGATTCTTCCTTATGTCTAAGTGATTTATAGTTTTTATGTCGATAAAAAAATTCTTTTATTATTAAATATATTTTCGTATTCATTTCTATTCTATTTCCTTTCAAAATTATTTGTGTTTTAATCGGTTAACTACTGTATCAAGGATGAAAAAATGGTCATTTAGGTTTTCGACTTGGGAATGTACAGTATGCACTTCGAGTGATTCGTTATTTTCGTTATTTCGAGTGATTCGTTCAAATTTCCCTCTTGAGTTAATACCGGACCTATTGAAAACTACTCGCATCAGTAAATAATTTAAACTTTTTATTATAATTTGGGTACATAAGAATGGGATGGTTTGTTATGATTTATTTTAATTTCTCAAAGGCTGCAATATAATTTGGATCTTTAACATTTGCTTTAGAATTTGTTTTAAAATATCTTATCATTGGGCTTGCTACTTTAGCCTAGTCTTTTATAAATTTTCTATAGAATCCAGTAATTCCAATCCAGCTTCTTGCAGCTTATCGAAAACTTTTCTCAAATTAATTATATGTTCCTTTAAGGAAGTGCTAAAGACCTAAATGTCGTCTAAATAGATCACGCAAACTTTATTTATTAAATTTTTTAAAACAGAATTCATCATTTTTTGAATGTAGAAGGTACATTTTTAAGGCCGAATGGCATTCGATTAAATTCATAATGACCAAACGGAGTTGAAAACGCAGTTTTTTTCTGCCTTCTTCTTTTACCGAAATTTGGTGAGTTGTAAAGTGCTGTGCTTTACCCAATTTGTCCAAAATTCCATCTATATTTGGAATAGGAAATTTATCGTCTACAGTAATTCATTTACTTTCCTGAAATCGATTAATAGACGCCATTTTTGTTCCATTGAATTGTCTAGTTTCTTTGGAACTATCCATAATGGACTGTTACATGGAGAACTACTTTCTGTAATGATTTTTTGTCTTAACATTTCGGAAATTGGCTTTTCAATTTCCTTTTCATGGCTTTGGGCATACCGATATGCTTTGTAATAAATTGGATTGTTAGTTGTTGTAATAATTTCGTGTTTATTAGTATATGTAGCTGTTAAAGTATCGCCTTCTTTTTACCTCCTGTTCTTGGACGTTTCCTATTTCCATAGGTTCAACGCTTTGTTGAGACATTTGGCTCTGATTTTTGAATAAAGCGGGACTATTCCTATTTGCACTACTAAATTGGGCAAAATTGTTTTTGGGATATTGTGTATTTCTGGATTGTCCAGAATTATGGTTAAAATATTGTGTTTTTCTGGATTGCTCCGAATTATTATTGGAATTTTGTGTATTTTTAAATTGCCCAGAATTATTACCAACATTGTGTGGTTGCTGTTGGAAATCTGGATTTTTAAAGAAATTTTGTTTATTATTTTGTTGTCGATTTTGGGGGATTTGGCAATTATTAGTAACATTTTTTTCCACATTTTTCCTATGCCTAAAATCTATTGTTCGTCTATCCGTAAGTAATATCAATTTAGTATATTTAACAACAATATCGTTTATTGTCTCACTTTCGCCTAAATGGGCTCTTATTGGTCCATCTATTTTTTCTATCAACTAAATCTCTATCCACATTTTCAGGTTTATTAATATTTGGTCTTAGATTATCGCATAACAAAATTTCGTTTATTTCATATTTTGCTTTTTCAAAAACGGCAAAAAGTTCACTTAAATTGCTTACCCTAATTGTTCTGCAATAATTAAAATTTTCTGCAATTTCTGATGTCATACCAAAATGGTTCCTTTGTTGCTCTTGGAATTGTTGCTGTCCCACTTGTAGTTGCCTTTGCTGCTGTTCAGTTTGTTGTTGCCTTTGCTGCTATTCAGTTTGTTGTTGCCTTTGTTGCTGCTCCATATGTTGTTGTTGCACAGTTTCTTCTTGTAATTTAATGACCCTTCTTGCAATAATACCGTAGCTTCAAGCTGTTGTATTTTTTCAACAAGTTTTCCCAACGTTTGCTCCATTGCACTATGGGGAAAATTTTCTGGCCAAAACCTCAAAAACGTAAAAAACGCAATAAATTGTATAACAGTGAGTCAAATATAGAGAAGTATATATATATTTGCAAAATCATGTCCAAAATCATGGATCCGCCATCTTGAATTTAGAAATTTTAATATCAAATCCGAAATCGGCGACCCCCCATACCAATTTCGGTACTATTTTAGCGAATTTACATATTTAACTAGTTACCCGATTCAGCCCATTTGCAATACCAACTCATTCTAGGACTTACAAAATATAAATCCAAAGTTTGGACCGCCTAGATTAATTCTAGCTCCTACAATCGTGCTTACCAATAAATGGGACGGACAGACGAACAAATGGACAGACAGACAGATATACGGACATACCAATATAGCTAGTAGGTTCAGTTTTCGATACTTATCAAGAAAATATATACTTTTCCATACCGGCCACGCCTTCTTATTAGCGGTCCGAACAAAGTAAATAACCCGAACTTCATAATTAATTTATAAGGGTTTAGGGTTAAATGAGTTTTGTTCAGCAGAGGCAGGCAGAAGCAGATGAAACTGGTTAGCTTTTGTTCAGAATATGTTGTTCTACCACGTGCTTTTAGCCGTTAGTAATGCAAATGATTGCAATTTTTTAAAGTGCTATCAAAAAAAATATTTTTTATCAATTTAGGTCAAGAGTAAAAAATTTTATATTTCGCTAAGTGTAGAGCATTTATCATTAATTTTGCTATGCAAATTTATTCACTTGCCATCAATACTTCGATTCTCATCCATGATTTCATTTGTTTTAAATGCAAATATATTAATTTGGATTTTTCACCATTACCACTCTTTTTTACTCACAAATAATAAATAATAATAAATTCCACGTGCACAGAAAAATAAAAGTTGGTAAATCTAACCGAAAAGGTTGGTTTAAAACGATCCAACCAACAAGTAACTAGTAAGAGAATTATCTTCGGTCTGACCGAAGCTATAATACCCTGCACATGCGAGTACGATACATTCTGAGACCATATGTTAGTAATCGAAAATCGGTATTTTATTGATAGTTTTTCGATATTTTATTCATAATTTTTCGATAGTTTATCGATTTTTTATCGATAGTTTTTCGATTTTTTATCGATAATTTTTCGATTTTTCATCAATAATTTATCTATTTTTTTATCGATAATTTATTCATTTTTTAGTTTTTCGTTTTTTTATCGATAATTTTTCGATTTTTTATCGATAATTTTTCGATAATTTATAGATAATTTAACGATAATTTATCGATAATTTAAATTGGCGGCCATTTTGTATGGGAGGTAGGCGTGGTTCTTATCCGATGTTGACCGTTTTCAATACCGTCCAATCATTCGCCAAAATAAGAGGAATCCCAAAATTTGGTGGCGATCGGTTATATAAAATTGGGGGCAATTTCGTATGGGAGGTAGGCGTACCTCTTATCTGATGTTGGCCATTTTCAATACCGTCCAATCATTCGCCAAAATAAGAGGAATCCAAAAGTTATCGTGCGAAATGACAGACAGACGGACATGGACTAATCAACTCAGGAGGTGATGCTGATCAAGAATATATATACTTTTCCATACCGGACACGCCTCCTTATGGGCGTTACAAACGGTGTGACAAAAACAATATACCCTTGGACACTAGTGTGCAGGGTATAAAAAAATACAAATAATATTTTGTTATTTCGGCTCTACCCTAATTTTAGGATGTTTAAAGCGGTGCTCCGCAATAAGTGAGAAGAATGTTTCTTGCTTGTAAGCCAAAAATAATCTCTGTTTTATTTCAGAATCGCCATGGCTTTTATACCCTGGCGACCCTTTCAATTTCTATTTCAATTTTGTTTCAATTTCATTCAATTTCTAAAATATGCTTACATCTACAATTCTATATACTACAAAAATCATTTCTACATTCTGATAAATATTTATTACCGCTGCCAGAAGGGCATTGGCCGATCGCATTTATTGGCAAAGCCAGGATTCAAATTTCGATTCTCGAACCGACAGAAATGCAAACGAAAGGAAACAAAAGTAAACAAACGTTGGTATACGTACTAGTACGCTGCGCTCCTATTTAGGCAAGCAGCGTATGCTAGTAATGCAGTTTCAAGTGTTCGCTGCTAGCGGTACTTGGTCGTTTGTATACTCTTGTGGGCTGGTGCGCTATACTGTAGTATATATATGCATATACACCACATCCTTACCCTTTAGATAAAAATTTTTTTTTAAAAACGAAAAATGAAATTTTTAGTTGTGTAGAAATAATTTTCAAAAAAATAAGAAAAATTATCAAATAAATTATTAGTATGATTGAATTAATTAATATAAAAAGAAATTTAAAATTTAACACTAATTAACCTAATTTTAAAAATATTACAAATTTGAAATCTTGATTTTAATAACACTAATTTAGTTAAAATGAACATCTAGGAATAATTAATTGTATTGTAAAAATAATGATATATAATATTTGGTTTAAAAATTGTATATAATGTTAAAAATTTAATATTGTTAAATATAGTCTTTAAAATGAAATAAATTTTTATAATTAATACATGGATATATAAATCTATGTTTCTACGATATATTTTTTCAAGTTATTTTTATGAATTTTCTTAATATGTCCCTTAATCTCTACAAGGCAATTTACCCCATCTACTTCTACTACTTTATAAGGTCCATGGTAAGGACTGTGGTATTTCCTTCTACCACCTAACTGTACCATAACTAAATCTCCTACATGGATTCATTTTTTTATCGTTGTCATTTTTTCTTTTGACTTTAACTCTATTAATAATTTCTTTTGCTTTTTCTATAGATTCCTTCAGCCTGAAACTAACTTCATTCGCGTAATTTTCCATGTTATACACAGGCTCACTTTTCATAATGTTATCACTCGGCAAGTACGGTAATTTACCAAAAACTAATTCAAATGGCGTTATCAACATTTGGAGTAGTGTTTTACGCAAAAGTGTAAAATGAAACCCACTTGTCCCATTCTTGATCATCGGCAAATGCAAGCAAATATTCGTTAAGTACCCTGTGGTTTCTTTCTACACCACCGATAGTTTCATGATGATATGGGCCGAAAATACTTGTTGTATTTTTAAATGTTTACAAATGTTGCCCATGAGCTCATTTACAAATTCGGTTCCTTTGTCAGACTTTAGCACTTTAAAACAACCGGACTTGAGAATAAACTGATTTACGAGCGTATGTGCTACAGTTTTTGCATCTTTGGTTTCCATGGGAAATGCCAGAACGAATTTCGTCCATTCACACTGAGCTGTCAAAATGTAGCGATAGCCATTAGAAATTCTCAATGGTCCTACAGTATCAATTTGAACCATTGCAAAACTTGTACTTGGCGTCTTTGTGACTATCAACTGTTCCTTTGTGTGTCTGATTTGTTTATTTAACGCACACTTTGTGCAACTTGGCACAAAATTTTTTACGATTCTGCTCAAATTCTTCCAAACAAATCTTTGTCTTAATTTAAAAAATGGTTTTTCTGATTCCGAAATGCAAGCCGAATTGTGATATTCTTCTATCAACTTATTTTTTGCTACTATCATGTCATTTTCGTCTAGCTCTTTAATATTTACTGTATTCATCCTAGATGATAGCTTCTCTAAAGACAAATCGAATTTTTTCAGATTATCACTACATCGTAAATTTTTTAATATTCAATTCTTTGGGGACCCCTAATATTCAACTCGCTCTCTATAACATATTTTAACTTTTTCATATTCCTAACGTCAGAAATGGACGTGCAGTCCCAACAATGAAGTTGTACCGTGCACTGTACAGACTCCGATCGAGAGCTGCCTTTCTCTATATCTAGGTTTTTCTCTGCAACAGCCTTTGCTGTCATGCCCCTTGGCATTACTAATGTTTTCTTCGCGGACTTATCTTCCGTTTTCGGAGTCATTGTTCTTAACAAATCTGAGTCTATTTTTATCCTTGACAATGCGTCAGCGTTTGTATTGATCTTTCCCTGTTTGTAAACAATTTCATAATCATAGTCAGACAGATCTACTCGTATTCTCGTCAGCTTTGAAGATGGATTCTTGTGCGAGAATAAAGAAACCAATGGTCGGTGATCAGTAACCACAATGAATTTGCGTCCAAATAAATATGGTCTAAAGAAATTAATCCCCCAATGTACCGCCAAAAGTTCCTTTTCAATGACTGGCTTGTTCAATTCATGCTTATTTAATGATTTACTAGCATACGAAATTGGTAAATCCTCTCCAATTTCTCCCTGGGAAAGTATAGCTCCTAGTGCATAATCAGATGCATCTGTTGTTAAAAATGAAGATATTTTAATATTGGTGGGTTCACCAATTTTTCTTTCAAAAGTTCAAAAGCTAATTGACACACATCTGTCCAATTGAAAGGTTGTTTTTTCTTAAGAAGTTTGCTATTTTTCCTATACCTATAACAACATGGTAATGTATATACAAACAAATTTTTTTTGTTGCTTACTGTTTGCAAAAAATTAATTTAGTTAAAATTTATGTTTTTTTAACAATTAAATTAGACCATTACTTAAATTAGCGCTTAAAATTTGTTTTGAAATTGTAACTTTTAAAATGTAAATTGAATCAATTCGGGTTTACATACAATTTTTTTTTTAATATAAAAATAAAAAAAAAATTTTATATTAGTTAGTAGTTTTATAGGATGACGATGTAAGATAAACAGTTGAATATGAAACATTTGAGAAAAGATAACAGACACTTTCGCCATTGTGTGCTCGCCTAACAGCTTCTGCGAACATCATTGACACATCAATGCATTGATCATGGCAATCATCATCATCATCGAATTGATCGCCAATTGTTGGTGCTACCTCGGCGTTCACAGGTACGATGGCATTTTCGTCAACTCTTTATATCGCTGTGGTATCAATGCTTCCCAATGATACTGGTTCAGAGATGTAAATTGGTTTCGAGATGCATACCGGTGGTGATGCGGTGTCCAACGTTATAAAGCCCAGAATTTCGCAAGAATCGTCTTCCGAGTCAGTGAGCAGGTCAATAATCTCTTCGTTTCGTAGCGGTTAATTGGCTTTAGCCATTTTTGGCTCGTTAGCCACCTCCCCTGCTACGGACATGGTCGCCTTTGCCATTGCCGCATTTTGTTTCGTCATTAAACTCGAGAATTTGCATCTTGCTTGGTTCGTGTTCAGTAAAATAATAATGCATGTTGATGTACCGTTAGTCCGTCCTTTTTTGTTTGTTCAATTTTAGTGGTCCCTTTCTGAAGTTTTATTGTAGAAATCTGGTCGAAAAGGCAGGATCGCCATATAAAATTTTGTATTTAAGTAAGTCGGCTCTACCCTAATTTTAGGATGTTTAAAGCGGTGCTCCGCTGTAATTTAACTTGGGCGAAGTCGCCGCAATAAGTGAGAAGAATGTTTCTTGCTTGAAAGCCAAAAAGAATCTCTGTTTTATTTCTGAATCGCCATGGCTTTTATACCCTGGCGACCCTTTCAATTTCTTTTTCAATTTTGTTTCAATTGCATTCAATTTCTAAAATATGCTTACATCTACAATTCTATATACTACAAAAATCATGCAGCGTATGCTAGTAATGCAGTTTCAAGTGTTCGCTGATAGCGGTACTTGGTCGTTTGTATACTCTTGTGGGCTGGTGCGCTATACTGTAGTATGTATATGCATATTAGGCATGTCAATCCCGGGACCCCGCTTCATTGTTAGTCCCGGAAATCCCGGGATTCGCACTGACTAATCCCGGGATTTTCGGGACAAGTTTTATGAGCAATTTAAAGAAAAAAATTAAATAAAATTGTCGAAAAGTTTATTGATATACTCCTACATAAACTGTATGAGTTATACATATACAAATATGCAATACGCATTGCAGAAACTTGTACCAATGCGTGAAGGCAATTTAGGCATATTTTCATTACGTCAACAAATTTAAGCAAAAAATAGTTCCAAACAGTTTGCAAATTAGTAGACTATAAAGCACTCAAATCCATTTTGCTTAACTGGAAATCGGATCAAAAAATACATCGAACATCGTTCGGGACATGAAATACAAATTCCAATTCCGTATATTAAAATGTTCGACAAAATGTTCAGGTCAAGAGTTGTTCGAGAAATGTGTATCAAACGACACATTTTTAAAATGATCTTATTCTGACCGAAAAACCCAAGATTCCAAAGACCAAATCTATTTCAATTAGTATTTTATTCTACATATTTTGAAATTATTCAAACTTTTTTCTAATATTCCAAATCATAGGTGTGATAAATTCAATTTAAAAAAAATCAAAAAAAAACCTTGAATATTGTTAGGTTATTTGCGCAATTTCCAAAATATCATAGTATATGTATATTAAAAGCAGTTCAATTCGATTTATTATAACATTTTTTTACTGAATTTTGGTTGAATTGAAAAAAATCCAAATCCCGGGACTAATCCCGGGATCCCGGGATTGTATTTTTCAATCCCGAAAATCCCGGGATTGGCAAAGGTCTCGAAAATTGACATCCCTAATGCATATACACCACACTCCCCTTTAAAAGTCAAGAGTGCCCCGTGTTTGGGGCACATTTGACAAAACGACTTCGGTTTCCAGAACAGAATGCATATTTAAAGGTTTAAAGTCAAATAAGTCTTTATAGGCGATTTTTAGAATCGGTCCACAAGTTTCGAAGTAATGTAACGAAGTGACAGATCAAGAGTTAGAGTTCTTCAAAAATATGACGTTCGCAGATTCATTTTACTACAAGCCTGACAAAAATTCCATTACATTTTGGGGTAGATGTTTTTAGCGAGTCCATTCTGCCAGAGAAGTTACCACATCCTACCGGCGCCCCAACAGCTATTAGTACAATTTTTGGATGGGTACTGTATTGAAAAATATCCGCCACACTTGAACAGCATCTTTTGACAGCGCACACATGCTTCCATCTTAGCCAACAGCTTCAACGTTTCTGGGAGGTAGAAGATTTGCCAGGGCCGTCTCTACATTTTACATCAGAGGAGACAGATGCACAAGAGCATTATCAACAGACTGTACGACGTGAATGGTGATACGTGGTTAGGCTTCCACTGAAAAGAGATAGCATAGAACTCGGCGAGTCACGTACAGCTGCTCTAAAAAGGCTCTTTGCAATGGAACGACGATTCAATAACGACTTACAACTCAAAGAAGAATACTCAAAGCACATGTGGGAATATCGAGAGTTAGGACACATGGCGATATCATCGAGCTCCGATCCCAATACAACATATTTCCTACCTCATCACACCGTGTTGAAACCATCCAGCACAACAACGAAGTTACGCGTGGTTTTCGACGCGTCATGCAAGACAACAAATGGGTGATCACTTGCTGGTAGGACCTACGATTCAAAAGGATTTGTTCGAGATTATCATAAAATTCTGTAAATACGAAGTGGGATTTTCAGGCGACATAGAGAAAATGTACCGCGTAATGTACCAAATAATGGTACACCCTGAAGACCAATCGATACAACACGTCTTATGGTGGGATACGACGGACGAGCAGCCAATGAAAACTATAGACGCAAAATACTGTGAAATATCTCCGGATACAATCAGCGACACTACGCAAAAAACTCTTGGCCTCCTGTGGGATACATCAAACGACAACATTAAGTTCAGCGTAAATCTTCCAGCCATACCACAGAATACAACAAAGCGTACTGTCTTCTCGGACATCGCTAAGATTTTCGACCAAATTGGATAGCTCTCCCCTCTCGTCGTCGCTATGAAAATATTATTTATTATTTATTTATGGGTTTTCAGATTCGTCTCAATTGGCATACTCAGCAGCAATCTATTTACGTGTTCAACGCGATGTTGGCGAGATTATTACAAACTTGATAGCAGCTAAGACGAAGGTGGCACGCTACCTCGATCAAGATTCGCAGCGCAGTGAACATTCCTGAAGCCAAAGTTTTCGGTTGGACTGATTTATCTGTTATTGGCTTGGCTATCTGATCATCCACGTGGATGGAAAACATTTATATCTAATAGAACATCACAAATCATAGAGGTTGTACCTGCTGAGCAATGACACCATGTAAAATCACAGCTGAATCCTGTTGATCTTGCAACAAGAATGGGTCCACAAATACCATCCAGCACCAGCAACACCTGACGACATCAATATAGAGGAACGGAAGGTAATAGTTTCTAACAGGAACGTAACCAGAGGGGAGGTTTGGGGTGTTCGAATCCCCTCCCGAAATATATGAAGTAATAGAAAAATCTTTGGAATTGTTATAAAATTTAACAGACTCTGTATCTCCTTGATACTTTATTTTATTATAAACTTCCACAAATAACTTCCGCGTCGAGCCCCCCTAAATCTCTAAAATAATACAAACAAATTAGGAAATTTAACAGAGCGTAAGAGAAACTTCAGTATGTATTTTTTAATAGAAAACTTTCGTGTACCAAAAAAGAATATGACGCTAAATCATTGATAAAGGTTTTTTCTCAATTAGATATTAACTGTCCCATGTAGTTTTATTCATTTGAATCACCTAATTGTAACTTTGGTCTAACAATGATTATTCATAAATTCATAAATTTAACTAAATTTAAAATTCAGCTTAAACTATGCTGTGAGATGTATAAATTGCCCTATATCCATTGATTTAGGCAATGTGGAGTTATCGTATCTAATATATTGGGAATATATTAGCTTCGTTTAAGACGCGAAGGATTCAGAGGTTTCAGTAAATTTCTAGCTAGAATGTTTGGATGAAACATAAGCTTCTGCTTGTACTTCGAGGCAAGTTTCGGAATTCCGTCTTTTACTGTAGGGATATTCAAATCATTGTCAATCTTATAAAACAGATTGGACTCTCTGGAGTTTTTCCACGTTCGAGGGAGTGGCAGTGCCCCAAAGCTCAATTCCATATGTCCATATGGGGTTTATACTTTTGTATATTTGGACTTTGTATGTGAGCATTAGCTTAGATGCCTTTGAGATTAGCCAATTTAGTTCCAATTGTTTTAGTTTTATCTGGGTGATTTTGAATTGAATGTGCTTCTGCCATGTGAGTCGGCGATCGAGGTGCATTCCAAGATACTTTGTTTCGGAACTTGCAGGGACAACTTGGCCGTTTATCTTCAGAGCAGGACACGTGCCCCTTCTTAGGGTGAAGAGTAGTGTTAATATGGGGTTTCTGGGTTTAGTGAGAAGGAGCAAAATTCCTCCAGTGTAAAAACTGAAAGATTTAAGCTCTTTTCGGTCTTTTTTGCTCCTCCCCTCGAGCTCTCCTCCATCAACAAGCTTGTTTCGCCACCTGGCGAGTCTTTTTATATGGTTGGTGTCTTTGATTTGGTTGCTGTCTACGCTGAAAGCCAAAAATTTTAGTTGGTGTCTTTGATTTGGTTGCTGTCTAAAATTTTATTTTTCACAATTTCTTTATATTAACCTGTATCAGCCCAGAACTTTTTTTTCGAATTATTCGTAAATATACTATTGCTGACGTGATCATATAGTTACGCTGGGACTGATTCGGGTTAAAGTTTCTGGTTGGAGTTTGTATGGACTAGTTGTAAATTAGCAATTGCCTGGCGGTAGGGCTTTTGATTTGGTTGGTCGATAGTAACGCCACCTGTGGGGGTCTCTGGATGAAAGCTTTGAATTGCCCTCTTGCGATCGCCGATCGGTGAGTTTCATTGCTATGTCGATAGGGACAGCAACCTAGCGGGAGATCTTTTGATTTTTGGGTGGCTGTCTAGGCTGAAAGCTAAAAATTTTATATTAACCTGTATTAGCAAAGAACTTTTTTTTCGAATTATTCGTAAATATACTATTGCTGACGTGATCATATAGTTACGCTGGGACTGATTCGGGTTAAAGTTTCTGGTTGGAGTTTGTATGGACTGGCAGATCTTTTGATTTGGTTGCTGGCTGGGCTGAAAGCCAGACAGTCATTTAAAGCAACAGCAGCGGAGCGCTAATACTCCAGCATACTTACTGTAGCATACAATGTAGCAATGTAGTTTGTTTATACTAAATAAAGCGAAACAAAACCTTGTTTACGTTTGATTCATTTAAAGCAACAGCAGTGGATCGCTTATACTCTAGCATACTTACTGTAGCATACAATGTAGCAATGTAGTTTGTTTATCTCTTACTTATATAAAATTCTTTGTGAGTAGGTTTGTAGGTTTGTAGGGTTGTTCCCTTATAACTCAAGAAATACTTGACCGATTTTAATGAAACACATACCCAAATGTAGGTAATTTCATTGATCTCATCATAGGCTATATGTTATTTCATTAAATTTGGGCGTTCGAGGTGGGCGTGGCAAATATTATTCTAAAATTATATAATTTATGCAGTGTTTAACCGATTTCGCTGAAATTTTATATGTGGTTTTGGGTAATGAATTGATAATATGTTGATTCTGAAAATTTGCGGTCCGCCCACTGCCACGCCTTAAAATTTCTAAAGCTCTGTAACTTGGGTCCTATTCAAGGGATTTCGGTGAAATTATGGATTTGGAGCTGGGAGGTGAATGGGCAGAGGGATGACTATTGAAATTTAAGATTCGCCCACTGCCACGCCCTAAAATTTTTAAAGCTCTGTAAGTCGGGTCCTTTTCAAGGGATTTCGGTGAAATTTTGGATTTGGTGCTGGGAGGTGAATGGGCAGAGGGATGACTATTGAAATTTAAGATCCGCCCACTGCCACGCCTTAAAATTTCAAAAGCTCTGTAACTCGGGTCCTATTCAAGGGATTTCGGTGAAATTTTGATTTGGTGCTGGGAGGTGAATGGGCAGAGGGAAGACTATTGAAATTTAAGATCCGCCCACTGCCACGCCCTAAAATTTTTAAAGCTCTGTAACTCGGCTCCTATTTAAGGGATTTCGGTGAAATTTTGGATTTGGTGCTGGGAGGTGAATGGGCAGAGGGATGACTTGCAAAATCTATTTTTATTTCAGTTGCTTAAATAATACATATAACATTTCTACGTTAACATGAAATTACAAAATTATTGCGAGCGAAGCTGTGGGTATAAGCTAGTACTAAATAAAAGGAAACAAAACCCAATAATAGACTTTTGATTTATTTAAACAAGCAACGGTCCAGACGCTTTTCATATTCTACCAGGAGTATGCATTTGTTTACGAATTGATGCCTTTAAAGTTTAAAGCAGCAACAGCGGATCACTTTTTCAAAAAAGGCAAAAATATTTTCTCATGTGGCTTGAAATTCGATTAACAAAGCGAAACAAAACCCAATGAAAGACTTTTGATTTATTTAAACAAGCAACGATCCTGACGAGGCAGTTGACGCCAGTTATATTCAAAGTAAGCGATATTAATCAAAATTAAAACAATGAAAAAACTTATTAATTGAATTTTGTTTTCTTTTTTTTCTTTGCAGGGGCTTATTCTCATGTGTTTCAGAGGGAATTCCCCATATCGGAACGAAGCGTAGAGCGGGTTCCATTTATAATGGTCTCGTTTTTGACAACAGTGCCTGGCATCGCAGCACATTGCGATGATTCGGGACGATTGCGGTATTATTGCTGCACCCACGACGACGACTTCTTTCGCTGGAGGAGAGCACTCCAAGAGAATGATGTATCCAGCACTACAAATTGAAAAATGTAGAAGACAAGACCTCGAAAAATATATGAATATTTCTTAAATTTACAAATTCAGCTATTTTTGTGTATATATTGTTAACTATGTATGCATATTCAAAAAAGAATCAAAACAAATAAATATGTGATTGAACATGTATTTTTATAAACAAAAGAAAATCATTAGATTTTGTACAAGGCGATATTTTGAAGTTTGGCTTCATTCTGTTTTGAGGAGTATATCAAAGGAGTCGAGTATACATTTTTATATTTTTGAAAGAAATACCACAACACGCAGCATGGAATCAAAGTGTTTAATTGGGGACGGTAAAAAGAAGGAGCAACAATATAAAATAATTCAAAACCCATTTAAGAAGAACACCAACGAGAATAATGATCAGAATAAATATTCCTCTTCGGATATTAAATATAAGAAAATTATATAATAATTGAAACGAGAAAAATATGTTTAAAAACTTTTGTTTTTATTAAATAAATTCAAATAAAAATTTTAGACATAAATGTCCACAGTTAAAAGAATTGTAGTTTTGTAATTGATAATAGTTATACGTTAGGTTACTATTTCCAAGATATTTGATGATTTCCTTCGGAGGAGGTAAGTTCCCAAAGCTATCAAAATATTCCTTCCGATTTTTGTCTTTGTAATATGCTACCCAATGTGTACCAATTCCACTAGATGAATCCAGATTCACAATACCGCTTTCAATTTGATGTACGCGTTTTGGTAGTTCATCTAGCATAAATACTCCTCTAATGTGTGGTATATTCACAGCGAATTTTGGTAAATCAACATCAACATGCTCTTTTGGGTAGCTTACTTAAGAGTTTTTTGAATAGGGTTTATAATAGAATGCAAGTCCTTTTCTATATGGTTTAAGATGTAAACCTATGCCGATCGCAATCGCTTCCATATTTTTATTATGCCGGAGAGCTTCATGCAATTGTTCTTTTGCTGCTCTCGCTTCATTAATGGTCTTTACAATTGACGAACCTCCTGATGCTAATGCACCGATTGCACCGAGTGCTGTTAGTATAGGTACAAGTGGTAAAAACCCTCCTACTTTGGGTACAGATATTACTCGAGGAATTTGTATAGAATGTTTTTTATTTCCTGTGGTAGATCTAATTGATTTTTGAGCAATTTTAATAGCGTCTTGAATGTTGTCTGGCTTAACTTTCTTTAACATTTTAGTCGCATTTTTTATTGCTGAAGAAAATGTTTTTTTAACTTTCAATCCACGTTTTTTCGGCCCTCTCATTACACACCCCATACCTAGTTTGGTTTTAGTTTTCATGACGTTTGTTATTAACAAACCGGCTGCACGTTCACCAATGCAGCTTTCTTTAGATTTTACCCGTTCCCAAGTTCGTTGAGCTAATATTTTATCCGCTATATGACGTTGATTTAATTCTTTAGATTTTGAGTACGCAATATCGTGTTCTCTACAACTAGCGTCGAGTGGATTAATACCTTGATCGCCACGTTTTAAACGTTTTTTTAATTTTGTTCCTGGTCCACAAAACTTATATCCTGGTAGATGTAGTTCTATAGGTTTATAATTGTTTCAAGTAAACCATAGCCTTTGATGGTTGGTTTTTTACTAAAACGTTTGATGTATGTCATTCCCATCTATATATATAAAAGAGACGTGTATGTTTGTCTCGAGTAGACGCGAAAACTACAGCACCGATTCTCACCAAAATTTATATATGTGTTCTAGGGGTCGTGAGTCGTAACATAGGATAGGATTTGACACGCCCACTTTTACCGCCCACAAGTTAGAAAATACGTATTTCTCTCACATTTGTGAATCTTTAAAAGCAAATACCATATGATCAACAGTCAACTTGGTTGCCACCTAGGACTTAATTTTTCCCCACCCAAGCAGTGTTACCATATCTTCGGTGTTTTTTACCTTTCGGTTTCTTTCAAAGTATGAAATCGATTTGCTAAAGTATTTCACGTCGATGTACCGATCACAAATTTCAACAACTTCGTGTATTTTCAACATTAATTGCAGCAGGGAGTAATAATTAAGGTTATTTCCATTTGATTGCATGTAACTTTTCATCAATGGAAAAAACCTAAGGCAATGCCAAAATAACACGGCTTCTCCTTGAGTATTACATATTCGCAATTCCATAATTTGCCCCAATCTCCCAGTGCACATTTTACGCCCACTTTCACAGTACTTCATTTCCACTTAAATGCATTTGCCATTTACATTCCAAATGACTACGGAAAAATGTCTATTGTGAATGGAAATTAAATTATACCCAACTTAATGCTCCTACACACTGCCGCGAAATTTCCCCAAAAATTGCTCAAAAATTGCAAGGCGATATTCGGCTCGGACAAATTTTTTCGTGCTGAAAAATTTCACAAAAACAAAAACAAATGCATATCATTCTAGAGCGCACTATCGTATTTTCAAAAAAGTACCACGACACCAACGAAATTTTGCATTCATGTGTGGCGACCTTAAATGCTCACGGCGAAAGTCGCCCACTTTCACAGTAATCCTACACACAGTACTTCATTACAACTTAAAATACCCAAAATTCCGCCGCCGCGGTACTTTCTCGAAAATTCTTCCAGCAAAGATATTGGAATAAAAAAATTTGTTTGCGGTGAAAAATTTCAAAGCTACAACTAAAAATGTGTATCATTTATAAATTTTTTTTAAAAAAACGCAGTATCGCATATTCAAGCAACATTTTTGTTCAAGTTCCGTACCGGCTGCGGAATTTCGCGTTGGCTTATGGGGACCTAAATGCAGGCAAACCGCCATTAATATTACGAGAAGACGTCCATTGCGAATGAAAATTAAATTAAACTTGACTTAAATGCACACACTGCAAAAGGCCTTTTCGTCAAATAAGCACTGCAAAATTGTTCCAACAAGTTATAGAAATAACTTTCTTCCCACAAGAAAAATTTACAAAAACACAACAGAACGTCTCTCAATGTGGCAACACTCCTCACAGACGGGGCGCTCAACCAGTGCAGCCAACTTAAGGCAAATTTCCCTTCCTAAGGGAATTTTTGGTTTAAGTGTTTACACTGCCGGGCCATTTTGTGGGAGCATTCGGCTACGTACCAAAGCTCAAAGATCGTAATCCAGTCGTTTGCACCGGCCGAATTACGGGATTTGTTTCAAATACTTATACCACATGTCATTTAATTTAATTTCAATAATCTTCCAAACATACTTTACTGCGCTACATACATACATACAATACGAATCATTCATTCATCAAAACCTATTTCAATACCGATCGCTACATCAATTTTCCTCTCTATAAAATTGTATAAAATTAACTCCACAGTATAAACACCAATTAAACATATATATTTAAAAATTACTTTCATCCATTCATCCATTACATTGCAGACAATGCAACAACAAAAAATTATTTAGGCCCAGCGAAGCGGACCGGGCCCAGCTAGTTATATATATATTTTTTTTTTGACTAAAAATATTATATAAAAGTTTTCGTTTATATATAAAATTTTTTAGTTGATATGAAGATGCGCTTTACAAAACAACAAAAACAGATTGTTGTGTAAAATTTGGATGCTAAAGCAACACCTCACTTATCAAATCAGCAACCAAGAGATGGATCGCTTCTACCGAATACATTGAGAACATTAATCGTGGGACCATCGAATTGTGGAAAAACTAACGTAATGTTGAGTTTAATAGAGAGTCCGAATGGATTAAAATTTGAAAATATTTACATATATTCAAAGTCATTGCATCAACCGAAATATCAATATCTGAGTAAATTGATTAAACCGATCAAGGGAATGGGATATTTTACATTTTCTGAGAATGATGAAGTTTTACTACCAGAAAAGGCGAAAAGTAATTCGATAATGATATTCGATGATGTTGCATGCGAAAAACAAAATAATATACGATATTATTTTTGTATGGGTCGACATAACAATATTGATAGTTTCTATTTATGTCAAACGTATGCACGAATACCCAAACATTTGACAATGCAAATATGATTATAATGTTTAAACAAGATGGAATAAATATTAAACATATATATAACGATCATGTGGGTACAGACATGAGTTTTAAAAACTTTATGGAAATGTGTAGTGAATGTTGGAGAGATAAACACGGATTTCTTGTTATAAATAAAGATGACCCCATTGAGAATGGTAGATATCGAAAGGGATTCGATATATTTATTAAATTATAAAAAGACGCTCTATAGAAATTCACCCATTAGTAATATGTAAAACTTTGAACAGATCAGATCTGATCTGCTATTTAACCTGATCTGCTATTTAACCTGATCTGTTATTTAATCTGTTATTTAACCTGATCTGATATTTAACCTGTGATCTGCTATTTAACCTGATCTGGTGTGATCGAATATACAAAATTAAGTTCAATGGATGAAAAATTGATGACAAACATTATAAGTGCGAGGAATGTCTTAAAAAGAAAGTTTCAAGCTATAAAGACTGGAGAATTAACAGAAACTGATAATCTAGAAAAACAATTTTCACCCATAACAAAACCATTAAAGGAGTTTATTGATACAGCTAAGAAATATAAAAGTATAAAACAGGAAGAATTTAAACAGCAGAAGGTCGAGAATGAATCTGATGATGATGATGATGACACCTTTAAATCTATAAATTTAGACTCTATGTACCCAACTCAAAGAAAAGAAGCTCTAGCGTTCAGTTCACCAATTCAAAGAAACGAATCCGAATACTTCAAAACAGAAACAAATAGAAGCGATACAAATACGAATGAAGACACTACTATTAACAACACAAATGATAGCAATAGTTCCAAAATAATATCATTGTTGAATAAAATCAACAAATTAGATTTGGTATATGGAGTCAAAAGAGGTTTAGATGGTAATTGGCGATTTGGTAAATTGCCCCTTAAAATAACTGCTAATAAAATACAAATTGGAGCTAACAGTTGGGATTTCACAGACGGTCTGTTTAGTCTGTTATTTTATAAAAAAGCTCCAAAAACATATAACGAAACAGAATTAAATACTTACAAATCGATATTATTAGCTACGAATGCCCATAAACGCAATTTTAACGCACACAAACAAATAAAAGGAAGCAAAGCACATAAATATAAACAAATTATTCAAAAATTGTTTAATGCTAATTTATCATCAACGTCATCAACAACAACAACAGCAACATCAACACCAATAAAATCCTTACATAAAGGAACTGGGCTAATGAAATTAAATTCAACTAAAACAAATTACGTATATTGGGATAATCCTAATGAACTAGTAGATCGTTTGCGACTATTAATTTCATCACAGTCAGCCGGTCACAACAATCACAATAACGAAATTGTTTCAATCATTGAAGAATTGAGAGAGGGTAATATAATAGTATAAGAATAGAGCCATGAGTGTTGATAAATTTGGTCGCTATTCCCACAATGCGAAACGAATCCACAGCAATGTTAAAAAATCTATAATAAAGGATATTGGTTTTACATTTGATCATGATCGAAATATTAATATGAATTCTAAACGAATTATTAATTTGGGCGCACCCATTGCTTCTAATGATGCAACAACGAAAGATTTCGTAAATAAACTCATGAGAGAACAATACGACCGTATCGAAACATATTCAGAACACTTCGAAACAAATATAGATCAAATAAAGTTGGAAATTGAAAATATGATAGATATGCTCATGAGAGAACAATACGACCGTGTCGAAACATATTCAGAACGCTTCGATAAAAATATAGAGCAAATAAAGACGCAAATTGAAATTATGAACAAAAATATTGAAGAAATTAGGAGGGAAATGCCAGCGACTGCAAAAGAGGATAACAGTAATTTAGGTTACGATTTTACGAAATTAGGTCCACGCGACCTTTTTGGACCTTAAATATTGTATTATTCTATCATCGTCATCATCAACAACAACAACACCATCAACTACTACACCACATAAAAAAAAAATAAATAAATAAAAATTAAATAAATGAGTAAAAGAAACCTAGTTGCAGAGCTACATACACAATCTCGACGAAATTTCCCACGTCGAAAGGTGATAATGAAGGGTATTGATGATCTTTGGCAGGCTGATCTTGTAGAAATGGGTACATACTCCACATATAATAAAGGTTATCGCTTCTTGCTCACAGTTATAGACACGTTTTCAAAATTTGCATGGGGAGTAGCGCTGAAAACAAAAAAAGCTGATGATGTTACAAAAGCCATGAAAAGTATACTCATACAAGGACGCATACCACGTAACCTTCAAACTGATGACGGAAAAGAGTTTTTCAACAAAGTATTTCACAACTTGATGCAACAACACGAAATTAATCATTACTCAACGTATAGTGTATTGAAAGCATCTATTGCCGAACTCTTTAACAGAACGCTAAAAGAAATGATGTGGAAAGAGTTTAGTTATCATGGAACATACAAGTGGATTGAAAAGTATCAAAATTTAATTAATGATTACAATAATAGAGTACATAGAACTATTCAGTTAGCTCCATGCAATGTCAACCCATCTAATGAAAAGGAAATATTAGATACTGCATATAACAACTTGAAAATGTATCGTACACCGAGATTCTAGATTAACGATAATGTGCGAATTAGTAAATATAAACATGTTTTTGAAAAAGGCTACACACCAAACTGGACAACTGAAATATTTACAATTCATCATATACAAAACAGAAACCCTACTACTTATATATTAAAAGATTACGAAGGTCATGCGATTAAAGGTGGATTTTATGAATATGAATTATTAAAAAGTAATTTTCCCGATACATATTTGGTGGAGAAGATTCTTAAAACCAAAGGAGATACAGTTTTCGTTAAATGGTTAGGGTTCCCCAAAAATCATAATTCATGGATAAATAAGAAAGATGCAGTAAAATAAAAAAATGTAGCATGTATTTTTACTGAATAAAATCAAAAACTTTTCTTTTTTAATAATGTAACAACGATTTTTCATTGTTAGTACATAAATAACGTTCAAGATGTCAATAACATTAAATTTAACCGGTAACGAGTCAATTTTATCTGAACATTATTTCCCACCAATACAGTTGAATAAAAACTATCAATGTGCTGTTGTAAATTTTCATGCATATCATTCAATACCTAATATAGATGTAGACAATAACATGTTTCACATTGGTAATCATGTTATTGAAATACCTATTGGATCGTATGAATTTGATGATATAGTCGAGCATATCGTATTTGAGTATGAACATTTTGTTATCAAAGAAGTCAGCGCTAACAAAGAACACAACGCAAACAATGCATTCACCACTAGCAATGATAATATTCTTCAAATATATTCGAATAATAACACAATGCAAGTGTGTATATTCTCTGCAATTGATGATATTTTTTTCAATAAACCACGGAGTATCGCACCGTTGTTGGGCTTCGATAAAATTGTATTGAAAGCAGGGGAAGAGTATGCATCAAATAATAGTTTGATGATAACAAAAAACAATATAGTCTCCATTGAATGCAATATTGTCAGTGGTTCATATATAAACGGGGTGTTGGCGCATACACTACATCAGTTTTCAATTAATGTTGAACCCGGCTACAAAATAGATGAAATTCCGAATAATCTTATTTATTTACCAGTTAATACAAGAGAAATAAGTTCAATTACAATCAAAATTGTTAATCAAGACGGGAAACTGCTTAATTTTCCTGGAGAAACAATTTCACTCACACTTCAGAGTAAAACAAAAAAAATGATTATATACTATAAAAATCCTTTGAGAGGATCTCCAATGATTAGTAAGCCCCTAGCTGTTGATCAACGTGGACATAAGACGAATTATCATCAAAATCAACAACAAAAACAACAAAACCGAAACAAAGCTCTTTCAACTGCAAACAAGAAATACTTGAAATATTTGGGTTTTAAATTAAAACTATAATAGATCAAATATGAGTGAAATAATCGATATATTGCAAAAACCGATCTATGACGATCGTATCACTAAAAAGGAATTTCATAGCTATGCACCGTACTTACAATCTTTTAATAACAATGATGAAATACGCATCACAATTCAAAATCAAGATCTTTATATTCTACCCTGTGAAAGTCTACTCTATGTTGAGGGAAAAGTATCCTTAAAAGATAATGAAATCTCTGAAAACATTCGTTTGAAAAATAATTGCATGTGTTATTTATTTGATGAAATTCGATATGAACTAAATGGTGTAGAAATTGATCGTACTCGTCATTTGGGTGCGACAACAACAACGAAAAATTTTGTTTCGCTAAATACTAATGAAAGTTCTATGCTTAGAAATGCTGGATGGACACCGATTGATGAGTTACACCCTAAAAAATCATGTTTTGATTTTTGTGTTCCACTCAAAATGTTGTTGGGCTTCGCCGAAGATTATAATAAAGTATTATTGAACGCGAAACATGAATTAATATTATTACGCTCCAAATCAAATGCAAGAGCTGTATAAGTTATTTTTCGAGTACTTTACTTGCTCGCTGCAGAAGTTAATCCGTCTCTTTATTCTCCAAAGTAATTTTCGACAAGCTACCAAGTCAGCAAAGTGCTGACATTACAGAATACAAATAAGACTTAAATTACGTAGACTTAAATTAGGTGCAAGCAACTGGCAACAGGTGTGGGAACTGCGATGTCAGCTATTTCCCTTGGTGTGGGAACTGCGATGTCAGCTATTTCCCTTAACTCGTCCTTTCCTTAAATTTGAACGTCCTCGTTCATAATCTTGGAAATTCGAGTTCGAATAGCCTCTTTACGAGTTTCTGTCATTTTCATCGGTATTTCCTCTGTTTTGATTTGCACCACCTTAGGCTTGAGTTTAATGTATAGATTTATAATGATAGTCAGCGAAAGTATTGCTATGACACTGTACCAGATCCATCTACTAGTTTCCAATGTTACTTTGACCTCTTCTTTTTTCCATGTTGCTGATGTGTAGCTTGTGTAAGTGTGGCAACGATATTTCATCGAAAAACTCAGTTTCTATTAGGCTTGTTTTCTTTGGTGGTGGCAGCTGGATGATATCGGTTAGTTGATTTATTTCGTATTTTGTTCCGTTAACGATGATTGAATTTGAGTAAGTTATAAGGTAGGAGCCATTTAAATGAATAATTTGCCCATCTTCTTCTACCGTTGCATTCCCATCTCGTAGTATGATCAGGCCATCTCTTAGTTGTTCTATCTCCGATGCTTGATATGCTGAAGTTGTTGGACAGTTCGCAGTGTGGTTATTTAGCAGTTCGAGCAGGCACTTATCGTCTCTATTTATGTTGCAGTAATTATATTCAATAGCTTTTTTACAATTTTTCAATGCAAAATAAATTTCATTACAATTTGCGGTTTTGTTGTTTTTTAAATTTAATATTCTATGGTTTTGAATGATTGGAATTATTTCATTAAGTTTACAAATTTGCTTTACCAGCGGTATTTTTATAAGATAAATAAGTGAATCTTTTTGATAATATATTTTAACATCAGCAATACTAAGTAAATCGCTCATATACGTTACAACGTTTTCGGTATTTTCAACTAATCTTATTTCCTCAGGATCAAGTACCAGTGGATTTACTATATTTAGATGAGCGAGCATTATGCTATATAAATTATTTTTTAGATTATCAATAACAATTTTATTCTTACGTGCTATTAACATTGTTAGTATTTCCGAATTTATTGTGTTTTTCTTGTCCATATTATTAATTTGGTCAGTAAGTTCGTTCATTTTGAATTCAATTTCTTTATTAATTTCAATTTGCCTATTGTTTGCTCTAATGAGCTCATTTTCCATTGCTTGTAAAATTTCAAAATCTTGGTGATCAGGCACACCTGCAATAAATTTTATTGCTGATCCAATAAATTCAATTGCTCTTCGCGATCTAACTGGCACTTTCAGCATGCGTACTTGTCGTTCTATTTCATCTACGTCCTGCTGTAATAGTTGTACTTCCTTCTCATTTTCTAGTAGCGTCATCAAATTTATCACTGCAGCTGTTCCCAGATCTGCCTGAACAGTTTTTTCTTTAAAATATTTTCCCAATTTATTTCCCAATCTCTTGTTTGTTTTCACATATACTTTATCGCCCCGTTGCAATTCTTTTGGTTGCGTCCCTTTATTGTGGTAGTTTAGGTCTCGTTCCTGTTTATCTTTTAATCTCTGTTCGACTTCTATTTTAATTTTTTCAGTTCCGTTGTGCAGCAGTTCTATTGGTTTGTAACCGGTTTCAGAATGAATAGCATTATTGTATTTATATGTCGATAATAAAATTAGTTCAACTATGTCAGTGGTGCTACCCTTGGTACATCTTGCTATTTCCGCTAGTGTTGAATGGAATCGTTCCACTTGCCCATTACTTTGACTATGAAGGGCTGGAACAGTAAATAATGAAATGTTGAATTGGTCTCTTAACAATGACTGAATTACATTGGATGTAAATGCACCTTCATTGTCAGTAACGATTTGTTTGATATTGTTGAATTGAGATATGGTTTCTATTAGTGCGTATTTAACATCAGCTGTGTTTCTTGACAAAATATTTTTCACCACAGCAAATTTAGAAAATTTGTCGACGCATGTTAGAAAATACTTTCCTGCGGTAAAATATATGTCAATATGCAATATTTCCCCTGTAGCTTTTGGTATTGGTGTTTTTCCTACCGGGTGCCTGGTTGGTCTACGCATGTATTTGTTTTCTCTACAAATTTTACAGTTACTGATGAAGTGTTTTAACATTTTTTTCATGTCAGGGAAATAGTACTCGGAAATTATCTGCTTGAAATTTTCGTTGATTTCCCTATGCGCCCTATTATGTTCATTAGCTATAATGTCTGCTTGATCGTCTTTGTTTACTACATCTTGTACAAATTTGCTTGTGTACTTAAATTTAATGTTCGGAAAAGCGGTAATTAAATCATTTTGTATCTTGCCTAATGTTTCTATATTGCAATGAATTCCGTTATTAATGTCTGGTTTGATTACTTCTTTCATAATTTTGATAAGGTCAGGTACGGTGGAAAACTTAACTGTATGTCTCATTTTGTTTTGGAAAAGAGTTTTAATTTTTTTAATATTTTCAGAGGCTGACTCAATAAGAATTTGATTTCTAAAACTATTAATTGGGTTTATAACTGAGGGGATAACGTTTGTTAATGACTCTTCACTATGAATAGTTCCTTCTGAATTTGTCAAAACATTTATAAACTGCTAGGATAACGCATCTGCAACCTTGTTCTCCTTACCAGGTTTGTAATGAAAAGTCGGGGAGTATAGTTGGATGAATGCTGCCCATCTTTTTAATTTCATGTTTGGATTTTTGTCCGACATTGCGAAAGTTAAAGGTTGGTGGTCGGTATAAATGTGAATTTTGGGTACACCGTACAAGTAATTTTTCAAAGTTTGCAATGCCCATACTATCGCTAACATTTCCCTTTCATTTGTGGCATACTCTTCCTCTGCTTTACTAAGAGTTCGGGAAACCATTGTGATGGGACGGCCTTGCTGTGCTAGTACAGCACCAATTGCTTTAGAAGAAGCGTCTGTTGTCAATTCAAAAGGTTTTAGATAGTCCGGATACAGAAGCAAAACGTCTTCCGAAGCTAAAATATTTTTAATTTTATTAAAAGCTTGAACTGCCTCTTGGTCAAAATGAATCGGTACATTTTTTGATTGTTTAGAGCTGATATCGCCATTTTCTCTCAGAAATTTGGTTAGGGGTTTCGTTATTAATGCGTAATCTTTAATAAACCTTCGATAATACCCAGATAGTCCCAGGAATGACCTTAGACCTCGAAGTGATTTTGGAGTTTCGAAGTTTACAATATCTCTTACTTTTCCAGGACATGTTTTAATACCGTCACAGGATACCCTAAAACCTAAAAATTCTACGTCTTTTTGAAAAATTTACATTTTTCTGAAGCAACCCTCATATTGGCTTCGTAGAGCTGGGATAATATCTTGGCGATGTCTCGTAAATGTTGTTTGTTCGTTCTTAGAGAAAATTATAACAACATTTACCAATTTCTGGTCGCAGCACATCATCTATGGCTCGCTGAAATATGCTAGGCGCGTTTTTCAGACCGAATGGCAGTCTGCAAAACTCGTATTTTCCATTGTTTACTGAGAAAGCTGTTTTTTCTCTGTCTTTTTCTTCCAGTAGGATCTAATGGAAGCCTGCCTTCAAGTCTATAGTGGTGTAAAATTTTCCCTGACCTAAATTTGATAAAATCATTGAAATTTCCGGAATTGGATAGCAATCCGCAATTGTTTTTTCATTCAACTTTCTGTAATCAAAAACTAAGCGATATTTCAAGGTGCCGTCATCGTTTGAAACTTTTTTTCCAACGACGAGTATGGGAGTGTTGTAAGGCGACCGCGATGGTCTAATTATTCCCTCATCTAACATTCTCTTTATTTCTTTATTAACAAATGGCATTGCTGCCATATTGTAAGGTCTTGGTTTGCTATAAATGGGTTCTGAGTTATCTGTTTTAATATATGCTTTTATTTGTGTGGCGTATGGCAGTTTTTGCTTTTCGTTCGCAAATACCTCTATATGTTTGTTGATTAATTCTTGGAATTCACTTTGAAATTTTTTTGGAACTGATTCGTCATTGATTTGAATGTTATTTACATCTTCGCATGTGATGAATTTTAAAGGTTCAATACCCGATTTATGAATAAGTACCGCTTTGTTAGTATCAATTTTAGCTTTCATTGTTTTCAAAAAATCGTAACCTACTATTGCGTCGGAAGTTTAGAGTTGATGGAGTAAAAAAAAATTAGTTGTAATACCAAATAGATGTATTTTACATTTCTTTGAAATTTTATTTTCCCCGTTCAGAGTTTTAGCTATGAAAGGTTTATCACTCATTGTGATATTTCTCAAGTATGGCAAATTTTTTATGTAGTTCTTGGCAGTACCGGTGTCAATTAAGATTTTTAACGTAACATTGTCGTTAAGTCTCTTTTCCACATACGGTAGTGCCGACCTTACTCTAAAAAATTAATCTCATCTACATAATCGGTTAAGTTTCTTTCACTATCATAATCATACTCTTCATCAACGTCTTCAGCTGGGTCGGGATCCTGCTGCAGCGCTAGATCAATGTGATTGACTCGCTGTTGTTTATTTAAGTTTGCCTTGTCGGACTCATGTGCTCTTTTGAAGTTATTTTGGTTTTGAACCAGATTATTTATATTTGGTTGCCGATGGAACGGCGCGTAAGCTTGTTGTCTAGCATTATGGCGATATTTAGAAGATGAAGGATCTACTTCCATAGGTATTGGCTTTTGTAACTTTTTATCGTTGCCTTTTTCATATTCATTTTCTACTCTTTTAAAATGGGGATTATTTCGTGGAGGTTTATCATATCTGTTTTCGAAAGCTCTTGCAAAAGCATATCGATGCTGATTGGCTTCTAGCTCTTGTGCTTTGGCAAGTGCTGATGTTAAATCCTGACAACCTGCCGAAAAAAGGATGTGGCAGAGAGGTTTATTTAACCCAGAAATGAATATGCGCAAAGCATATGAGTGATACTTTGTTGACATGGGACTGATTAAATCATTGTTCCCAGAATATTCCATAGTAATTTTATTCATTATGGACGTAAGGACTTTCTCAATTTCGTCATAAAATTCTGAAATAGACATTCGTCCCTGACAAAGAATGCTCATTTGGTTCTCCAAGATGTGTAAAGGTCTATGGTCTGAATATGTATGGTCTAGCCTGGCTATTATCGCTTCATAATTCAAAACGGTGTTGAATGAAGAAAGGTTAAGATCCGCGGCTCTTATTATTTTATTCCTAACTATGGCTACTGCTTGGTAGTAACGTTCAGTCCCTTCATGCTTTTTATAAAGATACATGGCAGTATTAGCCGCCTGTCGCCATGAAACATACCTAGCTGCTTCCCCTGAAAATTCTGGCAGGGATTTAACCAGGTCCAGCGATATAGGGCATGTTACGACCGACCGCACTGTAATTGGAACGTAAGGCTCAATAGAGGGAGACAATTTAACCGCTTGAACCTGTCGTGTTAATTCGTCAATTTTTACTTGAGCAGTCTCGTTGATTCTCTTATTTTCCTCTATTAACTATGCCATCTTTGACACTATTGTCCCACAAGCAGTTTCTACTGCAATCTCTACAGTTGGTCCTACGAATTTCATAAACTCCTCCATTTTTTTCAAATTAATTTACGGCAGGCAAATTTATAAGTCACTTAGGTCAATTTGGAAATGTTTTTTTCACGTTTGATTCAAAAAATTTGTTAATAATATTCTGTCACAAGAAAAATTTGTCTATTATTCTCACTTTTGATTCACTCTTAAGTATAATTTTTAATTTATAAACTAATATTAAGTATACTTATTTCACTAAATTAAATTAATTTAAAAATTTTATTTTTTTCCTTACAATGTGACTGCATACATGATGATTTAAAAAATTATGATTTTTGTTGTTTTTGTTGGTGGGTACGTTTTAGGTGCACTTATTATGTCCTAGTGGAAAGAAATCCAACGACGAGGTACTCCAACGAATGTTTTTTTTCTGCCGTATAGATGCACCGCTGACTTATGTCCAGTATCAGGACGTGGCTAGAAGTCGAGAAGTGCTCCAACGAATGTTTTTTTTTTGTTTTTCTGCCGTATAGATGCACCGCTGACTTGTGTCCTTGTATCAGGACGTGGCTAGAAGTCGAGAAGTGCTCCAACGAACAGTTTTTTATTTTTTATTTGGTTCTAACCACGTTTGGGCGCCAGTTATTTTTCGAGTACTTTACTTGCTCGCTGCAGAAGTTAATCTGTCTCTTTATTCTCCAAAGTAATTTTCGACAAGCTACCAAGTCAGCAAAGTGCTGACATTACAGAATACAAATAAGACTTAAATTACGAAGACTTAAATTAGGTGCAAGCAACTGGCACAGGTGTGGGAACTGCGATGTCAGCTATTTCCCTTGGTGTGGGAACTGCGAAGTTGGGATTGTTATTTAAATCCGTTTGTTGCTAACGCTCAAAATTATTTATGGAATGTTAAATTAGCGCCACAAAACGAAAGACCTCGATTTGCTCCAAATCAGATGCAAGAGCTGTATACTCGACTGAGTCCCAGGAGGTTCCAGAATTATTAATAACCCACGTTTCTTGGAAGGTACCTCATATCCAATTAAATGATTCATCAAAACTACAAATTTTTAAAGTAATTCAAAGTCGACAGCCAATTTCGCTATCATTTCGAAGTTGGGATTGTTATTTTAATCCGTTTGTTGCTAACGCTCAAAATCATTTATGGAATGTTAAATTAGCACCACAAAACGAAAGACCTCGATTTGTATTGTTAACATTTGAAAAGGAGATGAAACTACAACATTGCGATATTAGTGATGTTAAGGTTCATCTAAATTCTGAAACATATCCATACGATGATCTTAATATTAACTTTACAAAAGATCGTTATTCTTTGCTCTATGATATGTATTCAAAGTTTCAACAAAGTTATTACATGCGTGAACCGCAACCCTTACTAACTCGTGAACAATATATGAAAAATCCTATTATAGTAATTGATGTAACTCATCAGAATGAACAAGTTAAAACCGGTCCCATTGATATTCGCATCGAATTTAAAACAAACACAATTGTTGAAGCCGGTACAACTGCTTATTGCGTACTCATAAACGATCGTGTTATTAAATATACACCACTTACTGGTGAAATAAGAAAACATGCATAGAACCTTATATCAAAGAACTATACTTATGAGATTTAGAGAACGTAAAATTAGTTTAACAAAAAGCCGCAATATGAACAGATGTGTGGACGTTGCTGTTATTGATATCCAAGGTTTCAAAAGCTTTAACAACACATTTATATTAAAGGAGCTAGCAATTTGCTACAATATTACTCATTGTGCTAAATTTTTAATGAAACCACCGTTCAATTTCCATCAGTTGAGCAATGGATATCAAAAACAAAATAACTGGTTAACTAACAATAAACATGGACTTAAATGGGATGATGGTGCCTTTTCATTAGAAGATGTAAAACATTTCCTTCTATCAAACTTAATTATTCACAAAATCTTTGTAAAGGGTTCTGAGAAGAAGGTGTGGCTCCAAGATTTTTTAAATATCTCACAAATATACGATTTAGATGAATATTTATGTGAAAATTTAAAAACAATAAACAATAAAATGTTAACCAATATTAATTGTAATGACCATTCATCTATTAAAACTTGTCAATACTCATGTGCGCTGAAAAATGCTGTTGATTTAAGAAAATATATAGATTTAGAATTAAAAAACATTGTATAATTTTATATTTATTTTTAGAATTCTTATTTTAAATTAACATTTTTTTCTTTTTTTTTTTTATATAAATCTTATTTCAAATATATAATAATAATGTATACTGCTTAACATGTTTTATAAATCTTAATTATAATAAACATTTTTTAACTTGAAATTTAATTGTTTTTTATTTTAAAATGTCCCCAACCATTAGTATAGATTCCACATTCCCTAATATAACGCTTATCATCATTACAGCTTAACACAACTTTTGATATTTGTCGTGTGTAAATATCATGAACAACAGATTTAAATACGCATATTTTGGAATAGTACACAGTTTTATCATGTAAACATGTTCGATAATCATTGATAGTCAATTTGTCTAAGGCACATTTTTTAACTCCTTTAGATTTTTTTATTTCTTTATTTCCAAAAGTGCTTATCGAATACATTTTAGAACGAAGTCCGATGAACTCTTTCATTATCGCTCCATTATTCTCATCCTTCATCATCCCCAAAACTTTTTTATTTTGTTGAGGGAAATTGAATCTATTATCTACGGGATACTCCGAGGTATCAAGATCGGGATAAATATCTTGATAGTAATCTTCAGTCTATATTGTGTAAATAAAAGAGTCCGTATCCATATAGTTTAGAAATAATTTTTCATTAAATTTAGGTTTCATGTACTGGTAATGAAAATCATACATTTTTAATTTAGATAATTCAAGAACTGAAAATCCTAAATATATTGGTTTATTATACGTCACATTGTCAGCATTCAGTTGTATCGCAATCATATTATCTGTGAAATTCGTATGGAAATTAGGTTTAGCTATTAGAGCACGAGCACCCAAATGTTTACGATTACTCTCCCATTCAGTTACGATTTTCACATTTTTCCTTTTATCAACATTTTCCATTGTTTTTCCATATACCGCATTATTTTAAAGTTAAAAAAATTTTTTTTCAAAATCGTTTTTAGCATTTGTTCTATGCACAGTATTTAGATCAATATATTTTTTTAACCAAGCTGATTGTCTAAACTTTAATATTCTGTGTATTTTAACTAATTTTAACCCATTTTTAATACACTGTTGAAGAGTACGATAGTGTATTGTATAGTTTCTTTTATTTGTTAAATCAGGAATTAGTTTTTTAATATTATGATGCAGAATTGGTGGTTTTTTTAATTCTGCACAGAACGGTAAGTCATTATGACTATCATGAAGCTCTTCAGGATAATCTAAATCAACTTCTAGAATATACCCAAAAGTTGAGTTTTCCTCTACATCTAAAATATTAAAGCTATCTACATTTTCTAACCACTCAAAGTCACTTTGAGGCAAACATTCCGACATTGCCCAACCATATAAATTATTTGCATCTAAGTACATTAAATATTGAGAAGGTTTGCTGCAATCGTATGTTTGGAGATATTTATGATAAGCAACTGACTGACGTTTGGAGCATTGTACTATGCCCCCTCTAATACCATTTTTAACGAAATTATACATATTAATATCGGTGAACAATTCCAATTTGATTTCAGTCATTTTTAGCATTGCGTCCCAAGATAAACCGGGTGTTGTGTAATAATGACATGGATCAAGATGATAAATGGATTTACATACTTTACGGAAATTTTCAAAAACGTCAGTCAACAACAGTACACCTGTCTTCAAATATAGAAGCATGTAGTCGTTTAAGGTTTGACATTTAAATGTAAACCAAACACTCAACGCAGGTTCATAATCAGAATCACTACAGTCTTTATTCGTTAATAATGTAAAGAATTATTTGCGAGAGGGTAACATATTTTCCTCCAATTTTTCAATTGAATCGACATAATCATAAGGAAATATACCTTTCCGTTTTAAAAGTTCATATTCTGAGGGATTTGAATATTCTGATTTTAGGATCTTGAAACTATCAGAATCTAAATATTTAGCTAAATTATCTAAACTTGAGGGCATAAATCTAAAAGAATCAAGAAATCTTAACTGTAAAATATAATTTTCTGTTATATGAATTCTCTTTGTAATAGAAATATACAATTCTTTACCAATTTTCTACCAAAGACTTTATAAAAACATCAATCACATTACTACCTGAATGGGTTTTAAACTTATTCAGAGTAGAATCGAAAGATGATTTTATAAAGTAGCTGAAAGCAATTGGTATGTGCTTCTGAATATTTATAGAATTTTTTGATGTAGACGTATTCTCTTTACTCAAAATGCACTCAAAATCTGCATATATAACAAATGGTACATCTTGTTTATTTCTAAAATTTTAAAATTCTAGAATATTGTCCACATCTGTTGGCATTTTTGTAACCACTTTGTTACATTCCATTTTATGTTTTGTTAGTGACGCTTCACTAGGTAAGTGTTGTAAACAAAAATTGCAAAAATAATAAACACCCTTATGTTTTGAAACTTGCGTACGCAATAGTCGACTAATGTTTCCATACAAAATGTGAATTATGTATATTTTTTTCACAACGCGTCTTATAATACGGACCGACAATTAATTTTTTTTCCTCATCGCATCCAAATACATTTAAACTTATATTGGGATTATTTTCTTCAAATATAACAACGTCTTCAATAGATAAAGGAAAGCTTAAATTTGCAAAATCTATACTTACACCAGTGGAAAGCTTTATAACACGATTATTTATAATTAAAATGTACTGTGAATATTTTTGTTTCAAATCATCGTTTTCTAATGCTGATATTACAGCCCATTAAAAACCATATTCGTCATTGTTTTTTATATTGATACACGCATGTTTATTCCGAATAAACAATGGTAGTTCCATATATTTTGATCCTTTTATTGGGGCATATTTGTTTATATTTACTTCTACTTTATGTATACATATTATAGACCAACCGCTATCTCTTTCTTGGAATGATTCCATTTTATTTATTATTTCTGAACAAAGATTATCGAATAAATGTCCTAATTCTACATCATTTTGAATAATAATCATCTTTGTTTGAAATGACTTGATGCTTATTTCAGCACTGTCATCGTTTTCAATTTCATTATTTTTTGTAAATTTTACATATTCTGCAAACAGTTCAATGTTGCATTTTATGATGATATGTTCTAACAAAACATTTTTCAAATAATCTATAATGCTTTGTTTAGCATTTTTTAGCAATGTGTCGGGTAGAAGCACATCTTCTTTTTTATTTGTGTATACAAACGTTTGTATACGCGACTTAAATAGACTCTTAATGATGTGCGTATCATCATTATGAAGAATAATGCAATTCTCCTTATGGTTGTTAGTTCTATTGTGACGACTCCGGTCACTTTTTTTATATCTAAATTGCATTGTTACACCGTTCATAACTACACGATGGCGATTGCTCATCAATATTTTTAACTTCATGATGGCATCTGATTATATGTTTTTCTAAATAAGCCTTTTTTGAAAAGACTTTATTGCAAATATTACATTTGAAACAGGTCAGACCATGTTTACTATTAAAATGTCTTTTTAAATTATACTTTGATGATAATGTTTCACCACATACCTCGCATATATATTTATCACGCGATTGTTGTACGGGAGTTAGTGTAGTCATTTTGATTTTTTTTCTTTTTAAATAATTATTGCTAAAAATAAATTTAAATAATTAATATATGTGTATTAAAAAAAAAAAATGTATTTACTTCTGAGATTGTGTTGTTGATGCTGGTGTTGTTGCTGTTATTGATGCTGCCGGTTTCTTTTAGCTATCGAGTATGTTAAACTATTTTTCTGTTACTCCCTTTATATATGAGAAATAAGTTCACAAGACCCATGGATTTTTTTGTTTGGGAGGTAGCCAATTTCAAACCACATGAGAAAATATTTTTGAGTTTTTTTGAAAAGTGATCCGCTGTTGTTGCTTTAAACTTTAAAGGCTTCAATTCGTAAACAAATGCATACTCCTGTTAGAATATTAAAAGCCTCTGGATCGTTGCTTGTTTAAATAAATCAAAAGTCTTTCATTGGGTTTTGTTTCGCTTTGTTAATCGAATTTCAAGCCACACGAGAAAATGTTTTTGCCTTTTTTGAAAAAGTGATCCGCTGTTGCCTCTTTAAACTTTAAAGGCATCAATTCGTAAACAAATGCATACTCCTGGTAGAATATGAAAAGCGTCTGCTGCTGTTGCTTTAAATGAATTAAACGTATACAGAATCATACTCCTGGTAGAATATTAAAAGCGTCTGGATCGTTGATTGTTTAAATAAATCAAAAGTCTTTTATTGGGTTTTGTTTCCCTTTATTTAGTATAAACAAACTACATTGCTACATTGTATGCATTGTATGAACGGTATCTGAAGATGCGACATTAGTAATATCTGGAATGTGGCCAATCGATTTGCTGGCCAAACAGACAGTATGCGAGAACACAAACCAAATTGGCGACACCAACCAAAAGCAGAGGCGCGAAGCAGCGAGGCAACAAAGTATGCTGGAATAGCAAACCCGCTGGGACAACTCTGAGAAAGGGCGCTGGACGCATCGTCTAATCCCAAACATTTCGGCCTGGTTGGAAAGGAAGCAGGGAGAAGTTGACTTCTACACGACTCAATTTCTCAGCGGTCATGGCTGCTTTAGAGCATATCTGTATAGATTCCACCACGAAGACTCACCGTACTGCGAGCTCTGTAATGGAGTCTTTAATGAAGACGCAGAACACGTATTCTTTGCATGCCCGAGGTTCCTACCAGCACGAGAGCGGTTGGGTTACATCATTGGTGAGGCACCGACCCCGGAGAATATCGTGGCAAATATGATAGAGTCACAAGAAAAATGGAACGGCGTGTTTGACATGGCAGCCTCCATAATGGTGGAACTGAGACGGCTGGAACTGCAGCGAAAAATCGTCACGAATACCCAGTGACAAGACGCCAGCGTTAGAAGGACGCTGAAACCTACCCCGCGAAGTAATGCTTGACGGCGGTTCCGCAGGGAGTTATAGACTTGGAGAGAGAGGTGTTTTTAGTGGGTAGAAGCCCCACATAACTGAAGAGTACGGGCTCCCTAGTATCTTTTCGAAAATTTTCACCTCTTGCGCAAAAAAAAAAAAAAAAAAAAAAAAAACACACACACACACACGGGGCCAGGCCATAGGCTATCGTGGGGGTCAGCAGGTGGCGGATAGCTGAAAGGCCTACATATATGTAGGTCCGCTGCGAATAAGTTCTTTAGCAAATAAGCAGTCGCCGACCATTGGCGACACGATCTGAGGGTGCGACATAAATGTCAGCATAAGCTCTATGATGTTCGTGTGACAGGGCGAAACGACGCCGCCCTTCAATAAGTGTCCCTCCCTATCCGCACATCGGACGGGTAGGTACAAGTAAACCCAGAAGCGTCTGTCCCATAGTGGGCGGCTCCCTGGACTGCGTCTGATCCCAGAGGGGCGGCAGTTACTAAACCTTACAATAGGTATAAATTGTACTGGGCTGGATTAAGGTGTTATACGACCCGTGCCGAAAATCAACCTGGCTGAGGGCCCAGTCCAAAAACTTGCTCAGTCCTAAAAACGGAGTATCCGGATACCAGGCGTCATCCGGATTGTACTGGGCTGGATTAAGGTGTTATACGACCCGTGCCGAAAATCAACCTAGCTGAGGGCCCAGTCAAAAAACTAGCTCAGTCCCAAACGGAGTATCCGGATACCTGGCGTCCTCCGGATTAACTAGCCTTGT
The DNA here is from genome assembly GCA_951394025.1 of Heteromyza rotundicornis. Classification (NCBI taxonomy): domain Eukaryota; kingdom Metazoa; phylum Arthropoda; class Insecta; order Diptera; family Heleomyzidae; genus Heteromyza; species Heteromyza rotundicornis. The sequence continues at coordinate 30,557,738 of OX596012.1, forward strand.
CTGTATATTGCGGATCTGTGTGCAGATGGACCACCCTTTCTCCGCCACTCGTGGGATCTAATATGTATTCTCCTTCTCTTTTAAACCAAAAAGAAACACAAGAAACCGGTACTCTTACAACTCCGGCAGGGAACGAGGTTCTCAACAACATCAGGGAACCTATAGACCCCTTTAAGAAAAACGCGGCTATGCCCAGGTCTCCCAATGACCCCGCACAAAGCCAGCCAGGATGGTGGTACAAAAATGGTGCAAACGGTAGCGGACAATTTCCGAATTTGGCAAATGTGTCAATAGGCCAAACATCGTTTTGGAAGCTCGGCGAGCAGATCAGGAATCTGGTAGATATGCTCGGGGATGGAAAAAGGCGCTCAATCCATCAACCAATGAGAGACGCCATTGAGAACATTAAGGCGTTCTATGAGCTCGCTGCAATCGAGACGCACGATGACGCAGCCAAAGAGGTGATAAGGAGCCATACGGCGTCACAGACGTCGCCATGGTTCAAACTTGGCGCTGAAAACAAGAGAAGGCAGGAGCCTAATCTTGAAACGCCACCAACGAAGCGCACGAGTGCAGTACCGAAACTCGGTAGGCAGAGAAAAGAAAACGCCACCGTGACAAAGCATGCAGAGCCAAAGAAGAAAACGAGCGCAAGCAACACTGCAACACCCGCACAAGGAGAAGACTTCCAATCACAGCCAAAGCAAGAGTGGTCGAAAGTGCAGCACAGGAAGCAAAGGACTCGTCCTAGAACGGGCGCTCTGATCATCGCGGCCCTCAAATCACTTGGGGAAAATGTTAAGGCAGTGCGGCGTGCAGCTAAAAATGAGTTGTTGCTTGAACTGAAGCGGTCACCGGAGAGCAATGCCGCTACGTACCAATCGGCAATAAAGGGAGTACTTGGCGAGACGGCAAGAGTGGTGGCAAGAACACAGTCCACAACGATCCAGCTTATGGGTCTTGACGAGGTGACAACAGTCGACCGACATAAGTCGGTCGACTGTTGACATAAGTCGACCGGACGAGGCATCGATACGCATGCGTCAAAGTCATCAAGGCACACAAACGGCATACGTCGTCCTGCCATTTGATGATGCAGCGAAGGTGATAAAGATGCAGCGGTTCCGCATTGGATAGGCGTCCGGCCGAGTTCGCGAGAGCGTTTCGCCGAAGAGATGTTTCAAATGTTGGGGGTTCAACCACATCGCACAAAATTGCAAAGAACGGGTAGACCGCAGCAATCTTTGCAGGAAGAGTGGCGAAGAGGGTCACTTCGCAGCGACATGCACAAACAAAGCAAAATGCGCTCTGTGCGACGGAAGCCACGCGGCTGGAAGCTCTCGCTGTCCGGCATGTCAGAAGGCGGTGCAGAAAGGTGGACGATGAAAATCATCCAATTAAACCTCAACCACTGTATTGCGGCCCAGGACATGTTGCAGCAGAACATCTTCGAGCAACAATTCGACCTGGCCATTCTGTGCGAGCAACATCACAATGTGAAAGGATGCGAATGGACTTCGGACGCACCCAGTAAAGCGGCGATATGGACACTTGGTGGCAAAGTGTGCCAGAACAAAGCACCAGTAGCAAACAATGGCTTCACCTGGGTAAAATTCAATGGAGTTTACGTCTTCTCGTGCTATGCTCCACCTAGTATGGACATATGGCAATATGAACGGATGCTAACGGAGTTGGTGATGGAAGCACAAACAAAGTCCCCGGTAATTATTGCTGGTGACTTCAATGCGTGGTCTACAACATGGGGCAGTAGAAGCACAAACCGCAGGGGTACGATTCTTATGGAGTGTTTTGCGTCATTGGATGTCGAGCTCCTAAACAACGGTCAGCACACGTTCGAGGCTGGGACGAAGCGGTCTGCAGTGAACCTTACCTTCGCGCACAACTCGATAGCACATCACAGTACATGGAGCATAGGCGATTTTTATACGCACAGCGACCATCGAGCCATTGTCATAGATGTACAAAGCATCGTCCTGCCGCGGAAAATACCAATAGCGCAGACTAAGGGTTGGAATCAACATGCCTTTGATGCTGAAGTATTTCAGATTGTGTGGAGCGAAATGGAGACGCCTGACGACGAAGCCACCAAAATGGCGATAGGCATCACGAAACGATTAAGCGTAGCATGCGACGCAGCAATGCCGAGGAGGACACACGTGCCAAGAAAACCTGTCTACTGGTGGAATGAAGACATCGCCGAATGTAGAAGATGCTGTAATCGGGCTCGCAGGAAAGAGCAACGCGCTCGAAACCGCATTCTGCCGCTGTGGCAATTACTGCACGCGGACTAAAAAGAATGCCGCCAACGGTTCAAGAAGGCTATCCGTGCTAGTAAAAACTCCTGCTTCAAGGAACTGTGTGAAGGCGCTGACATCGATCCCTGGGGCAAAGCCTATAAAGTGGTGATGAGCAGCGTTCGAGGGCCTAGGGCACCACAACCTTCGGATCCTACACTCATGGACAACGTGGTAGCTGCGCTCTTTCCCAGACAGGGGGGACGGGTGCACCACTATCACCTGCCTGTGGGTGTAGGACGCATCCCGGCGGTGACGTTGTACGAAGTACTCCTCACGCTTCGAAAAATGTCCGATAAGAAGACACCAGGATTGGACGGCATCCCCAACGTGGCGATGAAAACGGCAATCAGGGCGAGCCCGGAGACATTTGCAAAAATGTATACCGCATGCCTCAACGAAGGAACGTTCCCTACTTTCTGGAAGTGCCAAAGATTCGTGCTACTATTGAAACCCGGAAAACAACCCGACCAGCCATCTGCGTATCGACCACTCTGCATGCTCGACTTGGTAGGAAAGGTACTGGAGAGCATAATCGTGAACCGACTTCACGATTCGCTAGAAAAGCCTGCTGGCTTATCCACGCAGCAATTTGGATTTCGCCGAGGAAAATCCACGGTCGACGCCATCCAGGCGGTGATGAGGATTGCTCGTGAGGCGACAAGCGGAGATAGGTGGAAAGGGGGCGACAAGAAGTACTGCGCAGTAGTAACGCTGGACATCAAAAACGCCTTCAACTCAGCGTGCTGGGCGCGAATAATGCAAGCGCTAGGCAATTTCGGAGTACCGGGGTACTTGCAGCGAATCATCGCCAACTACTTCGAGGGCAGAGTGTTGCTATATGACACCGACGACGGCGTAAAAACGTACGAGGTCACTAGAGGCGTCCCTCAAGGTTCGGTGCTTGGGCCAACATTGTGGAATGTGATGTACAATGGCGTTCTGACTGTTGATCTTCCCACGGATACCACTCTGATCGGCTATGCGGATGACATCGCACTGGTGGTAGTAGCGAAACACATCCACACGCTGGAGACGAGGTGTAGCGACGCTGCATCGAGAGTGATGAGGTGGTTGGACGGTGCGGATTTGAATCTGGCAGCGCAAAAAACTGAGGCGGTTCTCTTGAGCACCCGGAAAAAGCGTGAGGTCTTCACCTTCAGAGTGGGGGACCACGAAATAATATCGCAACCGTATCTTGGCGTGCTGATAGACACACGATTATCCTTTAAGGATCATTTATTGGCGGTCAGCGAAAAGGCTTCAAGGGTAAACGGTGCATTGTCACGCATCATGGCGAACATTGGAGGACCACGCTCCAGCAGGCGGAAACTCTTGGCAAGAGTGACAAGCTCTATTATGCTTTACGCTGCACCAGTGTGGGCAGACGCCACGCAGACGGCTTCATACATAGCTGGCATAAGGGCGACATATCGGCATAGCGCACTGAGAGTCGCCAGTGCCTTCCGCACAGTGTCGGATGATGCCATCGGTGTGATCGCGGCAATGCCACCGGTAGATATTCTGGCTTGCGAACTCCAACGCATCTACGCAGCAGGCAAGAACGCAACAAGGGGGGACGAGCGAAGACGCAGCAGCAGTGAATGGCAACGACGGTGGTAAAGGTCGGAAAATGGAAGATGGACATTTGCCCTGATTCCAGATGTCACCTTTTGGATGGAACGCAAACACGGAGAGGTTGACTACTACATGACACAGTTGCTCAGTGGCCATGGTTGCTTCAAGCAATATCTTCATCGCTTCAAGCATGAAGATGATCCGTTTTGTACCAACTGAACCAATGAGATTGAAGATGCCAGGCACATCCTGCTGTATTGTCCACGCTTCTGTAAGGAGAGATCAGATTTGACGGTGGCATTCGGCGAGGTCCCGACAATAACAAATACGGTGTCCCATATTTGCGAAACATCACAAAAATGGGAATCCTTCAAGGAAACAGCAGCGAAAATCATGATCGAGCTTCGACGCATTGAACGCAGTAGACATACTGAACGAACACGTTCACGACACGCAGGCAACGCTCCCGATGCAACACACACACACACACACACGGATGATCGTAAGAAATTGAAAAGATAAAGTCTTACCTTGAAAACCGATCCGAAAAAAAACTGTGGCGACGATCAATACCGGAATTGCTGTCCACCACCCTAAAACATCTTTGGGCCATAGATTGGAGTCTCAAATTTGCCTTTGTGCTGCCTCCAATACTGTGCGGTCATACAAACCGAGGACCGATTCGCAGTGAGCACGTTATCACTTTCACACCTTTTGGTTGTACTAATTAATATTTTATTAGTCAATAACACATAAAAACTTTTCAAATTCAAAACTTCTAAATTAACTTTAAGTATATAAACAACATTTATAGCAGGTGCGATTGCGCCAGAAGTGATAAATAAAATTTGTCTCAGAGCGAACAGCTGTGAACTGACATTTGCCTGTTTGCGGGGGCTGCCAGATCATTAGCTGATTGTATCTTCTATTGGCGTTGCCACCACAGTAAAACTAAGAATACCATATAAAATTCATAGAAATCCCGAAATAGCCCAATTTGTACTTTATATCTATTTTTTCAAGTCAATTTCAACTTTTTAAAACATACTATTATATAAAATAATTAAAATAATTAAATAATTAAACAAAATAAAATTAAAATATTTAAAAATACAAAAAATTCAAAAAAAATTCAAAAAATAAATAAAAATACAAGGAATATCCTAAATAAAGAAAAATATATATATAAATAAAGAAATATAGTAATAGAGAAAAAATCAATTATATAACTAGAATAATAAAAGAAAACAGCCTGGCCGAAGGAAAACAATCGGAGGCTCCCGCGAGTGGGAGTGGTTCCCAAACGTCAGTATCCAGCACACGCACCATGCCGATATCGAACTTGTTCGGTGTCTCGGAAATGGTAACAAGGAGCAGGACGACAAGCAGTGAAGTGATTGGCGATGGCGCTCTGCTGATGGATAATCCATTCAGAAACAGGTCAATCTTACAGTATTCCCCAACAGAGAGTGCTGTGAGTGCAACGGAAAAAGATGTTGTATCACATATCGACCAAAGGCATTTTGTGGTTGATCCATGGAAGGGAGGTACGCCGCGAAATACAGAGGCGCCAAAACTACGCCGAAGTGATGTGCTCTATAAAATGGGACAAAAAATCAGAGAATTGGTGAATATTGTTGCAGATCCTCTTAAGCGCAATATTAACCAGAAAATGAGAGATGCGATAACTTCCATCGAAACTTTGCACAAGCGTGCAGTACAGGAGCAAATGGAATCAACTGAAGAAGTTGCCACAACGAGAACCCATAAAGGCTCACAGACGTCACCCACCTTCAGGCAGGCCAAGGATAAAAGGTCAAGGGTATCAACTGAAGAAAAGTTACCATCACCACCCCCTGTTTCAAAAAGGAGGAAAAATGGCTCCCCCATGAAGCAATTGCCGCAGATTACTGGACAAGATAAGTCAACGGAGAAGTGGTGCGGAAACCGAAATCGGTAAAATGGACCAACCAAGAAAAGAAGCTAACGATGCCGTGGAGCAAACTCCTTGGACGAAGGTACTTGCGCGCGCCCGGAAGAAAACGACCAGGCCCGATGCAATATTGGTGAAAAGGACTGGCGAAAACACTTATGCAGAGATCTTAAAGCTGGTTAAGAGCGACCCACAGCTTTCTTCACAGCTGATCTTCTTTTCGAATTAGGCAGGGCATCCGATCCACTAACGGGTCGCTTCCAAGAAGCCTTCACGCAGGTCTTAGGACAAAAAGCAGAAGCAACGTGACACAAGTCACGTTGCTGGAAGTAAAAGACATTGATGATCACAAAGGAGGAGGTCTTCGACGCACTAGTAAAACAGTTCGAGGACGTGAACATAACGGCGATACAGTCGATGAGAAAGGCGTACGGAGGAACGCAAATAGCCACTATTAGTTTATCGCCGGATGACGCGTTGAAGCTAACAACAGCAGGAAAAGTCCGTATTGGATGGGTGATCTGTCGCATACGGCCCAAACTGAGCCCAATGAGGTGCTTCAAGTGCATGGATTTTGGTCACATTGCCTCTAAATGCACGAATGAAGACTGCTCGAAAAGGTGCTTTAGGTGTGGTGAAAATAATCACATAGCTAAAACGTGCAACAAGGAGCCCAGCTGTATACTTTGCGTAAAAAATAAGCGGAAAGATACAAAGCACGCCACTGGTGGGAGAATGTGTCCCTCGTTTGTTACTGCATTGGAGAAACTCAGGCGTGCAAAATGAATCTCATCCAGTTAAATTTAAACCACTGCGAAGCGGCGCAAAACCTACTAAAGCAGACCGTGCGAGATCTGGCGAGACATTGCTATACTTAGTGAACCATATGAAGGGAAGGATGTGAGCGTGTGGGTACAAGATGGAGTTGGAAAAGCTGCAATTTGGAGCTGTGGAAGATGCCCCCTCCAGGTGAGAAAATTAACTACCTGCCAGGGATTTGTATGCGCCGAAAAAGGTGGCATATATGTATACAGCTGCTATATTCCGCCAAGTACACCCCTTCAGGAGTATGTGAGTATACTTGACAATTTAGTCCAAGACGCTAGAGGCAAGACACCGGTGATTGTAGCAGGAGACTTTAACGCCTGGGCAATCGAGTGGGGATGTCCGAGAACTAACCCGAAAGGCAAAGCTTTGCTAGAAGCGGTGGCTGTATTGGAGGTTGTGCAATTAAATACAGGTTCTCAGCACACATTCAGTAGAGGTGGAATTGGTTCGGTGATAGATATCACATTTGTTAGCAGCGGCTTGTATCGAAGGACGTCCTGGAGCATCAGTGATTGTTACACACACAGCGATCATCACACAATAATCTGCAAGGTTTCACCGGAAGAAGGAAATGGCGGAAGGTGTCGGCAAAAGAAAAACCAAATCGGTTGGAAGACAGAATCCCTCGATAAAGACGTATTCGAAACGATGCTAACGGACCTGTACACATCTGGCACAGCAACAAACATGGCAACACAGCTCATGCGGCGTATTAAAGAAGCATGTGACGCCTCGATGGGGAAAAAAAGTTCAGAGGGCAACAGAAACCAGTGTACTGGTGGAACGACAACATTGCCAGTCTTCGAACTGAGTGCAACCATGCTAGAAAGGCATACCAGAGAGCAAGGGGTGATGCTGTACACGATTGTCGGTAATTGTATAAACAAAGGCGTAAAATACTCAAAAAAGCTATTCGTGAAAGCAAAAGGAATTGTTTCCTAGAGCTGTGCGATGACGCTGAAGTAAACCCCTGGGGTACAGCATACAAAATCGTAATGAAGAAGCTGAAAGGTTTTAAACAACCGACGCCGACGTGTCCGACCTTGCTTAGTAATATCGTAGACACACTATTTCCGGAGCATGCTACCTACGAGCGAGAAGTTCTGATGGAAGAGCGACCGTTTGATGAAATAACCGCAGAAGAAGTATTAAAGGAAACGTTGAAGACAAAAAGGCGCCAGGGCCAGACGGAATACCAAACGTAGCCCTAAAAACAGCTGTGAAACATTGTACGGATACTTTTGTGAAGGTGTATAATGCATGTCTCTCGGAGGGTGTATTCCCCGATCAATGGAAGCGTCAAAGACTGGTGCTTCTCCTAAGGGCAACAAGCCACCAGACAACCCTTCTGCATACCGCCCGCTGTGTATGATAGATACGGCAGGTAAGATACTGGAGCGCATCGTATGCAATCGCTTGGATGCCGCCATAAATGATGCGGGAGGCCTCTCGGACAGCCAATACGGCTTTAGAAAGGCTCGATCTACGACTGACGCTATTAATAGGGTCAAAGAAATTGCGCAAAAAGCCATAGAGGGAAATGGGGAACGAAGGAGTACTGCCTAGTCATTACACTAGATGTGAAGAACGCCTTCAACACTGCAAGCTGGGCGAAAATACTGGATGCTTTGAAATGCTTCAATATACCGCACTATCTGAGAGCAATGGTTGCAGATTACTTTAGTAACAGAGTACTACGTTACGATACGGAGGAAGGCACCAAGGAGTACCAAGTGACAGCAGGTGTACCACAGGGCTCTTCAATCGGGCCCTCGTTATGGAACATAATGTATGACGGGGTACTACGCTTGGAACTTCCTAAGCAGGCAAGCATAGTAGGATTTGCTGACGATATTGCAGTTTTAATAGTTGCGAAACACGTAGAGGAAGTGAACGCGATTGGAAGTAGGTCAGTGGAAATAATACGCAATTGGCTGACAGCGGCTGGCCTTACCCTGGCGGAGCAAAAAACGGAGGCTGTCCTAATAAGCAGCAGAAAACTCAGAGAAGTGGCCACCTTGAACGTAGGCGGATACACAATAGTGTCAAAACGATCGATAAAGTACCTGGGCGTAGTAATAGATGCGAGGCTGACTTTTAAAGATCACCTAGAATACGCGTGCGCGAAAGCTTCAAAGGCAAGTGCATCCCTGGCGAGGATAATGCTGAACGTAAGAGGGCTCAGGCAACGACGTAGACAACTTCTAGCGGGGGTGGTAAAATCTATACTTCTTTATGGATCACCCATATGGGCCAAAGCCCTTGAAACAGCATCATATGGAAGAGGTATGAGATCGGTATATCGACTATGTGCTCTGAGAGTATGCAGTGCGTTCCGAACGGTATCTGAAGATGCGACATTAGTAATATCTGGAATGTGGCCAATCGATTTGCTGGCCAAACAGACAGTATGCGAGAACACAAACCAAATTGGCGACACCAACCGAAAGCAGAGGCGCGAAGCAGCGAGGCAACAAAGTATACTGGAATGGCAAACCCGCTGGGACAACTCTGAGAAAGGGCGCTGGACGCATCGTCTAATCCCAAACATTTCGGCCTGGTTGGAAAGGAAGCAGGGAGAAGTTGACTTCTATACGACTCAATTTCTCAGCGGTCATGGCTGCTTTAGAGCATATCTGTATAGATTCCACCACGAAGACTCACCGTACTGCGAGCTCTGCAATGGAGTCTTTAATGAAGACGCAGAACACGTATTCTTTGCATGCCCGAGGTTCCTAACAGCACGAGAGCGGTTGGGTTACATCATTGGTGAGGCACCGACCCCGGAGAATATCGTGGCAAATATGATAGAGTCACAAGAAAAATGGAACGGCGTGTGTGACATGGCAGCCTCCATAATGGTGGAACTGAGACGGCTGGAACGGCAGCGAAAAATCGTCACGAATACCCAGTGGCAAGACGCCAGCGTTAGAAGGACGCTGAAACCTACCCTGCGAAGTAATGCTTGACGGCGGTTCCGCAGGGAGTTATAGACTTGGAGAGAGAGGTGTTTTTAGTGGGTAGAAGCCCCACATAACTGAAGAGTACGGGCTCCCTAGTATCTTTTCGAAAATTTTCACCTCTTGCGCAAAAAAAAAAAAAAAAAAAAAAAAACACACACACACACACACCCTTGAAAAGTTTACCTCAGAAACTGATCCGCAAAAAACCTGGAAAAAACAATATTAAAAAAAAGAAAACTCTTAAAGTGCAAACACATCTCACAACTACGAACACTACATCTTTGGAATCGATTGTGGCGACGATCAATACCGGAATTGCTGTCCACCACCCTAAAACATCTTTGGGCCATAGATTGGAGTCTCAAATTTGCCTTGTGCTGCCTCCAATACTGTGCGGTCATCCAAAGCGTGGACCGATTCGCAGTGAGCACGTTATCACTTTCACACCTTTTGGTTGTACTAATTAATATTTTATTAGTCAATAACACATAAAAACTTTTCAAATTCAAAACTTCTAAATTAACTTTAAGTATATAAACAACATTAATAGCAGGTGCGATTGCGCCAGAAGTGATAAATAAAATTTGTCTCAGAGCGAACAGCTGTGAACTGACATTTGCCTGTTTGCGGGGTCTGCCAGATCATTAGCTGATTGTATCTTCTATTGGCGTTGCCACCACAGTAAAACTAAGAATACCATATAAAATTCATAGAAATCCCGAAATAGCCCAATTTGTACTTTATATCTATTTTTTCAAGTCAATTTCAACTTTTTAAAAATACTATTATATAAAATAATTAAAATAATTAAATAATTAAACAAAATAAAATTAAAATATTTAAAAATACAAAAAATTCAAAAAAAAAATTCAAAAAAAAATACAAAAAATAAAAAAAAAACAAAAAAATAAATAAAAATACAAGGAATATCCTAAATAAAGAAAAATATATATATAAATAAAGAAATATAGTAATAGAGAAAAAATCAATTATATAACTAGAATAATAAAAGAAAACAGCCTGGCCGAAGGAAAACAATCGGAGGCTCCCGCGAGTGGGAGTGGTTCCCAAACGTCAGTATCCAGCACACGCACCATGCCGACATCGAACTTGTTCGGTGTCTTGGAAATGGTAACAAGGAGCAGGACGACAAGCAGTGAAGTGATTGGCGATGGCGCTCTGCTGAATGATAATCCATTCAGAAACAGATCAATCTTACAGTATTCCCCAACAGAGAATGCTGTGAGTGCAACGGAAAAAGATGTTGTATCACATATCGACCAAAGGCATTTTGTGGTTGATCCATGGAAGGGAGGTACGCCGCGAAGTACAGAGGCGCCAAAACTACGCCGAAGTGATGTGCTCTATAAAATGGGACAAAAAATCAGAGAATTGGTGAATATTGTTGCAGATCCTCTTAAGCGCAATATTAACCAGAAAATGAGAGATGCGATAACTTCCATCGAAACTTTGCACAAGCGTGCAGTACAGGAGCAAATGGAATCAACTGGAGAAGTTGCCACAACGAGAACCCATAAAGGCTCACAGACGTCACCCAACTTCAGGCAGGCCAAGGATAAAAGGCCAAGGGTATCAACTGAAGAAAAGTTACCATCACCACCCCCTGTTTCAAAAAGGCTTCATGGCTCCCCCATGAAGCAATTGCCGCAGATTACTCGACAAGATAAGTCAACGGAGAAAATTAGTGCGGAAACCGAAATCGGTAAAATGGACCAACCAAGAAAAGAAGCTAACGATGCCGTGGAGCAAACTCCTTGGACGAAGGTACGTGCGCGCGCCCGGAAGAAAACGACCAGGCCCGATGCAATATTGGTGAAAAGGACTGGCGAAAACACTTATGCAGAGATCTTAAAGCTGGTTAAGAGCGACCCACAGCTTAAAGAACTAGGGGAAACTGTGCGAGCAATACGGAAGACTGGAAGCGGTGATCTTCTTTTCGAATTAGGGAGGGCATCCGATCCACTAACGGGTCGCTTCCAAGAAGCCTTCACGCAGGTCTTAGGACAAAAAGCAGAAGTTCGAGCATTGACACAAGTCACGTTGCTGGAAGTAAAAGAGAATGTGTCCCTCGTTTGTTACTGCATTGGAGAAACTCAGGCGTGCAAAATGAATCTCATCCAGTTAAATTTAAACCACTGCGAAGCGGCGCAAAACCTACTAAAGCAGACCGTGCGAGATCTGGCTATAGACATTGCTATACTTAGTGAACCATATGAAGGGAAGGATGTGAGCGTGTGGGTACAAGATGGAGTTGGAAAATCTGCAATTTGGAGCTGTGGAAGATGCCCCCTCCAGGTGAGAAAATTAACTACCTGCCAGGGATTTGTATGCGCCGAAAAAGGTGCCATATATGTATACAGCTGCTATATTCCGCCAAGTACACCCCTTCAGGAGTATGTGAGTATACTTGACAATTTAGTCCAAGACGCTAGAGGCAAGACACCGGTGATTGTAGCAGGAGACTTTAACGCCTGGGCAATCGAGTGGGGATGTCCGAGAACTAACCCGAAAGGCAAAGCTTTGCTAGAAGCGGTGGCTGTATTGGAGGTTGTGCAATTAAATACAGGTTCTCAGCACACATTCAGTAGAGGTGGAATTGGTTCGGTGATAGATATCACATTTGTTAGCAGCGGCTTGTATCGAAGGACGTCCTGGAGCATCAGTGATTGTTACACACACAGCGATCATCACGCAATAATCTGCAAGGTTTCACCGGAAGAAGGAAATGGCGGAAGGTGTCGGCAAAAGAAAAACCAAATCGGTTGGAAGACAGAATCCCTCGATAAAGACGTATTCGAAACGATGCTAACGGACCTGTACACATCTGGCACAGCAACAAACATGGCAACACAGCTCATGCGGCGTATTAAAGAAGCATGTGACGCCTCGATGGGGAAAAAAAGTTCAGAGGGCAACAGAAACCAGTGTACTGGTGGAACGACAACATTGCCAGTCTTCGGACTGAGTGCAACCATGCTAGAAGGGCATACCAGAGAGCAAGGGGTGATGCTGTACAGGATTGTCGGCAATTGTATAAACAAAGGCGTAAAATACTCAAAAAAGCTATTCGTGAAAGCAAAAGGAATTGTTTCCTAGAGCTGTGCGATGACGCTGAAGTAAACCCCTGGGGTACAGCATACAAAATCGTAATGAAGAAGCTGAAAGGTTTTAAACAACCGACGCCGACGTGCCCGACCTTGCTTAGTAATATCGTAGACACACTATTTCCGGAGCATGCTACCTACGAGCGAGAAGTTCTGATGGAAGAGCGACCGTTTGATGAAATAACCGCAGAAGAAGTATTAAAGGAAACGTTGGAGACAAAAAGGCGCCAGGGCCAGACGGAATACCAAACGTAGCCCTAAAAACAGCTGTGAAACATTGTACGGATACTTTTGTGAAGGTGTATAATGCATGTCTCTCGGAGGGTGTATTCCCCGATCAATGGAAGCGGCAAAGACTGGTGCTTCTTCCTAAGGGCAACAAGCCACCAGACAACCCTTCTGCATACCGCCCGCTGTGTATGATAGATACGGCAGGTAAGATACTGGAGCGCATCGTATTCAATCGTTTGGATGCCGCCATAAATGATGCGGGAGGCCTCTCAGACAGCCAATACGGCTTTAGAAAGGCTCGATCTACGACTGACGCTATTAATAGGGTCAAAGAAATTGCGCAAAAAGCCATAGAGAGCAAACGCTGGAAATGGGGAACGAAGGAGTACTGCCTAGTCATTACACTAGATGTGAAGAACGCCAACACTGCAAGCTGGGCGAAAATACTGGATGCTTTGAAATGCTTCAATATACCGCACTATCTGAGAGCAATGGTTGCAGATTACTTTAGTAACAGAGTACTACGTTACGATACGGAGGAAGGCACCAAGGAGTACCAAGTGACAGCAGGTGTACCACAGGGCTCTTCAATCGGGCCCTCGTTATGGAACATAATGTATGACGGGGTACTACGCTTGGAACTTCCTAAGCAGGCAAGCATAGTAGGATTTGCTGACGATATTGCAGTTTTAATAGTTGCGAAACACGTAGAGGAAGTGAACGCGATTGGAAGTAGGTCAGTGGAAATAATACGCAATTGGCTGACAGCGGCTGGCCTTACCCTGGCGGAGCAAAAAACGGAGGCTGTCCTAATAAGCAGCAGAAAGCTCAGAGAAGTGGCCACCTTAAACGTAGGCGGATACACAATAGTGTCAAAACCATCGATAAAGTACCTGGGCGTAGTAATAGATGCGAGGCTGACTTTTAAAGATCACCTAGAATACGCGTGCGCGAAAGCTTCAAAGGCAAGTGCATCCCTGGCGAGGATAATGCTGAACGCAAGAGGGCCCAGGCAACGACGTAGACAACTTCTAGCGGGGTAAAATCTATACTTCTTTATGGATCACCCATATGGGCCAAAGCCCTTGAAACAGCATCATATGGAAGAGGTATGAGATCGGTATATCGACTATGTCCTCTGAGAGTATGCAGTGCGTTCCGAACGGTATCTGAAGATGCGACATTAGTAATATCTGGAATGTGGCCAATCGATTTGCTGGCCAAACAGACAGTATGCGAGAACACAAACCAAATTGGCGACACCAACCGAAAGCAGAGGCGCGAAGCAGCGAGGCAACAAAGTATGCTGGAATGGCAAACCCGCTGGGACAACTCTGAGAAAGGGCGCTGGACGCATCGTCTAATCCCAAACATTTCGGCCTGGTTGGAAAGGAAGCAGGGAGAAGTTGACTTCTACACGACTCAATTTCTCAGCGGTCATAGCTGCTTTAGAGCATATCTGTATAGATTCCACCACGAAGACTCACCGTACTGCGAGCTCTGTAATGGAGTCTTTAATGAAGACGCAGAACACGTATTCTTTGCATGCCCGAGGTTCCTAACAGCACGAGAGCGGTTGGGTTACATCATTGGTGAGGCACCGACCCCGGAGAATATCGTGACAAATATGATAGAGTCACAAGAAAAATGGAACGGCGTGTGTGACATGGCAGTCTCCATAATGGTGGAACTGAGACGGCTGGAACGGCAGCGAAAAATCGTCACGAATACCCAGTGACAAGACGCCAGCGTTAGAAGGACGCTGAAACCTACCCTGCGAAGTAATGCTTGACGGCGGTTCCGCAGGGAGTTATAAACTTGGAGAGAGAGGTGTTTTTAGTGGGTAGAAGCCCCACATAACTGAGGAGTACGGGCTCCCTAGTATCTTTTCGAAGATTTTCACTTCTTGCGCAAAAAAAAAAAAAAAAAAAAAAAAAACACACACACACAAACAAACAACACACAGACACACATTATCTTATTTTACTTTTATATGCATTTCTAAAAATAAAAAAAAAAATTAATTTAAAAAAATGTCTTTGTCGATGTTATTTTTTTTTTCTTCTTTCCTTGTGCTTGTAGGAATTCAAAGTCAGCTATTTTGATCACCGCACTTTGGTGTGCAATTATAAAAGTTAAAAACGTGAATACTTAGTGAGAGAAAACGATGTTTTATAAAGCTTAAATTATGTTTTTCTGTTTTATTCTTTTTTCACGTAATTCATATTTTGACATAAGATCCTCAATATCAATACATTTTCTAGCATATGAGTAGCAGCTACACGTATCTGGTCAAGAACAGTTCCTAATATGTGTTCCATGTTTTTATGTACACATTCCAACACACTCGACATTAGTAACCAGAATTAAACCATCCACAAGTCTTGTCCAATGTTCCTCCATAATAAGTTATTTATATTGATCCAAAAATTTTTTAATTTTAAGCGATAACAACATGTTTCAACAATTGCTAATTTACAACTAGTCCATACAAACTCCAACCAGAAACTTTAACCGGAATCAGTCCCAGCGTAACTATATGATCACGTCAGCAATAGTATATTTACGAATAATTCGAAAAAAAGTTTCTGGGCTAAAGAAATTGTGAAAAATAAAATTTTTGGCTTTCAGCCTAGACAGCAACCAAAAATCAAAAGATCTCCCGCTAATCTGGGCTGATTCATGTTAATATAAAGAAATTGTGAAATATAAAATTTTTGGGCTTTCAGCCCAGACAGCCACCCAAAAATCAAAAGATCTCCCGCTAGGTGGCTGTCCCTATCGACATAGCAATGAAACTCACCGATCGGCGATCGCAAGAGGGCAATTCAAAGCTTTCATCCAGAGACCCCCACAGGTGGCGTTACTATCGACCAACCAAATCAAAAGCCCTACCGCCAGGCAATTGCTAATTTACAACTAGTCCATACAAACTCCAACCAGAAACTTTAACCCGAATCAGTCCCAGCGTAACTATATGATCACGTCAGCAATAGTATATTTACGAATAATTCGAAAAAAAGTTCTGGGCTGATACAATTTAATATAAAAAAATTGTGAAAAATAAAATTTTTGTCTTTCAGCCTAGACAGCAACCAAATCAAAGACACCAACTAAAATTTTTGGCTTTCAGCCTAGACAGCAACCAAATCAAAGACACCAACCATATAAAAAGACTCGCCAGGTGGCGAAACAAGCTTGTTGATGGAGGAGAGCTCGAGGGGAGGAGCAAAAAAGACCGAAAAGAGCTTAAATCTTTCAGTTTTTACACTGGAGGAATTTTGCTCCTTCTCACTAAACCCAGAAACCCCATATTAACACTACTGTGAAGGTTAAGTGACAGCTTTTGGATTCGTTGACTTTGATTTTTCATCGTGATAGCCAATTACTTAGAGTGTCCAAATGTCTATCGCTTTTGGGCATATCTGCAGTATAGAGAATATATAGCAGGGGCGCGAAGACACTGCCTTGGGGTACTCCGGCCAGTATGTCGTATTTTCGGGAGACAAAGCTTTTATATTTTACTATAAAGTTTCTATTCGTGAGATAGTTTTTAAGTAGGCAGTGCATATTAGCGGGGAGAATATGCTGTAATTTGTAAATAAGTCCATCGTGCAAGACTTTATCGAAGGCCTGGGTGATATCGAGGAAAACAGCGGAGCAGTACTGTTACTTTTCAAAAGTGCTTTTTATTGAGTCTACAATACGGTGCACTTGTTCGATAGTGCCATGCTTTTTGCGGAAGCCAAACTGGTGATCGGGAATCACTTGTTTTTCTGTAATTTTGGGTAAAATCTATTTTATTAGAAGTTTTTCGAAGAGTTTCGATAACAAAGAGAGCAAACTTATGGGGCGGTATGAAGTCACATTGTTGGGATTTTTTCCAGGTTTGGGAATCATTATAACTTGAGAAAATTTCCAATCATCTGGGTAGTGACATGTTCTAAGAATTGCGTTAAATATGTGCAACTGATGGCAGTTCTTTTGTGATTGTGGGCGTTATCAAGTCCGGTCCTGGATCCAGACATTTATTTATTGCCTGCATAAGTTCATTTTTCTTAATCGCGACTGTACAAGAGTTATTGAGTGGGATTAATGTTGGTAATGGGATATCACCAGTTGTCTCGTTCGGGGTGAATACGGTTTTTAGGTGGTTGGCAAAAGCAGCTCCTTTTTCTGCATCGCTTCTGGCCCAGTTATGGGAGGTTCTGACGTATGGGAGGTTCTGCCAGTACCGGGTTTTTCATATTTTTAGCAGCTCGCCAGAGAGAGTAGTTTGTTGATTTTGTGGGTGCGAGAGTTCAACGAGTTGTTGCAAGTTTCTTTCAGATTTCAACTTAAGCTGTTTTTGTAGATATTGAGTGATATCTTTTAACTGTTTTTTCAAAGTGGGCGATCTGTGATTTTGCCATTTACGACGTATTTTTCTTTTATTTTTTAGAAGCTGCTCTATATGTTTTGGAGTACATTTTGTATAGCTGCGAATTGAGCTATTTTGGATTTGGGCGGGAGTGGCCGCTACAGCTGCTTGGGAAAGCAAAAGTGTGAATTCACTAACAGCTGTGTTTTTTCCGTTTTTAGTGACACATTAGGGTTAATGTGAGAGCTTATATACTTCCGATATTTGAGCCAATTTGTGAGTTTACTAGTCAATTTATCTGGTGGGTTGATCTCAGAGCTTGGAGTGTACTTTATTGTGATAATAGTAGGCGTATGGTCTGATGAGAGATCTAGAGAAGATTCTATAGTCAATTGGCACCTTTTTACAGTTTTAAATACTGCAAAGTCAATGACGTCGGGAGTTTTCCGACTGTCAGTTAGCCAATAAGTTGGAGTGCCAGAGGAGACAACGTCTAGGTCGAGTCTGTTGACAGAGAGCGACAGGAGCCTGCCCTTTGGTGATATTAGGCAAGAGCCCCAATATGTGCAACAAGAAACTTTGGTCCAAGAGAATGGAAAAAAGTCAGGAATTGTGCCTCTGTTATTTTGTGTCTGTTATTTTAAGTATTCATCGAGAGAAGTACTTGTCGCTTGAATATATTCTGTGCAATAATTCTGTAGAGCATAATGCTTTATTCTACTTTTAATGAGAATAGCGGAACCACCTCTAGCGTTTCCGCTTGGATGCTTTGAGTCATAGAGTCTATATCCTGGTAGATTGAGAAAGTGTTTTACGGTGAAGTGAGTTTCAGAAATTAGCATAACGTCTATGCTGGACTCTTTCAAGAACTCGAGAAGTTCTAGTTTGCATTCCAGAATGATATTTTTAAACCATTCATGGCTTAGACATGAGATGTTGTAGTAGAAGACTTTGATTTTTAATCATTTCTTGCATCATATTTTGCATACCAGACATAAATTGGGACATGTTTTGCATGAACATTTGCAGAGTTTGTTCAAGAGAACTGCTAGGGGGAGCTGGTAGTGTGAACTCGGGGACTGAGTTTTGTCCTTTTAAAGCGCTGGCATAGGAAACGCCTTTATATATAGTGGGATTTACATAAGTAGGTACATTGGATTGTGAGGAATTTTATGAGATTTTTTTTATATCCTGCTTTAGGGGGAAAGCATCAGCTTTTGGAATAGCCTTGCTTTTGAAGGATTTGTAGATGGGGCAGCCCCTATAGTTTGCTGTATGGTTGCCACCGCAACTGCTGCATTTTGCATCCTCTTTGGTTTTTTTGCACAAGTTTGTGTGGTGAAGATCGCCACATATTACACACACGCTGAGAAGTGTGGAATACGATTTTGTGTGACCGTATTCTTGGCAATTTTGGCACTGAATTGGTTCTCGGCGCTTATAAGGCTCTTCCACTGTAATTTTGCGATGGAGGAGATACCGCAGTGAGTTAATTGGGTAAGATTCCTCCTTTTTTAGGGACTTTGGATCAAATTCCAGTTCCACTCGGAATAGTGCTTGGCGAATTTTATCTCGATTTTGTATGTTAAAAACGATTTAACGTGGAAGCGCTCTTCGACTAAAGCGCTTGTGATGCAGCTTTTGAGCTGATATGTGTAGTTGCACTTTTTTGAATTATCGAAGGATTCGATTATTAGGAGACTTGAGTTTTTTCACGTAAGTAAATTGGTGGCGGTTTTTGGACTTTCGGAATCGGGTCAGAAGTCGTTGTTTCGGCAAGAATGGCAAATCGGTTTTGCCCTAACTCAATAGACTTTTTGGGATTAGTCTTTTGTATTTTTGAGGAATTCATATTTGCGGTAGGAGAACCTCTTCGTTTGAAGTAGGCGTCAATGCCTGTCTGCGCTGCCGTTGCCTTTATATTATGCTCTCTAGAGATAGAGCTACTTTGAAGTTTTATTGTTTTTAATTTATCAAAAAAAATTCTAACTTTTTTTTTTTGGACCGCTTACCGTTTGCTCAGCCCTGGCCGTTACCATATGGTAGCACTCGTCACAACCCTAGCAAAATTACCTAATTTAAGATATTATTGTTTATAACAATTTTTTTTTTTAATTCTTGAAAGTTTGGCAATGTTTTAAGATTTATTTTGTAAAAAAAATTTTTATCGACCAATTTTTTTAAATGTAAAAGTTTTTAAAAAAAAAAATGTTGTTAAAAAAAATTCTATAAATTCAGGAGCATTTCTGATCACAAAAGTTTCTTCAGCAAAGTAATTTGTTTTTAAATAACGCACATTTTTGCATCAAAGTAAAGTAGGTCAGTTTTCAACTAGGGTTTTCTTGATAAGTGTTTCTTGATAAGTGTAAAAGAGGTGTACGATGAAGACCATAGGAAGTACCTCCTTCATCTTCCTCCTAATAATCTTATCCAGCCGGATAAAATTATGCTCGCCTAAATGTCTTCATCGTAATGTAAATTTGTTAAAAAACAATTGAGTAAGTTTTAGCCGGTCGAAGTAAGCCTATCTATACCATACACCCTTCCATCTGAGACCTGGTCGCCATTTTCCGCTCATTCCACCGACGGTACTCACATGTGCTCCATTTAGTAGTACTTTTTGACGTTCATCAGCCCGGCATGACCTAGCCATCTTAGACGTGGATTTTGTATGCGTCATGATGTCATGTCATGATCGGGGTATTGCTCATATAGCTTTTGCGGCACTCACCATCGACGAAATCGAAATTTCCTACCACAATTCCCGTGAAATTGGGTAACATTTGTTACAAAACTCGACTTTCACTTGTATGGAAGGTAGTCGTGGCAGTTGATCGAATTCGCCCATTTGCATTACCAACTCCTTCTAGGACCTCCAAAGGATAAATTCAATGTTTGGACCGTCTAGCTTTCATTTAGCTCCTTCAATAGCCCATACCAATCAAAATAACGGACAGACATACGGATATGGCTAAATCAACCTAAGAGGTGCTGCTAATTTTTCATAAGCATACCAAGTACATAACCACACTTTAAAGACAATTTATTGATAAAATATATTTAACTTTATATGAAAGAAGCTAAAAAAAATATATTTCAAACCAATATATAGATAAAATTTACTTCATTTTAAAAAAAATGCTCAAATTTGTACGAAAATATGTATATAAACACGTACAAAAAATTATTAAAAGAAAACTCACTCAGCCGATAGCAATATCTTCATCCAACAATTTTGGAAGAAATGGTCAACAGAATATATCACTCAATTACAACAGTGACCAAAATGGACACAAAAGCTGGAAAATCCGCAAATCGACGATATAGTACTTATAAAAGACTATAATTTTCCTCCATCCCAATGGTCAATTGAAAGAATCTGCGAACTTCATCCTGGATCCGACGGACGTGTAGTCACGGTAACCACCGCTAAGCGAACTTTCAAGCAACCTGTAGTAAAGCTATGTCCATTATTTTTGGATGCTTGAAAGCGGATGCTTTCAAGAGAGGCCGGAATCAACCGGCCTCTCTTGGATGTCTATATTTATAGTTTTATGCAACATTAAAATATATGTTATTTTTGATGGTAGATCTATAACAAAAAGAGATGAATAACAAAAAGAGGACAGGTCCAACATTAAATTCAGTTGATTTGGTTGTTTTGAAAATAACTCGTTGTTTTCTGTCCAATAAATATTAATTAATCCATTTTAATAATACTGCGGGAATCCAAATTTTGACAGTTTCAAAGTAATAATTAATGGTTTACTATATCTAAAGCTTTGCTAAAATCAGTGTAAATTACATAAGTTTGTGGCGGCAGTGGTGCACATGGTTAAGTGGTTGCCTTTTGCTGTGTCATGATCGGAAGGGATGACGTTCAATGCCTTCCCGGCGCAGGTCACGGAAAAGTGTGTGTGACATGTTTTTCTGTAAAGACCGCCACCAGAAGAGATGAGGTTCAAAAAATCATTTTTATCGTAACTACAAATGTGAAAATGTTGGTTACGATAAATTTTTGCAATTGATGAAAATGCTAAGTTTAGGCCTAAAAACCACTTGTTTCCTTACTTGTACGAATAAATATAGTTCATGTAATCTGAAAGTACACTAGAAGGTGTATCTATAGATAATAGGGTGGGCCGAAAATTTTCGCGGATCAAAATGTACGGAAATCACACATCTAGCAGAATATATGGAAAAAAATTTAATTTAATTCAATCTAATTGGTAAACATAAAAAG
Organism: Heteromyza rotundicornis; assembly: GCA_951394025.1. NCBI lineage: Eukaryota > Metazoa > Arthropoda > Insecta > Diptera > Heleomyzidae > Heteromyza > Heteromyza rotundicornis. The sequence continues at coordinate 30,579,314 of OX596012.1, forward strand.
CCCAAATTTAAACAAATGTTTTCGCTTAATTGATTTTTCCGGTTTATTGAGTCAAAAAATGTTCAATGCAAAACTCCAATATAAGATATACAGGGATTTAGCCGCTTTATTGAGTTCAGCTTTATTGCAATACTCTCTTAATTGAGTAGAATGATATAAAATGATTTGTAATTCTGTTATAAAAAATGTCGGGTAGTTATCATTATAATGAGAAAATGTGTCAACTAGAGACCGACCAAAATCGTTTTTTTTTATTTCGGTCAAAAACGAAATAGCCGAAATTTTTTTTCGGCCGAATTCGAAGCCGAAACTGAAAAAATAAAAGAAAAAATTGTGTATTTAAATGTAATAAAGTAGTACATAATTAAGCGTAGTAAGGTGAAATCGATAAATTTAAGTTCAGATAATGAATTCGATGAATTTAGAAGGAAACTATCAAGTGTTATTACTTTTTGCTAAGACGAGAGTGATTTTAGGGGAGTAGATTTGAAGAAAGGGGAGTAGATTTAATTTTTTCCGTAGAGTAGTTGAAATTCTACGACAGTAGTATAAATTTCTGTCAGGGTAGTAGATTTCAAGAGAGGGGAGTAGATATGATTTTCTGTGTAGAGTAGTAGAAATTCAACGATAGTAGTAGAAATTCTAGAAAGAGTAGTAGTTTTGCATTGTATGAAACTCACACAAAATTTTGAGGAGTAGATTTCTTACAGGAGTGATAGCAAATATCTTGATGGAAGTAGAAAAATCTACTACCGTAGTAGAGGAGTAGAAATTTAAAAATCATCGCGAGAGTAGTAGATCTACTTCGATAGGAGTTTCTTGACAACTGTTGCATTTATATAAAACTTTCATGTTTGCCAAACTATAACTTTTATACCAAAAATGTTGTAGCTAAAAATTGTAGAGAATTTTTTATACACAACATTGGTAATATTATTATTGAATGTGATATGCACTGCGTCCAATAGTGAACTATTGTGCCCCGTCAAGGACTTATAGCAACTCTATAAGTCCTATCCCATTGAGAAATTGAAGTATCGGGCCTATTTCTAGGGATTTCAATATGTGTTCTGGTATTTGGTGGTCGCCCAGATATCTTTTCCGTTTTTGCATGAGTGTTGGGCACTCTCCTAAGATATGTTTTGAAGTTTCAGTGTCCTCCGTGCAAAATCTGCATTTGTCGTCCGATACTATTATCAGTTTTGATAGGTGGTAGTTTAACCTACAATGTTCTGTCAATATCCCTGTTATTATTCTTATAAAATATTCTTATTATTGGTAATAAGTCTGATCAACGTGCATCCCACCGTTTACAAAATATGACACGAAAACCAAATATACACAACTTTGACAAGTTATATAATACAAGCTTTCAACTTTACGAAAAATCTTTTTTTCTGAAAAGTAGGCGGTATAATTCTCTTAAAATTTATACCTAGGCACCTTTATTAAATTCTGCACAATTACTTCACAAAAAGAGGAATTGCGCACAGATATTTGACGAAACGCTACAAAGTTAGTTTAAATGGTGTCAAAAATATTAAATTAAGTTCAGAGATACTTCTTCTCTCAAATATATGCCGAAATTTGGAAGAAAAAGAGTCCAAGAGATCAGAAATTAGATAAAAAGGTACTAACCTTAATAATCAAAAATAAATGAATATCAATTCGAGATTTGACAAAAAAAAATGGAACCAGTGCCTCTATGGTCCAAAGAGTAAAGCAAAGCCATAATGTGAATACTACGTGGTCCAAAATTAACTTTTTTCGCTGGAGATCCACGATCCCCCTCAAATAGTTTAATTTTGTGAGAAAAAATTCACAAACAAATTTGGGCATCCTAGGTCAACATGAACACGTGCCCCGCGAGACTCGGATTTTCCCATATAAACTGTATGGGAAAAAATAAATTTTATGTAAATCATTTTTCTAAATTCGGAGGAATGCTTGAAAAATCGGGAATTCAGTGGAAATGGTAGACAACTCTACAACAAACAAACCCATACAAAAAATGGGTTTTTACAGACCGCCCAACTACAAACAATGTTTTAAAATGTTTTTTTGGTGCACTTTGGCTTGTACTTGAAGGAGTTGGGAGGAACGTAAAACACCGCTTCTTACATGGATTTGTTCGTTGAACAGTTCTCTACCATTTCCACTAAATTCCCGATTTTTAAAGGTTTACTCCAAATTTAAAAAAATTATTTTCAAAACATTTTTATACCCCCACACTCACTGTGGCAGGGTATACTAACTTTGTCACAACGTTTGTAACGCCCATAAGGAGGCGTGTCCGGTATGGAAAAGTATATATATTCTTGATCAGTATCACCTCCTGAGTCGATTTAGCGATGTCCGTCTGTCTGTCCGTCCGTCTGTCCGTCTGTCCGTCTGTCCGTCTGTCCGTCTGTCCGTCCGCACGATAGCGGTCGCAGTTTTGGAGATATCGACTTGAAACTTTTTTTACATGTTTTTCTCGTGAATACTGAGATCAAGTTCGAGAATCAGCCAAATCGGACAAAAACTGGGCGTGGCTCCCATACACCGAAAAAAAAGGTAAACATTTTTTATTGTTGTATTCGATTGGAAATGTTTAGAAACGTATTTTTGACATGGTCCGAGGTTCCGCAGCCACATATATAAGGGTCTAAATGGGGTCTTGAGACCAATTTTTTTTTTTTTTGTGGATTTAATTGGAAATTTTTAGAAATGGATTTTGGACATGGTCCGGGCTCCAAAACCACCTATAATTGGCTCAAAATAGGGTCTTGAGACCACAATTTTTTATGTTCAAGGTACTTCTTCCTACTGTGTGGGGGTATTTCAGCTTCGGTATAGCCGAAGATAGTCCACTCTCTAGTTTTTTTTCATATGGGAAAATCGGAGTCTCGGCGGGCACGTGTTAATGTTGACCTAGGATGCCCAAATTTTTTTGTGAATTTTTTCTCACAAATTGCAACTTTTTGAGGGGGATCGTGGATTTCCAGCGAACAAAAAATTTTCTTCATACGATTTTGGACAACGCTAGTATTACATATATGATTTCGAATGTATTATCTAAAAATACAAAAAAAAGAAAATTAATAGAAATTACAAAATGGAAATCTGAAAATGGTAAAAATGAAAAAAGAGATCTGTAAAAATAAATATATAAACGATTCTCAACATAATATTACATTTACTTACCCTTTTATGCACTTCACTATTTGACCATACTGAACTCACTGATCTTAATACTCGAATGACAAAACAAAAATCATTGCTGTTGTATGTATGACAGACACGAAAGCACGCCGCTGAGCACGTATGAGCATGTGCTCATACAACGCAGGCAACCAAACTCAGCTGAGTTGCGAACCGCAACAGACTTAATTGGTTTGTTTTACCTATTTTTTGGGTTAAAATTTAGGTATTACCATTTGTTTTGATTAGCTAACCTGTTTTGGCACATAAAAATCATTTAACAATTTTTTGACTATTAGAACCACAAAAAATAGTAGTTGTTTTTTTTCTTTTCCATATAAAATAAAAAATTGTTTAATTACAACGTTTTTTGGTTGGATTAACCTATATTTTTTTTCAGTTTGTGAATCCCCATTGCTAGCTGTCCATTGCGCCCTGGAAGGAATTTTTATTTTTTTTGGAGATATGTAATCTGTATTAATAGACACTATATTATCTAAGTTACTTTGTCCAAAAGGATTGGCCCTAAAACAATTTGATTCTTTAAGCCTTAGTGCAGTTTTATAAACTACTAGCTGTTACATACCCGGCGTTGCACGGGTTGTATACAATTGTAAAATAAATATATATAGGAATTCGAGCCAACTTCAATGGATGCTGTAGTTGATGGTTAATTCCCCCAGTGAAACTTGGTGGCAGTTGTAATCCCACCCGGTATGATCCACCCAAAAAATGTCCAAGGAAGCACTTTTTTTTTTTTTTTACGACGAATCCCAACGGCCCCTTTTACCCGCCCAACCGACCGAGGGGCACATCCGCATGACGCACGGATTTGGTTACCTAACAGCCGTAATCCGGATTACGCTGTGTAAACATGTCTTGAAATTCGTTTCAGCTACAGATTAAAATCATCAGCTGATAAAATATTAATAAAACACGAATTAGGTTATGAATGCAAGAGAGAATTCTTCCAAACATAACATAATATAAGATTAACGTGATAATAAACAATAGAATTAAAAGAAAATATTATGAAGCATCGGAATTCATGGGACGAATATGAATTTGATCAAATATAACTTTTCTCTACTTTACGATATTAGACTTAACAAAAATACAAAGACACAACAATTAAAAAAAGTTAATTTACGCGACAAAGATTACAAATATTAATTTAGGTATTTTATTTTTTTATACGAATCAAATACAAATAGAACAGTTAAGTAAACAGTAACGGAACGAATGTGAATTCAGCTAAAAATTTTGTTTTATTTGTATACAATATACAGTAAAAAACAAAATTCGGCTGAATTATAAATACAAAATACAACAAAAATACAACACTTTCGAAAAATCGACAATGCCGATCCTTGTGGAGTTTGGCAACCCTGATATTTCCTTAGACCCTAAGCGGTCCAAAAACTCAAAGAGCAACGAAGGCTTAAGTGTGATCAAGTGCATTTAAAATAAAAGTTTTTGTTTTATTAAGTGAATCTGACAGGTCAAAGACAGAATACAGGCTATTTAAATCGCTACAAATACAACGAAAAGGTTCATTCTGCGCGTAATTAGAACGGCACTTAATATCAAAGGAATGAAAGATCTGGAACGACGGGTTGGAATATTAAAATCAATTTCTTGAAGCAAAAATGTAGAATTCATTAAGCATCGTTCTTCTATTTTTTAGAGTGGGGATGTCCAAGAGTTTTAAACGATTTTCGTATGGAGGTAGGTTCTGATTCGGATTCCAGCTAAGGTTTCTTAAAGCAAATAATAAAAATTGTTTTTGAACCGATTCAATTCTATCAGAGTGGCAGTTATATTGTGTATTCCACAAGACTGATGCATATTCCAAAATTGGTCTTACAAGTGATATGTAAAGGCTTTTGGTAACGAATGGGTCATTAAATTCTTTTGACCATCTTTTAATGAAACCTAGAACACCCCTCGCCTTATTCACACATAAATCAATATGTAGATGAAAGCGAAGTTTTGGATCCATAGTAACACCCAGGTCCACAAAAGTAAAAACCTTTTCTAGATTACAGTTATTTATATGATACAGCGATGAAAGTTGGTGTCTTCTAGCAAATGTCATAAATTTACATTTTTTCAAGTTCAGTTCCATTAAGTTATTATCACACCAGATAGCTATACTGGTCAGATCTGATTGTAATAACTTATGTTGATCTAAGATGTCATAGGATAGAAACAATTTAACGTCATCACCATACAACAGTACAAAGCTGGGCAATAACTAGTTAATTCGTTAATAGTTAATTAACGAAGTTAAATTTTTGGTTAACTTTTATCGTTTCAGTTAATTTCGAAAACCATTAACTTTTTCATTTAGTTAAGTTAAATTTCTTCGATTAACTAGCATTAGTTAACTTTGAAACGAAATAATTTTTTTTATTATTGAATGTAAAAAAAAAGTAAAAATTTAGAATTCATACTATTTTTAATAATCTACCTAGCCACACTGTTGAAAAATTGTAAACACAGAACTCTTTCGTGTTGTTGACAAAAATTTAAAGTTCCAAGTCGAGTCAAATGTATCGGCTTGGTCGGCGGCGAAATAATGAGTCGATTGTGTCGGCTCAACCGATATTTACATCGATTTGTTCGCTTGCCGATTGAAGCCGATTATGGTCGGCGCGAAACTGTTTAGCCGCCGCCTACATTTTCCAATAAACTTGGAACTCTGGGTGAGTAGTGACATTAAAAAAAAAACGCGTCGGCAAATTCGTTTTGTAAAATTTTTACAAAGTTTTCATTTTTTAAGTTAAATTTGCATATAGAGGGCTGAAATCGATCGAAAAAGGGTCTGTGAGTGCAGGCATTCTATTGTATATAGTTAAAATGTTTTTTATGGGTTTTTTTAGAAAAAAAAATGTTTTCTATAGAGAATTTAACTATTTAATTTAACTTTTAACGAAGTTAACTTTTCAACGCAATTAACTTTTTAATTTAACGAAGTTAAATTTTTGATTAACTATTTCCGGATTAACGAAGTTAAATTCCCGATTAACTATGCCCAGCTTTGCAACAGTACATTCGAATGTTTAATGACAGAAGGAAGGTCATTTATAAAAAGATTAAACAGAATAGGACCTAAGTGACTTCCTTGAGGAACTCCAGAGGTGACATATATAGTTTTTGATGTTGATGATTCGAATAACACCTGTTGCTTCCGATTTGTCAGATACGATTCTACCCATTTTAAAAGAAGATCTGGGAATCCGTATTTTTTAAGCTTTTCAATCAACAAATAATGATTAACTTTATCAAAAGCTATACTAAAATCAGTACACAGAAAAAAAAAAGATGGGTTAATCTAACCGAAAAACGTTGTAAAAAAACAATTTTTTATTTTATATGGAAAACACAAACAACAACTACAATTTTTGTGGTTAATCTAATCGTCGAAAAATTGTTAAATGATTTTTAACTACAAAAACAGGTTAGCTAATCGAAAAAAATTGTAAATCTCAAATTTTAACCAAAAAATTTGTAAAGCAAACAATTCAAGTTGTTCCTTAAAAATTTTTGTTTGTTCGCCAACCAAAAAAATTGTAAAGACCCAATTGCGGTACGCAACTCAGCTGAGTTTGGTTGCTTGCGATGTATGAGCACATGCTCATACATGCTCAGCGGCGTGCTTTCGTGTCTGTCATACTACAACAGCAACGATTTTTGTTTTGTCATTCGAGTATACGATCAGTGCGTTCAGTATGGTCAAAGGGTGAAGTGCATAAAAGGGTAAGTAAATGTAATATTATATTGAGAATGGTTTTTATTATATATTTTTACATTTATTTATTCTTTTGTTTTTACAGATTTTCGTTTATCTCTTTTTTCATTTTTAGCATTTTAGATTTCAATTTTGTAATATTAAATTTTCTTTCTATTTTTCTTTTTTTCTATTTTTCTTTTTTACAGATTTTTATTTTTAAAATTTTATATTTTCAGACAATACATGCGACATCAATTGTGTTTTGGTTGCAAACAAATAAATAAAAAAGCGTCAAGTTTCGACAAGATTGCAACCAAAACACTACTAATGAATGCATTCATTGCTCATATGCAAACAATTTTTCATTGTACGTGAACAATTTTTCATTGTACGCGAACAATTTTTCATTGTACGCGAACAATTTTTCATTGTACTCGAACAATTTTTCATTGTACGCGAACAATTTTTCATTGTACGCGAACATTTTTTCATTGTACGCTAACAATTTTTCATTGTACGCTAACAATTTTTCATTGTACGCGAACAACTTTGAGTTGGTTCCATTTACCACGTTTTTTGGTTGCTGCATTTTTAACCGTCTTTTTTGGTTAGATTTACCTACTTTTTTTTTTGTGTGTATATATGACATCTGTTTGAAGATTCTTTGAAAATCCCTTTATTGTTAATGAAGAAAATTCCAATAAATTTGTTGTATAGTTAGATACGAATGATTTGGTTCCACTTTTATAAAGAGGAATAATGTATGACTCTTTCCATGAATTCGGAAAATAACCTCTTTCAATAGAGGCATTAAATATATTTGAAAGTGGAATGTATAAATTTTCTGCACAAACTTTCAAAATACAGCTAGGAATATTATCTGGACCAGTACTATATGAATATTTCAACGATTTTAGGTGTTGTAAGACATCTTCAGATTCTATAACAGAATTGAGAATGGAATTATAAGTGGGGATGTTATATGGATACGATGTGTTGCCATAAGTATTATCAGAATATGTCGTTTTGAAGAAGTCAGCAAACATATTTGAAATCTCAGTAGGAATGTTGGACTCACGATCATTCCATTTCATAGTAGTTGGAAAACCAGTGTTTTTCCTTTTTGAATTTACAAAGTTATAAAAAGTTTTAGAATCGTATTTCATTTTGGATTTCAAATCGTTCAAATATTCATCATAGCATTTTTTATTAAGTACTTGATATTTATGTCTCAGAAGCGAATACTTAGAATAATCTTGAAGGTTTAAAGTTCTTTTATATGTTTTAAATGCCCGAGCTTTCGAAGTTTTTAGTTTTCTCAATTCTTTTGTAAACCATACAGCACCAAGTTCATTCGAATTCTTTTTAATGTTCTTTGGAACACATATATCGAAGATTTTGCTGAGCGTACAATTGAAAATTGATACACAGTCGTCAACATCTTCAAAGTTCATGTCCCAACTAGTTTCAGATAAGAGTTGGTTCATTTTAACAAAATTTGTATTCTTGAAGCAAAAAAATGACTTCAACGGTGTAGAAACTGGTTCTAAGTTGTTTTGAACAAATTCGAAAGATAATTCAAGTGTTGGGTGATGGTTATCTTCTGGACATGCAAAAGCATCACAGCGTTGCACTGAAAACTTCGAAGAGTCATCAACATAAATTAAATCCAAAATTCTACTATTCTTATTTTCAATCCCGTTTACTTGTTTTAAACTCATATCTGAAAATGAATCCAGAAAGTCATTTAAACAGTCGCGAGAAGAATACGGAAGAAACGGGTTTGAATCGCTACAAAAATTCCAAGATATATTCGGTAAATTAAAGTCTCCAAAAACAACAATGATATAAGCGACACATGTCTTAGATAAACGATAATATCGGAATTCGGTGGGATATACGAGCAAGTACCGAAAATATCGATACTAAAAACTCGAATTCGTACACAAATAAATTCCAAGTCAGAGACATCTGAAAGTATGATTTCCTCAGATGAAAAAAGGTTTTTTTTACTGCAATAAGGACTCCACCACCAGTCCTGCATTTACGATCCCTCCGAAAAATTTGATACCCAGGACACAGAATTTCAGAATCAAAAATATTTTGTTTAAGCCAAGTTTCGGTAAATACCAAGACATTATGACTACAATTGAAGCTTTTAATATAAATATCGTTCAACTTTGTATTTAGCCCTCGAACATTTTGTATAGAAGACAAACAACATTATTCGGGATTATATTTAGTTTTTTTGATTAGTATTTAATTTTACAGAGCTTTAAAAATTTTAGGGCGTGGCAGTGGGCGAATCTTAAATTTCAAAAGTCATCCCTCTGGCCATTCACCTCCCAGCACCAAATCCAAAATTTCAGCGAAATCCCTTGAATAGGACCCGAGTTAAAGAGCTTTAGCGGACTGCAAATTTTCAGAATCAACATATTACCAATTCATTACCCAAAACCACATATAAAATTTCAGCGAAATCGGTTAAAAACTGCATAAATTATAGTATTTTAGAATAATATTTGCCAACCCCACCTCGATGAAGCTATGATGAGATCAATGAAATTTGAATTTGAAATTTGGGTATGTGCTTCATTAAAATCGGTCAAGTATTTCTTGAGTTAAAAGGGAACAAACAAACATACTTACAAACCTACAAACCTACTCACAAAGAATTTTATATAAGTAAGAGATATAGGGATATAGCGATTTAGGGATATAGGGATATAGGAATATAGGAATATAGGGATATAGGGATATATGGATATAGGGATATAGGGATATAGGGATATAGGGATATAGGGATATAGCGATATAGGGATATAGGGATATAGGGATATAGGGATATAGGGATATTGGGATATAGGGATATAGGGATATAGGGATATAGGGATATAGGGATATAGGGATATAGGGATATAGGGATATAGGGATATAGGGATATAGGGATATAGGGATATAGGGATATAGGGATATAGGGATATAGGGATATAGGGATATAGGGATATAGGGATATAGGGATATAGGGATATAGGGATATAGGGATATAGGGATATAGGGATATAGGGATATAGGGATATAGGGATATAGGGATATAGGGATATAGGGATATAGGGATATAGGGATATAGGGATATAGGGATATAGGGATATAGGGATATAGGGATATGGGGATATAGGGATATAGGGATATAGGGATATAGGGATATAGGGATATAGGGATATTGGGATATAGGGATATAGGGATATAGGGATATAGGGATATAGGGATATAGGGATATAGAGATATAGGGATATAGGGATATAGGGATATAGGGATATAGGGATATAGGGATATAGGGATATAGGGATATAGGGATATAGGGATATAGGGATATAGGGATATAGGGATATAGGGATATAGGGATATAGGGATATAGGGATATAGGGATATAGGGATATAGGGATATAGGGATATAGGGATATAGGGATATAGGGATATAGGGATATAGGGATATAGGGATATAGGGATATAGGGATATGGGGATATAGGGATATAGGGATATAGGGATATAAGGATATAGGGATATAGGGATATAGGGATATAGGGATATAGGGATATAGGGATATAGGGATATAGGGATATAGGGATATATATATATTTACTTTCCAAAGCGATGTCTTTCGTCCCTCTCTAATGGAAATAAGAACTCAGTTAAAATTCAAAAGACGAATCCCAATAAACCGTCTCTTGAGCTTGGGCAAAATAGATTTGCGATTCTTGCTGAAGAAAAAAATTCGGTCCCCAAACCGAAAACGCAAAAACCCCCTCCTATATATCTACGCTAGCGAAACTCTAATTCGCTCATAAAATAAATTACCAAACACATTGGTGATAATAGTTTCCACGTGATTTCCATCCTAAAGGGAAAAATAAATGAAACGAAAATCCAAATTTATGGTGAACTTTAGGGAAATTATCAATCTCTTTGATAAACTCAAAAAGAGCTACTACACTTACCAGCTCAAAAGCTCCAAAGGCCTCTCAGTCGTACTGAAAGGTATTGAATCTTTCGTAGAATGTGACGAAATCAAAAGTGCTCTAACCCATGGAAGCTTTGAGGTAAAGTCAGTATTCAATATACAAAATCGAAACAAAGTCCCACAACCCCTATTCCGGAACTAGAGTTCGACTCAAAAACTCTTAAAAAAGGTGAATCCCACCCAATATACTCTCTGCGATTAAAAGAAGATTCGACTTTTAAAAAATGTAGTAATTGTGGGGCAATCACACTGCCAACAATAGATGCTGCGCAGTTTATCAAAGTTTTTAAATAAGACGGTAAACTCGACTCAAAAACAGGAAACAAGGACAAACACAAATTTTCCTCCACAACCCGATGGTCAACCTTTTGTAAACACCACTAGACAACAAGGTGTTTCCTACGACAACGCCTTAAAAAGCGGTGGCTCTGTCCCTGTAAATATTCAAACTGCTACTCCTAGTAGTAGCCTTGAACAAACTCTACAAATGTTCATGCAAAACATGTCCCAATTTATGTCTGGTATGCAAAATATGATACAAGAAATGATTAAAAATCAAAGTCTTCTACTACAACATCTCATGTCTAAACCATGAATGGTTTATAAATATCATTTTAGAATGCAAACGGCCTGTGTCTTCACAAACTAGAACTTCTCGAGTTCTTGAAAGAGTCCAGCATAGACGTTATGCTAATTTCTGAAACTCACTTCACCGAAAAACACTTTCTCAATCTACCAGGATATAGACTCTATGACTCAAAGCATCCAAGAGGAGGTTCCGCTATTCTCATAAAAAGTCGAATGAAGCATTATGCTCTACAGAATTATTGCACAGAATATATTCAAGCGACAAGTATTTCTCTCGATGAATACTTAAAAGGCCTAACATTTACAGCTATATACTGCCCGCCCAGACACAAAATAACTGAGCAACAATTCCTGACTTTTTTCCATTCTCTTGGATCAAAGTTTCTTGTTGCCGGCGACTTCAACGCCAAACACACATATTGGGGCTCTCGCCTAATATCACCAAAGGGCAGGATCCTGTTGAACTCTGTCAACAGACTCGGCCTAGACGCTGCCTCCTCTGGCACTCCAACTTATTGGCTAACTGACAGTCGGAAAACTCCCGACGTCATTGACTTTGCAGTATTTAAAACTGTAAAACGGTGCCAATTGACTATAGAATCTTCTCAAGATCTCTCATCAGACCATACGCCTACTATTATCACAATAAAGTACATCCCAAGCCTTGAAGGCAACCCACCAGATAAATTGACCAGTAAACTCACAAACTTGCTCAAATATCTGCAGTACATAAGCTCCCACATTAACCCTAATGTGTCACTAAAAACGAAATAAACACAGCTGTTAGTGAATTCACACTTTTGCTCTCCCAAGCAGCTGCAGCGGCCACTCCCGCCCAAATCCAAAATAGCTCAATTCGCAGCTATACAAAATGTACTCCAAAACATATAGAGCAGCTTCTAAAAAATAAAAGAAAAATACGTCGTGAATCTACAAAAACAGCTTAAGTGGAAATCTGAAAGAGACTTTCAACAACTCGTTGAACATCTCGCACCCACAAAATCAACAAATTACTCTCTCTGGCGAGCTGCTAAAAATATGAAAAAACCGGTACTGGCAGAACCTCTCATTCGGCTGCCAAATGGAAACTGATCCAGAAGCGATGCTGCTTTTGCCAACCACCAAAAAACTGTATTCACCCCGAACGAGACAACTGGTGATATCCCATTACCAACATTAATCCCACTCAATAACTCTTGTACAGTCGCGATTAAGAAAAATGAACTTATGGAGGCAATAAATAAATGTCTGGATCCAGGACCGGACTTGATAACGCCCACAATGATAAAAGAACTGCCATTAGTTGCAATAAACCATTTATTGCACATACTTAAAGAAATCCTTAGAACATGTCACTACCCAGATGATTGGAAACTTTATCAAGTTACAATGATTCCCAAACCTAGAAAAAATCTCAACAATGCGACCTCATACCGCCCCATAAGTTTGCTCTCTGTGTTATCGAAACTCTTCGAAAAACTACTAATAAAATTGATTTTACCCAAAATTACAGAAAAACAAGTGATTCCCGATCACCAGTTTGGCTTCCGCGAAAAGCATGGCACTATCGAACAAGTGCACCGTATTGTAGACTCAATAAAAAGCACTTTTGAAAAGCAGTACTGCTCCGCTGTTTTCCTCGATATCACCCAGGCCTTCGATAAAGTCTTGCACGATGGACTTATTTACAAATTACAGCATATTCTCCCCGCTAATATGCACTGCCTACTTAAAAACTATCTCACGAATAGCAACTTTGTAGTAAAATATAAAAGCTTTGTCTCCCGAAAATACGACATACTGGCCGGAGTACCACAAGGAAGTGTCCTCGCGGCCCTGCTATATATATATATAATATATATATATAAGCGATAGAACTCTTATATCGACTTTTGCTGACGACACTGCTATCCTGTGCTCTCACTCAAACCCAGACATGGCAACTCTTTACGTGCAGAAACACTTGGACACTCTAAGTAATTGGCTATCACGATGGAAAATCAAAGTCAACGAATCCAAAAGCTGTCACTTAACCTTCACCCTAAGAAGGGGCACGTGTCCTGCTCTGAAGATAAACGGCCAAGTTGTCCCTGAAAGTTCCGAAACAAAGTATGTTGGAATGTACCTCGATCGCCGACTCACATGGCATAAGCACATTCAATCCAAAATCACCCAGATTAAACTAAAACAGTTGGAACTAAATTGGCTAATCTCAAAGGCATCTAAGCTAAATCTCACATACAAAGTCCAAATATACAAAAGTATAATAAAACCCATATGGACATATGGAATTGAGCTCTGGGGCACTGCCTCTCCCTCGAACGTGGAAAAACTCCAGAGAGTTCAATCTAAAATCCTGAGACAAATTGCCAGAGCCCCTTGGTATATAAAAAACACTAACATCCACAGAGACCTGAATATACTGGAAGTAAAAGACGAAATCCCGAAATTTACCACGAAGTACAAGCAGAAGCTCATGTTTCACCCAAACATTCTAGCTAGAAACCTGCCAAGACCGCTGAATCCCTCACGTCTTAAGCGAAACTAATTTATTCCCCATATATTAGACATATCATGCCCAACTCAATGGACGAAGGGCAGAACTAAACATAGTATAGAATTAAGTGAAATTTTGAAATCTTTTCTGAAGTCTTATTGTTAGATCTAAAATAATTTATTTAGATGATTCAATAAATAAATTGTTAAATAAAAAAAAAGGGATATAGGGATTCCCTTGGCAAAGAGATCTATTGGAGTTAAGTGCAATATCACGTTAAGCGACTCTGCAGATTAGTGTTGCCAGAACCAGGGATTTCGCCCTCATTCCGAAAACATTATCGTTCCTTAAAAGGGAAATTCAAAGGAAGAAAGGTTTTTTAAACTTTAAACTTTACCAAACTTTTATGACGGTTAATGCTTGATTTGAGGTTTTTATTTTTGTTTTTATATGGTTTTTATTCTGGATGTATGTATAAAATAGCAAAATACTTATTTTATTTGTACTGAAATACTTTTTTGCACGGTTTGGAACAGTTTTTTTCAATACACACATCATCGAAAATATTGCACCAAGCTAATCAATGGGAAAAATTCTAAATGAAAAACTTTACAGCGTATTTACTCCTAATATATTTTGTGTTACATACCTTCTTCATCCACGCACCCCTTTAATTGTTTTTAAAAACATGTTTTTAAATAAATATTTGTAAAAGGAATTTCTCCCCGCGATTTTTAATTCTTCAAATGGGATCAAAAGAACGTTTTGAAAGTGGGATTTAGGAAGACAAGTCTATGGCAACACTCGACTTGAAACTTTGGGATCAAGTTCGAGAATCAGCCAAATCGGACAAAAACTGGGCGTGGCTCCCATACAACGAAAAAAAGGCCAACATTTTTCAAGTCTTTTTTTATTGCTGTATTCGATTGGAAATGTTTAGAAACGTATTTTTGACATGGTCCGAGGTTTCGAAACACATATATAAGGGTCGAAATGGGGTCTTGCGACCAATTTTTTTTTTTGTCGATTTGATTGGAAATTTTTAGAAACGGATTTTGGACATGGATTTCTTTCTACTGTGTGGGGGTATTTCAGCTTCGGTATAGCCGAAGATTGTCCACTCTCTAATTATAAATTTGTTTTCATACAAATACTAATCGTAACTAATCGGACTCAACCTCTTACATTTGTTTAAACCTCTTTTCTTAGATATCGGCATTAAAATATGTGGAAAATCGGTTTTTGTAACACTCTTTAGATAGGGATTCTCTAGAATATATACAAACATTTCTATTATTAAAACCAATTTTGAGGTTATGGATCCAAGGAAAATCAGGAGTTTTCGTTCATATTTAAAAATACGATTTTTGATAACTTAATCCGTCAATTTTATATCTTTTTTTATATTATAAAATTTTTTAAAATGTTTCACAAATTTTTGACGATCAGTTTATATAAAATGCAACTAGCATATAAAAATACAATATTCTTTAATAAAAAAAATTATCTTTTGGAAAAAAATATTCCAAATATATCCAGAGTATCACTGAAATATATACGCAGTCATGATGGAAGAATAAGGTAAGATCACTAGCTGACGTGTCTGACTTACGATTGTGTATAATGTTAAAATGGGGAAAAATACGGTGCTGCCATATTTTAAGCGAAAAATCCTTTTATCCCACAGGAAAAAAGTTGAAAAATTATCTAAATTTAGCCATTTCGCGGTAGGTTCTTAACGGATTAAGGTATTCATATACTAATTCAAACCAAAAATTCAGCCAAAAAAGTTACAATGACGCAATTGGAAGTTGACCCAATCCCAAGTTAAGTGATTTAAGAATTTGATTTGATTTGTATCGAATTGTTTGAAGTTTCAAATATTCGCACACTCTTAATAATAAGATTCTGAAAAATATAGCTTGTTTGACGACTTACTGAAAAATTAAAAAAAGTTTTCCTGTCGTCTCTCATTTTTATAATATTATATTATTGCGAACTGCATATAACTCTACCAAATTACTTACCGATTCCAGTGTTAAACAATTTTACATTTAAAAATTAAACAATATTAAGCAATATAGAAAAATGTTCATAATTTAATATGGAAGAATTGAGTTTGTTAACGATCATTTTTATTTAGTTAAATGTAAAATTCATGAGATCGCTTTTAGAATTGTATGCTTGCAAATATCACAATGTTCAATAGATGATGAAAATGCTTTTATTAAAGACAATAATATATTTGTTTCTTACAAACACAATCTCTATTGAAAGTTCTTCAACTATAAAGTACAAAAGAAAGGAAGGCAATAGAACTAGCAAATTTCTTTTTGATTCCATTTTTCGCATTGGTTCAGGAATTTCCAATGCCTTTGGTTATGAAGCTGATGATGAATTGGATTATAATGAAAATATCAATGTAAAAACATGTGATTGTGGTAAGTTTTCTTAAATAATATTAGCAAATAAATGATTTATATGTAAATTTTATATAATTTCAGGATTTTCTTTCACGTAGTTTAGAAATAAAATTGAAAACTGTGCTTTTTATACCAAGTTAACTTAAGTGCACAGTCGATTGGCCCCTATTTTAAATATTTTTTTTCTTTTGGGCTAAATTTGGGGTCCCAAGAATTCATTTGGCCAAAACAAGTATGAGGCATTCAAAATTTATAAATCCAGAAAAATACAAGAAAAAAGCCAAAATTATCCATTTTTGGATTTTGCCCTCCCTATGGTGCATTTTGAGCCGTTTAAGCGGTCGTAAGATCATTAGCGGTCGTTTCTGACTTACGATTGTGTATAATGTCAAAATGGGACAAAATACGGTGCTGCCATATTTTAAGAGAAAAATCCCTGGAAATGCAAAAACATGAAACGAAATATAACGGAAAATTCTTTTGCTTTAAGCGAATACCCCAAAGGGAAAGAGGGGAGACAGAATCCAAACAATTATAATTGTAATTTTTTTCTTGTATTTTAAAAACGAAAAAAAAATTGGTGATCTCGATCGTAAATAGAACGCCCAAAATGCCCCAAACGAGGCAGCATCCAAAAATGGATAATTTTGGGTTTTTTCCCTGAATGTTTGCGATTTTACGGAAGCGTGTCTGGTATGGTGAGTATATTCTTCATCAGCATCGAAAACTGAACCGATTTAGGCATTTCCGTCTGTCAGTCGGTCCGCACGATAACGGTCACAATTTTGGAGATATCGACCTAAAACTTGGAGTACATTTTTTTGGATACCAAACTGAGATCAAGTTCAAGAATCATACCAATCGGACAAAAACTAAAGGGGCTCTCATACAAAAAGACAAAAAAACAAACATTTTTCAAGTCGTTTAAATTTTTTTTATTCTTGCATTCGATTGGAAATTAAATGAAACGCATTTTGGCATGGTGCGAGGTTCCAAAACCACATATAATGGGACAAAATGAGGTGCTGAGCCCAAATTTTTTAATGTTTCAGATAATTTGAAATGGGTCATATTGTGTCTGGGATATTTTTGCTCCGATCGAAAGGAAATATATTCTGCCCAGTGGCTTGAAACCTATTTTTAACAGTCAGTCATCCACACGATTAATCTTTTTCAGGAGTGTCATAATTTAATTCATTAGTGGGTTTATCTATTCCTCAGCTAGCATTAAGTTATGTCTAAATAACAGAGAAATTTTCAATTTTAATTGGAATTTCCAATTCTATATTTAAAAAATTTAATTGGCATTGAAATATTAATTTTAATTAAAAAATATTTAATTGGCATTAAAAAATTCAATTCTAATAAAAAAAATATAAAATTTGCATTGAAATAATCAATGCCAATTAAATATTTTTCAATTTATTGATTTTGCATTAATTGAATATTTTTCATATATGTCATGCTCAGAGGAAAAGAGCGATGGAATGTACTGACGCTTCATATGAGTTGTCTGTGTTTTACTAAATTTAATTGTTATGCATTTTTAGTTCCAGGCTGTTTTTATTTTTCAATTAATCGATTTTTTTCAATTGATTACAAATTTTTTAACTGCCGTTGAATATTTCAATGCTATTTTAAAATTTTTAATTTAGAATTGCATTTTTCAATGCCAATTAAAAAATCAATTAATTGATCCCAATACTGGCAAGGATCCTCAGACATTAATCTACATGCTGCCAAAATACAGAATTCATATATTTAATTTTTGATATATTTAACCTTTTTTTTAAAAACATTCCAATTGATATAAAATATTGAAATTTTAAATTTCAATATGGTTTTTTGGGTTGTATAAAGACACAACACCGTTCGATACTAAAAAACGCACATTATCGGGACTAATAGATTCTGTTAGAGTGGGGTAAAAAATAATGTCTCCCGTGTCTCCCAGTTTTTCTGGACCAATTCTTAAAACCATTTAAATCGCGTTATTGCGTTTTGCATTTTTACCATGTACTAACAGCTTCTAAAAAAATGGATTTGAAGTGTAAAATATGCATTTGACAGAGGAAAAACATACCTTTACAATAAAAAACAAGTTTTTTAAAATATAACCCTTTAACCGACTGAAAAGCAGAAAATAAATTTCCTTTAATTATTTTCCGCAATTTCGATTTAAAATTAAAGGTTTTTGGCCACTTTGTGCTAAGATTTTGAAGTTCCCAAAAACCCTTAATTTTAAATCGAAATTGCGGAAATTAATTTAATTTATTTTCTGCTTTTTAGTCGGTTAAAGGGTTATATTTGACTAAAATTGTTTTTTACTCTTTTTTTTTTTTAATTTTTTTGCGAACCTAAGGAAAATTTCAGCCCTGTAGCTTAAAAAATACGAAAGTTAAATTTAAAAGTATTTTCTAGTCTAGTTTTTTCTAGTCTAGCATGATGAGTTTACATCCTATCGTAAAAAGTTTACATGTTTTTTAAAGGTATAGTTTTCCTCTATTAAATAAAAATTTATCATTCAAAATTCATAAAGATGTATTTTTCGAACAGAGGTATGTTTTACTGGACTTAGACCCACTAGACCAACATTATTTTATTTTTCCTATTTTTTTTAGAATAATACATAATAGCTAACTTGTTTTTTTTCTTTTTGGTACTTAGACCCAATAGACTTACAACCCTTCAATTGTTCGAGGTTTGTGCACACGAGAAAAAAATCAAATGCCAAAAACTTGAATGAATCAAGTTTTTTTTGCTTCAAAATTACGTTTTTTCATGTTTGAAGATTGAAAAATATAAATAAACTAACTGGCGAACTCCGTATCGCCCCAAATTCGGATAATGAATGTTGCTTTGCTTTTGATTTTGTGTCTAAAATGAATTATTTCGAGCATTCGCTATCAATAACAGGGGCCGGTTCGCGTAAGCCGATACTCGACTATCAGAGAATCGATAGTTGAAACCGACACAACCAAACCGATAGTGCAAATTTGTTTCGCGTAAGCCGATAAAATAAAAGTCGAGTGCTATTTGCGTGAGCACAAAATTTATTACATTATTTGCGAACAAGTCATTTCAACAGCTGACAACTTTCAAATAACAGATTTTAAATTGAAACAAAAGAATTTTAAATAACAAAATAATAAAGAAAAACACGAAAGTGATCAAGAAATGTTTCCGTTTAGGCATGTTCTATTGGATGTTGACAGCGACGAGGGTGTTGATCTTGTTAGACGACAAAGAATGCTGAGGGATGTCTCAAATCCAATACGGCTTATTGCAATTAATTGGTTTTAAAAGCAAAAACGTCGTACGGTCCGCTGCCGGTTTTGAAGAGACTTTGCCTTTTTTGTGTCAGTTTTTTCTTGAATGCGTATTTGTATTCGGTCCAAACCAAAAATTTCATTTGGACGCATTAAAAATGTGGTTAAATAGTACTAGATAAATTGAATTACTTTTTGCCAGCACTTCAATGTTTTTATTGGCTGCCCATTGCTGTTGAGGGTAGTCACCAATCTGTCCCATAGCCTTTTCTTTTTCTTTTGCGTCTGGTTACTTTGTGTCCTTTTTAAATATCATAATTTTATAATTTTAATTTTTTTTTGCGAGCGCAACGGTTTTTTTTTGCAATTGTTTGAAAAATCAGTGAAATCGACACATTAAAAGGTGTCGGTTTGTAGGGTAGAAAACTTGGATCCCAATTAATGAAATAAATATTAAGTGAAATAAATATGTACACGGAGGGAAATGCTTGCTGAAATCATGCGTTATAGGAATCAATTAAGTAAAAATTAGTCACAATATTGATCCATTGATTAGAAGTCAATAATAAAGAATTCTTCATCATAAGAACTGTTAAAAGTGAAAATCATAGTTTGTGATTTGTGTTTGCTTGATTTGTTCCACTTAAACATGAATTATTATTTTCCCTTTTGACATAATCAATGACGAGATGCAAGGACCCAAAATAACTATTATTCAAATTTTTTGAAACGAAAAAGTTGACTTGATTTAAGGAATATTTTTAAAAGTTGCCGCATAACTATTACATCGCAATTTATATTTTCCCATTGCCGATAACTGTTATTGTTTGAAAATATTTTTTTACGTTGCCGCATAACTATTATTAGCGAGAAATATTTTTCCCATTGCCTATAACTGGTTTGAAAATATTTTTTTACGTTGCCGCATAACTATTATGAGCGAGAAATCTTTTTTCCATTGCTCGTAACTTTTATATTTTGAAAATATTTTTAAAAGTTACTATTATCGCTTGAAAATATTTTTTCCATTGCTCGTGACTTTTATTTTTCGAAAATATTTTTAAAAGTTTCGGAACTATTATTATTTGAAAAGGTTCCAATGACGCACCATGGTGTTGCTCTAATCCCAAATGACATGAATCACCCAAATTGAAATATTTTTTCCATTGCTCGTGACTTTTATTTTTCGAAAATATTTTTAAAAGTTACGGAACTATTATGATTTGAAAAGGTTCCAATGACGCACCTTGGTGTTGCTCTAATCCCAAATGACATGAATCACCCAAAAAAAGTCCCAATGACGCACCTGGGTGTTGCTCTAATTATTAATTTAATTTTACTTTTTTATTTGCCAACTTGCTTAGAATAATTTGTAATAACTTTTTCACAAATTCAGTTTTCCCGGAATTCGGCTACCCTGGCATTATTGTAAAAGCGTCTAAATGTGTTGTATATTGCTCAGCAATTCATGACAATCAACCCAGTTACTCATAATTCGTGACAACACGTGCAGTTTCATGACCTAGTTAATCATCAATTATTCTTCAAGAATAATAAAATAAATCACGAAATTCATAAACCCTTATCATAATGTATTCAATATCCATATGCATAGTTTATGTACGAATATGCATAATTTGTGACTAATATTCACAATTAGTTAGTAATTAAGCAACAATAATTTTATGGACTCCATAATCGTAAATCATGAGCCAACATTTCTCTCCGTGTAGTAGTACACAAAGTAGCTGAAGGTGTGAACAACTTTCGTTTAAAATTTGGACTCAAATTGAATATCAGAAAATGTACGGATAATATTGGAAATCGAATGAAATAGTTACCTTTCTGCAATGTGAATTGGGAAACGAATTAGGTAAAGTTGAACGTATAACCGGAAAGTATGCAAAGTTGTGCGTCAACTTGACTTGAAAGATAAATAATCCCTGGGAGTATGCAAGTTTACATTTAAATAAGTGATCCACGCTTGTGCTGATAGATAAAATAAGCGACCCAGAAGTATGCAAAGAATTTGGCTGTTTGCCTAAGATAAATATTGACTGTGCACAAATTAGCAAAATATGTGAATATCTGCCGTTGAAAGTTCGCAATTGAAGTTAATGTCAGAAAATGCCCGCTTAATATTGAAAAGTGATTAACTAGTTGCGCCTGTTCAACTATCGGGAACGAATTGGATGAAGAAGAATGTGTACCCTTACTTATTGTGCAAATGTTTTCTGGGAATAGAACTCACCGAAGTTAGCAAAATCACAGAATTTCACTGAAGAATATCACTGAAATTTAATTTTAGGAAAAGCTGAAAATGTAATAAAACCTCTGCAATGCAGTTCAGTCACAGAAAACATGATAAGCAAACACTGAAACGGCAGTTAGCGCTAACTGAAAGATAAATTATGGTAACCACAGAAAGTATGCCATGGTGTGCGACAGTTCTTGAGCATTAATAATGCTGATCCTGGAAGTATGCAAGCTTTCGCTTCCAAATGTATGAAGGCGACCTAGAATTTTGCAGAGAATTTGGCTATTTTCACGATTTTTACACTTTTCCGGGTGAATTTTCCGTGAAAATATCCAAATCGGGTGCTCCTTTCATTTCTGATGCGATGAGTAACACATTTCGCGACTTTGTTTTATATATATAGATAGTGTGATATTTCCGAATGAGTTCTAAATTTGCTCCTTTTTCGGTTTTTTAGCCATTTAATCAGATTTCCGCGTGATCCGATTATGTGAAATTGACCTAAATGGACAATAGTGTTTTAGGACCAACATCAACAATGTCAATTTTTCAATAAAATTAATATTAACTTATTGCAAAAACTATTTTTTGTCAAAAATGTTTCTTTTTTTTAAATTATGTCAAAAATACTTTTCTCGTCATATTTTGTTATTATCTTTTTATACCCTACCCCTCATGAGGTATGCTGCCGTGCTAAGCATAACATACTTATCTGACATTTTTTTTTTAGTTAGTGGTATATTTGGCATCTTGGGAGGTTTGTAAACATACCTTTAACCTGTAACTGTGTTCAAAAATACCTATCTGCAAACATCATCAATAATACTTAGCATAAACTACTTATCTGCTAAGTAATTCTTAAATTTTTTTAAAAGGACTGCAGATGTGTGAATAGATACTGTTAATTTTGAGACAAATGTCTCCACTACTTAGTGCAGACCTTTGGTTAGGGGGGGTTTTATAATCATTTTTATTTTTTCAAAACTTAATTTTGACATTTGTTTATACAAACATTAGGTAACAGTAAAACAGTTATTGTTGTTCCCTCTTAAAACTTAACCAAGTGGTATTTTTAACCGTCCCACACAACCTCAGTCTCGGAAAAACTCCTATATATTCTGGTAGTGGGGCTCAAAATAAACAAACGCTCGTAAGTTAATATACTTATTTATAATAAAAAAAAGGGTATTTTCTTGAATATATAGGAGTTTTTCTTCTGACTGATCAAAATTTGAAATTTGCGGGACGGTGTAATAATTCCCCTAATATTTCAGCATATTTTCTATGGACAATTTTTCGTCACGCTACTTTTGGATAAATAAATGGTCAAATAATAGAAATTCATATATCTAACATAAGTTCTTTTTTATACGATTTTTCACTTTTTTGGTGTTTTGTTATATGAAAATACAAGAAATATCTGCGCATTCAAATAAAAAACAATATCAATTCAACATACAAACTGACATATTTTTGAAATCGAGATATTCTTGTAACTTGAGAATATGTTTTCTGGTACTTTTTTAATCCAAAACAAAAAAACATAAGAAAATCATAAAAAACGGAATTGTATTGTATAGAAATACTTTTTAACATTTTTCATTTTTTAACCGGGTGTTCATTTAGCTTCAGACCGCGAGTGCGATAAAACACTCGATTAGTAACTTTTTTTTTTTTTTATAATGTACATTTATTTATTTGAATCACCCAATATTAACTTAGGTCTAACAATGATTATTCAATAATTCTACTTAATTCTAAAAAAAGAAAAATTCAGCTTTAACTATGCTATGAGATGTAAAAATTGCCCTACATCCATTGATTTAGGCAATGTGGAGTTAGCGTATCTAATATATGAGATATATATTAGCTTCGTTTTAGACGTGAGGGATTCAGAGGTCTCAGTAAATTTCTAGCTAGAATGTTTGGATGAAACTTAAGCTTCTGCTTGCACTTCGAGGTAAGTTTCCGAATTTCGTCTTTTACTGGAGGGATATTCAAATCATTGTGGATGTTTGCATTTCTTATAAACCAAGGGGCTCTGGCAATTTGTCGCAGGATTTTAGATTGGACTCTCTGGAGTCCAATCCCCAGAGTTCAATTCCATATGTCCATATGGGTTTTATTATACTTTTGTATATTTGGACTTTATATGTGAGATTAAGCTTTGATGTCCTTGCGACTAGCCAATTTAGCTCCAACTGTTTTAACTTAATCTGAGTTATTTTAGATTGGATGTGCTTGTGCCATGTGAGACGGCGATCAAGATGCATTCCAAGGTACTTGGTTTCGGTACTTTCGGGCACAACTTGGCCGTTTATCTTCAGAGCAGGATTAGTAACTGAATTTCCTTTTTTTATTGTTTTTTCCATAGATTGAATTCGGTTTTTGTTGAACATTTTTCTTTATTTTTGTACTGTACATTCAAAATACTTATAATCTACTTACACTTTCTATTCAAATATATTTACTTAAATAAATGTAAATGAAAATATACAGTGCAACCTGGTTTTTGTATATAGATGAGTATTTTTATCATAGTTATTTTTTTATACCCTACAGGTATGGGTATATTCACTTTGGTCTGATGTTTGTAACACCAAGAAGGAGACGTGTCCGGTATGGAAAAGTATATATATTCTTGATCAGCATCACCTCCTGAGTTGATTTAGCCCTATCCGTCTGTCCATCTGTCCGTCCTTTTTTCTAGAAGAAAGCTAGGGATCCCAAATTTTGGATTTATCCTTTTTAGGCCCTAGAAGGAGTTGGTATTGAAAATGGGCGAAAATGGGCGGAATTTAAGATTTCATCAAAACAGTATGAAATTTTGTATAGGGGGGTTTTCTGGGTCGCTGATTTCAAATTTGATGTCGGAATTTAAAAATTCAAGATGGCGGAACCAATATGGCGTCCGAAATTTTAAGATTTCATCAAAACAGTATGAAATTTTATATAGGGGGTTTTTGGGGTCGTTGATTTCGAGTTTGATGTCGCATTTTCAAAATTCAAGATGGTGGATCCAATATGGCACAGTAGGTGTAGGGTATATATAAGTCGGCTTTCCCGACTGGAACTTACTCACTTGTTTTTTGTATTTCCTACGGTTTTTCCGGAAAACCGTGTTCTATTAAAAGGACAGTGACAAAATCCACTACTTTAAATTATTTTCAAAAATAAGTTTTTTTTACATTTTATAGTTAAACTCCCGTAAACGCTGTAAACCTTGTAGATCTACATGCCTGTAAACTTTCCGTTAGAATTTGTATGGGAAAAAGTTTACATCCTTTCCGAGCCTATTTTGAAGCGTAAGCTACCTCGTAGATCTACGCGTTGAATATGGGTTGCCATTTGCACAAACCATTACTTACTAAAAGTAGTTAAATTACATACTGAACAATTTTTATTTTCGATGTTAATTAAGATTTTTAAAGAAAATAAAATTGAACAAAGGTGATTAGAGAATACTGTGGAATATTTTGTAAACAATTTTTTTAATTTCTCAAGGTCCCTTATTTTGCCACTGTCCTTTGTAAGTTAGCGCATCCCAGTGGTCAAAAGAAGGTGTCTGCAGGCATGCCAGTATGCCTCTTTAGGAGTTTGGATGGCTTCCCTTCCCGCTTCCAACCGTTACTTCTTTTTTATATGAAACGGGACAAATAAACAGGCCTACGTCTGTCGCTTCCATGCGTATGCCTGCTGGCAGGCATTGGCGTAGAAGCGGAGTTGGATGGTGTCTTGTTAATTTCCCTCCGTTTCCTCGTTCTGACGCTATATTCGAATTTGATTGGCTGAGCTAAAAATAGCCCAAAAAATATATTGGGAACATTTTTAGAATTTCCCTTTTTAGATTAAAGTTTTATTTTTCACTCATTGTAAATTAGATTTTTGGCATGTAAATGTTATATTTTATGATTCTGACATTACATTTTCGAACTCTTTAGTTCATATAAATTTGTATTTACTTACTTGCGTTTTGGCCGAGTTGAGAATTGAACCCGGGACACATGGCTACTGACAAGGCGTGTGCGGCCTTTTAGCACGTTCGTCTACTAATGGCATTATTTTACTATGATCTAACTGCGTATATTAGATCTTATGTATTTTTTGTAAATGGATGTTTTGAAAAGTATTTAAGCATTTTATTTTGCAAAATAAAAATAAAGAAAAAATTTTAAAATTTCGGTATATATAAATCAATTTGCAAAATAAAATAAATCATATTCCTAAAATATTTCCAAATCAATATATGATATTGTTGGAAATTTGAATGTTTTAGAAAATTCAAGAGATTTTCTTTAAATCAATCTGGAAATCAACTATTTTAATTAGATTGATTAATAAAATATTTCTAAAAATTTTTGCATTTTATTTCATAATCTGAAAGAGATACGACAAAATAATGTTCCACAATAAGAAAATATAATACTAATCAAACAATTCGTTCAAAAATTGTGGTTCTAAATCTGCTCAAAGCTTCGTTATCACAATTTTTACTACAACTTAAAAACAAGAGCTGATAACTGCAAACCGTTAACAGATCTAAAATCAAAGTACAAAAATGTATTAAAAAAAATTTTTTAAATAAAAAGAAATCAAAAAAAAAATTGCCATAATCAGGATTTGAACCTACGATCCAAAGCACATAAAATATCTTCAAAATATTTAAGCGTATTGCGTATCAAATCGATTGACGCCATCCCCTCTCCCTTCTAGCGCTGGCATACTGGCATGCCTCCGCTAGGAAGGAAGCTCATTTTTCACGATTTTTACTACATCTTAAAAACAAGAGCTAATAACAAAAAACCTTAAACAGATATGAAATCAACGTTCAAAAATTAATTTTTAAAAAAGTTTCCGAAATTAGGATTTGAATTCACGTTTCGAAAAACATAAAATAACTTTTAAATATTTAAGCACATTGCGTAGAAAATCCATTGACAACACCCCATCTCCCTTCTAGCGCAGGCATACTATCATGCCTCCACTAGAAGCGAGGATGGAATGTGCAATTTCTTCCCATAACAGGCGTGCAGGCATGCCTCTAGCGGAGAGGCCTTGCGAAATTTACTACTGGGATGCTGTGCCAAAACCCCAAATCATTATTTTGTATTTTTTTCTTCACAATTTTTAAATTTATTGATTTGCATAAAAATTTCAATGCATTTGCAATTATCTGGATTAAAAAAGTATGGACCGCTAACTTTCCTTCTAGCTCCTTTAATCAACCTTACCAATCAGAAGGAAAGGGCAAAATCCACTCAACTTTCTATACACTGAGAAAAAAATAAAAATGAAACGTTGTCAAAACGTTCCGAACAGTTGTTAATTTCCAGCCAAAACTGATGTATTAAAACGAAACATAGATGAATTGAGACGGAAATGTTGCTGTTTCACTACTGAAATTGTAATGTTTTGTGACTGAAATATTAATTTTTTTTGGGCGTTTTTGTTCCACATCTTTTTTTAAATCAAAATTTATTGAAAAATTATCTACAAAATAATTTTGCGCATTCGATCAATAGTTTTTCATACAAATCTGATTTTCGACCTTGTCTTTGATTTTTCTTATACAATTTCATACAATTCATTCCGTAGAATCGGGACTATACCTAAAAAAGTACAATCGAACATAAAAAATCAACATTCAAATATTGACACTGTTTCATGTTCTATATTCGACCGATACCGAAGTTAAGTAGTATTATTCCGCAGAATTTGCTAAATTAGGGTAAAAATCCTTTTTTTCTCTCGCCATTATGTCAAAATTAAAAAGGGTATTCATTTGAAGTGGGAAACCTCTGGGAAACGCGCAGTGGTTCAGTTGTTGACAAAAACTGTCAAAAATTGTATGAGAAGCGAATTGCAAAAAGTGGAAAACTTTTTGCGTCGATTTTGGTGATGAAAGAATTGCACAAATGTTGTGCGATTGTTAGTGATGTCGAACAGTAAAATTGATATTCGATTAATTAAAAAAGTTATTATCAAAAGTAAAAAAATGCGGCTTCAAATTAAAAAAAAATAAAAATTTAATAAATGTTTATTTTTCACGGGAGGTTAGTGTCCGACCGAAGGTGGTTTTTTTTGGCCGAAGCAGAAGCCGAACTTCCGCTTTTTTTTCACATTCGGCTAAAACCGAAGCCGAAGCTCAATATACAGACAAAATGAAAAAAATATTAAAACATTTTTCCAAAACATTTATTTAAAATGGTTTATATCTTAACGAACCCTTAATAAGTTAATGATTATGTAAAATGTTTATTCATTAAGTAGATTAATATTTAAATTATCCAATAACTCAATCGTGCAAAATTAGAACGTTTTGATACTCCATAAACCAAACGTAGCATTCTTATAGATTTTAAAGCTGAACAAGATGGCTTTCTATCACGTCTGGTTTCTGAGCAATTAAGGATCAAAAAAATGTTGAAATTGACAAAATTCAGTAATTTATTAAAAGTATAAAAAATTTAAAAAAAAAATGCTTTCGTCATCGTTTAGTGCTAACATATATCTTTAAAAGAAGCTATTTCTCCTATTTTTACGATTGTTTGTTTTGAATATGTGAATGGAAAGATTTTTTTTGATACTGTTTTTTTCTAAACAAGAGCAGGATTTTCCAAAGTCTTTTTTTTTTTTTTTCTTTATTGATGTGTTCATAAAATTTACACTAACTATTTCTAAAAAAAATTACATTTTGTGCGAGAAAAAAACTTATAAATATTATAAATTTAAACGCTATCAATTGCGTGAGGGAATATATAGTAACCCAAAACCGACTATAAATAATAATAATTTTATATTTGCTTAAAATTATATCAACAAATTCGTGTGATCAATATTCCAATTTGAAATTGTAATTTTGAAAAAGTAGATTTTTAATTATTCTTTTGAATTCTAGTATATTGGTACATGCTTTAACATTTTCGGGTAACTTATTAAATATTCTTACACCATAACTGCGTATTGAATTTGCGCTTCTTTCAGTCCTAAAGAACATACTTTTTATATTTCTTATATTTCGTAAACTATGTATTGAAGTTTCAGTGCAGTTTAAATCAAGATTATGTTTTATCAAATTGTTCTTTATCTTAAAAACAACTATCAACATTTGAATAATATTCTTTTTTTTTTACATCCAATCTGGTTTTGTAAAGATTCACAGTAGGTGTTCTTCTGGGAAGTGACAAAATACTTTTAATTATTTTATTTTGCAATCTTTGTAGTTCGCTAATTTTTTGTTTGGAGCAGCGATTCCAAATTGGATTAAATAATTTATTTGTGACATAAAATACGATTCATAAAGCAACCATAATTGTTTCTTTCGAATATTATTTCGGTTCGATATATTGCAAAATTAAGCGGAATCAATTTTAATTTCAATTTATTTATATGTTCACTCCAGTTTATATTAGAATCAAACCACATTCCTTAATACTTCAACTTTTCTACTCTAGTTATCGCGCTATTTTGAACTAAAGTTTTTTTAAAACAAACTAAAATCAAAAATCCCCACGCGATAATTAAATTCCCTATTTGCCCGAAAAGCACAGTCGCGAAGCGTGGGATTTAAGACGACCCTCGCGGTATGGTATCCCCGGACGAACGAACCACACGAACACACGAAAACCTGATAAATAAACTTCTTTTAAAACTACACCGAAACCGCCGCAATAGATATATATATAGGTATATATATAACTATATATAAAAGAAACGGAAATTTTCCCGACACAAGGAAAATAATACCGACCACAAACCCTTTTTCAAAATCAACACAAACCGACAATCACCCAAAAGAAATTATTCGTACACCAAAAATTATATTTCTTTAAACGCAATTGATTTGCGGGACCAGACCAACCTGTCTGAAATCCCTCGCACGATTCTTTGCAGAATCTATTCACCAGCTGGACTTCGAAAAAAAATCGATGTCCAGCAACAACTTGGCTCAGGTGCGGGACGCCACAACAAAAATTGGAAGGGAAAGGGGAAACCAGGACCACAAAACCGACGGAGACCAACTCCACTATAAAATCTCGAAACACCAGTGGCCGACTTGCCACAACCGACTTGCCACAACTTGACAAACTCTATTCACATTATTTTTTTTTTCCTTTATATCTTTCGAATAAACCAAATGGCCGACTGCCACATATAAAAAAAAACCAAATACACAATTGCCACCCGCTGGTGGAAATAACACCAGCGCGGAAAAATACTCCCTTCGAAAATATCTCAGCTCCACCACCCGACGAAGGTCCACAGCAACCAAAAAAAAACACAATTTAATCAAAATCAAAATTTAAAAATTTAAAACAACAATCCTTTTTTTTTAAAAAACACTACTCGAAAATTAAAATTTAAAATTAAAAAGAAAACGCCAGTCCACTATACTGTTCGCACTCTTTTCCCTGCCTAAAAAGAACTAAAAGAATCTTGTCTATATGAACGCATATATGGCGCTCACTTTCCATTTCTCCAACATCTTCCCCCCCCCCACACATGAGCGCGACCTACGCAGAAGCCAGTATTCGCAGTCGGGGCTTTGCCCACACCTATATGTGAAAGATCTTCTCAGATTTTTCTAGAGTGTGTTTGGCAAATTTACATATACACCCCCGCACCCACCAAAATGAAAATACTCAAATTGGCGGCACTCATGTATGTATAGGCGAAAGCATAAATGTCGACAGATTCCCCTCCCAAAACAGGTTTAGAGTACAAAAAGCTTTAGTCTAGTTTTTTTCATATTATGTCTTCGTCCCGTAAGTATAGTTTCGCGCAATGCCTTCCCCAACATCGGATCGTAAAAGCTCATCAACAAACTTCTAAAACGAAGTCGTAACAAAAGGGAATAAGAGATCTTGACAGCAGTTGTCAATTCTCCGCCCGGCTGCATTCCACCCGCGAGTGTCAAACTTGGTTCAATTAAACCAAAATAATATAAATAAAAAAGAACAATGCAATAAAAAGTGTCAGCGCGCGTTTTCGGTCTGTGTTTTTCCCTTCGGTTTTGTTCACCCGTCGCCCCGAACAAAGGGAAAACACAAAACAATAACAAACAAACAACAATAACAACAACCAAAATTCTGTCGCGAATTTATGCCGCGACAATCCCACCTCCACCTCCGCGAAAGTTGCTTGGTCTCCTGAGACCAGCCAACTTTCGAATCTAACCGGAGAAAATCACCCTGAGTCCCCTATTCTCGTCCGTCTTCGTCTTCCAAAACATATGCCCACAAAGACACCCTCTTTTTAACCCAAAAGAAAAAAAATCGGACAAAACCAAAATAACGTCTCCATACTAACTCGTGTGGTAAATTCCGTACATCTCTACGTCTGAGTTTACCATTTCCAACTTTTCTATATGTCGTCCCTCAAGTCTGCCATTTTCTTGGCCCGGTACTGTCCGGTTGGTCTGGGTCCCCCACTCGTCTATAATCCTTATCACCTCTGACCGCCATATTCCGGCCAAAACTCACGAAGTATGGAGACGCCCCCAAAATCTCACGCTGCGCTGTTCCATTACAGCATGCAACCTTTGAGAGAAGAGAATCCCACGTCCTGTGGTTCTCCGGCACATAAGCCCTCAAAGTGGTCTTAATTTGTTAGTTCTCTAGCTCCTACTCAACGACCTACTCAAATAAGAGATTTCCTTGTCCCCTATAACAAAAGCTGTTCTCGCACTCCGGCGGCCATCTAAACCTGTTCTTCGTCTCTAGAAGACCAGTTAGAGGCTTTACCAAATCAGCGAAATTCGAAACAAATCTAAATACCGTAGCGAAGAAACAGAAAAATTAAATTTTTCCCTATTCATCACAAGCCCTGCCCACAAATCCTCCTCAGGACCTCCTTCAGAACCTCAACATGCTTATCAAATGTATTTGTAACGATAAAAATATCGTCAAAATACACGAAAACATGGAGTTCTAAGTCAGCCCCAAGTCCCTCAGGCATAGCTCGGAAAACTTCCCCTACTAACTCCTCAAGAACCGAATTTTCCCTAGTTGACAAAGCAAACCTATCAACTATCGCCGCTACTGACGAGGCCTTGACCTGGAAAACTCCTCTGACTCCTGAAAAACCAAATCTTCCCTAGTTGATAAAGCAAACCTATCAACTATCGCCGCTACTGACGAGGCCTTAGCCTGAAAATTATACTGACTTTTCAAGAACCGAATTCTCCCTAGTTGAGAAAGCAACCCTATCAACTACCGCCGCTACTGACGAGACCTCGACTTGGTCGGAAAAACTCCACTGACTCTTGGCCAAATCTGGCACAACACCGGCCCTAGACCACAAGTCCCCGCCAAGAATCAATGCCTGGGCCAAATCCGACACCACGAGGCATGGACCGACTTGCCCTCTACCTCGAAATGAATCGAAACTACCCCAACTAACTCCTCAATTTCTTCATATAAGAATAACCCACTCAAAAAAACATTTTAAAAAAATATATAAAATAAACCAACGCTCACCACGCTCGCAGAAAAAAAAAATTTAAATAAATAAAATCAAGATCAAAAAAAATTATTAAAAATAAAAATTTTAAAAAACCAAACAGTAATTGTCAATTTACAAAAAAGTTAAAAAAAAATAAAATGGAACGGACTCACTCAAAAAAACACGAACTCCGCCGGCGGTGTCGTTCTCACCGATACGATTAAAAAAAAAAGCTAAATAAAATAAAAAGACTAATTAGTAAATTATAAAAAAAACTGGATTAATACAACCAAAACAAACAATCAAAAAAAAAATTTAATTTGAAAAAAAAAAAAACCCTAAAACTAAAACTTTTTTTTTAAAAATCAAAAAAAAATTATTGAAAAAAAACAAAAACATTTTTATTAAAAAAACAAAATAGCCCCACGTTTCAAATCCCTCTCTGAAATATACGTATATGGAAACCGCAAATAACCGAACGTGAAATGGAAACGAAAACCCACTTACACACAAAACGGAAATCTGTCAAACGAGAGTATTTTAAAAAAAAAATACTAATGACAAAAATCAAGTTCTTATGTGCACCTGGTTCACGGTACCACTCACTGACACACAACACGGAAATTTGTCAAACGAGAGCATTTTAGAAAAAAAACACTAATGACAAAAATTATGTTTTTATGTGCACTTGATTTACGGGACCAGACCAACCTGTCTGAAATCCCTCGCACGATTCTTTGCAGAATCTATTCACCAGCTGGACTTCGAAAAAAAATCGATGTCCAGCAACAACTTGGCTCAGGTGCGGGACGCCACAACAAAAATTGGAAGGGAAAGGGGAAACCAGGACCACAAAACCGACGGAGACCAACTCCACTATAAAATCTCGAAACACCAGTGGCCGACTTGCCACAACCGACTTGCCACAACTTGACAAACTCTATTCACATTATTTTTTTTTTCCTTTATATCTTTCGAATAAACCAAATGGCCGACTGCCACATATAAAAAAAAACCAAATACACAATTGCCACCCGCTGGTGGAAATAACACCAGCGCGGAAAAATACTCCCTTCGAAAATATCTCAGCTCCACCATCCGACGAAGGTCCACAGCAACCAAAAAAAAACACAATTTAATCAAAATCAAAATTTAAAACAACAATCCTTTTTTTTTAAAAAACACTACTCGAAAATTTAAATTTAAAATTAAAAAGAAAACGCCAGTCCACTATACTGTTCGCACTCTTTTCCCTGCCTAAAAAGAACTAAAAGAATCTTGTCTACATGAACGCATATATGGCGCTCACTTTCCATTTCTCCAACATCTTCCCCCCCCCACACATGAGCGCGACCTACGCAGAAGCCAGTATTCGCAGTCGGGGCTTTGCCCACACCTATATGTGAAAGATCTTCTCAGATTTTTCTAGAGTGTGTTTGGCAAATTTACATATACACCCCCGCACCCACCAAAATGAAAATACTCAAATTGGCGGCACTCATGTATGTATAGGCGAAAGCATAAATGTCGACAGATTCCCCTCCCAAAACAGGTTTAGAGTACAAAAAGCTTTAGTCTAGTTTTTTTCATATTATGTCTTCGTCCCGTAAGTATAGTTTCGCACAATGCCTTCCCCAACATCGGATCGTAAAAGCTCATCAACAAACTTCTAAAACGAAGTCGTAACAAAAGGGAATAAGAGATCTTGACAGCAGTTGTCAATTCTCCGCCCGGCTGCATTCCACCCGCGAGTGTCAAACTTGGTTCAATTAAACCAAAATAATATAAATAAAAAAGAACAATGCAATAAAAAGTGTCAGCGCGCGTTTTCGGTCTGTGTTTTTCCCTTCGGTTTTGTTCACCCGTCGCCCCGAACAAAGGGAAAACACAAAACAATAACAAACAAACAACAATAACAACAACCAAAATTCTGTCGCGAATTTATGCCGCGACATAGTAATCAATACATTATTAAAAACAATACCAGGAAACTCATAAATAATCGGTATTGGCTTATAATTTTTAAAAATAATAAAATTAGTTTTTGCTAAATTAATTTTTAGCAAATTATTGTCAAGCCATTGATTACTTTTTTTTAAATCTTCGCTTATGCCTATGATTAATTCTTCCAATGAATCCGTTGAATACATAAAAGTCCCATCATCTGCATAAAACTGTGGAGTTCCTTTTAAATCCAATTTAAGTATATTATTTATATAAATTAAAAATAGGGTAGCAGCTAGTTTCGACCCTTGTGGCACTCCTGTTGTTAATGTTCTTGTGGAACTTTTTGTTTTATTAATTTGAACAAATTGTTCTCTATTTGATAAAAAGCTTTCGAATAATTTCAGGTCATTGCCACTTATACCCAATTCAGTTAGTTTTCGGATCATTATTTGTATATTTACAGAGTCGAACGCTTTAGACAAATCAATTGCATTCAGAGCTACATATTTTTTGTTATCTAGGTTTTCATAAAGAATTCGAATTCTCTATAAACCAAAATTGATTTTTATCAATTATTTTATTTTCTTTCAAAAAGGTTTTTAATCGGTTTAGTATAATGTTTTCGAAGATTTTGTCAATTGTACACAATTTAGTTATTGGCCTATAATTAGAGCATAATTCTTTACTGCCTGCCTTGTGAATTGGGACTACTGAACCTTATTTGAATTGTTTTGGATACAAGCCACTTTGAAAACATTCATTGATGAATTCAGCCAATGGTCCGGCTAGATACTCCTTATATTTCTCTAAACGTCCAGAGCCTCCATCCGGACCATTTGCTGACTTTGATTTTAATTTTTGTATCGCAATTTCGACTTCTGATGTGTCACATTCATTTAGTATGAACGGTTGTGTAATTCCAGTGAACGGCTCTTCAATGTAGTTAAAAGTTGCAGGTGTTTCTATAATAGTTGTAAAATATTCATTGAAAGAATTATCAATTTCACTGTGACTTGTTATTATATTGTTTTTATA
Source organism: Heteromyza rotundicornis (assembly GCA_951394025.1). Classification (NCBI taxonomy): domain Eukaryota; kingdom Metazoa; phylum Arthropoda; class Insecta; order Diptera; family Heleomyzidae; genus Heteromyza; species Heteromyza rotundicornis. Next base: position 30,614,714 of record OX596012.1, read on the forward strand.
CTTTATTTGACTAATTTCAGTAACATTTTCAGTTTTTTTCCCATATATGAGCTCTTTTAAAATTGTCCATGTCCTATTACTTGAGTGTATATTTTGTTCAATTTGGTTTCCATAGTATTGTTTTTTTAAATAATTAATTGTATTTCGAACTTTAATTTTGAGTGTTTTAAACTCGTTTTCAAAGTAGTCGTTGTTTTTATATTTAGATTTCAATTTGTAATATTTGTTTTTATTTTGAATTAATTTTAATAGTTTCGTTATTCATCCACGGATTAATATACTTTTCATTTGGTTTTTTGATATTTTTGGTACAATTCTTTATACTGTCGCATAGAGAAGTATGGAAATCTGAGAATGACGACTTTCGAACAATGGTATTTATCAATCCTTTTTTTTTCAAAGGCGCAGTAATCAAAAATTTCAAAATTACTATTTATATCTGTAAAAGCCAGTTTTTTATTTAGATTCACAACAAAGGAGATTAATCTGTGATCCGAAATCGTATTGTCTTCCAAAGAAAGAACATATTCAAAATTCAATTTGTCAGTTATAACATGATCGATTATTGTTCCGATGCTGTTGCCCTTTCTTGTAAACATATCTTAAACTGTTCAAACAGGTAAATCCATTGCTATATAATTGTTTTCTGAACATATTGTAAATTAAACCGCCTTACGTTGTATGGACGAAAATAAAGTTGCTCGGGTCACCCCCTGTAAACGTACTTTGGTCTATTTTATGGTAATTCTCAAAATATTTCGGCTCTAGCAACTGTAATCCGTGAGCTGGACAATTTACAAAAAACCTCTATAAATTATGTTTTTTATATGCACGTATTTATTGCTTTGGGTCAAATAAATTTTATGAAATAATAGACATTGAAAAACTGCACACACCAGGACAAGTCCGATATTTTTGCGATTTTTTTAACCACTTTAAATCGATTTTTTGCACATTTTTTTTTTTCGGTTAAAAAGTGACCCTTGTCAAGAAAAATGTTCCCCATAAACTTTTACTACAGGTCACTGAATACACGAAACACCAAATATGTCTGTTTCTCATCTTATAACTTTTTTTTGCGTCCTCCTAGTTGTCAGAAATAAAGTTGGTTGTGAATATTTATTATTCAAACCACAATCTCAAAGTAAATTCACAATTATTGGTTCTGAAATTTGAATATTATGTATCGAGGTTGATGAAATAGCTACAAAGTTCTGATAGAATTTATTTTTTTTAAATTTGTGAAGTATACTTTGTGGGTTTTTCTGTACAATTCAGAACTAAAAATGCAAAAAAACTATAAAAAAATTCAATAAAAATGATAAAAAAAATCTCAAAAATAAGGGACTTGTGTGGATTTGTGTAGTTTGTCGATTTCTATTATTTCATAATGTTTATTTGACCCAAAGGAATATAAAGAAATACGTGCATATAAAAAACATGATTTATAGAGGTATTTTGTAAATTGTCCAGCTCACGGACTACAGTTGCTAGAGCCGAAACACTTTGAGAATCACCATAAAACAGACCAAAGTACATTTCCAGGGGGCGACCCGGACCACTTTACAATATGTTCAGAAAACAATTACCTTTTTCAAAAAATAACTCTTTACAACTATATTTTCCTAAAACTTTATTATTTATTAGTATATCATTTTCCATAGAATTAACATTATTACATTTTCGATTTTATTTTTTTTTAGTTGCGAAACAGTTTTATTTTGATTATTTTACTTTCTTTAAATCATCCATGTTTTCAATTTGTACGACTGCTACATTATTATCTTTCCTGAGAAGAACTTTTGCATCTGTCATCCACACGTACTTATACCGTTTATTTTTAGCTTCAAATTTTACTTTATTCAGCAATTCGCCAAGTTCTTTTTCCATGAGATGATGAAAGTTTACATTTTTTCCTCTCATATCGTGGTTAGGAATGATTTTTATTACATGCATCTGTTCTTTTCTCTTTCTGAATTCCATACATTTGTTTTTAAATTCTTGGCTTTTAATTTTAACAATTATTGGAAATGTTTTCAATTTTTTGTTTTCTCTCCAATTTTAATAATAACATCTTTTAAATCAATATTTTCAATTTTTGCAAGTTGGTAATGATTAAATTATTTTTGTTTTGATTTTGTTTTAATACAAGAATATCTCTCTCTATGCTCTTAACTTTATTGTTGACACTTGAGCTTTGAGTTTTTAGCTCAGTGAGATCTTTTTTTATTCGTTTATTCTCCTCCGCTAATCTAGTTATCTCTTTCTTGAACTCGTCAAAACTGTCGCTGATATATTGTTGAGAATCTTTTATTTTGTTCATAGCTTTTTCTTGAACTTTGAATTGTTTTAGCATGTTCTTCTTCGTCACTCGTTTCACTTGATGTTTCTTTGTGATTTTGTTTCTTACTTTTCTTTGTTTTTGGCGCCATATTTTAATTTAGAATTGATGAAAAATCACAATTTTAATTTTCAAAATGCTATGTTGTTTTGCATTAATACGCTTTACTTTTAAATTCACCGGACACAAGCAGACCTTAGAATCGTATTTAATTCAACGTCAATTCTTTAAGTTGGCTTTTAATAGCTTCTTTTTAATTTTTATTTGAGGACGTATCGATGATCTATTCGCATAGTTTGAAAGCTTTCTCTTATCTTTTTATCTTTTAATTTGACATACTCCAAAAAGCAGACATATTGGTTCTTAACGGATTTTGGATGCTGATAAAGATTGTCCAAAGAAGGTGGATTTTAAACTATAACATAACATATAAATATGTATAGGTTTAAAAAATTTCATGGTTGCTAAATTCTGTAGTAGATTTTTCTTCGCAATTCTTGTTTGCAATGATTGATTTAAAAAATAGAAATTGTTCACCTTTTTTTGACATTCGGCCGTACATTCGGCTTCGGCCTTAATATTGGCCGAAGCCGAATAATCGGCCGGACACTAGTGGAGATAGGGGCTAAGTATATTCTGCAAAATGTTGAGGGAGCAAAAATAATGGGGGTCGGTCATATGACCCAACCCTCTAGGGGCAACACCTAGGCAGCTGTGGGGCTATGTCGTCAGAGAAAAATGCCATCATCCCACATATTTTAGATAAAAATGGAGGGGAATGACCAAAATCGAATAAGAGGCGAATGTACGAATAAAAAAGCAATCAAGACAAACAAAAGAAAGAATGAAAAATATAGCAAAGAAAGAGAAAACAGAAGAAACACAGCGTATGTAATGTTAAGTTATTTTTCTGTTAACATCACATTTTCCGTCTTTTGGTCAAATTTTTTTTTTGGGTACGGAAAATACTCTAGTAATTCTGGTAAGACGTTTAGAAGTAAGACAACAAACAGTGAAAACACTTTTTTCCTCTATTTTTTAGCATACTTCAACCTATAACTCCTTACAGGGTCCGCCAGAGCCTATGGTGCCCAGACGTACTGTGGCAACATGTTATAACTTCACTGTCGAAGCGATTATCGATACGAAGTTTCCAATAATGCTGTATGTTGTAACTTTTTCGTTGGACAAACGATAATACTGGTTTCGGAATTGTTTTCGAAGTTTGTTTGAAACGCAATTTTTATGATTCATACTCAAATCGTCTGTCGAATGTGTTACAACAAAGGCATTCCATCCCAAAGTGTTTTTGAAAATCCCGGGACTTCGTTATTGTCTGTCTGTCTGTCTGTCTGTCTGTCTGTCTGTCTTTCTGTCTGTCTGTCTGTCTGTCTGTCTGTAACATAGGGTATATGAGATTGGGATTGGACAAGGGGGCGTGGCACCTCCCATACAACACAAAATATGTCTACAAGGTAACTATTGAAATGAATTTGAATTGAATAATAAATACGAAATTTAGCACAAAGTTGCATAATAACTTTTCCAAGCTTAATGCCAAATATGAGAATAATTGGACAAGGGGCACCGCCCACACAACACGTAACTTAAATAACAGCTAATTAAGCAACTATTGGATATATTTTAATGAAATTTGGAATAGAGCTCTATAGTATGTTTTCCCAGCTATGTGTCGAATATGGGAATAATTGGACAAAGGGGAGTGGCACCTCCCCCACAACACATAACTTAAATACCAGCTAATTAAGCAACTATTGGATATATTTTAGTGAAATTTGGAATGGAGCTGTATAGTATGTTTTCCCAGCTATGTGTCGAAAATGGGAATAATTGGACAAGGTTCGTGGCACCGCCCATACAATTTTCTACCCCATATCACTGTTAAACGGCTTTACTGATTTTATTGAAATTTTAAGGAAAAATTGTGTTAGTAATGGAATTTGCAATAGGACATAACAGGTTGGATTTGGACAACGGGGCGTGGCACCTCTCATACAACAAAAAAAAATAATAAAAAAAAAACATAGTAACTATCGAATATTAAGTGGTCCATGCCACCAACTGCGCCCTTGCACATTTTTTGGGTGAATCATACCGGGTGGGATTACAACTGCCACCAAGTGCGTCCTTGGACTTTTTTTGGCTGAATCATGCCGGGTGGGATTACAGCTGCCACCAAGTACTTCCTTGGTCATTTTTTGGGTGAATCATACCGGGTGGTATTACAATTGCCACCAAGTGCGTCCTTGGTGTTTTTTTGGCTGAATCATGCCGGGTGGGATTACAGCTGCCACCAAGTGCGTCCTTGGACATTTTTTGGGTGAATCATGCCGGGTGGGATTACAGCTGCCACCAAGTGTGTTCTTGGACTCTTTTTTTGTGAATCATACCGGGTGGGATAACAACTGCCACCAATTGCGTCCTTGGACATTTTTTGGGTGGATCATGCCGGGTTGGATTACAACTGCCACCAAGTGCGTTCTTGGACTTTTTTGGCTGAATCATACCGGGTGGGACTACAGCTACCACCAAGTGCGTCCTTGGACTTTTTTTGGGTGATTCTTACCGGGTGGGATTACAACTGGCACCAAGTTTCACGGGGGGAATAAACCATCAACTACAGCGCCATTGAAGTTGTCGAAAATACCTATATATATTTATTTTAAAATTTTATACAACCCGTGCAACGCCGGGTATGTAACAGCTAGTACTAAAATATAGTGTGCTTGACAGTGAGTACACCAAGCATTTTTCAATGCAAAAGTTTTCTGCTTGCTTTGTGTGTTTTACTCCTAAATAGGACAATTTCTGGGAGATTCGTGCCACTTGGTATGAATCTCCCAGAAATTGTTCTATTTAGGAGTGCGTCCTTGGACATTTTTTTGGGTGAATCATGTCAGTTGGGATTCGGCCAGCTTCTGAGTGCGTCCTTGGACTTTTTTTGGATGAATCATGTCAGTTGGGATTTGGCCAGCTTCTTATTTTGAGTTTCTTATATACCAAGGAGCTCTGGTAATTTGTCGAGTAATTTTTGATTGGACTCTCTGGAGTTTTTCCACATTAGAAGGAGAGGCTGTACCCCAGAGTTCAATTCCAGATGTCCATATGTGTTTTATTATACTTTTGTATATCTGGACTTTGTATGTGTGATTTAGTTTTGACACTTTTGAGATTAGCCAATTTAATTCCACCCCACGAACAAGTGCAAAAAAACTAAGGAAGATGCAAATGTTAAAAAAAGTAGCAATTGTGGTGGCAACCATACAGCAATATATAGATTCTGTCCCATCCACAAATCTTTCAAAAGCAAGGCTCTTCCCAAAGCTGATGCTTTCCCTCCACAACAGGATTTAAGGAAATTCCCTCACAATCCTACTTGTGTAAATCCCAATAAAAAATCAAGGCGTTTCCTACCCCAGCGCTTTAAAAGGACAAAACTCAGTCCCCGTTTACACCCAACCTGCCCTAGCAGTTCTCTTGAACAAACTCTGCAAGTGTTCATACAAAATATGTCTCAATTTATGTCTGGTTATGTAAAATATGATGCAAGAAATGATAAAAATCAAAGTCTTTTACTACAACATCTCATGTCTAAACCATGAATGGTTTAAAAATATCATTCTGGAATGCAAACGGCCTGTGTCTTCACAAACTAGAACTTCTCGAGTTCTTGAAAGAGTCCAGCATAGACGGTATGCTAATTTCTGAAACTCACTTCACTGAAAAACACTTTTTCAATCTACCAGGATATAGACTCTATGACACAAAGCATCCAAGCGGAAACGCTAGAGGTGGTTCCGCTATTCTCATAAAAAGCAGGATAAAACATTATGCCCTTCAGAATTATTGCTTAATATCACCAAAGGGCAGGCTTCTGTTGAACACCATCAACAGACTTGGCCTTGGCGTAGTCTCCTCTGGCACTCCAACTTATTGGCCAACTGACAGTCGGAAAACTCCCGACGTCATTGACTTTGCAGTATTTAAAACTGTAACAAGTGAGTAAGTTTCAGTCGGGCAAGCCGACTTATTATAGCCTACACCTACCGGGCCATATTGTATCCGCCATCTTGAATTTTGAAAATGCGACATCAAATTCGAAATCAGCGACTCCAAAAACCCCCCTAAACAAAATTTCATACTATTTTGATGAAATCTTAAAATTTCGGCCGCCATATTGGTTCTAGGGATGTCAATTTTCGAGACCTTTGCCAATCCCGGGATTTTCGGGATTCAAAAATGCAATCCCGGGATTTTATTTAATTTTTTTCTTTAAAACAAAATAAATAATTTTTCCAAACCAATAAAATCAAATGACATGAAATTTCCATAAAATATCCGGCTTTTCGAAGTTTTTTCCTGAATGCTTATCAACATTTTTTGGATGAAAAACTGTGGTCCTTGCTAAAACTAAACCATTCACAAAGAAATTTTTCCTGAATTTATACATTTTTTCTAAGCAGATAGAATTTAATTGATTAATTTTTTCCCAATATAAAAGGCATACTTTGGAAAAAATTGCTCATAAAACTTGTCCCGAAAATCCAGGGATTAGTCAGTGCGAATCCCGGGATTCGCACTGACTAATCCCTGGATTTTCGGGACTAACAACGAAGCGGGATCAGAAGCGATGCAGAAAAAGGTGCAGCTTTTGCCAACCACCTAAAAAGCTTGTGCACCCCAAACGCGACAACTGGTGATATCCCATTACCAAGATTAATCCCGCACAATATCTCAAGTATAGTCGCGATTAAGAAAAAGGAACTTGTGGAGGCAATACACAACTGCTTGGATCCAAAGAAAGCACCAGGACCGGATTTAATGACGCCCACAATGATAAAAGAACAGCCAACGATTGCAATAAACCATTTATTGTACATATTTAACGCGATTCTCAGAATATGTCACTATCCAGACAACCGGAAACTTTCTCAAGTTACAATGATTCCCAAACCGGACTATAAGTTTGCTCTCTGTAATATCGAAACTCTTCGAAATACTCCTATTAAAATTGATTTTACCCAAAATACTACATAAAAAAGTGATTCCCGATCACCAATTCGGCTTTCGTGAAAAGCATGGCACTATAGAGCAAGTGCATCGCATTGTCGACTCAATTAAAAACACTTTTGAAAACAAACAGTACTGCTCCGCTGTTTTCCTTGATATCACGCAGGCCTTTGATAAAGTCTGGCATGAAGGACTAATCTACAAACTACAGCATATTCTCCCCGCTAATATGCATTGCCTACTCAAAAACTATCTCACGAATAAAAAATTTGTAGAAAAATATAAAAGCTTTGTCTCCCGAAAATACGAAATACTGGCCACTCCGGCCAGTATTTGGTGGTACTCCACCACAAGGAAGTGTCCTTGCGCCCCTGCTATATATTCTCTATACTGCAAATATGCCCAAAAGTGATAGAACGCTCATATCGCGCTTTTGCTGACGACAATGCTATCCTGTGCTCTCACTCAAACCCAGACATGGCAACTCTATACGTGCAGAAACACTTGGACACTCTAAGTAGTTGGCTATCTCTGGGGTACAGCCTGTCCTTCCAATGTGGAAAAACTCCAGAGAGCCCAATCAAAAATCCTGCGACAAATTACCAGAGCTCCTTGGTATATACGAAACGCAAACATCCACAGAGATTTGAATATTCCAGCAGTAAAAGACGAAATTCCGAAACTTACCTCGAAGTACAAACAGAAGCTCATGTTTCACCCAAACATTCTAGTTAGAAACTTACTAAGACCGCTGAATCCCTCCGTCTTAAACGAAACTAGTATATTCACCAAATACTAGCTACGACAAATACGCATTGCCTAACTCAATAGATATATGGCAATCAAAAAGAAAAAATCATAATTAGTTTTAAGCTGAATTTTTAAAATTAAGCTGAATTTTTCCAATCTATTGAAAAATCGTTGTTAGACCTAAGTTATCGTTAGGTGATCCAACTGACTAAATAATATTAGAAAAAAAAAAAAAAACTTTGTATTGGAAATATACAAATTTTAATGAACATTACATTTTTAGGGCGTGTTTCATTTAAGCAAAGTTAAATTGATATTAATTTGTGTTTTTGAAGTTTTTTTTCAGTTAACCGGGTTTCAGTAAAGGGAAATAATTTGTCTGAAAAAGGCAAAAAAATCCTGGGGATGAATTTTCGTTTCACTTGTTTTTCGTTTAAGCAGATTTCTCTTAAGCGGGATCGACTGTAAAAGGTATATAAAGTCAAATGGATGAGCATACGTACAATTTGCTACCGCAGTAAATAATGTATCTTATACAGAAAATTATACAAAAAAAAATGCTACATTTTCATTAATCCCAAGGCGTTTTTGAAAATCCCGGGATTCGAAATTACAGTCGCAGGATCCCGGGGACTGTAATGAAAAAAAAATGACCTTATTTGAAAGTTTAGCGATAGGTGAAGGGAAGGGGTATATCCCCTTTATCCCCCCCTATTTACGCCACTGTTGCCCGGAATCCATCCATGACCGACACCAGAGATAGACCAACACGAAAACTCGAAAGCCCGATAACTTACTTTTTGAAAACCTACATCGAAACGGCCGCAATATGTATATATATATATACAAGGCCGTATTTAGGGGGGGGGGATGTACGGGTCCGGATAAAAAATAATTAGAAATTCGAAAAAAAAATTTTACTGGAGTCTACATAAAATTTCCCTAACAAAAATATTGTTAACGTACGAGTAGAGACAATTGGCAGTCGTAACATTATGATAGATTATTATACTTCGCATCGACGAGCGTGAGAACCGGTTAATTCTACACAACAAGGACTTCATTGAGAAGATGATCAACCAACTAAAAAAGTAAGAACATGACACCCTCAGATTGAAAAAACCCTGAAAAAACCCAGAAGAAGCCATGCAAAGTGAACGGGAACGAATTTTGGTGCAAGAAAACTTAGTTTGAAAAACTGATGGAGCGGCCATCAGACTTTTACGCTAAAAAGCTTTTTATTAATTTTCGGTGAAAAATTTTGTTATGCAGATTTTTTTCCAAAAAGCACTTTTCAAAAGAATTTTGTACAAAACATTATTTTGAAGAAATTTTGAGCTAAATATTTGTTTATAATTTTACGACTTAATTTTATTTTGAAGAATATTTAAAATTTAGATATATTAATATTATCTTTTGTGAAAAATGTAAACGCAAGTTTGTTAGCTGCAAATTTTTTTGTATTGTTCGCAGTGAATTTGGGTACAAATTTTTAAATTTTGGTTTTTGCATTTTTTTTAGTTTGTAGGAGTTTGTAATTTGTGCAATGTTCGTTATTTATGTACACTAGGTGACAAAATTTAAAAACAAAAATTCTTTCAATAAAATTTAAATTTAAAAAAAATTGGGTTCTTCAAAAAAATTTGTTAAATAATTTTCGTAAAAATTCCATTTTTTGGTTTATTACATAAAATTTTATTTATTTTCTACAATTTTGGGAACAAAGCATGTGTGTTTTAAGGTGTATCGATGTATTTATACAATTTTTAAACTTCCTGTAAATAGCATATTATGTGATCACAACCATTTAACAATAAATTGGGAATTATTGAATTTTTGTGTATACATAAATGCATCCAAAAGACAATAAACGCACAAGTGTTCATGTCACACATTCCTTCGCTTGATCCCACAAAAAAAGAAATTGATTGTTTATGGTTTACATTCCTCCAGCCGATGGTCAATGCTGGCGCATTGTATACACAAAACTTCAAAAATTCACAATTTATTGTTAAATGGTTGTGATCACATGAAATGCTATTTGCAGGAAGTTTAAAAATTATATAAATACATCGATACACCTTAAAACACAAACATGTTCCCAAAATTGAAAAAAATAAAAAACCAAACAGCTTTTGTTTTTACGTAAAAAACAAAAAAAAATTTTCAATTAATTTTTTTAAACGAAATTTTTACGAAAATTATTTGTTCTTTAAAAGTCAAATTTAGATGGAACAACACAATTTTTTTTTTAATTGAAAATTTTATTGATAGAATTTTTACTCTTAAATTTCGTTACCTTGTGTACATAAATAACGAACATAGCACAAATTACAAACTGCTACTTACTAAAAAAAAACGAAAATTAAAAAATGTTTACCCAAATTCACTAAGAACAATACAAAACAAATTGCATTTCCATTTTTCACAGAAGCAATAATATTAATATAAATTTTAAATATGCTTCGAAATAAAATTATGCCGTAAAATTATAAACAAATCTTTAGCTCAAAATTTCTTCAAAATAATGTTTTGTACAAAATTCTTATGAAACGTGCTTTTTGAAAAAAAATCTGCATAATAACATTTTTCACACAAATTTAATAAAAAGCTTTTTAGCGTAAAAGTCTGATGGCCGCTCCATCAGTTTTTCATACTAAGCTCTTGCACCAAAATTCGTTCACTGGCTTTTTCGCAAACACATTTTGTTCAGGATTTTTTCAATCTGAGGGTGTCATTTAAAGTTTCAACATATCTCCAGTATGATCGTACACTCAGAAAAATTACTATTACACACAAAAAAAAGTCGGTTGATGTAACTGAAAAAGACGGTTAAGAACTCTCCAACTCTTCAATTCGGTTAATCTAACCGATGAGAAGTGGTTGGTTAACTTCATTCTTGGTATAATTACAAAAAGGGTACGTAATTTAACCGATGAGAGGGGATAAGTTTACTTAAATAAATATTTAAATTTGTTATGGGAAAATGGTTCCCAAATTGGTAAATGAACAAATTCAATTGAAGGGTTGTTAGTCTATTGGGTCTAAGTAAAAAAACAGCTTAAGTTTCTCATTTAACCAAATAAATTTCGACTAGTCGATATTTTTTTGCATGTTTCATAGTGTGGGCTTTTCTTTTCAAGCGAAAAAGAAACAGTCTGTTTTTGTCATCGTTGCGTCAACACGTGATTCTTCTAAAAGGGAATATAATTCGTGGTGGCGATATAATTGTTTTACAATTCCAACTATCGTACAAGCGTACAATACCATAAAACGTATAAGAAAAATAGACAAATGTCAACCTCGTTCCAAGAAGGCAAAGGTAATGTTCAAACAAATCTGTGATATGTCGATGGTCATACGTTGACACCACGTAACTGAAATTAATTTCTTTGAGTTATCTACTTCTTACTATCAATATGAATTTTATAACAATAATTGTATTTGTACATTTACCAATAAAATGGTTCGCATACCAAATTTAAATAGTAAACCAACAAATTATTTAAGTAAACTTACTCCTCTTCCATCGGTTAAATTAGGTTAGGTTAGGTTATAAGGGTGTATAACCCTTATAACTGTACCATTTCCACTCGGAGGCCATCTATGACCCATTGTGTGTCCCTTTTATGGTTTTTGTGTGCGTATATATATGAAAACATATCTCAATTTTTCTCCTATATTATCAACGCATATTTGGTCCATCCAGAATCCATTTTGTTTTGCTTAAATGAATTAGGAAAAACAAATAAAAAACAATTAAAGTAATTAACCCATTTCCGTCCAGAGCAAAACAAAGTTCGAATTTGATTTTTGGTGAGATTGCTTGTTTTGGTCATAAAACACTCCACGTAAAATTTCAAATTTTTTTTACTTATGGTTCCTGTGTGGTCTAAATTTTCATATATAAAAAGGTACTTTGTATGACGATTATATTGAAAAATTTCATTATGTTTTTTTATTAGGTATGATATTGACGAGGGACATAAGGGGCTCATGGAAGGACATGGGATGATATAGTTAGACCGTAGAGCATAGATAGGATGGTCATGGGCGGGACATAGGGGCGTTATAGGTACGTATAGGGACAACTATATGGACATGAGGAATACATATAGTGGACATAAGGGGGTTGTAAATGTGACATTTGGTGGATGTGGAAGAATATAGGAGTTTACAAACTTTCGACCAAAGTGAACAGTTATATAAAAATGCAATAAAGTACTTTAAATGTATGTAGGACTTTTTATTGAAAAATTTAATTTATTTGTATTATTTTGTTATGATATTTGGAAAAATATTCAACATGTAATGCAACTTTACATTTTTTGCATCTGTATATGTGTTATTCCAAAGCATTTTAATCAAAGTAAGAGTGATTTTGACACTTCTCTCTTTTTCTCAATCCATAGAATGTCAAACTTAAAAAAACCTTACCAAAAATAACCGTATATTTTCAAAACAAAAAAAACAAAATTTGTGGGAATATTTTAGAATCTGCAAATAAAAAGAAGGAAACCTAAATATAAAGCGGTATGCAGTGTGCGATAATGGTGGAAGTGTGCAAGCAAAGCGCCAGTGTTGGATAACAAACTGCAGTGTTGTCCTGGATAGCTCTTCGCGTTTGTAAGAGCCATTTTCAGGACAGCAATTTCATTATATCTCCGCTGAAAGCAACCGCGTCGATCACGACTCCAACCTGGAGCAGTCCCTTTGCCATGTGTTCAGCCGATCGAAGAAGCTGTGGATGAACAACATGCAAGTAGTTATGGCCCTACACTCAAAAGAATCGTGGAAGATCCCAGTTTTCGATGGCCGAATGACGGAGTCATGTCTTAAAAGCATCATTACTGCCCTTTAACGTTTGTGTGCTGCAAAAAGTACAACTTGACCGTATATGGGTTAAACTGTTTGGTTTACATTTTTTGACAGGACAGACCCTGTACTCAAAAATATATAAAACGTCATTCCTACTTTGATTAATATGCTTTGGGTTATTCCATATCAAATCGACACGATTTTTGAAAAAATTACCCTAGACTTCTTTGATTTTGATGAAATTTGGAAGTTAGGTAAATAACAGCGAAAAAACAATATAAGTTCGTTTTTTTTTTCAAAATTCGAATTTTTTTACAAGTAATGGAAAACATGAAAAATAAAAAAGTATCGATATTGGTATAATTGAGAAGGTCTAATCAACACCTTTTGAAGGAATATTAGGACGCCTTAAACCGTTATGTACCTCTCTCGAAAATTTTACCTACTTTTTCCCTGGGGGTTACATTTTTTTTTTTTTTTATGCGAAAAGATGCTTTGATTTAAATAAAACTACTTTGTAAAAGAAAGTTTAGTAATAAAAACATTTCTTGAATAAAATTCAAAATTATTTATTAAAGATTTGAATAAAAAATTTTTAGTTTTTTCGCTCTTATAAAAATTTATCAAAAATTAAACTCTTAAAAAAATGTTTCAAAAATCAGGAAATTTTTATATTACTAAACTTTCTTTTACAAAGTAGTTTTATTTTAATCAAAGCAACTTTTCGCATAAAAAAATATTTTGTAAAAAATAAGCCAAATGGCTTGGTAGACTCATTGATATTTTCGAGTTCGAAAAAGATATATAAAGCCTGTTTGATTCTGAACAAAAAATATTCTTGTAATCATTGCTCCATCTTGCTTCAGTAACGAGATGCAGTCATTCGAAGTTAAAACCTTAAAATTTTGAAATTTTTTATTTTTTCAATAAATTTGAAAAAAGTTCGAATTTTGAAAAAAAACGAACTTATATTGTTATTTCGCTGTTACTTACCTACTTTCCAAATTTCATCAAAGTCGAGTGAAAACACCTCGTCGATTTGATATGGAATTACCCATATAGTATGACTTCTGCACACACGGCATCGATGTCGATTCCCACCAGAATCTTTCTCAATGATATGACCGAATTCGTCGCAGATTTCTGCGGTTGTCAAAAAGCGTTTCGTCATTTTTTGTATCACTTATCACTTCAAAAACTTTTCATAAATAACTCATTCATAAACGAAATAAAAAACTAGAGAGTGGACTATCTTCGGCTATACCGATAGTTTCTCAAATTCTGCTGCTTTAGATTTTTCTTCTTCTAAATATATTTTCAGAAATATGTTACTTTCGCTAGTGTTGAATTATCACCGCAACTTTGACGGTTAATGCACTGTAGTCGATTGGCCTTGGCCATGAATTCACTACAATGCATTGAACAAATGCACAGTTAGCACAATTGGCACACAAGTTTTGTCGTTCCAGACGGGAACATGACATTCCCGTCCAAGCGATGCCAATTATGCTAACTGCAAAATAAGCGGTTAAGGTTGCGACAATTAGATTAAACATATTATGAGTATAAAAGGAAGCGGCAAATCAATAAATAAACGAGTTGTTTATTGACAGTAAGAGGTGTTCTTATTATAAGCGCAAGTTGGCGAATTAGAATCAGTTCTTTAAACATTCCGTTCGAGTGGTTCAAGTGACATATAGAACAAATCCCGAATAGGTTGCCCAGGTTCAAGTGCCTGTGCAACATCAAATTCTCGGGATTAGACATTTGCGCCCCGGGTTGAACATAACAACCAAACCACATAGAAGGAAGTCCTTGCACACAACCACTAAATCATGACGACAATCGATGAACTGGTGCTTCAGCAAGATGACAACGCTATCAATCTGCAGAAGGCGATCGCGAATTACAGGAAGGCATCGAAGGATCGGAAGACACTCGAATACGTCGAGAAGAAGGCCGAAGAAATCGATGAGCTGTGGTGAACAAGCCAGCATATTGGCAATGTCCTACGAAGGGACCCTGCAGCTAAAGACGTACGTCAAGAAAGACCTTCACACATTAATAGGGGGAAAATGCAGCGAAGTTCGGGAAGATATCAGGGGCTCAATTAAAGTCCTGAATCAACAAAAAACAACAAAAAAACCACGCAGCCACACCCAAAGCCAGTGGTTCAAGAACAGAAATCTACTTTGGCGATTGTCCTAAAACAAAAAAGGATAATTGACATTGTGGAACGGATGATGACAGACGTACTGAATGGCAGCACAGAACACCCGATGCAATACAATAGGGAGAACGTAAAAATCATTGAACACTATTGGAGTACTGTGCAAGGATGGCATGACCAAATAATGGATTCCATCGACGACCCGGATTCAAACGACTACAACTTTGAAGCATACCTGGAAACCGAAGCACGGATCAGCGATGAAGTAATAAGAATCCAAGGGAAGGGATCAAAGATGGTACCAGAAACGCAAGGTGAAGCAGTAGCCCACTATTCGGTAGCAAATCATCATTTGCCGAAGGTGGATCTGCCAAAATTCGATGGGGACTACTTGAAGTGGCGTCAGTTCTACGATGTATTCAACGAGATGATCCACAAGTCCCCACTTCCGGTAGTGACGAAGATGTTGTACCTAAAAATAAACCTGGTCGGAAAAGCGGAAAAACTGATTGGACACTTGACAACAACGACAGAAAACTATAGCACAGCCTGGACCATTCTGCAGGATCGCTATAACAATAAGCGAGTAGTTACTGCAGCTCTGATGGACAAGCACCCAGCAGACAATCCATCAGTGACAGCATTGAAAGGTCTTCATGACACCGCGAATGAAACTCTAAGGGCATTGGACACAACATCATGGGATATAATAATACTACATATCTTGTTCAAAAAACTTGACAGGTGTACTCATATACTTTATGAACAATCCTTGGCCAATCCTAGAGAACTGCAGTCTCTTCAACATTTTTTAAAGTTTCTGGAAACAACATTCCAATCGCTGGAGGCGGCACGGCAAAAGAACAAACCTTCCTCTAACAAAGCACTAACGTCAATGGCAACCTCAGAATATAAGAAGAAGTGCAAATGTTGCAACGAAGAATTACACCAGCTGTTTGCATGCCAGAAGATTCAGAAGCTGTCAGTTAATCAGCGGATACAATTCCTTCAGTCAAACAGATTATGCATAAACTGCTTGAGGCCAGGCCACTTCGCAAGGGATTGTTCTTCAGGAAAATGTTCCAAGTGTGGACGCAAAACATAACACTCTGGTACATTTAGAAAACTCCACAAATCGTGCACCGGCTCAGGAAAACACTGGAAAAAGGTCTGAAAATGATACAGCTAAGCAATCCACAACCTTGGCAGCCTCAAAAGATTCTCATCAAAATAGATACGTCATTCTCAGCATCGCAGTTGTAACGCTTACCGATAACAATGGTCAAGCGGTAGATTGTAGAGCAATTTTGGATCCAGGTCAATTTAATGATTGAAAGAATGGCCAATAGGCTCGAACTGTCATTGAAACTCACTGTAATGCGAATTGAAGGCATAGGTACTGGAAAAAGTGAAGCCCGCAGTCGCGTAAATGTCGAGCTCCAATCAAGAATCAACAAATACTCAACGCGACTGGAAGCGTACATTGGTAGAGTTGGACACATCTTCTTGGGCAATACCAAAAAATGTCACCTTAGCAGACCCATACTTCAATTGACCTGGAAAGATCGATATATTCAGCGGTGCTGAGTTTTACCAAATTCTGTTGTCCACTGGAAAAATCCACCTGGATGAAGGACTCCCAACTCTACAAAACACAGTATTTAGGTGGATTTTGGACGGAAAGATACGCCAAGCAAATTCAAATCGAGCTACATGCGGAATATGCATTGAAGACGACAGCCTTAACCAAAAAATCTAAAAAAATTGAAAGGTGCTAACAACTGCCGAAAAACTTTGCGAATCTCATTTTGCCATACCATACCTGAAAGCAGTACTACAATACTAAGAGTAGTATTTGATGCATCATCGAAAACGTCGACAGGCTTATCACTCAGTGACCTCATGTATACAGGTCCAACCATTCAAAGCGAATTATTTTCAATACTTCTTCGGTTCCGCTGCCCAATATTTGTTTTTACTTCCGACATACAAAAAACGTACCGCCAAATCCTGATTAGCAAAGAAGACTGATAGTACCAGCTCATTGTATGGCGTAAGGACGAAAACGAAGACTTGCGGTACTATCAATTAAACACAGTGACATATGGGACGCGCTCAGCACCATACTTTGCTATAAAGTGCTTACAACAGTTAAGCAAAGAGTACAGTGCCAAAAATCTTCTTGGCACTGAAGAAGTTTAAGGATAACCTAAAGAAACTTAATAACGCACACGTACCCAGACACATCTTTCAACAAGGCGTAAAAGATACACTACAACTTCATGCATTCGCAGACGCTTCACAGAAGGCATACGGTGCTGCAATTTATGTCAGATATATTACCAAGAACGGAGTAGTAGTGGTGCTGATTTTATGTGCAAAATCTCGCGTGGCGCCTCTAAAAGTACAAACAATACCTCGGCTAGAACTTTGTGCAGCGCTTCTTAGCGCACAGTTAATGGCTCATGTGAAGGAAGATTTACATATCCAAGATGTTACCGCATACTTCTGGACGGATTCGCAAGTCGTTCTGGGCTGGATGAACTGCAGCTCGACCTCATTCCAGACATTTATAGCCAACAGGACTGCAAGAATTCAAGAACTGTTCTTAGCCAGCCAATGGCGACACGTACAATCAAATGACAATCCCGCAGACATCCTATCGAGAGGTTTGTTGCCTTAAAAAAAAAAATTACAAGCAACTTATGGCTCTACGGGCCTAGGTTCATCCATGGAAAAATTAATATATGGCGAAGAATCTACGACCCGGAAGAAGCTAGTAGAAACACCATGGAGAGAAAGCTAAAAGTAGTCCATGCAAATATAGCTATCAAAAACGATTTAGAAGCTTTAATTTACCAAATCAACCACGGAAGCTCATTCAGAACATTACTACATATCGTGGAATACATGCTTACGTTCATAGAGCATGCCAAAAAGGGAGCAGGTGATCGAAGACAACATATTTCAATCACAACTGATTAACTAAAAGCAGCCCTTAATGTCATAATTAGGGCCATGCAGCTGTCAGACTTTAAAGACGAAATACAGTCCCTCAGCAAACACAAATGCGTAAGCAAAATAAGCCAAATCAGTGGGTTCAACCCTTTTCTCGATGCTAACGGAATTATTCGTGTTGGCGGAAGGCTGGAGGCGGCAAACGTGACATACGATGCCAAATATCCAGTGGTTATTCCATACAACGACCCATTGTCCAAACTGTTGTTGAAATGGTTTCATGAAGAGCACCTGTGGACCACAAACCCATTTTGGCTCACATTCTTCAAAGATTTTGGCCCATCAAAGGGAAATATATGTCTCGATCGGTTGTACAACACTGTGTTCGATGCTCCAAGGCGAAGCCAAAATCATGTCAACAAATAATGGAAGGATTGCCAGCGACAAGAAAAGAGCTCCTCATTTTGGCGGCTTATGGTAATCAGCTGTAAAATCTGCCAAGAATCTATTTGTTAGAAGTATTTCAAACGCCTCATTGACTTACGAAGAGTTGGCATCTGTAAGCGACCAATTCATAGATTTGCACCACTCCTAATAACGGAATCCAATCCAGAAGAAGGTACAGCCATGAACCAAAATATAGAACAAGAGTCGCAGCCTGAACAACACCCAAGACCTTCAAACAATGAAAGCGCAGATGACATCCCCAACAAACGACACAAATCCACAAACCATCCATTTCCCTTAACAATCCTTGTCTCCCTACTGCTACTTCCGGCAGTACTGGATAGTACAGTTCTGGTTGAGAAATTTGGTGCAGATTCTGGAATATACTTTAAAGGAATTGGGACAGCAACAATCGTGACAGCAGAATGGAAAATGATAGTCTACTCCAATTTGGATTCATTTTGGGATCTTTGCAACAAAATTTGACTTGGAAATATCCGCAGTTTGTGGCACAAAGCTGACACAATTAACACAAACTGGATCCGGCATAATCACAATGGAACCGAATTGAGTAATCAAAAGCAACGTATTCACAATTCAAGGCCACTATACCTCATCTAGCACAGTACATACATCATACGCTAGAGTTAAGGATATCCAAAATATCAGCACACCTCTGGAAGTAAAAAGGGTTTTCAATACAACATTCACAAAGTTTGAAACTCAATTGGAACAACTCACCATCCTCCAAAACCAACTAGCAAGTGAAGACTTCACAAATCTTCCGAACGTAATGGAATCCAACCGACAACTTCACCATGCGGTCAGCTACACTTCACTCATTCTATCCACAATTCTGTTTCTTGGCATCATAATATGGCAATTAAAATCCAGATGTAAGCCGAGCACGTTAAAGATGCCAACAATCAAAATAAAAACACCAACTCCACTCCCACGGACCAAAACTTCAAATGACGACGACGAATCAACGTTCGAGACTACATTTCCACGGTGTTGACAGTGCGTCAACGGTGGGGAGAATTATCACCGCCACTTTGACGGTTAATGCACTGTAGTCGATTGGCCTTGGCCATGAATTCACTACAATGCATTGAACAAATGCACAGTTAGCATAATTGGGGCACAAGTGACACCCCCAGATTGAAAAAACCCTGAACAAAATGTGTTTGCGAAAAAGCCGTGGAAAAAATTGTGCATTGAGAAGCCGTGCCAAGTGAACGAGAACGAATTTTGGTGCAAGAAAACTTAGTTTGAAAAACTGATGGAGCGGCCATCAGACTTTTACGCTAAAAAGCTTTTTATTAATTTTCGGTGAAAAATTTTGTTATGCAGATTTTTTTCCAAAAAGCACTTTTCATAAGAATTTTGTACAAAACATTATTTTGAAGAAATTATGAGCTAAATATTTGTTAATAATTTTACGGCTTCATTTTATTTCGAAGCATATTTAAAATTTAGATATATTAATATTATCGCTTTTGTGAAAAATGGAAACGCAAGTTTGTTAGCTGCAAGTTGTTTTGTATTGTTCGCAGTGAATTTGGGTACAAATTTTTATATTTTGGTTTTTGGGTTTTTTTAGTTTGTAGGAGTTTGTAATTTGTGCAATGTTCGTTATTTATGTACACTAGGTGACAAAATTTAAAAACAAAAATTCTTTCAATAAAATTTTAATTTAAAAAAATTTGTGTTCTTCAATAAAATTTGTCAAATAATTTTCGTGAACATTTATTTGGTTTTTTATTTTCTACATTTTTGGAAACATAGCATGTGTGTTTTAAGGTGTATCGATGTATTTATACAATTTTTAAACTTCCTGCAAATAGCATTTCATGTGATCACAACCATTTAACAATAAATTGTGAATTATTGAAGTTTTGTGTATACATAAATGCATCCACAAGACTTTCTTCTCTGGTTTTACTACGCGTATAGAAACCCTTTCAGTTGTGCGTATTAAAACAAAAGGAAAAAACCAAATACGCGTGGCTGAAAGAAAACAACAACAATAAACGCACAAGTGTTCATGTCACACATTCCTTCGCTTGATCACACAAAACAAGAAATTGCTTGTTTATGATTTACATTCCTCCAGTCGATGGTCAATGCTGGCGCAGCGAATTTCAGAAGGAAAACAATGCGCGAACTAAAAATGTGTGGAGTCTGAAAACCACCCTTATTTTTGTGCGCAATTAGGAGGTACTTTCTTGTTGCGGCGCGACTTGATCTCGGCGACCATGTCGCGTGGGTGCGTAGACGACCTGTTTACATGTAGGACAGACAAGTGGGCTCCGATTTTCATGCTGCTTGGGAATTTGCGTGTGTGTTTGGTTTGCTAAGAAATTTTTTCTTTGCGAAGACTATTTAAGTTGTTTTGGGATAGTGACGCATATGGAGTAAAGGAACTATTAGGTACTATTTTTATTTATATGAAGCCCTTTGAAAATGCATCGTAGAGCAAGTGGCGACATTTTTTTTAGTTTACGTTTTCCACCGCCTGTTTACCCCATTCAGTTCTGTGTTACCAAACAAAAAGAAAAACACGAAATTGTGCAATTTTATTTCCGTGAAGGTCGTCCCCTTGAAATTCGTAGTGGTCCAAAAACCACAACAAACGCACAAGTGGTCGTCTACACATTCCTTCGCATAATCGTGCCTTTTAGCCAGTGATGGCATCAAATTTGGCGTCAAAAACTTGTTAATTTTGAAATTAAATTAAAAAAAAATGTTTAATGCTACAAATTTTATTATTTGCAAATTTAGATCGGTTCTTTTGTTGAAATTAAGTAATAAAAATTACATTTCAGAGCTTATCGTTCCATATTTTTAATAATATATCACAATTTAAAATTGCACCGCATTCTTTAAGTCGCACTTAGCATCGAATGTATATCCCAATGAAATGTTGATCCTCGTTTTCATTCCTTTCACTCCAAAGAAAGAATTTCTTAGCAAACCAAACACACACGCAAATTCCCAAGCAGCATGAAAATTTTCATTTCATTTCATTTCATTTATTAACGTCTAATGGATACAATAATCCTTACAGACTAGAAAACAACTAACAATATATTTATTAACTTACACTAGCTAAAAATAATAATTCAATACAATTCATTCAGTAATAATTTAAATGCAAAACGCGAAGAGGAAAAATCTATTCCATTTTCATTTTTACTAATTTTATTAAATTCAAGAAGAGTCCGAGTAATTGGCTCATTTAATGCATAGTTTGTTCTATGTAAACTTACACAAAACAAATCATTGTGACGCAAATGTCGATTGGGAATCTTAAATAAAATAAGTTCCAACAAAGATGGACAGTCAATATTGCCACAGATGATGTCGAAGACAAAAACAAGAGATTGAAAAACTCTTATTTTTTCAAGAGATTGAAGATTTAATAACAAACAACGGGAAGTATAGGATGGCAATGGATCCCGAAAGTGCAATGATCTCAATGCAAACTTCATAAATTTTTTTTGAACACGTTCTAAACGATTAATGTGGGTAACATAAAACGGCCTCCAAATAAAAGAAGCATATTCCAATTTCGACCTTACAAAAGAAGTGTATAAAAGCTTAAGCGTGTATGGATCTGAAAAATCCGAGCTATTTCTACGTACAAAGGCCATAAGGGAATATGCTTTGGGAATGATAAAATTAATATGTGCATTAAAAGTAAAACCAGCATCAAATAAAACTCCCAAATCTAAGATTTCTTTAAGTGATTTTAGTTGTGTACCATCAAGTTTATACATTTGAAAAGGTAAAATTGGAGCCCACTTGTCTGTCCTACATGTAAACAGGTCGTCTACGCACCCACGCGACATGGTCGCCGAGATCAAGTCGCGCCGCAACAAGAAAGTACCTCCTAATTGCGCACAAAAA
Source organism: Heteromyza rotundicornis (assembly GCA_951394025.1). NCBI lineage: Eukaryota > Metazoa > Arthropoda > Insecta > Diptera > Heleomyzidae > Heteromyza > Heteromyza rotundicornis. The sequence continues at coordinate 30,637,141 of OX596012.1, forward strand.
TAAGGGTGGTTTTCAGACTCCACACATTTTTAGTTCGCGCATTGTTTTCCTTCTGAAATTCGCTGCGCCAGCATTGACCATCGACTGGAGGAATGTAAATCATAAACAAGCAATTTCTTGTTTTGTGTGATCAAGCGAAGGAATGTGTGACATGAACACTTGTGCGTTTATTGTTGTTGTTTTCTTTCAGCCACGCGTATTTGGTTTTTTCCTTTTGTTTTAATACGCACAACTGAAAGGGTTTCTATACGCGTAGTAAAACCAGAGAAGAAAGTCTTGTGGATGCATTTATGTATACACAAAACTTCAATAATTCACAATTTATTGTTAAATGGTTGTGATCACATGAAATGCTATTTGCAGGAAGTTTAAAAATTGTATAAATACATCGATACACCTTAAAACACACATGCTATGTTTCCAAAAATGTAGAAAATAAAAAACCAAATAAATGTTCACGAAAATTATTTGACAAATTTTATTGAAGAACACAAATTTTTTTAAATTAAAATTTTATTGAAAGAATTTTTGTTTTTAAATTTTGTCACCTAGTGTACATAAATAACGAACATTGCACAAATTACAAACTCCTACAAACTAAAAAAACCCAAAAACCAAAATATAAAAATTTGTACCCAAATTCACTGCGAACAATACAAAACAACTTGCAGCTAACAAACTTGCGTTTCCATTTTTCACAAAAGCGATAATATTAATATATCTAAATTTTAAATATGCTTCGAAATAAAATGAAGCCGTAAAATTATTAACAAATATTTAGCTCATAATTTCTTCAAAATAATGTTTTGTACAAAATTCTTATGAAAAGTGCTTTTTGGAAAAAAATCTGCATAACAAAATTTTTCACCGAAAATTAATAAAAAGCTTTTTAGCGTAAAAGTCTGATGGCCGCTCCATCAGTTTTTCAAACTAAGTTTTCTTGCACCAAAATTCGTTCTCGTTCACTTGGCACGGCTTCTCAATGCACAATTTTTTCCACGGCTTTTTCGCAAACACATTTTGTTCAGGGTTTTTTCAATCTTAGGGTGTCAAGTATTGTCGCTCCAGACGGGAACATGACACTCCCGTTTGCACGACTGAAAAATGCAAGCGCTGCCGATTATGCTGACTGCAAAATAAGCGGTCAAGGTTGCGACAATTAAATTAATCAAATTATAAGTATAAAAAGAAGCCACAAATCAATAAAGAAACGAGTTGTTTATTGACTTGAAACAGTAAAAGGTGTTTTTATTACAAGCGCAAGTTGGCGTATTAGAATCAGTTCTTTAAACATTCCGTTCGAGTGGTTCAAGTGCCATATCGAACAAATCCCGAATAAGTTGCCCAGGTTCAAGTGCCTGTGCAACATCAAATTCTCGGGATTAGACAGCTAGTTTAATTTTTGCTTTGTTGTCAAAGATAAATAAATAAATAAATAAATAATAAATTAATAATTTGTTCAATAACCTGATGTACATTTCATAAGAATTCAGAATTAGTCTAATGGCTCGTAAAATGTTTAATTTGGTGAATTTCGATTAAATATGAGAAATCAGAAAATAAAATCACAGAAGCTAGAGAATTCATTTGCAGCATTATTCTTTGATAAGTCAAAAATTTTCGTTTCGTTCTGCACAGCATAATTTAAATTTCACACACCAAAGTGATATTCAACTCAAATTTTCTCCACTAAAAAGCTACCATTGGACACCGAGCTTAAATAGGGAAATAGCCAAAGCTGGACATTAACTAGTTAATTAGTTAATAGTTAATTTACGAAGTTAAATTTTTGGTTAACTTTTAACGTTTCAGTTAATTTCAAAAACCATTAACTTTTTCATTTAGTTAAGTTAAATTTATTCGATTAGCATCAATTAACTTTATAACAAAAAAAATTTTTTTATGGAATGTAAAAAAAATAAAAATTAAGAATTCATACTATTTTTGAACTGATACATTTAATTTAAAAATTATTTCACAAAACAATTAAATACACAAGCCGATATATTTCGAAGTGATCTATATTCTATTTTCATGTATGAATGGACCATACTAAACACAATGGCGTTCTCAGCAATCACGTGAGGTTTACATCGTCAGGATGTTTACATCGTATTTTCCATTTCCCAAATTTCTCCAAATGCCGAAAAGCTGAGAACGCCATTGTGTTTAGAATGGCCTCTGATATTTGTTCTTAACCAAACTTCATTCGTTTCATTCTCATTATTTAATATTCTAATACAATTTGTATGGCTTTATATGAATATAAATAAATTGTTTCATATACAAAATGTCGCTTTTGATAAAATTTTTGATCATTTATTTTAAAGCAAATTTGCATATAGAAACCGGGAAAAAGGTTCCTGAGTGCAGGCATTCAATTGAATATAGTTCAAATGTTTTTTTCATGTGTTTTTTTCTATAGAAAATTTAACTATTTAATTTAACTTTTAACGAAGTTAACTTTTCAACGAAATTAACTTTTCAATTTAACGAAGTTAAATTTTTGAATTACTTTTACCGTATCAACGAAGTTACATTCTTGATTAACTATGCCCAGCTTTGGAAATAGCTAACTAAGCCCTATGAATTCAGCCCCAAATCGTATTCCAATCATAACATTTTAAAATTTTTTATTTTAGATTGCGGTTTTTCTAATGAGGAAATAAGAATAGTGGGCGGAAAACCAACGGGAGTTAATCAATATCCGTGGATGGCTCGCATTGTTTATGATGGAAAATTTCACTGCGGTGGATCACTTTTAACAAAAGATTATGTACTCACAGCCGCTCACTGCGTTAAAAAACTTCGGCGTTCAAAAATTAGAGTTATATTTGGGGATCATGATCAAAAAATTACATCAGAATCAAAAGCTATACAAAGAGCAGTAACTTCAATTATAAAACATCGAAATTTTGATCCCGATACCTACAACAATGACATTGCTTTACTAAGGTTAAGAAAACCAATAGCATTTTCGAAAATAATTAAACCTGTATGCCTTCCACGTTACAACTATGATCCCGCAGGTAATTATTTTACATTTATATATTTACTAATGATTGGATCAGATGTTATTTAAAGCACGCAATATAGATAATTGGAAATTAGTAAGTGCTAATAAGTACGGCACTAAGTATTAATAAATAAGGGAGTGTCGGGTATTTGCCACTAGTTAGGTTTTTTTGTTATTTACATTGGTTTGTAGGGATAAGCCAAAAAATTACAAGAAAATACAAAGAAGGGACAAAATAAAACCAATTTCTTTGATTTGTGTTTTTGACCAATTTCTATTTACTGTTGATTTCAATTTGGGCTTATTGGTCGTAGATGCATATGCAATTAAAAATATTTAATTCATTATTTTACCAACGTTTCGATGCTTTATTGGCATCTTCTTCAGGGTTGTTTCATTATTAAATCTAAAATAACAATAATACTTTATATAAACAAAAAAGAACAAAAACTCAATTATACTTATTAATATTGCACTTACTTTAATTTACATCACTAAAATTATATTGTATTTGGTAACTATTTTTGGTTACCATCGATCTCCACTGCGTACGATTGTTTAATGTTATCTATGTCTTATTTAAAGTTCATTGTGTTTGTCCATTTCTCCTGTATTCTTAAGCTTTCCAGTGTGTATCTCCTTCTTTCTCTCTTCTCGATATTCAATATGACTGACGAAAATATTGAAAAAATATATTTACAGTAGATACAAATACGAAAGAGTGGAAAAGAGATGACGATATACCCTACAATAGTCCCTCCTAGACCTTGAGATATTTGAAAGTTACAAAATATTTAGAGTTACAGATTTTTTAGATATTTCTTAAGTGTTTTTAAAATAGATTTATGAGAATGGAGATCCGTTGATTGCTTGTTGCTTGTAGATATTGGTGGAGGTCTAGCTGCGTAGCTGTACTCGTCTGATATCGTAAATGATTTTTTGTGCAGTCCTTGTTGTGGAATGAGAGGCTGTGGCTCCGGTTGGGTAGATGCTGATGGTAGCTCGTCGTCGTCGACAGCTTGTAAAACATTGTCGTTGCTGTCACCTGAGTAGATTGGGCTCCATCTAGCCAGATGCGTTCCAAATGCGCTGGTTTGAGTCTTTCAATGGAGACGTTCATAGTTTTATCATTATGCTGAATTTGGAAATCTCGATCAGACCGACATGCGATGACCTTACGTGGTCCTTCATACGGTCTCAACGTGTATTTCCGTTGCGCAGAAGTACATGAGTGCCGGTTACTAGGTCCTTATAGTAAAATGGTTTTCGCTTGTAGTTGTACGCTGTTGGGACTGGTTTCAAGTCCCGAAATTCTGCTGGAAAAATTTGTTTATTTGAGGCGGAGTCATCGTGTGTGAAAAATTTACCAGGCACTCTGATTGTCGTGCCGTAGATGTATTCTGCAGGCGATGCATTTAAACCATCACGAACACATGTGCGAAAGCCCAAGAGTGCAGTTGGGAGCGAGTTCACGCAATGGAATCTGGAATTATGGCACATGATTGTCGAAAAACTTGAAAATATGTATGGAATATGGACGATAAAACAAGCAAAATATGGACGAAAAAAAACAGAAATTTTGACGATAGATTTCATTATTTTTGTTTAAAGAATTTCACACGGAACTTTAAAATTTGAAAAACGATTTTGGCAGTCGATCTTGCACAAGTCTAGAAATCGACTTTCCAAAAAGGTGCCTAGCTACGTGCACACATTAAAAATTCGCTGTAAAAAATCGAAAATTAAGCCTAAACACAAGTTTATTAATTTGTAGGAGTTGTTTATTCTTTCAGTGGTCCACACTGACCATTGCAATGCGGTATTTAAATTTTTATAAAAATTTGTCAAAAATATGGATGAAAAATTTTTAAAAATGCGAAAATATGGATGAAAAATACAAAAAAAGGGAAAATTATGGATTAAAAATTAAAATGTGGAAAATATGGATTTATGCCTGAAAATGTTCAAAATATGGATTCAAATATTTTATATTTAAATAAATATAAAAATTAGCCCTGCTTGGTTTGATGGTAGGATTGGTCAAATCATGTCGATGTGGACATGGGCGAAGCGACCGTCTGGAGGTAGAATTTTTTCCGGAAGCCTTGAGATTCCTTGAGACGAATGTCCGAGGCTCCCACTGGGAATTTTACCTTTGCGGCTCCAAAAACACTTTTGTCTGTATTTATGTTTAGACCGTGGTCGTGGTGAAGTTTGAAAACTGTTTTTAAATGTTGTTTATGTTCCTCAAGTGAAGAGGAAGCAATGAGCAAGTCATCGATGTAAGTCTCAACAAACGAAAGTCCTCGAAAAATATCGTCGATGTACCTTTGGAATATCTGCGCTGCTTCGCGGAGACCAATTTTCATGACCAAGCATTCGAAGAGTCCGACGGGTGAGCGCGGTTTTAGGGATGGCGGCTTCTACTACTGGAATCTGCTGATATGCTCGCACGAAATCCAGTGTGGAAAGTATAGTTTTCCCATGTAAATTGTTGGTGAGTCCTGAGAATGCGGTATTGAATACCTGTCGGGGACAGTAACAGAGTTGAGTCGCCTATAGTCACCGCATACACGCCATTCGTTAGACTGGCCCAAGGACTTTTGGATGGCCTTAGCCACACGAGCTTCATGAGATATTCAAATTCGTCTTTGGCTGCCTTGAACTTCTCGGGGTTGAGTCTTCGTGCACGCTCGAAAACAGGAGCACCAGTGGTTGGAAAAAAGTGTTCAACTTGGCGTTTGATGGGTGCCTGAGATTGAGCAAGGCCAGTGATTCCAGGGAATTCCTTAAGGTCGACGAGCAGACCGTAGTGTGTGAGCAGATCCGCTCCGATGATAGCGTATCGAACAGCTGCAATGCAGAACGTCCACTCTATTGGGCGCCGAAGTCCTAAATCGAGTGTGAGTCTTATGTCACCATACGATGGAATTGCTGTGTTGCTTGCTGCATACAGCTTGAGATCGCTTCGACTTTTGCCAACAGCGTAAGAAGAAAATTTATGGATTGAGTCCAGCAGAGGATTAGCATTGTTTCGCTGGCTTTGTCTGTCGGTCGAGCTACGTGATTTGGAACAGCCGCTCCTGGTTTTCAGAGATTTGACTGTGACAGTCAGCTGCGCTTTGAGTGTGTCAATGTCCCTGGTCAGCTGATTGATTTTGTTTGGCGATGGAGCACGATGATTTTTGAGCTCGAAGATTTTGAAAGTGGGTTGGTTCTCCATAATTTTGTCAGCTATGAGGGCCAAACTGTTGATGTCGTCAGAGGGGCTGACAGCGAGGATTGCTCGGACTGTAATTAAGATGCTTAAAAGAGACTTTAAAACCGTGTTGTTGCAGCTGCCTGACGTCGCATTTCGTAAAACCATGAGAAATTACGTTGGTTTTTGCTTGCCCAGCATTTGGCCTTTAAACAGTTTACGAAGTTTCGCCTCCCCGAGCTGGCAAAAGCCTGAAAAATTCTGGGTCGTCGACGATAAATTCTGGAAGCTTATGCAGCCGCACGATCATTGTAAGACGACGGCGACTAAACTCACTAAATGACCACTCAAATGTTTCTGTTTTAAGTAGTTTATTAAAATTAAAGAAATTGGAATTTATTTGATGAAAACAGAAATGAACTTCATTACAAGTTAATGTCAATTGTCTGATTCTATTGTTGGTTCTGTGTGTGTCTGGTGTTGTTGTTGTTTTCTTATAATATTTTACGTGTGCTTTCGACGGTTGCTTCTCGATCACTGAAATTTTCTAGGCATTTCCGAACTGTCAAACGAAGAGATTTAAAAGTCATGAAGTTGGTTGCCGTTCCGAAGTATTTTGTTATTTCAGCACAGGGTACATCAACAATCATGTTGCATTTGTCTCAGCTCGCGCATTTACGCAGTCGATGGCTTTGCTGCTTTTCGCGTGTCGCGTTTTGCCTATTTGAGATAATTTTACACTGAGAGGAAAATGTTTTAAAATTAAACAAAAATGTTTTAAAATTGAGCTTGTACAGATTTGTTAAATTTTAAAACACGTGTGCTAAAAACGAATTTTAAAACGCAAATGTTCAATTTAAAAACATTTTTTCAAAATAAAAAAAAATTTTTTTAAAACAAATTTTTTCTGTTTTTTTTTATACCTTGCACACTAGTGTCCAAGGGTATATAGTTTTTGTCACACCGTTTGTAACGCCCATAAGGAGGCGTGTCTGGTATGGAAAAGTATATATATTCTTGAGTCGCAAACGTCGTTGACAATGTTACTTCTAGAAAACTCACCGACCGACTGATCTAATTGACATGAATAGAAAGTATTGAAAAGTATATTTACAGTAGATACATATACGAAAGAGTGGAAAAGAGATATCGATAGACCCTACACTACCGCGACGATTGGAAAAGTGGAATATGTTTTACGTATACAAACATTCTTGAAAGTAAACTCAGGGCTCCCATTCATTAAGAAATAAATTATTTTAAAAAAAAAATTTTTCTGGTTTCTGTGAAACCAGAAACCTGAAAATTTCACAGTTTGGTCCTCTCCCATAAAGAAACAAACTGCGGGGGTGCACTTGGTCCATTTCGAAAAATCGAAAAATAAGAACCACGTGCATGAGGTGCAGGGTATAAAAATGGCCAACAAAATATGCATACAATAATTGGAAAGCGTTTTTGATTCCGAACAAAAAAGATTCTTGCAATCGTTGCTCCATCTTGCTTCAGTAACGAAATAAAGTTAAAGACCTTAAAATATTTTAATTTAAAATTTTTTCGAAAACTGTGAAAAAAATTTGAAAAAACGCGCTCATAATGTTTTTTCGCTGTTATTTACCTGCTGCGTTGTAGGACTGCACGTCTTCAATAGTAGGTAGAATGGCTAATTTGTGTATCGGGCACCAAAATACGAGAGTTTCCCAACCGCGAGATTGGGTTCTTCCACGAGCCACTTGTTGCGCACTTGAGTATATAGTCTTTCGACCATTCCTGCCAAAATCTCCGCTTTAGAGTGCACAGCAGCTGCCATCTCTTCAAGCAGGTAAGCTTGGAGTCGGGCAAGTCGACGTCAGACTTGCGTGGCAGCGAACGGAGATACCCGCCTATCAGCAGGTGTGCTGGAGTTAGCTCCCCATCATTGGGGTCGGAGCTGAGCGGTGCTATCGACCTCGACTTCGATTAGCGCTGTTCAAATCTCCTCAACAGTCAGCATGTTGCCGATGGTCCGCACGATTATGCAAGTGACATGTAATGTAAAAAGCGAACCGTTTTACTGCTACTGCTTCTGTCGACGCGATATTGTATATCGGGCTTAATTCGAAGAAAATTTCATCACCAAGCAGCAAATCTATTCGCTGTGGCTTATAAAAGTTCAGGATATTCCAATCTGCGGTTATAACAGAACCATCAGTTTGATAAGTCGGCACTCGTTATCGAATTTGAAGCTAAAAATCATTCGATAGTAGAGCAGTGCATGGAATTTATTTTTGTTTTTCGATTATTTTGATTAAATGTGCCAAATAAAAACGAAATGTAAGTTCGTTTCTAATTTGCAACAAGACTTGTAATTTGATCTCACGCTTCGTAATAATTTGTATACTTGTAATATAATTATATTAACGAATTTAAAGACATTTCAATACACTAACATTTTTGGTGCCTCCTGTGAGGACGTTATTGCAAGCAAAGAATTGTCAAGACTGGTTTTTTACGACTGCGGACTTACACCGGCCACCACGTGCCGGTGTAAGTTCGAGAATGGCTATTCGCCGGCTAGTTCGAGAATTCTAACCTAGAAGATGACGGATGTCTATCAGCGTACTTCTGCCGCGAATGCAATTAAACGGATCCAGAAACGGGTACTTGACGCCACCTCGGATACGCATGATCTGTTCCAACTGGAGCAGGAACTAAAATCGTTATCGGCACATTTTGAGAGATTCGTAACCAGCTTACTGTCAAGTGGCTCATCGTACCATAAGATGCCCTAAGTTGAATGCGATAAGACCAGAGCAGCTTTTTGAAGCGGTTAAAAAGTCGAGGCTGTGCTACAATTGCTTCGAAACAATGCTCCTCCGGTGGATGAAGGAATTGTGGTCGTAAGCATAACACAATCTTCTGCCGTACTACTCCGGTACATGTAAACTCAACCGGGGCTACCTGCACTCCTGCTATTCTGCCACCGCCGGACGCTGCCCCTGGTAACAATGTAGTTCCGACGTCATCATTGTGACTAGATCCGACCACAATCACCTGCCATACCCAAGTTACACCTATTATTCTATTAGCAAAAGCGCGTGTTTATGCATTTGGCAACACGTCGCTGCAACGTTTGACTCGTATCTTATGCGATCCCGGATCGCAGGTGAGCTTCATTACGGATCGCTTGGCTAATTCTTTACAATGACAGAGAAACAAATTTCAAGTAAGCGTGGAAGGAATCGATTCTTTGACGCATACCTATTCCTATGGTTACATTTAGCGGGCCTTGAACTAGCCGATAAACTTTTTGGTACGCCTGATGGGACAGACATTCTCATAGGTGCTGATGTATGGACGCTTGGTGGAGGGTGACATTATCGGTGGAAGACCAGATGAACCATCCGAGCACGTCCAGCAACCACAAATAGCCCTTCAATAGTACCATCGCTCGCATTCAGCGCCCGGCTACGCGACGATGAAGAAAGCTTGGTGGAGCTTGTGCAAAAATTCTGGAGGCTTGAAGAAGTTCCGACTCAGGATGACATGGGAGAGGAAGAGTGTGGTCTCATGTTCGCATCAACTCATTATCGCACAACCGAAGGTCGTTACGTCGTTCAATTGCCCTTCCGGCGTGACGCCCCTACACTTGGTGAATCGTACGCACATGCTTTTCGACAATTTAATTATTTGGAGCGCCGTCTCTGGGCCGACGCTGGGCTTAGAGACTAGTATGTCACGTTTATGCGCGAGTACGCCGCACTAGGTCACACGGTCCACTTGGTGATCACACCAGCAGCTACTACATTCCACATCATGCGGCTACCGCAAAATTCTGCGTGGTATTCAACGCATCTACCCGTGCTGGTGTAATGTTTAAACTGTTTTTGATATTTCTAACGTTCCACCGCTTATATTTGCACGGGCCATAAGGCCTCAATATGCTCCCTAGTTATTGATAACTCAAAAGTTGGATATCAAGTGTGTTTTATTTCAGAATCACCAGGGCTTTTTATACCCTGTTGACTCCATCAATTTCATTTGATTTTATAAAATATGCTTATAACTACAATTCTACAAAATATGCTTATTCTACAAAAATGTTTAAAAGGGAAACACATATCATTCACTCTTCGTTCCACATATCAATTCAATATCAAAAAAAAAATCGAAGCATAAACAAATTCATCGAAACTCAAACGTCAGCAACATTGTATTGAGCTCAATGATCCAAGCGTAGCATATGCTGACGCTCAGACTTTGAAGCAAAAATACAATAACAATGTTGTATGCCTAAGCGCGCTAATATTCAGCTTCAATATTAAAGCGCGGGTTTGATGTTGTTTGTGTTCGTATGCAATTTGTGGGTATGGATACACTACACTGGTACTGGTTTGTCGCTCAACGATATGCAATTGGTTGGACCGACCATTCAAGACACGTTGGTTAACATCATATTCCGCTTCCGCCGTTACCGGGTGGCAATCACCGCGGACATTGAGAAAAGGTTCCGGCAAAGTGCTGGTTGCGCCTCTACATCGGGACTTTCAACGAATAATATGGATAGAATCACCATCTGAGGAAATCGGCATATATCGCTAGACGACGATTACCTATGGCATGGCCTGTAGTCCCTATAATGCGGTACGTGCACTCAATCAATGTGCATTCGACAATTTCAACATCATTCCTGATAATAATCATGCTACTAATGTGCGTGAGGAAATCCTGACGTCATTCTATGTCGACGACTTTCTGACGAGCTGTGATAGTGATAGCGAAGCTATCAATTTGGCCAATAATGTTGATTCTGTGTTATCTTGTGGGCAATTCAAACTGCGGAAATGGAATTCGAATAGCTTAGCATCAACCCGCCTACTGCATAGGTTATTGGCCTACGGTGGGACTCTGCTGCTGATCAGCTATTTTTCGTTATGACACTCAAGCAATCTATTCAACCGCCAACGAAACGCCTCGTTCTCAGTGAAGTCGCCCAGCTTTTTGATCCCATTGGGTTGTTGGCCCCTGTGGTGATTGTTGGCAAGATGTTCATACAACGGATGTGGTCTACTGGTCTCCTATGGGATGCCCCCCTTCCCAGTGCCATCTGCAATGATTGGCTTACCTACCGCAACACTCTTGATGTGCTTCACAATGTTCGTGTACGGTGGCTAGGTATGGTGAGTGGTAAACAGACTATTTTGCATGGCTTTTGCGATGCAAGTTTACGTGCATTCTTAGCGGTCATATATACCAAGACAATCGACGAAGAAGGTTGCGCGCATGTGTCATTACTGCGCTGGCCTTTTGTTAGGTGCAACCCTACAGAATATCAGAGTAGCTTTGGGCTCGACAGACACACCATATTGTTTGTGGTCGGTCTCTGCCATAGTCTTGTGCTGGTTGCGAAAACAACCAACTACGCTCAAGCCGTATAATTCGAACAGAGAATTTACCTCACCTGATCGCTGGCAGCATGTTCGGTCAGCAGAAAATCCAGCCGACTGTGCCAGCAGGGGCATAACGCCAGCGGAAATCCTAGATCATCGACTATGGTGGCAGGGTCCTGAGTGGCTGAAGAATGACTGTCTTGCGCTGACGTATGCAGTAGAACTCAGTGAGAATGAATCTACTATTGTCCAGAACGAGGAGAATTGTGGCTGAGCAGCGCACACTATATACACGACGCGCAGATGGCCAAGTAATTCCACTGGTGGATCGCTTTAGCTCTATTCTACCCGTATTGCGCACAGTGGCAATTATTTTACGCTGGACTCCATCACGGCGTTAACATCGTCAGTCAGTGATAGGGGTAAGAGAATTAGACGACGCTATGGACACCCTCATCCTCATAGAGCAAAGTAACGCCTTCGGCATTGAACTTAAACAACTTGAATCCATATATTGACAGCAAAGGGCTTATGCGCGTTGGTGGGCGAATCAACAAAGCCGCATTGCCTCATGATCAGCGTTTTCCGATCGTTTTACCGAAGTCTACTTCTCTGATTCATCTGTTAATACGACAAACGCACAACGACACACTACATGGTGGAGTACAGCTGATGCTACAGACGCTCCGCCATCGCTTCTGGATTTTGAATGCGCGACAAGCTGTTAAGAATTTTGTCCGCCAATGTGTGGTATGCCGTCGTCAGCGGGTTGTTACTCTCACTCAACAGATGGCTTCACTGCCAGAGCACAGGGTCAGGTGACTCGTGCCGTGATCTATATAGCGACAATGGCACAGCGTTTGTTGGTGCAAATCGATTGTTGCGAGAACATGGCCGCGTGTCAGAGCGAGAATAATCAGAAATCTTTGGCAAGTATGGGGACTCAATGGCATTTCATCACACCAAGCGCTCCACATCAAGGTGGCCTTTGGGAGGCTGCCGTAAAATCTGCCAAACATCATTTGATCCGCTTTGTTGGTGCGCAGACAATGTAGTACAGTCAACTGCAGGCACTGGCTGCACGGATTGAGTCGTGGTTGAATTCTCGCCCAATTACTCCGCTATATGATGACCCTGATGACAAGTTCGCGCTGACCGCTGGTGACTTCCTTATCGGAGCATCACTAATTGCAGTACCCGAGCCAGATGTCTGCCATATCCCGGCCAATCGTTTGAAGCGTTTGAGGCAGTGGGTACAACCAGTTCACCAACAATTCTGGCAGAGGTGGAGTGAAGAATACTTATCTACCCTTCAAACAAGAAACAAGTGGCAGAAACGTGTAGCTGATCTCTTAGTGGGTGACATCGTTCTTGTGAGACATGAGAACTTGCCTTCAACTCAATGGCGTATGGGTCGAGTGACAGAGGTCCACCCGGGCAGTAATGGTGCAATACGCAATGTTACATTGAAAACGGCGAATGGGTGCAGCAAGCGTGCTGTACAAAAACTATGTAAGCTTTTAGATTTCGAGTCAGGCGACTCAACCGGGCAGGATGTTTGAGATGCAGTCCTGTAACACCATGGAAAATCTCCAATCTGGCAGCACCGTTTCGATTTTGGGATTGACACTTCTTTGTTTCCCACTGGAGTGTTCTTCTTGAATATTCTTTGCTTGCACCAAGCCTTGTAATTTGATCTCACGCTTCGTATTAATTTGTATACTTGAAATATAATTAGATTAACAAATTTAAAGACTTTTCATTCAATACACTAACAATTATAAAATAATTATTTCAACATTAGGTAATGTATTTTAATATTTTGAGACAAAATCGTCTCAAAGTAATTGTAAAGTAAAGTAAAAAATAACTGCAGCCAAAGGAGAATGGTAATGAACCGAATGTGGGATCATCTCGCAAAGAAACTTAATGCAGCAGGTACATTTCCAACTGCATATTGGAATCCTCCACTGGCCAAAAGAGACCATGTTGCTGCTGGTGAATTAGTGGGATGGAAATCAGTCTTTGAATTGTAGTTCTCCCAATACATAATTAAATGCCTCTTATGGCAGCCTGAATCGTTTCATTAATCTGCAAATACACGCTGCTGCCGCCAATGACATAGGATTGCTTTTATCGCAAAGTGGTTTTCGTACCCGCTCTAAATTGCATTCGCGTTCTGAGGAGCTTAAAAAACAAAAAAAAATATATATATACATATATATATATATATACATATATATATATATATACATATATATATATATATACATATATAAATATATATACATATATATATATATATATACATACCCGGTAGATGTTAGGGCTGTTACTTTCCTTCGAAGCCTTCGAAACTTCGAATACTTCGAAGTTCGAAGCTTCGAAGTTTTTCCGAATTCGAATACTTCGAAGCTTCGAAGTTTTTTTAGACGAAGCTTCGAAGTTTACACGAAGTTCTTCGTAGATAATGTGCGTCGAATATATCGAAGCTTCGAAGGTTAAAAAACTTCGAAGCTTCGAAGTCTTCGAAGTCTTCGAAACTTCAAATAAAACTTCGAAGCTTCGAAGGCTTCGAAGTGTTGAAAATCACCAGCCCTAGTAAATGTACAAAAAAATTTTGTTTATGGAGAAATATTGACTGAGCTGAAGGATAGCGAACCGACCGTAAAAACTAATAGTCCGCTGCTACAAACACAGCTGTATATACAAACACATAAAAAATGTATGAACCGCTATTCTGCCAAATAGTTGAAAAACAACAACACCAAGAGTAAAAAACAATATTTTTAAAAATATAACCCTTTAACCGACTAAAAAGCAGAAAATAAATTTCCTTTAAATTAATTTCCGCAATTTCGATTTAAAATTAAGGGTTTTTGGCGACTTCAAAATCTGCAATGATATTAGGAAGAAAGTAGCCAAAATTAATGTAGATCAATGAGCTTACTGCAGCATTGTGTTTTATGAAGCAAACAATAATTAAAAACTAGAGAGTGGACTATCTTCGGCTATACCGAAGTTGAAATACCCCCACACAGTAGGAAGAAGTACCTCGATCATAAAAAAATGTGGTCTCAAGACCCTATTTTGAGCCAATTATAGGTGGTTTTGGAGCCCTGACCATGTCCAAAATCCATTTCTAAAAATTTCCAAATAAATCCAACAAAAAAAAAATTGGTCTCAAGACCCCATTTAGACCCTTATATAAGTGGCTTCGGAACCTCGGACCATGTCCAAAATCCATTTCTAAAAATTTCCAATTAAATCCACCAAAAAAACAAAAATTGGTCTCAAGACCCCATTTAGACCTTATATATGTGGCTTCGGAACCTCGGACCATGTCAAAAATACGTTTCTAAACATTTCCAATCGAATACAACAATAAAAAAGACTTGAAAAATTTTTACCTTTTTTTTCGGTGTATGGGAGCCACGCCCAGTTTTTGTCCGATTTGGCTGATTCTCGAACTTGATCTCAGTATTCACGAGAAAAACATGTAAAAAAAGTTTCAAGTCGATATCTCCAAAACTGCGACCGCTATCGTGTGGACGGACAGACGGACGGACAGACAGACGGACATCGCTAAATCGACTCAGGAGGTGATACTGATCAAGAATATATATACTTTTCCATACCGGACACGCCTCCTTATGGGCGTTACAAACGTTGTGACAAAGTTAGTATACCCTGCCACAGTGAGTGTGGGGGTATAAACATGAAATTTTACCATTTCATTATGCAAGCAAAATTTAATTAAATATTGCAAATCCTTTTTCGTATTGTCTCAATATACTCTTTTCCATAATATATATTCTATAATTGCACGTACAACATGCACATATATATGTACACACAAATAACACAAATGCCGGTACAATAATATTTTTCTTATTATCATATGCAAAAAAACCCTTCAGCGCATAGAAATTGTAAATCGCACCAAACTACGCACCAAGAACCAAAACAAAAAAAATATAAGTGAGCAGTATATCAAAAAACACAATTGCCAAAAATCTTTATTTCAACAAGTATATCAAACAAAAATGTATCAAAAACCGTATTGTCCAAAATTATTTTGTACTAAAAACTCTTTAGAGGAAAATGCAATATTCTTTATTCTTTTATATATTTTTATATTCGGCCGTGTATTCGGCTTCGGCCTTAAATATTGGCAGGCCTTCATGTTTTAGAGCTCTTGTAAGTCTTACAGTTACATCCATGTCCTCTGCCAACTATTTTATTTCAAAAATTTGTTTTCAAAGATTCTACGTTCGCTTGAACAAAATCAATATTCTTTTTTTTTAATTAAGACTCAACGGCAGCGAATGCGGGTATGTATATTAAAACCACAATTTTGACAACCAAAATTTGAAATCAATTGCATTTTTCAAATTAAATTTTAATAAATTAAAAATATCCTAATTTGGAAATTTTGCTATAGTTAAAGGGGGGATATATCTCCTTTATCATACCAGTAACTACGCAACTGGTAGGTTAAGATGTTCCGGAACTTTATAGCTGGGGTAGGTTAATTTTGTACGATTACGATACCTACTACACCACCAGTTGTTTTAACAAAAACGCAGTAACCGTATTTAAACTTTGGTCTCAAATACCTCCTTTAAGTATACGAACTAATTCAGAAAAACCCCGTAAAGGTGTTATTATGTAGACCAACTTCTATAAGAATCTCTTATCATATCGGCCATCTGAATTTGGTGTTGCATAGGGTAATTAATGTATCGAAGTCACGTTTAAATTAATTGGTGCAGTCCTTAAGTTTATATATTTTCATAAACATCACAGAGTAGCCAAGACGAAGAATAACTTAGAATTAAATAAATCATGAACATATGTTAATAATATATATTGAAACTTTTAGGTCGCATAGGTACTGTCGTTGGATGGGGTCGAACATCAGAGGGAGGCGAACTACCATCTATTGTCAATCAAGTAAAAGTACCAGTAATGTCTATCACTGAATGCCGAAATCAGAAATATAAAAGCACAAGAATTACATCCAGCATGCTTTGCGCTGGAAGACCAAGTATGGACTCTTGTCAAGGTGATAGTGGCGGGCCACTTCTTCTCTCAAACGGGATAAAGTACTTTATTGTAGGTATTGTTTCTTGGGGAGTTGGATGCGGACGAGATGGGTATCCCGGAGTGTATACAAGAGTCAGTAAATTTGTACCATGGATTAAATCCAACTTAGAAAATACATGTTTGTGTTCATAGTTATTATTTATTTTTAATTATTTTATATCCACATTTATTCGTTTCATTTAATAAATGTTGTTAAATATCAAAGAAGATAATATAATTTTGTTTTAAATGAGAAAAAAAGTGTGTTAAAATTAAATGTGAACACTTTCAAATTATGTTTAAAGTGTTGCTCCCAAAAGGTTTATACACAAAGACTGAAAGATTCTGTTAGAGGGGGTTAAAAAAGAATACCCGTGTCTCCCAGTTTTTCTGGATCAATTCTTAAAACCGTTTAAATCGCATTTATGCATTTTGCTTTTTTCCCTCATATGTACATAATAATTCTTCAATAATACAGTTTAATTGGATTTTAAACATATATCATGCATTTAATAAAGAAAAAACATTCCTTTAAAAAACATGTAAACTTTTTACAATAGGATGTAAACTCATCTTGCTAGACTTGAAACAATTCAGAAATTTAAATTTTTTTAAAACATTTTTTCTACTTTAACATAAGTTTTTTTTGTTAAAAAAATTGGAAATTTCAGAATTGTTTCTAGTCTAGCGTGATGAGTTTACATCCGATTGTTAAAAGTTAACATGTTTTTTAAAGGAAAAGCCTCATGCGCGCAGCCTCGTGCTACTACATGCACGCAGCGACGCGGTCTAAATTTCTTTTCTGCCCGCCCGTCGTTGCGCGAAGTGGCGTTTAAAATAAACCAGCCAACCGACAAGTGCTATGCTTATCAGACTTGGGAAATTGAGCGATAATGAAGTAATGGAATTTCCATAACTTCATGACTATTACCATTACAGTAATGGTAATGGTTATGAAATAAAATTTAATTATCTGTAATGGTTATGGGAATGGTAATGCGTAATGAAACTTTCATTACTTTACAAGTCTAGTGCTTATGAACAACTTCAGCGACTTGGCACGTGTTGGTCAAATCTATGGGAAAAACCACCAGCTCGCTGTACTGTGAAATCAATTTTTTAATTTTGACCAATTTGATAATTAATGCATTTATTTTTTAAGTTACATGTGAAAAGCTTCCTCCCCGTAAATCGCGGAGGAGGCTACATAATGATCTGGGGATGTTTTTCGGGGAACGAAATGGTTATAATTCATTAAATAACCAACATAAAGGACCGTTTTGTATACAAAAATGTTCCGCCAGATAATGATCCCAAACACACCGCTAAATGTGTGAAAGAGTGGTTTTCTGGAAATTATATTGATGTTTTGAAGTAGAACGCGCAATCACACGATTTAAATTCTATAGAAAATATTTCGCATATCGCAGAATTCAGAGCCACAACTGTAAAAAAAGAGTAGCTCATTTCGCGTTAGCCGAAACTGCATGGAAAGACATTTTATTGCATAAGCTGAATAATATAATTAAATATATGCCACTCAGAAGTGCAGCAGTTCTAAAAATAAAGGATATAAAACAAAAAGTTAACCAAAAATTAATTTTCAGAGATATTTTTCGTATGTGCTTTAGTTTTGACGCTGCAATTTTTATTTTTTTATGAATATTTTTGTTTGTATCTTGAAATTATTTTAATTTTTTACATTTTTAATATAATAATTGAACATTCTTCCAAAATTAATAAAAAAAAAAAAAACATGAAATCTGAAGCACTATTTATTGAACAAAATGCAAACAAGGTAAAGTATGTACTTTAGCTTTGTCCGACACTGTATGTACCAGGAATGATATTTGGGTTGTTCCATTTTGTACAAAAAGGCAAACAAAGTAGTACCAAATCTGTCGAAAAAGTACCAACACTTCAATGTACAAATTTTATAACTAAAAATAGTTTGTAATATCGATACCTTAAAGCACAACCATACTATGTCCATTTCCATGAAAATCGAGTTTTAGGCATTTTTGGATTCCTGAGAAGAAGCTGCATCAGGTAGGCGATAGTGGTTTGTGGGAATCGTAATGAAAATAATTGAAAATAAGGAAATGAAAACCCATTTCCATACAAAACATACCAATTTGAAAACTTGTTTTTGATTTACTTTATCGCGCTATTTTTAACTAAAACTTTATTTAAAACTCTAAAACCAAAATTCCCCACGCGATAATTAAATTCCCTATTTGCCCGAATAGCACAGTCGCGAAGCGTGGGATTTAAGACGACCCTTGCGGTAAGGTATCCCCGGCCGAACGAACAACACGAACACACGAAAACCTGATAAATAAACTTTTTTAAAAACTACACCGAAACTGCCGCAATATATATATAAGTATATATATATATATATATATATATATATATATATATAAAATAAACGGAAAATTTCCCGACACAAGGAAAATAATACCGAACACAAACCCTTTTTCAAAATTGACACAAACCGACAATCACCCAAAAGAAATTATTTATATACCAAAAATTATATTTGTTTAAGCGCAATTGATTTGCGGGACCAGACCAACCTGTCTGAAATCCCTCGCACGACTCTCGCAGAATCTATTCACCAGCTGGACTTCGATAAAATTCGATGTCCAGCAACAACTTGGCTCAGATGCGGGACGACACAAACAAAAAAAAGGAATAAGGAAGAGGGGGAAACGGCCAAACAAATTCCAAGCAAACTACTTGAAATTCCCAGGACGGAAACACTTCACCAAAACAAATCACGACCGAACACAACCTGTCCAACTCTATTAAATAAAGTAATTAAATAAAGCTTTCCTTCTTCCCTGCTCAAAAAGAACTAAAAGAATTAGAATATATGAGCACCCACCTAAATGAAATATACATTTTGGCGGCACTCATGTACGTATAGGCGAAAGTATAAATGTTCTCAAATTCCCCTCCCTCAAACAGGTTCAAAGAGTACAAAAGCTTTAGTCCAGGTTTTGACATTTTACTAATGTAATGGCGAGGCTGGCAATACCTTCATCGGATCGCCGAGCTCACTGAGCTAACTTAACGAAAGCGAAAGAAAGGAGAAGAAAGCAAGAGAACTTTGACAGCTCAAACAAAATATTCAGTTTTCTTCTTCCGCGCGCCGGTCGCATTTCACCCGCGAGTGGCGAATTTGTTTTGCTTAACAAATTAAGCAAAACAAATATATTTATATAAAAAATTAACAATCAATAAAATCGTGCAGTGCGTTCTTTCGGTTAGTGCGTGTGAGATTTTGTTCCTCCGATTTTGTTCGCCCGTCGCCTCGAACAAAAGGGAAACATAAAAAAAAACATAACAAACAATACAACAAAACAACACAAACCCTTTTTCAAAATTGACACAAACCGACAATCACCCAAAAGAAATTTTTTATATACCAAAAATTATATTTGTTTAAACGCAATTGATTGGCGGGACCAGACCAACCTGTCTGAAATCCCTCGCACGACTCTCGCAGAATCTATTCACCAGCTGGACTTCGATAAAATTCGATGTCCAGCAACAACTTGGCTCAGATGCGGGACGACACAAACAAAAAAAAGGAATAAGGAAGAGGGGGAAACGGCCAAACAAATTCCAAGCAAACTACTTGAAATTCCCAGGACGGAAACACTTCACCAAAACAAATCACGACCGAACACAACCTGTCCAACTCTATTAAATTCCTCAAATTCAAATGGCCGACTGCCACAAATAAAATAAAGTAATAAAAACACTAGCTGGCAAAACTAAACCAGCGCGCAAAAATACTCCCTTTGGAACACTTGTGCTCCAGCCACAATCCGACGCTGGCAATCGCTCCATCTCACCACTCCAAAAACACAATTTAGAACACAGGAAAGAAAATTATCAAAATTTTCCCAAACAAAATCTTTAAGATTAAATTAAATTAAAAATCTAAAGCTTTATCGCTTTCCTTCTTCCCTGCTCAAAAAGAACTAAAAGAATTAGAATATATGAGCACCCACCTAAATGAAATATACATTTTGGCGGCACTCATGTACGTATAGGCGAAAGCATAAATGTTCTCAAATTCCCCTCCCTCAAACAGGTTCAAAGAGTACAAAAGCTTTAGTCCAGGTTTTGACATTTTACTAATGTAATGGCGAGGCTGGCAATACCTTCATCGGATCGCCGAGCTCACTGAGCTAACTTAACGAAAGCGAAAGAAAGGAGAAGAAAGCAAGAGAACTTTGACAGCTCAAACAAAATATTCAGTTTTCTTCTTCCGCGCGCCGGTCGCATTTCACCCGCGAGTGGCGAATTTGTTTTGCTTAACAAATTAAGCAAAACAAATATATTTATATAAAAAATTAACAATCAATAAAATCGTGCAGTGCGTTCTTTCGGTTAGTGCGTGTGAGATTTTGTTCCTCCGATTTTGTTCGCCCGTCGCCTCGAACAAAAGGGAAACATAAAAAAAAACATAACAAACAATACAACAAAACAACAACAACTGTGCCGTGAATCTATACCGCGACAACTTGAGGTTTGAAAAAATGTATGGTTGTGCTTTAAGGCATCTATATGAACAGAAAAGTTATTAATATTGAAAAACATAAACAAGTTTAATATATATAAGTACTTTAATTCAGAAAGCTTTTAACAAAGAAGTTTTAATAATAAAAACTAAAATTTCACTAAATGAAGTTACTTTTAACGTTACATAAATGAAACGTTGAGCTTCGTTTCCAGCTTTAAAGAAACGACTCAAGAAAAATGTTGTCAAGTTGTATTAGATCAGAATTTTTTGACAATGACAAAGCAAAAATTTGCTTTGCGCTTTTGCCTTTTGGATCACTTTCACTATTCTTCATTTACTTTTGCTTTCTATTTTGGTTAGTGATCTAAATTTGACAGCTGAAAACTTTTCTAAAGAAATTGGAAACCATTCCAAATTTCTGAAGAGGGCACAGAGTGGCCGTGTCACATTTCGTTAAAAAATGGAACAAAAATTCTACCGAATTGGATACGAGTTAAAGAAAATTTACTTATCAATTTCTTAGCTTTTTTCGAAATGAAGTTTGACAAGTACTTTAGAGCTGGAAACAAGCCTTGAACAACAAAAATATTTAGGAAAAAAATTGTAAAATAAGTTTATTATTAATCTGATATCTTCGCATATATTGTACCAAAATTTCAATGTAGTACTAATGTACTTTTGTCTTTGAAATTGTACCAAAAAAGTACAATTGTACCAAAAAAATCATCCCTGGTATGTACATTAGACTGACAATGGTTTCATGAAGTTGCTTGCCTTGCTTGTGCGTATAGACCACAGAGTATAAAGATGCGACACTGTGCTTGAGCGAGAGGGAATATGAGTGAAGTGACAGCAAATTTGTTTGCTGGTGTGCGTGAAAAAATTAACTTTCTTTATTGGTGTGCGTGAAAATTCCCAACCTTTTTCACCACCAGAACTCAGCTGTTTGCAGAAACTCAACAAATTTTAAGGTACAATTGTGTAAGTAATGGAATTTAAAATAGGACATAAGAGATTGAATTTGGACAACGGGCGTGTCACCTCCCATACAACAAAAAATATAATTAAAATGTTACTTAGTAACCATCGAATGTTGAGTGGTTCATGCCACTAACTGCGTCCTTGCATATTTTTTGAGTGAATAACGCCGGGGGGGATTACAGCTGCCACCAAGTGCTTCCTTTGGACATTTTTTTGGTGAATCATGCCGGGTGGGATTACAGCTGTCACCAAGTGCATCCTTGGACACATTTTGGGTGAATCATACCGGGTGAGATTACAGCTGCCACCAAGTGACTCCTTGGAAATTTGTTTGGTGAATCAGGACGGGTTGGATTACAACTGCCACCAAGTGCCGATACCCATAACTCCACCAACGCCAGAGTTAGAATTCTCCTGAATTCTTTCAAATGTTTTGTTTTCAATTTTTACATTTACTTGTCAATTTTTTTTAACAATATAAATATAAATATAACTATAACACTAGGTTTAATCAAAATGGTTGTCAAACTAATGCCATTTGTTATTTTTGCTTGAAATTTAATTTCTTCGATTTCTTTTGCGTTGTTAAAATTTTTGGTTGCAATGTTTTCGAATATTACATTATTTATTTTGGTTTGATTAATTTCTTCTGAATTTTGGTAAAAATATTTTTCTTGTGTGATTTTCTTATTATTACAAAAAGTTTCACCATACAATTTTAATTCACAATTACAAAATGATATGAAATTGTTGTTATTTATAATTACCTTCCTATCATCACAATTTTGTAACATTTTCTCGTTTTTTTCATTTTTTATTAGTAGAGTTTCGTCGTCAAGAACTTCTACTTTGGTGCTATTATTTATTTTAAATTTACAAAAATACAATTTTTACTTTTCTTTAGATTTTTAAGAGCAGTGTTTTCTTGATATTTTAAAATTTTGTCTTCTATTTCAACAATATATTCATTTTCATCATCTATTTCAATATATTTTTTATTTGGTAATGGTGTAATTAACTTAAGATCAGTAAGTACATAATTCCTTGGAATTTGTATAGCTATTATCAATTTTTGGTTCTAATAGTCCATAACGCCTATTTTTAATAATTTTAGTTTATAAAAGTCAATTTCATATAATTCGATTTCATTTTTTGTTAATATGCTAGGGTGTATTATGTTATGCTTAGCAGAGACAATATTATCCTGTATTTGATTAATTTTATCTTCTAAATATTTTAATTTTGTCATTTGATCAGTATATAACAAACGTTTTATTATTTCATTATGTCTTTCTTTTATTATACCCTACCCCTCATGAGGTATGGGTATATTCACTTTGGTCTGATGTTTGTAACACCAAGAAGGAGAAGTGTCCGGTATGGAAAAGTATATATATTCTTGATCAGCGTCACATCCTGAGTTGATTTAGCCCTATCCGTCTGTCCGTCTATCCGTCTGTCCGTCTATCCGTCTATCCGTCTGTCCGTCTGTCCGTCCTATTTTCTTGTAAACACGATTGCAGGAGCTAGAAGAAAGCTAGGGATCGCAAATTTTGAATTTATCCTTTTTAGGCCCTAGAAGGAGTTGGTAATAAAAAGGCGGAATCGGTCGACTGCCATACCTACCTACCTCCCATATGAAAATCGTGTTTTTACCGAAATTTTAAGATTTCATCAAAACAGTATGAAATTTTGTATAGTGGGGTTTTCGGGGTCGTTAATTTCGAATTTGATGTCGAAATTTAAAAATTCAAGATGGCGGAACCAATATGGCGGCCGAAATTTTAAGATTTCATCAAAACAGTATGAAATTTTGTATAGGCGGGTTTTTGGGGTCGCTGATTTCGAATTTGATGTCGCATTTTCAAAATTCAAGATGACGGATACAATATGGCCCAGTAGGTGTAGGGTATACATTAGGGATGTGACGGAGCTCCGCCTCCGCATCCGCGGAGCATCCGCACGAAATTGACATCCGCATAAACACTCGCATCCGCAAATCACACATTTCAAACACCCGCATCCGCATTCGCATCCGCGACATGACATCCGCTTGTATGGGGATTTTTTCAACTTATAGCTTTTTGCACTTTTCTGACACTTGTGACGACTAAATATGGGACCACCAATTTAACCCACACAATATCGTCAACTTCCGCCCCAACAACAACAACATCAATGGGCCGTAAAACACCCTGTGCCCCCACAGTGCCTAATCCATGGATACACCAATCCTGGATAGGTACGTTTTGGCTGAAAAGCCAGAATAATGTAATTCTGTAAATAACACCAACAAAGGGCAAACATAGTAAAACCGCGTATCCACCAAACCCCAACAACAAGTGGCCTGACAACAAAACAAACGGGCACATTCCATCAACGCAGGAAAACCGACGCCAACTAACACCAGGCATAACGGGATAGAAATCACGCCACACCGCGTGCTTGGCAACAGCAGCAAACGAGAGCAGTCCAACAACATCAACAGCAGCAAGCAACAACGAAATACTCAAATCTGCAACAACAACAACGCGCGAGAACATAGTAAAACCGCGTATCCACCAAACCCCAACAACAAGTGGCCTGACAACAAAACAAACGGGCACATTCCATCAACGCAGGAAAACCGACGCCAACTAACACCAGGCATAACGGGATAGAAATCACGCCACACCGCGTGCTTGGCAACAGCAGCAAACGAGAGCAGTCCAACAACATCAACAGCAGCAAGCAACAACGAAATACTCAAATCTGCAACAACAACAGCCTGCACAAACAACGCGCGAGAACACTCCGATCTGCACAGACAAAAATATGTATAGCAGCAAGAAACAAAAAGAGAGTGAAACCTGCATACGCAATCAAACCTGCATACACAAACAACACCCAGAGATTCCAGTCTACGCAAGCTACAAGTCTGCACGAGCGGCAATTCCAGTAGCGACGGTCTGCACAGCGGCATTTCCAGTCTGCACAGGGCTGCCTGCAGACAGCAGAATGCGATAAATGAGAATATCACGGCGGAAAACGAGGCATTCCGCGGCGACCACCGAACAGAACAGATCGCTTCGAACAAGACGGACTATAGCAAAGGGGGATTTCGATCTTCGTTGCTAGACTTAGAAAACCCACAGGACGAACTAGCCTCAAGGGGGATTCCGATCTCTGTGAGTCTGACCATAGGGACTATTGAACAGGACGAACTAGCCTCAAGGGGGATTCCGATCTCTGTGAGTCTGACCATAAGGACTATTGAACAGGACGAACCAGCCTCAAGGGGGATTCCGATCTCTGTGAGTCTGACCATAAGGACTATTGAACAGGACAAACCAGCCTCAAGGGGGATTCCGATCTCTGTGAGTCTGACCATAGGGACTATTGAACAGGACGAACTAGCCTCAAGGGGGATTCCGATCTCTGTGAGTCTGACTATACGGACCATTGAACAGGACGAACTAGCCTCAAGGGGGATTCCGATCTCTGTGAGTCTGACCATAAGGACTGTGCACCGACCAAGGACATCACGTACTTTCGACGAAGTATTATTTTCAAGTTATCTTTTGAATTTTGTTAAGAATGTATTAAATTAATTAAAATTGAACTTTTGTTACACGGAACTCGTGAAATCTCTGAATTACAAAACCGTGAATTGTGAAATAGAGTAAGAAAATAAAGAGACTGTGAAATTCACTGATTGTGTTTAAAATCAAAAAGAGGTCCTTGAATCAAATAAATAAGAGTGACGACTCCTGGCACCCGCTGACCTGCCCCGGCCATAGGCGGAGAAACCGAGTCGTTACAATGGCGCCCGAGCAGGGACCCTTAAGTGTGAAATAAAAATATATAACCAACACAATTAAACAATCAGTGAAAGAAACACTTATAAATTCAGGAAAAAAAAAAAACAAACTTGAAAATTCCTTAAAAAAAACTGTTGGGAAAAAAAAAAAAACTTTGGAAAATATATAGAATAAAAATTCGAGTGCAACAGTGGCGAATATAGACGCCGAACAAATTTTGAACCATGGGCAAACCAATATGGATTTCGACCGTCGAGGGGAAATTCTCGGAAGAAATCGGGGAGCGACTTCAGAAGCTGCAAATTCAACACGCCGGCGCCGCCCCATCGCAACCGTCACCAAAGCCGCCGTCACCACAGCCGTCGCCGCAGCCGTCACCACAGCCATCGCCGCAGCCGTCGCCCCAGCCGTCACCCCAGCCGTCACCACAGCCGTCACCCCAGCCGTCACCACAGCCGTCACCGCCGCCGTCACCACAACCGTCGCCACAGCCGTCACCACAGCCGTCACCACAGCCATCGCCGCAGCCGTCGCCACAGCCGTCACCGTGTCCGTCACCAGGGCCAGAATGTTGGAACGCGCCAAAACACACGTTGAAAGTGCCGGCCAACACCATGCCTAAACCGAGGAAAAGCTATAAGCATCAGGCCACCCAGGCGACATTAGGGACACCACAACCACCCATGCCACTAGTAGATGACCCGTCATCATCCACCTACCCCAAAGCCAAGAAGGGGCCTACATCGTCAAAACCTCCAGGGCACTCCAAGGACACAGCGCCATCGTCAAAACCCCCAATACGCTCCAAGGACGCAACAGCGTCGGCAACACCTCCAGGGCGCCCCGAGGACGCAGAATCTCAAGCAACACCCGTAGTCACCGCCAAAGGAATGTTGGCCGTCGATAGGATTCGGAAGTGGTCCGTTAGATTTAATGGAAACCAGGATCCTTTAGCCTTCATCGAACGAGTCGAGGAACAAATGCGAACATACCATGTCGATCAAGACTGGATGCCACTCGTCATGTCCGAATTGCTGGTAGACCGAGCGCTGATCTGGTTTCGGAGTAACCGCGGAGAATGGCGACGCTGGACTTCTTTCAAGGAGGATTTCCTGAAATTCTTCCTGCCACCGCGATATATCGAGAACCTGGATGACGAGATACGCCAACGCTTCCAGCAACCACGGGAGTCATTCCGAGATTTTGTACTATGCATGCAGAATATGATGAGGCATGGTGAATACTCCGCATCGGAACAATTGAAGCGCATATTCAGGGACTGCCGCCAGGAGTACCAGCTCTACGTCAAACGCCAAGATTTTACCACCCTTCAGGAACTGATCGAACTCGCTGACGGGCTTGATGCCATCCACGCACGGGGCCAGGATAACACACCCACTCGCAGTCGCGATGAATACAACAGACATGTGACGGACGACGGAGAGAACAGAATAGATCCACGCGGAGCATGCCGGAGGTGCGGTCAGGCTGGTCACTTTCAGCGAGAATGTAGGGAACCGCAGATACTGTATTGCTGGAACTGCGGAAAGAGAGGCATACGGACCCGAGACTGCTGTCGACGTGCTCCGGGAAACGACGAAGGGACCCGCCAGTAACGAGGGATGGCGGAAGCCCCGAAGTATTTGCCCCGTACCCAGCAATAGCTTTAAAACACGACAACACCCATATCTTCGCTACTGTGGCCTTGGACGACGAATTGGCCATTGCAACGATAGACACCGGGGCCACCAGGAGTTTTGTCAGCCAACACTGCGCAAATATGATCAGGACACGGACCAACGTATCGCGGATGGACATGAGAGTACGGATGGCGGATGGCGGTCTGATCAAGGTGGCAGAGGCCATAAACACTCACGTCAGACTCGGGAATAACTCTTGCGACCTATCGCTGCTGGTCCTGCCTGAGGCCGTAGATCATCTAATCTTGGGCATGGATTTCCTGATGAATGTCGGAGCAACGATAAGCTGCGGAGGAGAGAGCATCACCTTGGGCAGACGATCGCCGGAAACTCATAACGCGCCCACACCCCTGTGCACAGTCATGCGCCCCGAAGATGGCCAAGAGGAGGAAGTCATCGCCGCATTTCTCCAGGAAGAGCTAAGCTGGTTTGAGGGACTTGATGGGACGACGAACATCACCTCGCATAAAATCATCCTGAAAGACGACCGCCCCATCAAACAACGATATTATCCCAAGAACCCCGCCATGCAGGCCATTATCAATACCGAAATTGACGAGCTATTGGCAAAGGGATGTGTTGAACCATCGCGGAGCCCCCACAGCGCCCCCATTGTCCTCGTCAAGAAGAAAACCGGGCAATGGAGGCTGTGCATCGACTATCGCCAACTAAATGCCCACTCCGTCCCGGATGCATACCCTAGAATACAACACATATTGGACCGGCTGAGGAATGCGAAGTACATCAGTAGCTTGGACCTTAAAAACGGATACTGGCAAATCCCCATGGCAGTACACCGCTTTTACCGTCCCTGGACGGGGATTATACCAATGGAGAGTGATGCCATTCGGCCTGCACTCGGCGCCGGCAGCCTTTCAACGGGCATTGGACAGCGTCATTGGCCCGGATATGGAACCATATGCTTTTGCCTACCTGGACGATATTGTGGTGACAGGAGCCACGTTAGAGGAACACATGAAGAATCTGCGTGAAGTTTTCAGGCGACTGAGGGAGGCCAACCTAAGACTGAACCAGGACAAATGCGAATTCTTCAAAAGGGAAATCAAATACCTGGGACACGTGGTCAGTGAAAAAGGAATACACACGGATCCGGATAAAATTGCCGCCGTAAGAGAATTACAGCCGCCCACAAACATTCGCGAGCTGCGACAATGTCTTGGAATCGCCTCATGGTACCGCCGGTTCGTGCCGGAATTCGCAGACGTGGTACACCCCTTGACAAAACTTTTGAAGAAAGGAAAACACTTTAAGTGGACGGAGGAGCAGCAACAGGCGTTCGAACGTTTAAAAAGCAAACTGACAGAGGCACCAGTTCTGGTCTGTCCAGACTTCGCGCGCAAATTCACCTTGCAGACAGATGCCAGGTGAACCCAAGATTTTGATGGCCAGGAGCACGTCATCGCGTACGCCAGTAGGAAGTTGAATCCGGCTGAGGTGAACTACTCCCCAACGGAAAAGGAGTGCCTGGCAATAATATGGGGAATTCGGAAGTTGAAGCCATATTTGGAGGGATATCACTTCACCGTTATCACCGATCACCTGTCACTAAAGTGGCTTAACTCCATCGAAAGCCCAACAGGACGCATAGCGAGGTGGGCGCTGGAGCTGCAACAGTATTCCTTTAACATTCAGTACCGAAAAGGGAAGCTGAACGTGGTAGCAGACGCCTTGTCCCGACAACCACTCGAAGTTTTACGGCGAGCAGGGGTTGCACCAAGCCCAGAAACTGATTGCGCATGGATACGAAGGAAAATGGATGAAGTCCGACAGCGCCCTGACAAGTTCCCCGACTACGCCATAGAGGGCGAGAATTTATATCGCCACATCCCACGACAGTCTGACGACATCGATTGCGTGACATGGAAATTGCTCTGCCAGAAGTTTAAACCAAGCCAACAAGCGCCGGCTGGTAAAATGCTATCACAAATTGCCGAAGAACCCTGGTCTTGGCTGTGCGCCGACTTCGTTGGACCACTACCGCGCTCCAAACACGGAAATACGATGATTCTGGTATTCTTCGACAAATTTTCCAAATGGACAGAGGTGGTACCTTTGCGTAGAGCCACGAGCGAAAGTTTACAAAAGGCATTTCGAGAGCGGATTTTAGCAAGGTACGGAGTGCCCAAAGTGCTAATCACCGACAACGGAGCCCAATTTACCAGCCGATCCTTCCGAAAGTTCCTCCAGTCAATGGGAGTACGCCACCAGTATACCGCCCCATACACACCGCAGGAAAATCCCACGGAAAGGGCCAACCGAACGTTGAAAACTATCATCGCACAGCTGACAGGTCACGAGCAGCGGCAGTGGGATGAACAACTACCTGAAATTTCACTGGCCATAAATTCCAGCGTGTCGGAAACAACGGGATACAGCCCAGCGTATCTCACTCAAGGACGCGAACCACGACTTCCGAAGGCGCTGTATGATGAAGAAGCCTTGGGGACAGGAGAAACAACATTAACACCAGACGAACGAGCAACACGACTTCGCTCAGTCTTCGAAAATGTCAGGCGGTCCCTGGCACTAGCGGTACAGGACCAGTCACGTCACTATAACCTGAGGCGACGAGAGTGGAAACCGGCAGTTGGTGATTTGGTACTTGTCAGGCAGCACCATTTATCAAAGGCTGCGGAGAATTTTACGGCGAAACTTGCACCCAAGTTTGACGGACCATTTCGTGTCATTGCATTCGACTCACCAGTAATCCTACAACTCAAAAAAATAGGGGGATCGCAGACAAGGACAGCACATGTGGGTGAGGTAAAAATATTTCATCAGGAACCCGACGGACCATCACCAAGTCACACAAATGCAGGTCCACCAGCCGCTCGCCTTCAACGTATCCAAAATTCAGGCAGCAATGGCGCACTCCAGGCGCAGACACAAGCAACGGCGCACTCCAGGAGCAGACACAGACACCGACGCGTTCCAGGCGCAGACACGGGCAACGGCGCACTCCAGGCGCAGACACACTCGTAACCTGTGATCACACACTCGAACATCAGCCGGCCGAAATAACGGGACTGACCATCTACGCAAGAAACCAACCGATCGACGGAACACGTACCACTCCGAAATAAACAACTTAAAAAAAAAAAAAAAAAGAATGTCGGACAAATTCGAGAAGAGTGTCGGTAATTACCGTCGACACCTGCTACAGGAATTGTGGAAGAAGAGGCCGATACAGTTGCTCGGCCCCGAGTTTAAGGAGGTTTTGGACCAACCAGGCGGAAAACGACTCCGAGTACTACCGAAAACGCCACCAGAGGCGGAGGACGCACAGCTGCAGGACGAAATACCCACCACTTCCGTGAGGGCAACCACCGCCGAAGCCCCCCGCATACTCCGGGTTGAAACAACGGAGGACGTGAACCAAGTGGCAACCGTGGCAACCGCCCGCAAGGAAAACCCGGACACAACACAGCTCTTCATCTTCCAGGCCGGACGATCTGGCGAGCGAGTCACTCTCGGAGACTACAGGTGCCTGGCCAGCGGCGTTTACCTTAATGACATTCTGATAAACTTTTGGTTAAAAAAAGCCACCAGGGAGGTGAAGCCAGCCGGAATGCATGTCTTCGATACCTTCTTCTTGCCGAGCCTAAGACATGGGTATGATCGAGCGGCTAAGACGTGGCTGAAACGGGTGGACATTTTCCAACAAGAATTCCTGGTCGTCCCCGTGAACGAGAACCTCCATTGGTATCTGGCCATCGTCTGCCTGGCCAACGCGACACATACGCAACCAACGGTGTTGATTCTGGACTCACTGCCCGATACCCCCCGCAAGAAAACCACGAATACTCTGCGGAAGTTCATTTGCGCGGCGTCCCGGCAAAGAGGTGACGGAGGTCCACTCTACGCAGAAGAAGACATAGGGAGCCAAGACATAGAGGTGCCCCGCCAACCAAATGGAACCGACTGCGGGGTGTATCTCCTTCAAAACGCGGAGCAGTTCCTGAAGGAACCCATCCGAGACGCAACAGTACCCAGGACACGTGGGAACTGGTTCTCACAAACCACAATCGAGGGTAAACGCGCCGAAATAGCGGAGGAAATTCGCTGGATGACGAAGGTGGAAAATGGCGACCGCGAAATATTCTGGCCAGATTTGGGGCACCAGATAGAAGACACGCAAGCGGCACCCACCGCAGACGACGGAGAAATAATTTGGGACGACGATGCCAGTGTGTTCTTTAACACAGCCAAGCAGGATAGCCGCGTTGGCACAAGCGAGGCAATCGATAACCCGGTGAGCACGGAAACCGTGACAACAACTCCAATGGCCGTGGGCGAAGTAGTCGAAGATGGTATCTACCCAATGGACATCGATATGATACCGGCCGAGGTGAACGAAGGTGCAGCGACAGCCCCCACGGATGCCAAAAACAAACCCGTCAAGGACGAAATCGGCGACCCCCCACTGACATCAGGCGACAACATGGTGTGGGTTGAAGGGGACGGGACTACACCAGGTAGCATGTGGCCAGCGGAAATGCTAGCAATAGCAGCCGACATCGTAAAAACAAAAGCAAATAAGAAGAAGGTCTGCCTGCAGCGCCTCATTAATGGCGAACGATACCGCCTTCGTGTGGCCCGGTCCGGAGCTGCCACCCTGACGAAGATCCCACCACTCTAAAAGCCGGAAGAGAGGAAAGAAAGGGGGGAGTGTGACGACTAAATATGGGACCACCAATTTAGCCCACACAATATCGTCAACTTCCGCCCCAACAACAACAACATCAATGGGCCGTAAAACACCCTGTGCCCCCACAGAGCCTAATCCATGGATACACCAATCCTGGATAGGTACGTTTTGGCTGAAAAGCCAGAATAATGTAATTCTGTAAATAACACCAACAAAGGGCAAACATAGTAAAACCGCGTATCCACCAAACCCCAACAACAAGTGGCCTGACAACAAAACAAACGGGCACATTCCATCAACGCAGGAAAACCGACGCCAACTAACACCAGGCATAACGGGATAGAAATCACGCCACACCGCGTGCTTGGCAACAGCAGCAAACGAGAGCAGTCCAACAACATCAACAGCAGCAAGCAACAACGAAATACTGAAATCTGCAACAACAACAGCCTGCACAAACAACGCGCGAGAACACTCCGATCTGCACAGACAAAAATATGTATAGCAGCAAGAAACAACAATAGAGTGAAACCTGCATACGCAATCAAACCTGCATACACAAACAACACCCAGAGATTCCAGTCTACGCAAGCTACAAGTCTGCACGAGCAACAGTCTGCAAAGCGGCAATTCCAGTGGCGACGGTCTGCACAGCGGCATTTCCAGTCTGCACAGGGATGCCTGCAGACAGAAGAATGCGATAAATGAGAATATCACGGCGGAAAACGAGGCATTCCGCGGCGACCACCGAACAGAACAGATCGCTTCGAACAAGACGGACTATAGCAAAGGGGGATTTCGATCTTCGTTGCTAGACTTAGAAAACCCACAGGACGAACTAGCCTCAAGGGGGATTCCGATCTCTGTGAGTCTGACCATAGGGACTATTGAACAGGACGAACTAGCCTCAAGGGGGATTCCGATCTCTGTGAGTCTGACCATAAGGACTATTGAACAGGACGAACCAGCCTCAAGGGGGATTCCGATCTCTGTGAGTCTGACCATAAGGACTATTGAACAGGACGAACCAGCCTCAAGGGGGATTCCGATCTCTGTGAGTCTGACCATAGGGACTATTGAACAGGACGAACTAGCCTCAAGGGGGATTCCGATCTCTGTGAGTCTGACTATACGGACCATTGAACAGGACGAACTAGCCTCAAGGGGGATTCCGATCTCTGTGAGTCTGACCATAAGGACTGTGCACCGACCAAGGACATCACGTACTTTCGACGAAGTATTATTTTCAAGTTATCTTTTGAATTTTGTTAAGAATGTATTAAATTAATTAAAATTGAACTTTTGTTACACGGAACTCGTGAAATCTCTGAATTACAAAACCGTGAATTGTGAAATAGAGTAAGAAAATAAAGAGACTGTGAAATTCACTGATTGTGTTTAAAATCAAAAAGGGGTCCTTGAATCAAATAAATAAGAGTGCGAACTCCTGGCACCCGCTGACCTGCCCCGGCCATAGGCGGAGAAACCGAGTCGTTACACACTTTTTTTACTGTGTTTTTGGTTTTTTCTCAGAAAATATAGGCGATCTGTGCAAAATTTTGTCAGATTCAGTTTCAGAACGTCAAAATACCCAACACAAAAATTAAAAAAGCTCAAAAAATTTCATTTTTTAGAAAAAGTTGTTTAAAACATCCGGCTCCGCATCCGCGAATGTCATTTTCAAACATCCGCAACGAGGCTTTTTACAGCTCCGCATCTGCATCATGATCATTAAGGGTTCTTGATACATAGCAAACATGATGTCCCTGTTGTGCCAACACTGCCCCGACAGCATGATCGCTTGCATCGGTTGTAACTACGAATGGTTTATCATATTCTGGAAATTTTAAAATTGGTTGTGAAGTAATTAAACTTTTTAAATTTTCAAATGCTGCTATGGGGTCGTTAACATTTATTTTATTGTCCTTTTTTAGATATTTAATCATAGGATAGGCAATTTTCGAATAATCTTTAATAAATTTTCTGTAAAATCCTGTCACTCCTTGAAATCCTTTTAATTGTCTGTTAGTTTTTGGTATTTCCATTTCTTGAATGACTTTTATCTTATGTGGATTTGGCTTTAACCCATCTGTTGTTAAAATATGTTCTAAAAATTCCGTATCTCTTTTTAAAAAACTACGCTTGTCTGTTTGAATTTTCAAATTATGTTTTTCCAGTTTAGAAAATATTTTGCTCAAGGATTTTTCATGTTCTTCTAACGTTGTAGAAAATACTAGAATATCATCAAGATATACTACACAAATTTTATTTATGTATTCTCGCAAAATTTCATTCATTAATCTCTGGAAAGTAGCCGGGGCATTTTTTAACCCAAATGGCATACGAACATATTCATATAATGTCTTTATCCACTACTAAAATTTGATGGTATCCTTTTGCCAAATCTATCGTACTGAAGTATTGGGCCTTGCCTAATTTATCTAGAACGCTTTCTATATTAAGTAAAGGGTACTTATCATCCAATGTAACTTGATTTAATCTCCTGTAGTCCACCACAATTCTATATTTTTGAATTCCCGAGCTATCTATTTTTTTTCGGTACCACAATAATCGGTGAGCTATATCTACTATTACTCTTCCTAATAATTCCTTGTCGTCCCATCTCTTCCATTTGTTTCCTTACCTCAGCTTCGTGCTTTGGAGGATATCGATAAAGTCTAGAATTTATTTGTTCTGGTGTTGTATTAATCTCATGCACTACGGTATTTGTGTTAGTCACACATCACCTTTTTTGTACAAAAGTTTCTTATACTATTTAATTAATTGAAGATGTTGTTCTCCGCTTACTTCTAACACAATAACTTCTTGGATAGTTTTGGATAAAAATTGTAGACTCACTCCATTAGACATAATAATTTCCTGCTTTCCCATATTTATTTCTTTTACATTACGTTTGATCCAATCCATTCCTGTCTATAAATCGTATGGTTTTTCTAATGCTATTGCAATCCATTTCATTCTGGAATTTTCAGGATACCTAAATTCTGTGGGACATGACGTTGCTACTATCTTATTAGGAGTACTGATTTCCCCTTGAATGGTTTTTATTAAAGTGGAATTGTTACTTAGTATTTTGAATTTATTTTTTTTAATATTATTTTCATTTAATATGCTTATGGTAGACCCCGTATCTACTAAAGCTATGTTTTTTTCTGTCTGAAATGTCAATGCTATTAATATTTTATTATCGTCCGAGGCTTGATTGTAAAAAAAACTCGTCTTCAACTGTATTTGGTTCCGGCCTGCTTAACACATCTACGTCCATAGGCTCTGGTATTTGTCTATTTTGTTGTTGGGAACTTGGCTTGTTATTTAAATTGTGTACCCTATTATTATGTTGTTGGGAACTTGGCTGCCAATTGTTATCCCTCTTGTTTTGTTGTTGGCTGTTATTACTATTAGAACCTCTTGGTTGCCAACTACTTTCTTTTTTTTATAATTTTTGTTCTGAATTTCATTTGATTTGTCAAAATTATTATTCGGAAAGTTTATGGCTTTATTAAGATTCCCATAATCTTGCCCAATGAAATCATTAACTATATTTCTGATTTCTGTTAAATTGCATTTTTTTCATTATAGCATAAGCCAATGGCCCAGCTACTAACTGTTTGGTTCTTTGAACCAGCATACCACTGAATTTATCTGTCATAGCTATGCTATTTTCATCATAAACAATATATTCACTGATATGCTCTACCAATGCCCTAAGCTTATTGTCTAATTCTAAAATTGACCTTACTTTAAGCGCCGAAATTTCCCTCGTTATGGCCATCTGGTCCATCGATGGCTTGTAGTGCTGCTTTAATCGCTTCGATTCTCGCCCTACCGCCTTGCTGTTGCTGCTGCTGCGACACTATCACCGTCAGCGCTGTCAAGCACTGCGCTATTTGTTCATTGCCTGACATTTTTCTGTTTTTGTCAAAGCTTTTTTGGCAATTAATTTTGATTTTTCTTTTTTTTAATTTTTTTGATTTTGTTTAAAGCACTGTTTTATGCACGGCTAATAATAATTATTCTTAGCACTTCTTAAATTGTTCGATCGTGTTTTACGGTTAACTTATTTATTTATTTATTTTTTTTTTAACACTTGTTCTCGTTTCTACGTTGGTAAGTAAATTTTACTTTTACCAACGACGTATCTGAACTTATTGTGAAAAAGTACTTTAAATAATCCGTTGCCGACTGTGCCAGTGAAATAGCTGAGTTCCGTAACTATTTTGTTTCGAATTAAAACAAACTCATTTGGTTGCTGCTTTAAGACTAATTTTATTATTCAAACTTAAAACTACAAAGTACATTCTTACACTCCTTCTTCTTATTCTTGTAGGTGATTTTAATGTATTATGCTGATCATGCATATTCCCACACTACAAGAATAAGAAGAAGAATTAAAATATTGCTAGCCGTTGTGGTGGCTCAGGTGGCATCGTGACGATTCCCGTAACTCGCGTTTGCTGCTCATCAACTTTTAACTGTTTACGTCGGTCAAATCCTTTTCATTGTCTGCATTCTCATCCTCCGCGGCAGGAGTCCTAATCATTTTGTAAACCTTCTCAAAACGATCAGCCTTCAGCTCTTCCAGTATATCACCCAGCGCCGGAGTACGATATTGAGGCCCACCTCACTTTTCTTTGTACGATTATGCTCCAAATGCTGTTTCCTTAGTATGACTTTCGGCTACTCTAAAGCAGGAAAAAGCAAGCCTGAAATGATCTCAGCACGTCCAAACCCTCGAAAAATCCAAACCCTCCGAGATTTCGCTGGATCAGATCTGCGTTCTCAACGAAGAAACGTTGTTTACTTCGATTTTATTCACTTCCCAGTGGTCAAAAGAAGGTGTCTGCAGGAATGCCAGTATGCCTCTTTATGAGCTCGGATGCCTGCCCTCCTCGCTTCCAACCTTTACTTCTATTTTACAAATAAACAGGCCTACGTCTGTCGTTTCCATGCGTATGCCTCCATTTGACACCACCCTTTCTCCCTTCTAGCGCAGGCATATCGGCATGCCTCCACTAGAAGCGAGGATGGAATGTGCAATTTCTTCATATAGCAGGCGTGCTGGCATGTCTCTAGCTGAGGGGCCTTGCGAAATTTACTACTGGGTTTTTATCGCATTTGTATAATTTAACGCCATAAATATTACATATGTATATCTTAATATATAAAAACGTTGGTGCGTATGTATGAGTGAACATCACGGCTAAACCATTGAACGTATCAGAACCATACAAACACCATACGTTAATTTGTGAGC
This sequence comes from Heteromyza rotundicornis, assembly GCA_951394025.1. NCBI lineage: Eukaryota > Metazoa > Arthropoda > Insecta > Diptera > Heleomyzidae > Heteromyza > Heteromyza rotundicornis. The sequence continues at coordinate 30,674,775 of OX596012.1, forward strand.
TCGGGAAGGTTTATGTACTACTTTTTACTTGATTGGTCAAAAAAGCGTGGTACCACTCATACAATTTAACTATTACTTCAAAATACATCTGGGATACTTTCCAGTACACATGGTATTATGCTTCTTATTCCAAAAGTCCAATTCAATGAGTAAAATTGGACATTGGTCAAGCATTTGACAAAAAAAACTAAACGAAACAAACAAATTTTGATTTAAAAAATAATTTTTACAAATGAGAACTTCAAATCAGGCGGTACGCAATTACAAATATAAAAGTGTTTGTTCCGATTGATTGAATGATTGGTGATAGACTAACTCATCACCGCCCAGCGCAAACCGCTGAACCTAGAGTTCTGCAAATTTTTATGTTATGCTCTGGTGTTCTGGGGGTTCACGGAAAAGTTTACGGAATGGTACTTTCACTACTTTAAGTATAAGTCCGAGCAACGCCGGGGTATTCCACTAGTATTATATATATTTTTATTTATTATCTTTTGAGCTGTAGAAATGCACATTTTTAACTAATTATTTGGCAATTTGTAGAAATCGTTTAGAGGCGCACAGTGATTTGTCTCCAAAGTAATGTTTAAATGGAGCTAATAGTGAAAAAAAATCAAAATTAGAAAAAAGTAGTAAGAGAATTATCTTTGGTCTGACCGAAGTTAAAATACCCTGCACATGCGAGTACGATACATTCTGAGACCATGTGTTAGTAATTATATCGAAAATCGATATTCGTTATTTTATTGATAGTTTTTCGATTGATTGTCGATAATTTCCATTTCCACTTCATTCCCGATTCATTTTACAATTTTGTTCCAATTCTATTTTGTTCCAGTATTATTCCCATTTCGTTCCCGACATAATTTACAGTTAAATACAAGAAACGGCGTCCAAATCCAAAGTATTTCTCAAGATAAAGGAAATTATCGATATTTAATGGATCATTTTTCAAAATTTTATCGATTTTTGTTGATTATTTTTCGATAATTTTACGAAAATTTATCGATTTTTTTTTTCAATAATTTTTCAATAATTTATCGATATTTTAATCGATTTTTTATCGATAATTTTGTTCCTGTCCAATTCCATTTCGTTCCAATTTCATTCCCATTTTCCCGACCTCACTTCCAACCCAATGCAAAGCCGCATCCAAATCGGTTCAGTATATCTCAAGATAAACGAAAATAATACAAATTTGGAGGCCATTTTGTATGGGAGGTAGGCGGTGTTCTTAAGAGGAATGCAAAAATTTGGAGGCTATAGGTTAAGTATTTCTCAAGATACACGAAATTAATATAAAATTGGCTGCCATTCTGTATGGTAGGTAGGTGTGGTTCTTATCCGATGTTGCCCATTTTCAATATCGTCCAATCATTCGCCAAAATAAGAGGAATCTCAATTTTGAGGCGATAGCTTAAATGGTACCGCAGTTATCGTGCGAAATGACAGACAGATGGACATGGCCTAATCGACTCAGGAGGTGATGCTGATCAAGAATATATATACTTTTCCATACCGGACACGCCTCCTTATGGGCGTTACAAGGGTGTGACAAAACCATATACCCTTGGACACTAGGTGCAGTTTTTTGGAATGTTGCCATGTGGCAACAAATTTGCTTAACGGTCTAAAAATTGTCAAAAACAAATTTATTATACTGATATAAAGTTTATGTATTACATTTAAAATTGAATTTTTTTAACAAAAACTTTTTTTTTTCAAAAAAATACATAAAAATACTTACATACTTATAGGTCGTAGTATGTTGGGATTGAAATGAAAATATATAATTTTTACTGTGGGTTGGTTGTCAACTATTTTTCTAGTTTTTGGAAAAACAATTTGAAATTGAACAACCAAACATTTACTTCGGGATTTGTAGCAGCAAATCTGAGCCATTTAAGACAAACTCCAACATCAGAAGTGGGATGTGAACCAGGACAGCTTTCGCAAACTCTGAAAGTCACGAAAAATGGCGTTTACTTTTTAACAAGGCAAAACGAAAACTTTCTTTTTTTTGTTGCAAGCTGTGAGCAAGTAAATGGAGTCCCACCTGGTTGCCTGAATTTGTTCCCGATAGCACGGCTGTTGATACGCTCGCTTGACTTCTGTCGGCAGACATGTGTTTGGCTGATCAGAATCTGCAAGGGGCTTCGCGTATGACTTTCAGCAACGCATTGGAAGGATCAGTCTCGTCATGGCTTTCGCAAGTTTGTTTTCCGGAAATGACGTGGAGGGACTTTAAGAACGTTTCATTGCAAAATATGATCCTCGGATACTCTCGCCGAAAAATGAAAAGATGTCTAGTAGCACGGTAGGTAATGAGCACTGCAATAGTGCTGGTGAATGTTTGGTACCATGGCATAGGGTGGAGTTAATATTTTGTCTGTGATCACACGAGGACGTGTTATTGGTCAGAATGGCCGTGTTTTAGTATGTTGGGTTTGAAATGAAAATATATAATTTTTACTGTGGGTTGGTTGTCAACTATTTTTCTAGTTTTTGGAAAAACAATTTCAAATTGAACAACGAAACATTTGTAGCAGCAAATCTGAGCCATTTAAGACAAACTCCGACATATATATTAAAGTTAATCAAAGTCAAATTCTGTGTAAGTGTGCATTTATTTACATAAATTTTATTCATTACAGATCAAAATAAATTTTGTTTTTTACATAAACTTTTTTACTTAAATAACATGTAATATAATGCATGTTTACGCACGTAAACCCTGTTGTGGTGAACATTTTGCTCTCCTTGCCACCGACTTCTTCTTGCAGCGAATTCGCCGAAGCGGACGAGGAAAAACGCCCACTAGATCGGCAGCATCAAGTCAGTCTAGTTATCAACGACACGCAAACAGCACCCACCCGAAGACAACCAACAATCAAACCCATAGAAAACCAACAAATAGTTACATTAACTAACATTTAAAACCTACAAAAATCACATTCAACATTGAACATAGTTTAAAATTACAAATACTAAATTCAATGCGTTTGTACATTTCACCCACATTCACATTGTTAATTAATTAAACACAAAACAATTGTATATAAACGTTACAGTGTGAACATATACACCCGAATTACAACAAATAAAACCCTTAATTTAACCCATTCACGACGATTGTTACCATATGGTAACGCTGATGGCGTTCCACGGTATATTCAATTAAAAAAATATTTCAACAAATATCACTAATCTATTTTTTGATATTAATAAAGCATGCTAAGATCTTTCTTTTGATATATAACTCTAAGCAATCGCACTTCAGTAACGACCGTGGTATATGATTGAAAAGTAGTATTTTAAAAAAGTGAGAAAAAACAGCGAAATGGCGCGACCTTTCCGCTAAGAATATTTTTCAGTGTTACAAAAAGTTATATATTACGTATGTTTGTTTTCTTCAAAGTATAATAAAACGTATTTCAAAAAATCTTTTATTACTTCGGTGTTACTTTTTTATCACTTTGCATTTTGCTGTTACCATATGGGCATCACAACCCTAGTAAATTTAAATTTATACTAAGAAACATTTTTTTTAGCTTTTTTCATATAAGATTCTATATATTTTATCTACAAATTGATTTTAAAGTAAGATTGTGTACTTGTTAAACTTATGAAAACTTAGCATAGCTTCTTGAGTGGATTTTGCCATATCCTGAATGTCATTCAGTATATCCATCCTTCTTATTGGTAAGAAGATTGAAGCAAGCTAGGCGGTCCAAACTTTGGACTTAACTCCTGCAGGTCCTAGAAGGAGTTGGTATTGCAAATGGGCTGAATTGGTCAACTGCAACGCCTACCTTCCATACAAGTGAAAATCATCTTTAGTAGCAAATATAACCCAATTTCATGGAAATTGTGGTAGGAAAATTCTCCGTAAGATCTATTGTCCGCTTTGCGTCGGGGGTGAGTGCCGCAAAAGCTATATGAGCAATGCCCCGATCACGGCATGACATCATGATGGCTAGGTCATGCCGAGCTGAGATGGCTAAGTCATGCCGAGCTTATGAATGTAAAAATTCTACATCTAAAAAATGGAGCACATAGTGCTGTGAGTACCGTCGGTGGTATGAGCGGAAGATGGCGACTAAGTATCAGATTTAAAGGTGTACGGCATATATAGATTCACATCGACCGGCTGAAACTTACTAACTTGTTTTTTTTAGCAAACTTACATTACGATGAAGACATTTTGGCGAGCACAATTTTCCTCGACTGGAGATGAAGATTAGGAGGAAGCTGAAGGAGGTACTGCCGATGGTCTTCATCGAACACCTCTTTTACAGCCATGTAAATTGTGTATGTCAAATGATGACGAGGACCTTTCTAATTTCAGTCCATATGAAGATATTTCTAATGTTATTGAAAACCTGAGCAGTATTATTGGTGTACGGAATTATACATATTATATACAATGGCGGACTGGTAATTAGGGCCAACCTTTTGTAGTAATTTTGAGTGGCTAACCAAACAGAACATCACCTTGATGGCCATTGGAAAGGTCTATTGGACCCCATTATATGATGACTACCAGGACACTTATCAAGAAAATCCTAGTTAAAAACTGACCTAATTTTCTAACTTTTTTCCTAGGCGCTAAAAATTTTTTTTTTTGGATGCAAAAAAAAAAACAAACTACTTTGCTGAAGAATCTTTTTCAATCAAAAATGATCCTGATTATTATTTTGAAAACAATTTTAAAATTATAAAAAAATTGTCGATCAAAAATTTTTTTACAAAATAAATGTTTACACATTGCCAAACTTTCGAAAATAAAACAAAAAATAGTTATAAACAATAATATCTTAAATTAGGTAATTTTGCGTTACCATATGCTAACGGGCAAAGGTGGGTAAACAGCAAGCGGTACAAAAAAAAAAGTTTGGAATTCCTTTCTTAGGTCATTTCTAGGTAATCCTGAAAAAATCTTGAAAAAATTCCTATTATTTCGCTCTCGTCATTAATGTTAACTTAAACTCTAAACCCCACATGTACTGTTATTTGGATTATTTAAAAACCCACTCGACCCCTTAAACCGGCCAAAACATTGGTCCAATCGAACCGAATTTTTAAGTTTTTTGAAATTTTAAAGTAGTAGCGAGAGGAAGCTGGAAAGTTATAGTGAACAATTAATCTGTTAACAATAAAAAAACTAAAAAGTGAACTATTACAAACCCTATTACACACAGAAAAAAAAAGATGGGTTAATCTAACCGAAAAACGTTGTAAAAAACAATTTTTTATTTTATATGGAAAACACAAACAACAACTACAATTTTTGTGGTTAATCTAATCGTCGAAAAATTGTTAAATGATTTTTAACTACAAAAACAGGTTAGCTAATCGAAAAAAATTGTAAATCTCAAATTTTAACCAAAAAATTTGTAAAGCAAACAAATCAAGTTGTTCTTTAAAAATTTTTGTTTGTTCGCCAACCAAAAAAATTGTAAAGACCCAATTGCGGTACGCAACTCAGCTGAGTTTGGTTGCTTGCGATGTATGATCACATGCTCATACATGCTCAGCGGCGTGCTTTCGTGTCTGTCATACTACAACAGCAACGATTTTTGTTTTGTCATTCGAGTATACGATCAGTGCGTTCAGTATGGTCAAAGGGTGAAGTGCATAAAAGGGTAAGTAAATGTAATATTATATTGAGAATGGTTTTTATTATATATTTTTACATTTATTTATTCTTTTGTTTTTACAGATTTTCGTTTATCTCTTTTTTTCATTTTTAGCATTTTAGATTTCAATTTTGTAATACTAAATTTTCTTTCTTTTTTTCTTTTTTTCTATTTTTCTTTTTTACAGATTTTTATTTTTAAAATTTTATATTTTCAGACAATACATGCGACATCAATAGTCGTGTTTTGGTTGCAAACAAATAAATAAAAAAACGTCAAGTTTCGACAAGATTGCAACCAAAACACTACTAATGAATGCATTCATTGCTCATATGCAAACAATTTTTCATTGTACGTGAACAATTTTTCATTGTACTCGAACAATTTTTCATTGTACGCGAACAATTTTTCATTGTACGCGAACAACTTTGAGTTGGTTCCATTTACCACGTTTTTTGGTTGCTGCATTTTTAACCGTCTTTTTTGGTTAGATTTACCTACTTTTTTTTTTGTGTGCAGAAACATAATTAAACTAGTAAGAGAATTAACTTCGGTCTGACCGAAGCTATAATACCCTGCACATTCGAATACGATACATTCTGAGACCATATGTTAGTCATTTTATCGAAAATCGGTATTTTATTGATAGTTTTTCGATATTTTATTCATAATTTTTCGATATTTTATCGATAGTTTTTCGATAATTTATCGATAATTTGTCGATTTTTATCGATAATTTATCGATTTTTTATGGATAATTTTTCGATTTTTATCGATTTTTTATCGATAATTTTTCGATTTTTATCGATAGTTTTTCGATTTTTATCGATAATTTTCCAATATTTATCAATAATTTTCCAATATTTATCGATAATTTTAGTTTATAATCCATTTAAAAATGTTGTTCCATTCCATTCTGTTCCTGTCCAATTCCGTTTCGGTTTCATTCCCATTTCGTTCCCGACCTCATTTCCAATGCAAAAAACCGCATCCAAATCGGTTCAGTATTTCTCAAGATAAACGATAATAATATAAAATTGGCGGCCATTTCGTATGGGAGGTAGGCGTGGCTCTTATCCGATGTTGCCCATTTTCAATACAGTCCAATCATTCGCCAAAATAAGAGGAATCCCAAAATTTGGAGGCGATCGGTTAAGTATTTCTCAAGATAAACGAAAATAATATAAAATTGGCGGCCATTTTGTATGGGAGGTAGGCGTGGCTCTCATCCGATGTTGCCCATTTTCAATACCGTCCAATCATTCGCCAAAACAGGAGGAATCCCAAAATTTGGGGTCGATAGCTCAAAAGCTACGAAAGTTATCGTGCGAAATGACGGACAGACGGACATGAACTAATGGACTCAGGAGGTGATGCTGATCAAGAATATATATACTTTTCCATACCGGACACACCTCCTTATGGGCGTTACAAACTGTGTGACAAAAACAATATACCCTTGGACACTAGTGTGCAGGGTATAAATATTAAATAGACAAAGCTAAAAGTGACGAAGCCAAAAGCTCAAAGTGCAGCTACAATAACAACACAGAGAAACTGCAGCAGGAAAATACCCAAAAATCGTGGCAGCGCAACAACAAACACAGGTAGCTGAATACCCAACAGACGAAAAGGAACAGAGGAATTGAAACGAAGCATTGGACCCTATACAAATAAGCAACAACAATTCGTTAGCTTGTTGAGTCGTTTGATTTCTGTAGTTCATTTTCGTTTATGTATAACTTATGTGTTTGTTGACCCTAACATTTTTGCACACTTCTTGAAGTTCGTTTAAATAAAGAACAGCTGACCCTTGCATATATATTTAATATTAATATTGAATATTTTGACTAAGGCATTCAATCCCGAAGTGTTTTTGAAAATCCCGGGATTTCGGGATTTCAAATTACAATCCCGGGATCCCGGGATTTGTTCGGGATTTTCCAATTAAATACAATAATTAATATAAAATTAAAGAAAAAATTGTTACAACAATATTTTAAGTTTAATTTCATTATAATTCGACAAAGAAATAATATTTATTAAATATAACATTAACAAAACAAATAATATTTAAAATAAGTCTAACAAAAAGTAATTCTTTTTACATTGATCGAACATATATTTTTTTTTGCCACCTGAATCTGAATATAATCAGCTCCATTTCATGCTACACACGAAAAAGTTACTTTCAGTAGTATTAGTATTATAGCTAAAACGGATACACGAATTGTTGTTTAAAACATATATCTTTTTTGTAAAAAAAAAATTGTTTAAATTCAAAAAATTTTATTCAGATCGATAAAAATTGTTTGTTAACCGTTATTAACAAAAATTTTGTCAATTTTTGTGTGTGTGTAGCACTAAATCTGCAAAAGTGTTTTTTTTTAATTTACCAATTAGATTGGATGTAAATGCGCGGCTGTATTTTTGTAGAAAACCATCAAAAATATCTTAAACAATGCATAAAAAAAAAGCCTTTTTTGAATCCCGGGATTCCGGACTGAGAATCCCGGGTTTCCGGGATTGAGAAAACGTCCGGGATCCCGGGATTCGGTATCCCGGGATTGAATGCCTTAATTTTGATCCAAGTAAAAGTTTTTGTTTTGAAAAATTTTTGCTTTTTATTTTTGCAGTAACTCACTCGGAATTTTTATAATTTAAAAAAAATTTTATTTTTAAACTTTACAAGACCCGTGCGGAAATTTGAAAGTCTTTTTTTCCTCCAAAAATTCATAACTTTTTCCACATATTTTAATTTTCATTTAACCTGTGCGGAAAAGTGGTAGACCCATAATTTAGATTTTTTGGAGTGACCTGGAATATTATTGCAAGTATTATTTCTTTTAAAATTTAATTTTTTTCTCATTCTTCAAATTACTCGCGACCCGTGCTGAAATTTGAAATACGACCCATACCCACCCTTTTTTAATTTTTCTAATTAAAAAAAAACTAGAGAGTTTACTATCTTCGACTATACCGTAGCTGAAATACCCAGTAGGAAGAAGTACCTTTTGAGCCAATTTTAGGTGGTTTCGGACCCCAGACCATGTCCAAAATCCGTTTCTAAAAATTTCCAATCAAATCCACGAACAAAAAATTGGTCTCAAGACCTTATTTAGACTCTTATATATGTGGCTTCGGAACCTCGGAAAGTTTTTATCCGATTTAGCTGGTTCTCGAACTTGATCTCAGTATTCACGAGAAAAACATGTACCCAAACGGACGGACGGACATCGTTAAATCGACTCAGGAGGTGATGCGGATCAAGAATATATATACTTTTCCATACCGAACACGCCTCCTTATGGGCGTTACAAACATTTACCCTGCTACAGTGTGTGTGGGGGTATAAAAAACGTCGCAATTGACCCAGGCTGCTGCCGCATTAAGTCGGGTATCGGACGACCTTTTAGAGTTCGAGAATGAGTGTGCCGAAAAGCCAGTTCGTGATTCAACACCCAACATTCTAAAGATCGAGAAAACCGAGTTGGATTTTGAGTCCGGAATCCCGGGATTCAAAAATGAATTTTTTATGCATTGTTTAAGATATTTTTGACGTTTTTCCACAAAAATACTTTCAATTTAAACAATTTTTTTTTGGATAAAATGTTTTGAGTGTGTTTTACTTTTGAATGGACACCAATTTTAATAGTTTTAAACAACAATTGGTGTATCCGTTCCCGCTATAATACTAAAACTAGAGAGTGGACTATCTTCGGCTATACCGAAGCTGAAATACCCCCACACTGTAGGAAGAAGTACCTCGAATAAAAAAAAAGGTGGTCTCAAGACCCTATTTTGACCCAATTATAGGTAGTTTTGGAGCCCGGAACATGTCCAAAATCCATTTCTAAAAATTTCCAATCAAATCCACCAAAAAAAAAATTTTGAACTCAAGACCCCATTAAGACCCTTATATATGTGGCTTCGGAACCTCGGACCATATCAAAAATACTTTTCTAAACATTTCCAATCGAATACAACAATAAAAAAGACTTGAACAATTTTTACCTTTTTTTTCGGTGTCTGGGAGCCACGCCCAGTTTTTGTCCGATTTGGCTGATTCTCGAACTTGATCTCAGTATTCACGAGAAAAACATGTACCCAAAGTTTCAAGTCGATATCTCCAAAACTGCGACCTCTATCGTGCGGACGGACAGACGGTCAGACGGACAGACGGACAGACGGACATCGCTAAATCGACTCAGGAGGTGATGCTGATCAAGAATATATATACTTTTCCATACCGGACACGCCTCCTTATGGCCGTTACAAACGTTGTGACAAAGTGAGTATACCCTGCCACAGTATGTGTGGGGGTATAACTACAGAAAGTAAGTTTTTCGTGTTTAGCATGAAATGGAGCTGGCAGAATTTTATGAGTATATTCGGATTCAGCGTGGCAAAAAAAATAATTTGTTCGATCAATCTAATTTAAAAAGAATTACTTTTTGTTTGACTACATTTATTTAAATATTATTTGTTTTGTGTAATGTAATATTTATTAAATATGTTTTCTTTGTCGAATTAAACTTAAAATATTGTTGCAACCATTTTTTCTTTAATTTTATATTAACTATTGTATTCAATTGGAAAATCCCGAACAAATCCCGGGATCCCGGGATAGTAATTTCAAATCCCGAAATCCCGGGATTTTCAAAAACACTTCGGGATTGAATGCCTTAGCCACGACGAAGGATTGAGCGCAGGGGCGCCTGAGAAATTTAAAAGGCTATTCAGTCGCCAATGGTCGGTCAGTAAGCGTCCTGATAATGGGTGGGCCGCCTGGATGCACACCAACAAGGCATCCAGAGCTTGGGCATTGATATCCGACAATTGTCCTACACTCTCTTCTTACTATCTCTTCGTACTATCTCATCTTACTCTCACTATCTCAATTTAACCTTTAAAAATTTCACTTCTTTTATTTCTTTTGTCTCTGTTGATGTCGATTCTCAAGGTACGAATTTAAAATTTTTGTAGCTCATTCAAAGGAGCATTTAAGATCCCTCGACTCCGGCGAGCTCAGCCGCGCAAAAGCCAGCGTGCCGAGACACCGCTCCGTCCCACCATCAAAAAAATTGAGTCTTAGGCGAAATAATCCACTCTAGCAGAAAATATTTCAATTCAGATCTTTCTGGCAACGTTGGCTCACAGAAAAACGTAAACAAAGAACAGCTGTTCGTGTGACAAGAAGTATCTGCTGACGTTATGTCGTCATCTGTGTTTATATCCTTCTTGATGAAAAACATTGAATCAAAAACATTGCTACCAGATGGAACTTTTTGCAATTGAAGTAGCCACCTAAATATTTTTTCTAATGTACAACGACTAAGGCATTCAATCCCGAAGTGTTTTTGAAAATCCCGGGATTTCGGGATTTGAAATTACAATCCCGGTATCCCGGGATTTATTCGGGATTTTCGAGATTAAAGAAAAAACTGTTGCAACAATATTTTAAGCTTAATTTTATTTTAATTCAACGTAGAAATACTATTTAATAAATATTGCATTAAACAAAACGAAATTTAAAATAAATGAAACCAAAAGTTATTAATTTTAAATTACTCTGATCGAACAAGTTTGATATTTTATGTGTTAAATTGAGTTGCTTTATTATTTATTTTTCCACGCTGTCACAAAATAATTTTATTAAATATATCTACTCTTTTGTAGAATAAAAAAAATTGTTTTAATTTGAAAAAATTTTATTCAGATCGATAAAAATGTTTTGTTCACTGTTATTGACAAAAATTGTCTTAATTTTTTGTGTGTGTAGCACTAAGTCTACGAAAGTGAGCTTTTTGTGTTTACCAATTAGATTGAAAGTAAACGCACTGCAGTATTTTTGTGGAAAAGAGTCGAAAATATCTTAAACAATGCATAAAAAATCAATTTTTTTAATCCCGGGATTCCGGACTCAAAATCCCGGGTTTCCGGGATTTAGAAAACGTTCGGGATCCCGGGATTGAATGCCTTAACAACGACTCATGTACAAGTGGATAGGAAGCGTTGGAAAAAATGTTTGATCTCACCTTGAGAACGATGCAGGAGATCAACTTGAGAACTAAACACTCCTCAAAGGTTGGAGAAAAGATACTTGTAAACTTCTGGGGTGCAATCGCGTATCAAACGAAATCGACAGAATTTCATCATTTGAGTTTCGTTTTTGGTTTGATATTTGGTCGGATCACTATCGAAACATATTCGACACCATATTAGCTGTCGAAGCCAACTCTGAAATAAAAAAAAACAATTGTTTACATCTATCTCTTTACACCATTTCAAATACTATTGGAATTAATTAAATATCAAAAAACAGCAAACAAAGCATTCCCATCTAGTTGCGTGTGTTTTTATTTTGACAGCTGCTAGCCGTCATCATGGAATGTAGACTGACAATTGGAATAACTATAGGCCACTGTCTCATGCAAGACCTATGGGGCTCATATCCATAGATTGGTGCCGCAACTGCAATGAGCCTGATGAGGAGGAAACTCTGGAACACTTAACTTAAAAGAATAAAAACCTTCGCAATAAAGTCCGGCATGTTCGGGCTAGAACAAAAAAGTATACAATCTTCATGTAAAGGATAAGATACCATAAAATAATTATCTTTGGTTCGCCCCTTTCAGTTATCGACCGCTTTTCGGTAATTTTACGAACACATTTCTATGAGCATATTTACACTATCATTTCCATGACGAAAAATCTGACAAAGAGCTAATAAGAACTGCGGTAGTGAAAACGGGATACAATTTTGCACCGAAAATCCATACAAAAAACGTAAAAGGTGGCAACTCCATGCTTTGTTTATTTACATTTTCATATAAAAACTGTCAAAAAATGGTATCGATACTAGTGTTGCCACTCAACGAAAAAATTTGCAACCAAATTTTGGTACAAGAGCAAAAAAAAATTCCAAATATGAAATTTGGATTTGTTTTCAAACCTTTAATAGTATCGATATTGGGGTTATTCGAAAGTCCTCCTATACCCCTTTCGTATGAGTACCAAAGCACCTTAATCCGTTATGTACCTGTCACAAAAATATCTTTTAAAAATGTACCTACATTTCAAACTTTTTTCCGGACGGTTATACAAATTTTTCAAAAAATTTAGGGGAATTTTTATTTTCACCCAAAAATTGTTCAAGTATGTTGTTGGTGGCAGCTGTAATCCCACTTCACATGATTCACCCAAAAAATGTCCAAGGACGCACTTGGTGACATCTGTAATCCCACATGGTATGATTCACCCAAAAAATGTCCAAGGAAGCGAGCAGAAGTCCCAAAAAAAACCTTTTACTGTCAACACTTCGAACGCGAAACTTTTGAAAATGGTGCATGCAGCGTAACCTAAAAATTTCGCTGCACCGACGCTTCAATGGCGGAACTTGATCGCCGCAGTGTAATGCAGTAAACAGAATTGCAGCAGTTGGGCGGACGACGGCTATGCTACCGTCGTATCAAAATCCGCCCTGAGTGAACAGAATCGTGGCGGCAATCACTTGGCAGATGCAAATCAATGGTGTCCTAAATACTGGAAATGGGTGGAAATGAAAATAATGGAAATGGGTAATTTTTTAGCTGAAAAGGGTAATGTACATTTTTCTGGGCATTTTCAAAAACACAATAGCCCTGTTTTATTTGTGTTGTGTATACAATTACCGGTAGTTGACAAACGCAACTCTCATCCACATTTACCTATGTTTTTTTTTTTACCAAGAAGATCGCCATACACAATTTTAGATACTTGTAAACTTTTGGGGTGCAATCGCGTATCTTGATATCGAACGAAATCGACAGTATTCCATCATTTAAGTTTCGTTTTTAGTTTCGTATTTGGTCGGAACACTATCAAAACACATTCGACACCATATTAGCTGTCGAAGCCAAGTCGAAAAACATGATTGTACCTCTGAAATAAAAAACCTATTGAAATTTTGCACATCTTAATTACTTTACAACACTTCAAATACTATTGGAATTAATTAAATAGAAAAAAACAGCAACAAAACAAAAAAAATTAATATATTAAAATTAATCATGGAAACTTGCATTTAACTCGCCTATTTTTCGGACAGCGGCTAGCCGTCGTCCGCCCAACCGTCAACAGCTGCAATTCTGTTTACTGTATAAATGCTCTCGTATACCGCCGTGTAATATGGTTCGCAAAAATTTTGCTGACGCAAAATCAAGATACATAGAATACTAGATAACGACATGAGGCCGTTTACCGTTATCTAGCATGACGTCCGCAGATACTTCTTGTCACTTTGGCAGAAAAATGCAAGCGTTGCCACAAATTTAGCTTAATTGGTTTCGCAATAGTGCTACCAGATTAATGAATTTTCTAAATCATCAAAAGATCAAAATTATTAAAATTACGCAAACAAATAAAAATACAGAAAGTACAAGAAAACGAGAATGACGACGTTCCCATGGTTGTTAGTTACGGAAAGTATTACGTCGTGAGCTTTTGGAACCAAGCCGATTTCTACAAAAGAAAAAGGTTTATTTCAATTTTTTAATGTACGTACACTTTTTTAATAATATTAATATTTTAGCGAACAACTTGAACAACACGATATGGTTTAATCGAAATGGACACGCAATTGTAAGTTTTATAACAAATACAATCACAAAACCGGTAGTAACATTTGCAAATTTATTTTTACATATTAGGAAAGCGATACAAAATGAAAAATTGTTTAGTATTGACCAATGCAGATCGGTTATTTTGTTCGAAACAAGTAATAAAAATTACATTTAAGAACATATCGTATTTGCAATAATGTAGCAATTTCTAATAAAATTCCGACATTTCTGTTGTAAATATATTCCTATTTGAGTCTTAGGCGAAATAATCCACTCTAGCAGAAAATATTTCAATTCAGATCTTTCTGGCAACGTTGGCTCACAGAAAAACGTAAACAAAGAACAGCTGTTCGTGTGACAAGAAGTATCTGCTGACCTTATGTCGTCATCTGTGTTTATATCCTTCTTGGTGAAAAATATTGAATGAAAAACATTGCTACCAGATGGAACTTTTTGCAATTGAAGTTGCGACCTAAATATTTTTTCCAATGTACAACGACTCATGTGCAAGTGGATAGGAAGCGTTGGAAAAAATGTTTGATCTCACCTTGAGAACGATGCAGGAGATCAACTTGAGAACTAAACACTCCTCAAAGGTTGGAGAAAAGATACTTGTAAACTTCTGGGGTGCAATCGCGTATCTTGATATCAGCCAAAATCGACAGAATTTCATCATTTGAGTTTCGTTTTTGGTTTGATATTTGGTCGGATCACTATCGAAACATATTCGACACCATATTAGCTGTCGAAGCCAACTCTGAAATAAAAAAAACCAATTGTTTACATCTTTCTCTTTACACCATTTCAAATACTATTGGAATTAATTAAATATCAAAAAACAGCAAACAAAGCATTCCCATCTAGTTGCGTGTGTTTTTATTTTGACAACTGCCATCATGGAATGTAGACTGACAATTGGAATAACTACAGGTCACTGTCTCATCGGCCACCATGCAAGAAGTATGGGGCTCATATCCACAGATTGGTGCCGCAACTGCAATGAGCCTGATGAGGAGGAAACTCTGGAACACTAAACTTAAAAGAATAAAAACCTTCGCAATAAAGTCCGGCATGTTCGGGCTATATGCAGACCATGGAAGAAAGTATACAATCTTCATGTAAAGGATAAGAGACCATAAAATAATTATCTTTGGTTCGCCCCTTTCAGTTATCGACCGCTTTTCGGTAATTTTACGAACACATTTCTATGAGCCTATTTACACTATCAGTTCCATGACGAAAAATCTGACAAAGAGCTAATAAGAACTGCGGTAGTGAAAACGGGATAGAACATTTTGCACCGAAAATCCATACAAAAAACGTAAAAGGTGGCAACTCCATGTTTCGTTTATTTACATTTTCATATGAAAATTGTAAAATTTCGTCATGCACATGTCAGTGTAAATTCTAAAAACGGCATGCCCATGCGTCATGGGAATGACTGTGTAAATAGGCTCTATGAGCCTATTTACACTATCAGTTCCATGACGAAAAATCTGACAAAGAGCTAATAAGAACTGCGGTAGTGAAAACGAGATAGAATATTTTGCACCGAAAATCCATACAAAAAACATAAAAGGTGGCAACTCCATACTTCGTTTATTTACATTTTCATATAAAAACTGTCAAATTTCGTCATGCCCATGTCAGTGTTAATTCTAAAAACGGCATGCCCATGCGTCATGGAAATTACTGTAAATAGGCTCTACATTCATAATTTTTCGATATTTTATCGACAATTCCCATTTCTACTTTAATCCCGATTCATTTCAAAATTGTTCCCGACATTATTTCCAATCAAATAAAAACAACACTTTCCAAATAGGTTATGAATTTCTCAATATAAACCAAAATACCGAAATTTGACGGCCATTTTGTATGGGAGATTTAGATTTTGTGCAGTGCTGCCTTTTGTCAATTTGAAGCAAAAAAAATGGTATCGATACTAGTGTTGCCACTCAACGAAAAATTTGCAACCAAATTTTGATACAAGAGCAAAAAAAAAATTCCAAATATGAAATTTGGATTTGTTTTCAAACCTTTTATAGTATCGATATTGGGGTTATTCGAAAGTCCTCCTATACCCCTTTCGTATGAGTACCAAAGCACCTTAATCCGTTATGTACCTGTCACAAAAATATCTTTTAAAAATGTACCTTTATTTCAAACTTTTTTCCGGACGGTTATACAAATTTTTCCAAAAATTTAGGGTTCAAGTTCAAGTATGTTGTTGGTGGCAGCTGTAATCCCACTTCACACGATTCACCCAAAAAATGTCCAAGGACGCACTTGGTGACATCTGTAATCCCACATGGTATGATTCACACAAAAAATGTCCAAGGAAGCGAGCAGAAGTCCCAAAAAATAACTTTTACTGTCAACACTTCGAACGCGAAACTTTTGAAAATGGTGCATGCAGCGTAACCGACGCTTCAATGGCGGAACTTGATCGCCGCAGTGTAATGCTGTAAACAGAATTGCAGCAGTGGACGGTTGGGCGGACGACGGCTATGCTACCGTCGTATCAAAATCCGCCATGAGTGAACAGAATTTTGGCCGTGGCGGCAATCACTTGGCAGATGCAAATCAATGGTGTCCTATAGTGAAAATAATGGAAATGGGTAATTTTTGAGCTGAAAAGGGTAATGTACATTTTTCTGGGCATTTTCAAAAACACAATAGGGCTGTTTTATTTGTGTTGTGTATACAATTACCGGTAGTTGACAAACACAACTCTCATCCACATTTACCTATGTTTTTTTTTTGACCAAGAAGATCGCCATACACAATTTTAGATACTTGTAAACTTTTGGGGTGCAATCGCGTATCTTGATATCGAACGAAATCGACAGTATTCCATCATTTAAGTTTCGTTTTTAGTTTCGTATTTGGTCGGAACACTATCAAAACACATTCGACACCATATTAGCTGTCGAAGCCAAGTCGAAAAACATGATTGTACCTCTGAAATAAAAAACCTATTGAAATTTTGCACATCTTCATTACTTTACAACACTTCAAATACTATTGGAATTAATTAAATAGAAAAAAACAGCAACAAAACAAAAAAAATTAATATATTAAAATTAATCATGGAAACTTGCATTTAACTCGCCTATTTTTCGGACAGCGGCTAGCCGTCGTCCGCCCAACCGTCAACTGCTGCAATTCTGTTTACTGTATAAATGCTCTCGTATACCGCCGTGTAATATGGTTCGCAAAAATTTTGCTGACGCAAAATCAAGATACATAGAATACTAGATAACGACATGAGGCCGTTTACCGTTATCTAGCATGACGTCCGCAGATACTTCTTGTCACTTTGGCAGAAAAATGCAAGCGTTGCCACAAATTTAGCTTAATTGGTTTCGCAATAGTGCTACCAGATTAATGAATTTTCTAAATCATCAAAAGATCAAAATTATTAAAATTACGCAAACAAATAAAAATACAGAAAGTACAAGAAAACGAGAATGACGACGTTCCCATGGTTGTTAGTTACGGAAAGTATTACGTCGTGAGCTTTTGGAAATGAAAAGGCCAAGCCGATTTCTACAAAAGAAAAAGGTTTATTTCAATTTTTTAATGTACGTACACTTTTTTAATAATATTAATATTTTAGCGAACAACTTGAACAACACGATATGGTTTAATCGAAATGGACACGCAATTGTAAGTTTTATAACAAATACAATCACAAAACCGGTAGTAACATTTGCAAATTTATTTTTACATATTAGGAAAGCGATACAAAATGAAAAATTGTTTAGTATTGACCAATGCAGATCGGTTATTTTGTTCGAAACAAGTAATAAAAATTACATTTAAGAACATATCGTATTTGCAATAATGTAGCAATTTCTAATAAAATTCCGACATTTCTGTTGTAAATATATTCCTTTTTGAGTCTTAGGCGAAATAATCCACTCTAGCAGAAAATATTTCAATTCAGATCTTTCTGGCAACGTTGGCTCACAGAAAAACGTAAACAAAGAACAGCTGTTCGTGTGACAAGAAGTATCTGCTGACCTTATGTCGTCATCTGTGTTTATATCCTTCTTGGTGAAAAATATTGAATGAAAAACATTGCTACCAGATGGAACTTTTTGCAATTGAAGTTGCGACCTAAATATTTTTTCCAATGTACAACGACTCATGTGCAAGTGGATAGGAAGCGTTGGAAAAAATGTTTGATCTCACCTTGAGAACGATGCAGGAGATCAACTTGAGAACTAAACACTCCTCAAAGGTTGGAGAAAAGATACTTGTAAACTTCTGGGGTGCAATCGCGTATCTTGATATCAGCCAAAATCGACAGAATTTCATCATTTGAGTTTCGTTTTTGGTTTGATATTTGGTCGGATCACTATCGAAACATATTCGACACCATATTAGCTGTCGAAGCCAACTCTGAAATAAAAAAAACCAATTGTTTACATCTTTCTCTTTACACCATTTCAAATACTATTGGAATTAATTAAATATCAAAAAACAGCAAACAAAGCATTCCCATCTAGTTGCGTGTGTTTTTATTTTGACAGCTGCCATCATGGAATGTAGACTGACAATTGGAATAACTACAGGTCACTGTCTCATCGGCCACCATGCAAGAAGTATGGGGCTCATATCCACAGATTGGTGCCGCAACTGCAATGAGCCTGATGAGGAGGAAACTCTGGAACACTAAACTTAAAAGAATAAAAACCTTCGCAATAAAGTCCGGCATGTTCGGGCTATATGCAGACCATGGAAGAAAGTATACAATCTTCATGTAAAGGATAAGAGACCATAAAATAATTATCTTTGGTTCGCCCCTTTCAGTTATCGACCGCTTTTCGGTAATTTTACGAACACATTTCTATGAGCCTATTTACACTATCAGTTCCATGACGAAAAATCTGACAAAGAGCTAATAAGAACTGCGGTAGTGAAAACGGGATAGAACATTTTGCACCGAAAATCCACACAAAAAACGTAAAAGGTGGCAACTCCATGTTTCGTTTATTTACATTTTCATATGAAAATTGTAAAATTTCGTCATGCACATGTCAGTGTAAATTCTAAAAACGGCATGCCCATGCGTCATGGGAATGACTGTGTAAATAGGCTCTATGAGCATATTTACACTATCATTTCCATGACGAAAAATCTGGCAAAGAGCTAATAAGAACTGCGGTAGTGAAAACGGGATACAATTTTGCACTGAAAATACATACAAAAAACGTAAAAGGTGGCAACTCCATACTTCGTTTATTTACATTTTCATATAAAAACTGTCAAATTTCGTCATGCCCATGTCAGTGTTAATTCTAAAAACGGCATGCCCATGCGTCATGGAAATTACTGTAAATAGGCTCTACATTCATCATTTTTCGATATTTTATCGACAATTCCCATTTCTACTTTAATCCCGATTCATTTCAAAATTGTTCCCGACATTATTTCCAATCAAATAAAAACAACACTTTCCAAATAGGTTATGAATTTCTCAATATAAACCAAAATACCGAAATTTGACGGCCATTTTGTATGGGAGATTTAGATTTTGTGCAGTGCTGCCTTTTGTCAATTTGAAGCAAAAAAAATGGTATCGATACTAGTGTTGCCACTCAACGAAAAAATTTGCAACCAAATTTTGATACAAGAGCAAAAAAAAAATTCCAAATATGAAATTTGGATTTGTTTTCAAACCTTTTATAGTATCGATATTGGGGTTATTCGAAAGTCCTCCTATACCCCTTTCGTATGAGTACCAAAGCACCTTAATCCGTTATGTACCTGTCACAAAAATATCTTTTAAAAATGTACCTTTATTTCAAACTTTTTTCCGGACGGTTATACAAATTTTTCCAAAAATTTAGGGTTCAAGTTCAAGTATGTTGTTGGTGGCAGCTGTAATCCCACTTCACACGATTCACCCAAAAAATGTCCAAGGACGCACTTGGTGACATCTGTAATCCCACATGGTATGATTCACACAAAAAATGTCCAAGGAAGCGAGCAGAAGTCCCAAAAAATAACTTTTACTGTCAACACTTCGAACGCGAAACTTTTGAAAATGGTGCATGCAGCGTAACCGACGCTTCAATGGCGGAACTTGATCGCCGCAGTGTAATGCTGTAAACAGAATTGCAGCAGTGGACGGTTGGGCGGACGACGGCTATGCTACCGTCGTATCAAAATCCGCCATGAGTGAACAGAATTTTGGCCGTGGCGGCAATCACTTGGCAGATGCAAATCAATGGTGTCCTATAGTGAAAATAATGGAAATGGGTAATTTTTGAGCTGAAAAGGGTAATGTACATTTTTCTGGGCATTTTCAAAAACACAATAGGGCTGTTTTATTTGTGTTGTGTATACAATTACCGGTAGTTGACAAACACAACTCTCATCCACATTTACCTATGTTTTTTTTTTGACCAAGAAGATCGCCATACACAATTTTAGATACTTGTAAACTTTTGGGGTGCAATCGCGTATCTTGATATCGAACGAAATCGACAGTATTCCATAATTTAAGTTTCGTTTTTAGTTTCGTATTTGGTCGGAACACTATCAAAACACATTCGACACCATATTAGCTGTCGAAGCCAAGTCGAAAAACATGATTGTACCTCTGAAATAAAAAACCTATTGAAATTTTGCACATCTTCATTACTTTACAACACTTCAAATACTATTGGAATTAATTAAATAGAAAAAAAACAGCAACAAAACAAAAAAAATTAATATATTAAAATTAATCATGGAAATTTGCATTTAACTCGGCCTATTTTTCGCCCGCTTCAGCGGATTTTCAAAAATAATGTCATTACTGATGCCATATTGCAACCCTATACCGTCAACCGTCGACCAGAAAATAGAAATAAATCTAAGTTCTGCGGCTAATGCTCCACCGCTTTACCGCCTCGGTCCCGGTTCCGTGCATTCCCATCTAGTTGCGTGTGTTTTAATTTTGGCGGCTAGCCGTCGTCCGCCCAAGATACATAGAATACTAGATAACGACATGAGGCCGTTTACCGTTATCTAGCATGACGTCCGCAGATACTTCTTGTCACTTTGGCAGAAAAATGCAAGCGTTGCCACAAATTTAGCTTAATTGGTTTCGCAATAGTGCTACCAGATTAACGGATTTTCTAAATCATCAAAAGATCAAAATTATTAAAATTACGCAAACAAATAAAAATAATTGACTTATGAGTTTGAGTTGCTTAATAAAAGAGATAATTTAATAAGTTGAACCATTTTTTGTTTTAATTAAACATTTTGAAATGGGATTCTCAACACATAAGGGGTTTCCGTTGAAGCCAGGGGTAGTTCCTACTGTGGCGGCAGTACAAGAAAACGAGAATGACGACGTTCCCATGGTTGTTAGTTACGGAAAGTATTACGTCGTGAGCTTTTGGAAATGAAAAGTCCAAACCGATTTCTACAAAAGAAAAAGGTTTATTTAAATCTTTTAATGTACGTACGCTTTTTTAATAAATGGACACGCAATTGTAAGTTTTATAACAAATACAATCACGAAACCGGTACTAACAATTGCAAATTTATTTTTACATATTAGGAAAGCGATACAAAATGAAAAATTGTTTAGTATTGACCA
Source organism: Heteromyza rotundicornis (assembly GCA_951394025.1). Taxonomy (NCBI): domain Eukaryota; kingdom Metazoa; phylum Arthropoda; class Insecta; order Diptera; family Heleomyzidae; genus Heteromyza; species Heteromyza rotundicornis. The sequence continues at coordinate 30,696,623 of OX596012.1, forward strand.
ATGCAGATCGGTTATTTTGTTCGAAACAAGTAATAAAAATTACATTTAGGAACTTATCGTATTTGCAATAATGTAGCAATTTCTATCAAATTTCGACATTTCTGTTGTAAATATATTCCTTTTTGAGTCTTAGGCGAAATAATCCACTCTAGCAGAAAATATTTCAATTCAGATCTTTCTGGCAACGTTGGCTGACAGAAAAACGTAAACAAAGAACAGCTGTTCGTGTGACAAGAAGTATCTGCTGACGTTATGTCGTCATCTGTGTTTATATCCTTCTTGGTGAAAAATATTGAATGAAAAACATTGCTACCAGATGGAACTTTTTGCAATTGAAGTTGCGACCTAAATATTTTTTCCAATGTACAACGACTCATGTACAAGTGGATAGGAAGCGTTGGAAAAAATGTTTGATCTCACCTTGAGAACGATGCAGGAGATCAACTTGAGAACTAAACACTCCTCAAAGGTTGGAGAAAAGATACTTGTAAACTTCTGGGGTGCAATCGCGTATCTTGATATCAACCGAAATCGACAGAATTTCATCATTTGAGTTTCGTTTTTGGTTTGATATTTGGTCGGATCACTATCGAAACATATTCGACAGCTAATATGGTGTCGAAGCCAACTCTGAAATAAAAAAAAACAATTGTTTACATCTTTCTCTTTAAACCATTTCAAATACTATTGGAATCAATTAAATATCATAAAACAGCAAACAAAGCATTCCCATCTAGTTGCGTGTGTTTTTATTTTGACAGCTGCTAGCCGTCATCATGGAATGTAGACTGACAATTGGAATAACTACAGGTCACTGTCTCATCGGCCACCATTCAAGAAGTATGGGGCTCATATCCACAGATTGGTGCCGCAACTGCAATGAGCCTGATGAGGAGGAAACTCTGGAACACTAAACTTAAAAGAATAAAAACCTTCGCAATAAAGTCCGGCATGTTCGGGCTATATGCAGACCATGGAAGAAAGTACACAATCTTCATGTAAAGGATAAGAGACCATAAAATAATTATCTTTGGTTCGCCCCTTTCAGTTATCGACCGCTTTTCGGTAATTTTACGAACACATTTCTATGAGCATATTTACACTATCATTTCCATGACGAAAAATCTGGCAAAGAGCTAATAAGAACTGCGGTAGTGAAAACGGGATACAATTTTGCACTGAAAATCCATACAAAAAACGTAAAAGGTGGCAACTCCATACTTCGTTTATTTACATTTTCATATAAAAACTGTCAAATTTCGTCATGCCCATGTCAGTGTTAATTCTAAAAACGGCATGCCCATGCGTCATGGAAATGACTGTAAATAGGCTCTATATTCATCATTTTTCGATATTTTATCGACAATTCCCATTTCTACTTTAATCCCGATTCATTTCAAAATTGTTCCCGACATTATTTCCAATCAAATATAAACAACACTTTCCAAATAGGTTATGAATTTCTCAATATAAACCAAAATACCGAAATTTGACGGCCATTTTGTATGGGAGATTTAGATTTTGTGCAGTGCTGCCTTTTGTCAATTTGAAGCAAAAAAAATGGTATCGATACTATAGTTGCCACTCAACGAAAAAATTTGCAACCAAATTTTGGTACAAGAGCAAAAAAAAAATTCCAAATATGAAATTTTGATTTGTTTGCAAACCTTTTATAGCATCGATATTGGGGTTATTCGAAAGTCCTCCTATACCCCTTTCGTATGAGTACCAAAGCACCTTAATCCGTTATGTACCTGTCACAAAAATATCTTTTAAAAATGTACCTACATTTGAAACTTTTTTCCGGACGGTTATACAAATTTTTCAAAAAATTTAGCTGAATTTTTATTTTCACCCAAAAATTCTTCAAGTATGTTGTTGGTGGCAGCTGTAATCCCACTTCACATGATTCACCCAAAAAATGTCCAAGGACGCACTTGGTGACATCTGTAATCCCACATGGTATGATTCACCCAAAAAATGTCCAAGGAAGCGAGCAGAAGTCCCAGAAAATAAATTTTACTGTCAACACTTCGAACGCGAAACTTTTGAAAATGGTGCATGCAGCGTAACCTAAAAATTACGCTGCACCGACGCTTCAATGGCGGAACTTGATCGCCGCAGTGGACGGTTGGGCGGACGACGGCTATGCTACCGTCGAATCAAAATCCGCCCTGAGTGAACAGAATTGTGGCGGTGGCGGTGGCGGCAATCACTTGGCAGATGCAAATCAATGGTGTCCTATAGTGAAAATAATGTAAATGGGTAATTTTTTAGCTGAAAAGGGTAATGTACATTTTTCTGGGCATTTTCAAAAACACAATAGGGCTGTTTTATTTGTGTTGTGTATACAATTACCGGTAGTAGACAAACACAACTCTCATCCACATTTACCTATGTTTTTTTTTACCAATAAGATCGCCATACACAATTTTAGATACTTGTAAACTTTTGGGGTGCAATCGCGTATCTTGATATCGAACGAAATCAACAGTATTCCATCATTTAAGTTTCGTTTTTAGTTTCGTATTTGGTCGGAACACTATCAAAACACATTCGACACCATATTAGCTGCAACAAAACAAAAAAAATTAATATATTAAAATTAATCATGGAAATTTGCATTTAACTCGGCCTATTTTTCGTCCGCTTCAGCGGATTTTCAAAAATAATGGCATTACTGATGCCATATAGGGTTGCAATATGTCAATACCGTCAACCGTCGACCAGAAAATAGAAATAAATCTAAGTTCTGCGGCTAATGCTCCACCGCTTTACCGCCTCGGTCCCGATTCCTTGCATTCCCATCTAGTTGCGTGTGTTTTAATTTTGACAGCGGCTAGCCGTCGTCCGCCCAACCGTCAACTGCTGCAATTCTGTTTACTGTATAAATGCTCTCGTATACCGCCGTGTAATTTGGTTCGCAAAAACTTCGCTGACGCGAAATCAAGATACATAGAATACTAGATAACGACATGAGGCCGTTTACCGTTATCTAGCATGACGGCCGCCGATACTTCTTGTCACTTTGGCAGAAAAATGCAAGCCAGCGACGTAACCAGGAAAAAATTTCGGGGGGGGTTTTCATTAAATTTTTTTTACTTACACTGAAGAAAAAAAGGAGAACATGCAAACCAGATTAAAATCAACAACATATCGCTTTTTTTCAAAATAAATCTTTTTATTTTTCATAAAAAAAAGTAGATTAAAAACAATACAAAAAAATTTGCAAAAAAAACCCGAAGGAGCTTATGAAAAAAGGATTTATTCTAAATCCGACGTATTGTGTTCATATATTTCGGGGCGGTTTGCCACCCTAATGCCCTCCAAACCCCCCTCCTATTCGAGGGTACGTCCCTGCTTTCATTTTAAAACCTTTCATTTCATTCCCAGAAAATTTCGAATAACTGTAAATTTTCACAAGGTGTTTCACTTTGATGTAAATGTAAACCGTGATATTCGATGCTTAATACCGAATGCTAGAACTGCAATTTTTACAGTTTTTGGTACACGAAAGTTTTTAATAAAATAAAATATCAAGGAGATACGGAAGTTTCTCTTAAATTTCATAACAATTCCATACATTTTTCTAATACTTCATATATTTCGGGGGGGGTTCGAACACCCCAAACCCTCCCCCTGGTTACGTCCCTGATGCAAGCGTTGCCACAAATTTAGCTTAATTGCAATAGTGCTACCAGATTAATGGATTTTCTAAATTATCAAAAGATCAAAATTATTAAAATTACGCAAACAAATAAAAGGAATTGACTTATGAGTTTGAGTTGCTTAATAAAAGAGATAATTTAATAAGTTGAACCAGTTTTTGTTTTAATTAAACATTTTGAAATGGGATTCTCAACACAGAAGGGGTTTCCGTAGAAGCCAGGGGTAGTTCCTACTGTGGCGGCAGTACAAGAAAACGAGAATGACGACGTTCCCATGGTTGTTAGTTACGGAAAGTATTACGTCGTGAGCTTTTGGAAATGACAAGGCCAAACCGATTTCTACAAAAGAAAAAGGTTTATTTGAGCCTATTTACACTATCAGTTCCATGACGAAAAATCTGACAAAGAGCTAATAAGAACTGCGGTAGTGAAAACGAGATAGAACATTTTGCACCGAAAATCCATACAAAAAACGTAAAAGGTGGCAACTCCATGTTTCGTTTATTTACATCTATATATATAAAAGAGACGTGTATGTTTGTCTCGAGTAGACGCGAAAACTACAGCACCGATTCTCACCAAAATTTATATACGTGTTCTAGGGGTCGTGAGTCGTGACATGTAATTGGTTTTGACACGCCCTGTGAATCTTTTAAAGCAAATACCATATGATCAACAGTCAACTTGGTTGCCACCTAGGACTTAATTTTTCCCCACCCAAGCAGTGTTACCATATCTGCTGATATTCGCAGTACAACATTAAGGTCCGCACACATCAACGCGAAACTTACTCAAAAATGTTTCTTGCAAATGCGAAAATATATTTGTTTGAGGTGAGCAATTTCATAAAAACAAATAAAAATGCGAATCTATCTATATCTATATATCTATATATATAAAAGAGACGTGTATGTTTGTCTCGAGTAGACGCGAAAACTACAGCACCGATTCTCACCAAAATTTATATATGTGTTCTTGGGGTCGTGAGTCGTGACATAGGATTGGTTTTGACACGACCACTTTTACCGCCCACAAGTTAGAAAATACGTATTTCTCTCACATTTGTGAATCTTTTAAAGCAAATACCATATGATCAACAGTCAACTTGGTTGCCACCTAGGACTTAATTTTTCCCCACCCAAGCAGTGTTACCATATCTGCGGGTTAAAAAACCCTTTCGGTTTCTTTCAAAGTATGAAATCGATTTGCTAAAGTATTTCACGTCGATATACCGATCACAAATTTAAACAACTTCGTGTATTTTCAACATTAATTGCAGCAGGGAGTAATAATTAAGGTTGTTTCCATTTGATTGCATGTAACTTTTCAACAATGGAAAAAACCTAAGGCAATGCCAAAATAACACGGCTTCTCCTTGAGTATTACATATTCGCAATTCCATAATTTGCCCCAATCTCCCAGTGCACATTTTACGCCCACTTTCACAGTACTTCATTTCCACTTAAATGCATTTGCCATTTACATTCCAAATAACTACGGAAAAATGTCTATTGTGAATGGAAATTAAATTATACCCAATTTAATGCTCCTACACACTGCCGCGAAATTTCCCCAAAAATTGCTCAAAAATTGCAAGGCGATATTCGGCTCGGACAAATTTTTTCGTGCTGAAAAATTTCACAAAAACAAAAACAAATGCATATCATTCTAGAGCGCACTATCGTATTTTCAAAAAAGTACCACGACACAACGAAATTTTGCATTCATGTGTGGCGACCATAAATGCTCACGGCGAAAGTCGCCCACTTTCACAGTAATCCTACACACAGTACTTCATTACAACTTAAAATACCCAAAATTCCGCCGCCGCGGTACTTTCTCGAAAATTCTTCCAGCAAAGTTATTGGAATAAAAAAATTTGTTTGCGGTGAAAAATTTCAAAGCTACTACTAAAAATGTGTATCATTTATAAATTTTTTTTAAAAAACGCAGTATCGCATATTCAAGCAACATTTTTGTTCAAGTTCCGTACCGGCTGCGGAATTTCGCGTTGGCTTATGGGGACCTAAATGCAGGCAAACCGCCATTAATATTACGAGAAGACGTCCATTGCGAATTAAAATTAAATTAAACTTGACTTAAATGCACACACTGCAAAAGGCCTTTTCGTCAAATAAGCACTGCAAAATTGTTCCAACAAGTTATAGAAATCACTTTCTTCCCACAAGAAAAATTTACAAAAACACAACAGAACGTCTCTCAATGTGGCAACACTCCTCACAGGGGCGCTCAACCAGTGCAGACAACTTAAGGCAAATTTCCCTTACTAAGGGAATTTTTGGTTTAAGTGTTTACACTGCCGGGCCATTTTGTGCGAGCATTCGGCTACGTACCAAAGCTCAAAGATGGTAATCCAGTCGTTTGCACCGGCCGAATTACGGGATTTGTTTCAAATACTTATACCACATGTCATTTAATTTAATTTCAATAATCTTCCAAACATACTTTACTGCGCTACATACATACATACAATACGAATCATTCATTCATTCATCAAAACTTATTTCAATACCGATCGCTACATCAATTTTCCTCTCTATAAAATTGTATAAAATTAACTCCACAGTATAAACACCAATTAAACATATATATTTAAAAATTACTTTCATCCATTCATCCATTACATTGCAGACAATGCAACAACAAAAAATTATTTAGGCCCAGCGAAGCGGACCGGGCCCAGCTAGTTTTCATATAAAAACAGTCAAATTTCGTCATGCACATGTGAGTGTAAATTCTAAAAACGGCATGCCCATGCGTCATGGGAATGACTGTGCTCTATGAGCATATCATTTCCATGACGAAAAATCTGACAAAGAGCTAATAAGAACTGCGGTAGTGAAAACGGGATAGACAATTTTGCACCGAAAATCCATACAAAAAACGTAAAATGTGGCAACTCCATGCTTTGTTTATTTACATTTTCATATAAAACCTGTCAAATTTCGTCATGCCCATGTCAGTGTTAATTCTAAAAACGGCATGCCCATGCGTCATGGAAATGACTGAAAATAGGCTCTATATTCATCATTTTTCGATATTTTATCGACAATTCCCATTTCTTCTTTAATCCCGATTCATTTCAAAATTGTTCCCGACATTATTTCCAATCAAATAAAAATAACACTTTCCAAATAGGTTATGAATTTCTCAATATAAACCAAAATACCGAAATTTGACGGACATTTTGTATGGGAGATTTAGATTTTGTGCAATTTGAAGAAAAAACAATGGTATCGATACTAGTGTTGCCACTCAACGAAAAAATTTGCAACCAAATTTTGGTACAAAAGCAAAAAAAAAATTCCAAATATGAAATTTTGATTTGTTTTCTAACCTTTTATAGTATCGATATTGGGGTTATTCGAAAGTCCTCCTATACCCCTTTTCGTATGAGTACCAAAGCACCTTAATCCGTTATGTACCTGTCACAAAAATATCTTTTAAAAATGTACCTACATTTCAAACTTTTTTCCGGACGGTTATACAAATTTTTCCAAAAATTTAGGGGAATTTTTATTTTCACCCAAAAATTGTTCAAGTATGTTGTTGGTGGCAGCTGTTATCCCACTTCACATGATTCACCCAAAAAATGTCCAAGGACGCACTTGGTGACATCTGTAATCCCACATGGTATGATTCACCCAAAAAATGTCCAAGGAAGCGAACAGAAGTCCCAAAAAATAACTTTTACTGTCAACACTTCGAACGCGAAACTTTTGAAAATGGTGCATGCAGCGTAACCTAAAAATTACGCTGCACCGACGCTTCAATGGCGGAACTTGATCGCCGCAGTGTAAATGCAGTCGTATTCCGCCGTGTAATTTGGTTCGCAAAAATTTCGCAGACGCGAAATCAAGATACATAGATAACGACATGAGGCTTTTTACCGTTATCTAGCATGACGTCCGCAGATACTTCTTGTCACTTTGGCAGAAAAATGCAAGCGTTGCCACAAATTTAGCTTAATTGGTTTCGCAATAGTGCTACCAGATTATTGGATTTTCTACTGTATTAATTAGTCGTTAGTAGAAATACGATCAAAATTATTAAAATTACGCAAACAAATAAAAATAATTGACTTATGAGTTTGAGTTGCTTAATAAAAGAGATAATTTAATAAGTTGAACCATTTTTTGTTTTAATTAAACATTTTGAAATGGGATTCTCAACACAGAAGGGGTTTCCGTTGAAGCCAGGGGTAGTTCCTACTGTGGCGGCAGTACAAGAAAACGAGAATGACGACGTCCCCATAGTTGTTAGTTATGGAAAGTATTACGTCGTGAGCTTTTGGAAATGAAAAGGCCAAACCGATTTCTACAAAAGAAAAAGGTTTATTTAAATCTTTTAATGTACGTACACTTTTTTAATAATATTAATATTTTAGCGAACAACTTGAACAACACGATATGGTTTAATCGAAATGGACACGCAATTGTAAGTTTTATAACAAATACAATCACAAAACCGGTACTAACATTTGCAAATTTATTTTTCCATATTAGGAAAGCGATACAAAATGAAAAATTGTTTAGTATTGACCAATGCAGATCGGTTATTTTGTTCGAAACAAGTAATAAAAATTACATTTAAGAACTTATCGTATTTGCAATAATGTAGCAATTTCTATCAAATTCCGACATTTCTGTTGTAAATATATTCCTTTTTGAGTCTTAGGCGAAATAATCCACTCTAGCAGAAAATATTTCAATTCAGATCTTTCTGGCAACGTTGGCTCACAGAAAAACGTAAACAAAGAACAGCTGTTCGTGTGACAAGAAGTATCTGCTGACGTTATGTCGTCATCTGTGTTTATATCCTTGGTGAAAAATATTGAATGAAAAACATTGCTACCAGATGGAACTTTTTGCAATTGAAGTTGCGACCTAAATATTTTTTCCAATGTACAACGACTCATGTACAAGTGGATAGGAAGCGTTGGAAAAAATGTTTGATCTCACCTTGAGAACGATGCAGGAGATCAACTTGAGAACTAAACACTCCTCAAATGTTGGAGAAAAGATACTTGTAAACTTCTGGGGTGCAATCGCGTATAGAATTTCATCATTTCAGTTTCTTTTTTGGTTTGATATTTGGTCGGATCACTATCGAAACATATTCGACAGCTAATATGGTGTCGAAGCCAACTCTGAAATAAAAAAAACCAATTGTTTACATCTTTCTCTTTAAACCATTTCAAATACTATTGGAATCAATTAAATATCAAAAAACAGCAAACAAAGAATTCCCATCTAGTTGCGTGTGTTTTTATTTTGACAGCTGCTAGCCGTCATCATGGAATGTAGACTGACAATTGGAATAACTACAGGTCACTGTCTCATCGGCCACCATGCAAGAAGTATGGGGCTCATATCCACAGATTGGTGCCGGAACTGCAATGAGCCTGATGAGGAGGAAACTTTGGAACACTAAACTTAAAAGAATAAAAACCTTCGCAATAAAGTCCGGCATGTTCGGGCTATATGCAGACCATGGAAGAAAGTATACAATCTTCATGTAAAGGATAAGAGACCATAAAATAATTATCTTTGGTTCGCCCCTTTCAGTTATCGACCGCTTTTCGGTAATTTTACGAACACATTTCTAGGAGCCTATTTACACTATCAGTTCCATGACGAAAAATCTGACAAAGATCATTTTGCACCGAAAATCCATACAAAAAACGTAAAAGGTGGCAACTCCATACTTCGTTTATTTACATTTTCATATAAAAACTGTCAAATTTCGTTATGCCCATGTCAGTGTAAATTCTAAAAACGGCAAGCCCATGCGTCATGGGAATGACTGTGTAAATAGGCTCTAAGAGCCTATTTACACTATCAGTTCCATGACGAAAAATCTGACAAAGAGCTAATAAGAACTGCGGTAGTGAAAACGGGATAGACAATTTTGCACCGAAAATCCATACAAAAAACGTAAAAGGTGGCAACTCCATACTTCGTTTATTTACATTTTCATATAAAAACTGTCAAATTTCGTCATGCAAATGTCAGTGTTAATTCTAAAAACGGCATGCCCATGCGTCATGGAAATGACTGTAAATAGGCTCTATATTCATCATTTTTCGATATTTTATCGACAATTCCCATTTCTACTTTAATCCCGATTCATTTCAAAATTGTTCCCGACATTATTTCCAATCAAATAAAAATAACACTTTCCAAATAAGTTATGAATTTCTCAATATAAACCAAAATACCGAAATTTGACGGACATTTTGTATGGGAGATTTAGATTTTGTGCAGTGCTGCCTTTTGTCATTTGAAGCAAAAAAAATGGTATCGATACTAGTGTCGCCACTCAACGAAAAAATTTGCAACCAAATTTTGGTACAAGAGCAAAAAAAAAATTTCAAATATGAAATTTTGATTTGTTTTCAAACCTTTTATAGTATCGATATTGGGGTTATTCGAAAGTCCTCCTATACCCCTTTCGTATGAGTACCAAAGCACCTTAATCCGTTATGTACCTGTCACAAAAATATCTTTTAAAAATGTACCTACATTTCAAACTTTTTTCCGGACGGTTATACAAATTTTTCAAAAAATTTAGGGGAATTTTTATTTTCACCCAAAAATTGTTCAAGTATGTTGTTGGTGGCAGCTGTAATCCCACTTCACATGATTCACCCAAAAAATGTCCAAGGACGCACTTGGTGACATCTGTAATCCCACATGGTATGATTCACCCAAAAAATGTCCAAGGAAGCGAGCAGAAGTCCCAAAAAAAACCTTTTACTGTCAACACTTCGAACGCGAAACTTTTGAAAATGGTGCATGCAGCGTAACCTAAAAATTTCGCTGCACCGACGCTTCAATGGCGGAACTTGATCGTAATGCAGTAAACAGAATTGCAGCAGTGGACGGTTGGGCGGACGACGGCTATGCTACCGTCGTATCAAAATCCGCCATGAGTGAACAGAATTTTGGCCGTGGCGGCAATCACTTGGCAGATGCAAATCAATGGTGTCCTATAGTGAAAATAATGGAAATGGGTAATTTTTGAGCTGAAAAGGGTAATGTACATTTTTCTGGGCATTTTCAAAAACACAATAGCCCTGTTTTATTTGTGTTGTGTATACAATTACCGGTAGTTGACAAACGCAACTCTCATCCACATTTACCTATGTTTTTTTTTTTACCAAGAAGATCGCCATACACAATTTTAGATACTTGTAAACTTTTGGGGTGCAATCGCGTATCTTGATATCGAACGAAATCGACAGTATTCCATCATTTAAGTTTCGTTTTTAGTTTCGTATTTGGTCGGAACACTATCAAAACACATTCGACACCATATTAGCTGTCGAAGCCAAGTCGAAAAACATGATTGTACCTCTGAAATAAAAAACCTATTGAAATTTTGCACATCTTCATTACTTTACAACACTTCAAATTCTATTGGAATTAATTAAATAGAAAAAAACAGCAACAAAACAAAAAAAATTAATATATTAAAATTAATCATGGAAACTTGCATTTAACTCGCCTATTTTTCGGACAGCGGCTAGCCGTCGTCCGCCCAACCGTCAACTGCTGCAATTCTGTTTACTGTATAAATGCTCTCGTATACCGCCGTGTAATATGGTTCGCAAAAATTTTGCTGACGCAAAATCAAGATACATAGAATACTAGATAACGACATGAGGCCGTTTACCGTTATCTAGCATGACGTCCGCAGATACTTCTTGTCACTTTGGCAGAAAAATGCAAGCGTTGCCACAAATTTAGCTTAATTGGTTTCGCAATAGTGCTACCAGATTAATGAATTTTCTAAATCATCAAAAGATCAAAATTATTAAAATTACGCAAACAAATAAAAATACAGAAAGTACAAGAAAACGAGAATGACGACGTTCCCATGGTTGTTAGTTACGGAAAGTATTACGTCGTGAGCTTTTGGAAATGAAAAGGCCAAGCCGATTTCTACAAAAGAAAAAGGTTTATTTCAATTTTTTAATGTACGTACACTTTTTTAATAATATTAATATTTTAGCGAACAACTTGAACAACACGATATGGTTTAATCGAAATGGACACGCAATTGTAAGTTTTATAACAAATACAATCACAAAACCGGTAGTAACATTTGCAAATTTATTTTTACATATTAGGAAAGCGATACAAAATGAAAAATTGTTTAGTATTGACCAATGCAGATCGGTTATTTTGTTCGAAACAAGTAATAAAAATTACATTTAAGAACATATCGTATTTGCAATAATGTAGCAATTTCTAATAAAATTTCGACATTTCTGTTGTAAATATATTCCTATTTGAGTCTTAGGCGAAATAATCCACTCTAGCAGAAAATATTTCAATTCAGATCTTTCTGGCAACGTTGGCTCACAGAAAAACGTAAACAAAGAACAGCTGTTCGTGTGACAAGAAGTATCTGCTGACCTTATGTCGTCATCTGTGTTTATATCCTTCTTGGTGAAAAATATTGAATGAAAAACATTGCTACCAGATGGAACTTTTTGCAATTGAAGTTGCGACCTAAATATTTTTTCCAATGTACAACGACTCATGTGCAAGTGGATAGGAAGCGTTGGAAAAAATGTTTGATCTCACCTTGAGAACGATGCAGGAGATCAACTTGAGAACTAAACACTCCTCAAAGGTTGGAGAAAAGATACTTGTAAACTTCTGGGGTGCAATCGCGTATCTTGATATCAGCCAAAATCGACAGAATTTCACCATTTGAGTTTCGTTTTTGGTTTGATATTTGGTCGGATCACTATCGAAACATATTCGACACCATATTAGCTGTCGAAGCCAACTCTGAAATAAAAAAAACCAATTGTTTACATCTTTCTCTTTACACCATTTCAAATACTATTGGAATTAATTAAATATCAAAAAACAGCAAACAAAGCATTCCCATCTAGTTGCGTGTGTTTTTATTTTGACAGCTGCCATCATGGAATGTAGACTGACAATTGGAATAACTACAGGTCACTGTCTCATCGGCCACCATGCAAGAAGTATGGGGCTCATATCCACAGATTGGTGCCGCAACTGCAATGAGCCTGATGAGGAGGAAACTCTGGAACACTAAACTTAAAAGAATAAAAACCTTCGCAATAAAGTCCGGCATGTTCGGGCTATATGCAGACCATGGAAGAAAGTATACAATATTCATGTAAAGGATAAGAGACCATAAAATAATTATCTTTGGTTCGCCCCTTTCAGTTATCGACCGCTTTTCGGTAATTTTACGAACACATTTCTATGAGCCTATTTACACTATCAGTTCCATGACGAAAAATCTGACAAAGAGCTAATAAGAACTGCGGTAGTGAAAACGGGATAGAACATTTTGCACCGAAAATCCATACAAAAAACGTAAAAGGTGGCAACTCCATGTTTCGTTTATTTACATTTTCAAATGAAAATTGTAAAATTTCGTCATGCACATGTCAGTGTAAATTCTAAAAACGGCATGCCCATGCGTCATGGGAATGACTGTGTAAATAGGCTCTATGAGCATATTTACACTATCATTTCCATGACGAAAAATCTGGCAAAGAGCTAATAAGAACTGCGGTAGTGAAAACGGGATACAATTTTGCACTGAAAATACATACAAAAAACGTAAAATGTGGCAACTCCATACTTCGTTTATTTACATTTTCATATAAAAACTGTCAAATTTCGTCATGCCCATGTCAGTGTTAATTCTAAAAACGGCATGCCCATGCGTCATGGAAATTACTGTAAATAGGCTCTACATTCATCATTTTTCGATATTTTATCGACAATTCCCATTTCTACTTTAATCCCGATTCATTTCAAAATTGTTCCCGACATTATTTCCAATCAAATAAAAACAACACTTTCCAAATAGGTTATGAATTTCTCAATATAAACCAAAATACCGAAATTTGACGGCCATTTTGTATGGGAGATTTAGATTTTGTGCAGTGCTGCCTTTTGTCAATTTGAAGCAAAAAAAATGGTATCGATACTAGTGTTGCCACTCAACGAAAAAATTTGCAACCAAATTTTGATACAAGAGCAAAAAAAAAATTCCAAATATGAAATTTGGATTTGTTTTCAAACCTTTTATAGTATCGATATTGGGGTTATTCGAAAGTCCTCCTATACCCCTTTCGTATGAGTACCAAAGCACCTTAATCCGTTATGTACCTGTCACAAAAATATCTTTTAAAAATGTACCTTTATTTCAAACTTTTTTCCGGACGGTTATACAAATTTTTCCAAAAATTTAGGGTTCAAGTTCAAGTATGTTGTTGGTGGCAGCTGTAATCCCACTTCACACGATTCACCCAAAAAATGTCCAAGGACGCACTTGGTGACATCTGTAATCCCACATGGTATGATTCACACAAAAAATGTCCAAGGAAGCGAGCAGAAGTCCCAAAAAATAACTTTTACTGTCAACACTTCGAACGCGAAACTTTTGAAAATGGTGCATGCAGCGTAACCGACGCTTCAATGGCGGAACTTGATCGCCGCAGTGTAATGCTGTAAACAGAATTGCAGCAGTGGACGGTTGGGCGGACGACGGCTATGCTACCGTCGTATCAAAATCCGCCATGAGTGAACAGAATTTTGGCCGTGGCGGCAATCACTTGGCAGATGCAAATCAATGGTGTCCTATAGTGAAAATAATGAAAATGGGTAATTTTTGAGCTGAAAAGGGTAATGTACATTTTTCTGGGCATTTTCAAAAACACAATAGGGCTGTTTTATTTGTGTTGTGTATACAATTACCGGTAGTTGACAAAACACAACTCTCATCCACATTTACCTATGTTTTTTTACCAATAAGATCGCCATACACAATTTTAGATACTTGTAAACTTTTGGGGTGCAATCGCGTATCTTGATATCGAACGAAATCGACAGTATTCCATAATTTAAGTTTCGTTTTTAGTTTCGTATTTGGTCGGAACACTATCAAAACACATTCGACACCATATTAGCTGTCGAAGCCAAGTCGAAAAACATGATTGTACCTCTGAAATAAAAAACCTATTGAAATTTTGCACATCTTCATTACTTTACAACACTTCAAATACTATTGGAATTAATTAAATAGAAAAAAAACAGCAACAAAACAAAAAAAATTAATATATTAAAATTAATCATGGAAATTTGCATTTAACTCGGCCTATTTTTCGCCCGCTTCAGCGGATTTTCAAAAATAATGTCATTACTGATGCCATATGGCAACCCTATACCGTCAACCGTCGACCAGAAAATAGAAATAAATCTAAGTTCTGCGGCTAATGCTCCACCGCTTTACCGCCTCGGTCCCGGTTCCGTGCATTCCCATCTAGTTGCGTGTGTTTTAATTTTGGTGGCTAGCCGTCGTCCGCCCAAGATACATAGAATACTAGATAACGACATGAGGCCGTTTACCGTTATCTAGCATGACGTCCGCAGATACTTCTTGTCACTTTGGCAGAAAAATGCAAGCGTTGCCACAAATTTAGCTTAATTGGTTTCGCAATAGTGCTACCAGATTAACGGATTTTCTAAATCATCAAAAGATCAAAATTATTAAAATTACGCAAACAAATAAAAATAATTGACTTATGAGTTTGAGTTGCTTAATAAAAGAGATAATTTAATAAGTTGAACCATTTTTTGTTTTAATTAAACATTTTGAAATGGGATTCTCAACACAGAAGGGGTTTCCGTTGAAGCCAGGGGTAGTTCCTACTGTGGCGGCAGTACAAGAAAACGAGAATGACGACGTTCCCATGGTTGTTAGTTACGGAAAGTATTACGTCGTGAGCTTTTGGAAATGAAAAGTCCAAACCGATTTCTACAAAAGAAAAAGGTTTATTTAAATCTTTTAATGTACGTACGCTTTTTTAATAAATGGACACGCAATTGTAAGTTTTATAACAAATACAATCACGAAACCGGTACTAACAATTGCAAATTTATTTTTACATATTAGGAAAGCGATACAAAATGAAAAATTGTTTAGTATTGACCAATGCAGATCGGGTTTTTTGTTCGAAACAAGTAATAAAAATTACATTTAGGAACTTATCGTATTTGCAATAATGTAGCAATTTCTATCAAATTTCGACATTTCTGTTGTAAATATATTCCTTTTTGAGTCTTAGGCGAAATAATCCACTCTAGCAGAAAATATTTCAATTCAGATCTTTCTGGCAACGTTGGCTGACAGAAAAACGTAAACAAAGAACAGCTGTTCGTGTGACAAGAAGTATCTGCTGACGTTATGTCGTCATCTGTGTTTATATCCTTCTTGGTGAAAAATATTGAATGAAAAACATTGCTACCAGATGGAACTTTTTGCAATTGAAGTTGCGACCTAAATATTTTTTCCAATGTACAACGACTCATGTACAAGTGGATAGGAAGCGTTGGAAAAAATGTTTGATCTCACCTTGAGAACGATGCAGGAGATCAACTTGAGAACTAAACACTCCTCAAAGGTTGGAGAAAAGATACTTGTAAACTTCTGGGGTGCAATCGCGTATCTTGATATCAACGGAAATCGACAGAATTTCATCATTTGAGTTTCGTTTTTGGTTTGATATTTGGTCGGATCACTATCGAAACATATTCGACAGCTAATATGGTGTCGAAGCCAACTCTGAAATAAAAAAAAACAATTGTTTACATCTTTCTCTTTAAACCATTTCAAATACTATTGATGAGGAGGAAACTCTGGAACACTAAACTTAAAAGAATAAAAACCTTCGCAATGAAGTCCGGCATGTTCGGGCTATATGCAGACCATGGAAGAAAGTATACAATCTTCATGTAAAGGATAAGAGACCATAAAATAATTATCTTTGGTTCGCCCCTTTCAGTTATCGACCGCTTTTCGGTAATTTTACGAACACATTTCTATGAGCATATTTACACTATCATTTCCATGACGAAAAATCTGGCAAAGAGCTAATAAGAACTGCGGTAGTGAAAACGGGATACAATTTTGCACTGAAAATCCATACAAAAAAACGTAAAAGGTGGCAACTCCATACTTCGTTTATTTACATTTTCATATAAAAACTGTCAAATTTCGTCATGCCCATGTCAGTGTTAATTCTAAAAACGGCATGCCCATGCGTCATGGAAATTACTGTAAATAGGCTCTACATTCATCATTTTTCGATATTTTATCGACAATTCCCATTTCTACTTTAATCCCGATTCATTTCAAAATTGTTCCCGACATTATTTCCAATCAAATAAAAACAACACTTTCCAAATAGGTTATGAATTTCTCAATATAAACCAAAATACCGAAATTTGACGGCCATTTTGTATGGGAGATTTAGATTTTGTGCAGTGCTGCCTTTTGTCAATTTGAAGCAAAAAAAATGGTATCGATACTAGTGTTGCCACTCAACGAAAAATTTTGCAACCAAATTTTGGTACAAGAGCAAAAAAAAAATTCCAAATATGAAATTTGGATTTGTTTTCTAACCTTTTATAGTATCGATATTGGGGTTATTCGAAAGTCCTCCTATACCCCTTTTCGTATGAGTACCAAAGCACCTTAATCCGTTATGTACCTGTCACAAAAATATCTTTTAAAAATGTACCTACATTTCAAACTTTTTTCCGGACGGTTATACAAATTTTTCCAAAAATTTAGGGGAATTTTTATTTTCACCCAAAAATTGTTCAAGTATGTTGTTGGTGGCAGCTGTTATCCCACTTCACATGATTCACCCAAAAAATGTCCAAGGACGCACTTGGTGACATCTGTAATCCCACATGGTATGATTCACCCAAAAAATGTCCAAGGAAGCGAGCAGAAGTCCCAAAAAATAACTTTTACTGTCAACACTTCGAACGCGAAACTTTTGAAAATGGTGCATGCAGCGTAACCTAAAAATTACGCTGCACCGACGCTTCAATGGCGGAACTTGATCGCCGCAGTGTAAATGCACTCGTATACCGCCGTGTAATTTGGTTCGCAAAAATTTCGCAGACGCGAAATCAAGATACATAGATAACGACATGAGGCTTTTTACCGTTATCTAGCATGACGTCCGCAGATACTTCTTGTCACTTTGGCAGAAAAATGCAAGCGTTGCCACAAATTTAGCTTAATTGGTTTCGCAATAGTGCTACCAGATTATTGGATTTTCTACTGTTAGTAGAAATACGATCAAAATTATTAAAATTACGCAAACAAATAAAAATAATTGACTTATGAGTTTGAGTTGCTTAATAAAAGAGATAATTTAATAAGTTGAACCATTTTTTGTTTTAATTAAACATTTTGAAATGGGATTCTCAACACAGAAGGGGTTTCCGTTGAAGCCAGGGGTAGTTCCTACTGTGGCGGCAGTACAAGAAAACGAGAATGACGACGTTCCCATGGTTGTTAGTTACGGAAAGTATTGCGTCGTGAGCTTTTGGAAATGAAAAGGCCAAACCGATTTCTACAAAAGAAAAAGGTTTATTTAAATCTTTTAATGTACGTACACTTTTTTAATAAATGGACACGCAATTGTAAGTTTTATAACAAATACAATCACGAAACCGGTACTAACATTTGCAAATTTTTTTTTACATATTAGGAAAGCGATACAAAATGAAAAATTGTTTAGTATTGACCAATGCAGATCGGTTATTTTGTTCGAAACAAGTAATAAAAATTACATTTAAGAACTTATCGTATTTGCAATAATGTAGCAATTTCTATCAAATTTCGACATTTCTGTTGTAAATATATTCCTTTTTGAGTCTTAGGCGAAATAATCCACTCTAGCAGAAAATATTTCAATTCAGATCTTTCTGGCAACGTTGGCTGACAGAAAAACGTAAACAAAGAACAGCTGTTCGTGTGACAAGAAGTATCTGCTGACGTTATGTCGTCATCTGTGTTTATATCCTTCTTGGTGAAAAATATTGAATGAAAAACATTGCTACCAGATGGAACTTTTTGCAATTGAAGTTGCGACCTAAATATTTTTTCCAATGTACAACGACTCATGTACAAGTGGATAGGAAGCGTTGGAAAAAATGTTTGATCTCACCTTGAGAACGATGCAGGAGATCAACTTGAGAACTAAACACTCCTCAAAGGTTGGAGAAAAGATACTTGTAAACTTCTGGGGTGCAATCGCGTATCTTGATATCAACCGAAATCGACAGAATTTCATCATTTGAGTTTCGTTTTTGGTTTGATATTTGGTCGGATCACTATCGAAACATATTCGACAGCTAATATGGTGTCGAAGCCAACTCTGAAATAAAAAAAACCAATTGTTTACATCTTTCTCTTTACACCATTTCAAATACTATTGGAATCAATTAAATATCAAAAAACAGCAAACAAAGCATTCCCATCTAGTTGCGTGTGTTTTTATTTTGACAGCTGCTAGCCGTCATCATGGAATGTAGACTGACAATTGGAATAACTACAGGTCACTGTCTCACCGGCCACCATTCAAGAAGTATGGGGCTCATATCCACAGATTGGTGCCGCAACTGCAATGAGCCTGATGAGGAGGAAACTCTGGAACACTAAACTTAAAAGAATAAAAACCTTCGCAATAAAGTCCGGCATGTTCGGGCTATATGCAGACCATGGAAGAAAGTATACAATCTTCATGTAAAGGATAAGAGACCATAAAATAATTATCTTTGGTTCGCCCCTTTCAGTTATCGACCGCTTTTCGGTAATTTTACGAACACATTTCAATGAGCATATTTACACTATCATTTCCATGACGAAAAATCTGGCAAAGAGCTAATAAGAACTGCGGTAGTGAAAACGGGATACAATTTTGCACTGAAAATCCATACAAAAAACGTAAAAGGTGGCAACTCCATACTTCGTTTATTTACATTTTCATATAAAAACTGTCAAATTTCGTCATGCAAATGTCAGTGTTAATTCTAAAAACGGCATGCCCATGCGTCATGGAAATGACTGTAAATAGGCTCTATATTCATCATTTTTCGATATTTTATCGACAATTCCCATTTCTACTTTAATCCCGATTCATTTCAAAATTGTTCCCGACATTATTTCCAATCAAATAAAAATAACACTTTCCAAATAGGTTATGAATTTCTCAATATAAACCAAAATACCGAAATTTGACGGACATTTTGTATGGGAGATTTAGATTTTGTGCAATTTGAAGAAAAAACAATGGTATCGATACTAGTGTTGCCACTCAACGAAAAAATTTGCAACCAAATTTTGGTACAAAAGCAAAAAAAAAAATTCCAAATATGAAATTTTGATTTGTTTTCAAACCTTTTATAGTATCGATATTGGGGTTATTCGAAAGTCCTCCTATACCCCTTTCGTATGAGTACCAAAGCACCTTAATCCGTTATGTACCTGTCACAAAAATATCTTTTAAAAATGTACCTACATTTCAAACTTTATTCCGGACGGTTATACAAATTTTTCAAAAAATTTAGGGGAGCTTTTATTTTCACCCAAAAATTGTTCACGTGTGTTGTTGGTGGCAGCTGTAATCCCGCTTCACATGATTCACCCAAAAATGTCCAAGGACGCACTTGGTGACATCTGTAATCCCACATGGTATGATTCACCCAAAAAATGTCCAAGGAAGCGAACAGAAGTCCCAAAAAATAACTTTTACTGTCAACACTTCGAACGCGAAACTTTTGAAAATGGTGCATGCAGCGTAACCTAAAAATTACGCTGCACCGACGCTTCAATGGCGGAACTTGATCGCCGCAGTGTAAATGCACTCGTATACCGCCGTGTAATTTGGTTCGCAAAAATTTCGCAGACGCGAAATCAAGATACATAGATAACGACATGAGGCTTTTTACCGTTATCTAGCATGACGTCCGCAGATACTTCTTGTCACTTTGGCAGAAAAATGCAAGCGTTGCCACAAATTTAGCTTAATTGGTTTCGCAATAGTGCTACCAGATTATTGGATTTTCTACTGTATTAATTAGTCGTTAGTAGAAATACGATCAAAATTATTAAAATTACGCAAACAAATAAAAATAATTGACTTATGAGTTTGAGTTGCTTAATAAAAGAGATAATTTAATAAGTTGAACCATTTTTTGTTTTAATTAAACATTTTGAAATGGGATTCTCAACACTGAAGGGGTTTCCGTTGAAGCCAGGGGTAGTTCCTACTGTGGCGGCAGTACAAGAAAACGAGAATGACGACGTTCCCATGGTTGTTAGTTACGGAAAGTATTGCGTCGTGAGCTTTTGGAAATGAAAAGGCCAAACCGATTTCTACAAAAGAAAAAGGTTTATTTAAATCTTTTAATGTACGTACACTTTTTTAATAAATGGACACGCAATTGTAAGTTTTATAACAAATACAATCACGAAACCGGTACTAACATTTGCAAATTTATTTTTACATATTAGGAAAGCGATACAAAATGAAAAATTGTTTAGTATTGACCAATGCAGATCGGTTATTTTGTTCGAAACAAGTAATAAAAATTACATTTAGGAACTTATCGTATTTGCAATAATGTAGCAATTTCTATCAAATTTCGACATTTCTGTTGTAAATATATTCCTTTTTGAGTCTTAGGCGAAATAATCCACTCTAGCAGAAAATATTTCAATTCAGATCTTTCTGGCAACGTTGGCTGACAGAAAAACGTAAACAAAGAACAGCTGTTCGTGTGACAAGAAGTATCTGCTGACGTTATGTCGTCATCTGTGTTTATATCCTTCTTGGTGAAAAATATTGAATGAAAAACATTGCTACCAGATGGAACTTTTTGCAATTGAAGTTGCGACCTAAATATTTTTTCCAATGTACAACGACTCATGTACAAGTGGATAGGAAGCGTTGGAAAAAATGTTTGATCTCACCTTGAGAACGATGCAGGAGATCAACTTGAGAACTAAACACTCCTCAAAGGTTGGAGAAAAGATACTTGTA
Source organism: Heteromyza rotundicornis (assembly GCA_951394025.1). Taxonomy (NCBI): domain Eukaryota; kingdom Metazoa; phylum Arthropoda; class Insecta; order Diptera; family Heleomyzidae; genus Heteromyza; species Heteromyza rotundicornis. The sequence continues at coordinate 30,718,220 of OX596012.1, forward strand.
AACTTCTGGGGTGCAATCGCGTATCTTGATATCAACCGAAATCGACAGAATTTCATCATTTGAGTTTCGTTTTTGGTTTGATATTTGGTCGGATCACTATCGAAACATATTCGACAGCTAATATGGTGTCGAAGCCAACTCTGAAATAAAAAAAACCAATTGTTTACATCTTTCTCTTTACACCATTTCAAATACTATTGGAATCAATTAAATATCAAAAAACAGCAAACAAAGCATTCCCATCTAGTTGCGTGTGTTTTTATTTTGACAGCTGCTAGCCGTCATCATGGAATGTAGACTGACAATTGGAATAACTACAGGTCACTGTCTCACCGGCCACCATTCAAGAAGTATGGGGCTCATATCCACAGATTGGTGCCGCAACTGCAATGAGCCTGATGAGGAGGAAACTCTGGAACACTAAACTTAAAAGAATAAAAACCTTCGCAATAAAGTCCGGCATGTTCGGGCTATATGCAGACCATGGAAGAAAGTATACAATCTTCATGTAAAGGATAAGAGACCATAAAATAATTATCTTTGGTTCGCCCCTTTCAGTTATCGACCGCTTTTCGGTAATTTTACGAACACATTTCAATGAGCATATTTACACTATCATTTCCATGACGAAAAATCTGGCAAAGAGCTAATAAGAACTGCGGTAGTGAAAACGGGATACAATTTTGCACTGAAAATCCATACAAAAAACGTAAAAGGTGGCAACTCCATACTTCGTTTATTTACATTTTCATATAAAAACTGTCAAATTTCGTCATGCAAATGTCAGTGTTAATTCTAAAAACGGCATGCCCATGCGTCATGGAAATGACTGTAAATAGGCTCTATATTCATCATTTTTCGATATTTTATCGACAATTCCCATTTCTACTTTAATCCCGATTCATTTCAAAATTGTTCCCGACATTATTTCCAATCAAATAAAAATAACACTTTCCAAATAGGTTATGAATTTCTCAATATAAACCAAAATACCGAAATTTGACGGACATTTTGTATGGGAGATTTAGATTTTGTGCAGTGCTGCCTTTTGTCAATTTGAAGCAAAAAAAATGGTATCGATACTATAGTTGCCACTCAACGAAAAAATTTGCAACCAAATTTTGGTACAAGAGCAAAAAAAAAATTCCAAATATGAAATTTGTTTGTTTGCAAACCTTTTATAGCATCGATATTGGGGTTATTCGAAAGTCCTCCTATACCCCTTTCGTATGAGTACCAAAGCACCTTAATCCGTTATGTACCTGTCACAAAAATATCTTTTAAAAATGTACCTACATTTCAAACTTTTTTCCGGACGGTTATACAAATTTTTCAAAAAATTTAGCTGAAGTTTTATTTTTACCCAAAAATTCTTCAAGTATGTTGTTGGTGGCAGCTGTAATCCCACTTCACATGATTCACCCAAAAAATGTCCAAGGACGCACTTGGTGACATCTGTAATCCCACATGGTATGATTCACCCAAAAAATGTCCAAGGAAGCGAGCAGAAGTCCCAAAAAATAAATTTTACTGTCAACACTTCGAACGCGAAACTTTTGAAAATGGTGCATGCAGCGTAACCTAAAAATTACGCTGCACCGACGCTTCAATGGCGGAACTTGATCGCCGCAGTGTAATGCAGTAAACAGAATTGCAGCAGTGGACGGTTGGGCGGACGACGGCTATGCTACCGTCGTATCAAAATCCGCCCTGAGTGAACAGAATTGTGGCGGTGGCGGTGGCGGCAATCACTTGGCAGATGCAAATCAATGGTGTCCTATAGTGAAAATAATGTAAATGGGTAATTTTTTAGCTGAAAAGGGTAATGTACATTTTTCTGGGCATTTTCAAAAACACAATAGGCCTGTTTTATTTGTGTTGTGTATACAATTACCGGTAGTAGACAAACACAACTCTCATCCACATTTACCTATGTTTTTTTTTACCAATAAGATCTAGATACTTGTAAACTTTTGGGGTGCAATCGCGTATCTTGATATCGAACGAAATCAACAGTATTCCATCATTTAAGTTTCGTTTTTAGTTTCGTATTTGGTCGGAACACTATCAAAACACATTCGACACCATATTAGCTGCAACAAAACAAAAAAAATTAATATATTAAAATTAATCATGGAAATTTGCATTTAACTCGGCCTATTTTTCGTCCGCTTCAGCGGATTTTCAAAAATAATGGCATTACTGATGCCATATTGCAACCCTATACCGTCAACCGTCGACCAGAAAATAGAAATAAATCTAAGTTCTGCGGCTAATGCTCCACCGCTTTACCGCCTCGGTCCCGATTCCTTGCATTCCCATCTAGTTGCGTGTGTTTTAATTTTGACAGCGGCTAGCCGTCGTCCGCCCAACCGTCAACTGCTGCAATTCTGTTTACTGTATAAATGCTCTCGTATACCGCCGTGTAATTTGGTTCGCAAAAACTTCGCTGACGCGAAATCAAGATACATAGAATACTAGATAACGACATGAGGCCGTTTACCGTTATCTAGCATGACGGCCGCCGATACTTCTTGTCACTTTGGCAGAAAAATGCAAGCCAGCGACGTAACCAGGAAAAAATTTCGGGGGGGGGTTTTCATTAAATTTTTTTTACTTACACTGAAGAAAAAAAGGAGAACATGCAAACCAGATTAAAATCAACAACATATCGCTTTTTTTCAAAATAAATCTTTTTATTTTTCATAAAAAAAAGTAGATTAAAAACAATACAAAAAAATTTGCAAAAAAAACCCGAAGGAGCTTATGAAAAAAGGATTTATTCTAAATCCGACGTATTGTGTTCATATATTTCGGGGCGGTTTGCCACCCTAATGCCCTCCAAACCCCCCTCCTATTCGAGGGTACGTCCCTGCTTTCATTTTAAAACCTTTCATTTCATTCCCAGAAAATTTCGAATAACTGTAAATTTTCACAAGGTGTTTCACTTTGATGTAAATGTAAACCGTGATATTCGATGCTTAATACCGAATGCTAGAACTGCAATTTTTACAGTTTTTGGTACACGAAAGTTTTTAATAAAATAAAATATCAAGGAGATACGGAAGTTTCTCTTAAATTTCATAACAATTCCATACATTTTTCTAATACTTCATATATTTCGGGGGGGGTTCGAACACCCCAAACCCTCCCCCTGGTTACGTCCCTGATGCAAGCGTTGCCACAAATTTAGCTTAATTGCAATAGTGCTACCAGATTAATGGATTTTCTAAATTATCAAAAGATCAAAATTATTAAAATTACGCAAACAAATAAAAGGAATTGACTTATGAGTTTGAGTTGCTTAATAAAAGAGATAATTTAATAAGTTGAACCAGTTTTTGTTTTAATTAAACATTTTGAAATGGGATTCTCAACACAGAAGGGGTTTCCGTAGAAGCCAGGGGTAGTTCCTACTGTGGCGGCAGTACAAGAAAACGAGAATGACGACGTTCCCATGGTTGTTAGTTACGGAAAGTATTACGTCGTGAGCTTTTGGAAATGAAAAGGCCAAACCGATTTCTACAAAAGAAAAAGGTTTATTTGAGCCTATTTACACTATCAGTTCCATGACGAAAAATCTGACAAAGAGCTTATAAGAACTGCGGTAGTGAAAACGGGATAGAACATTTTGCACCGAAAATCCATACAAAAAACGTAAAAGGTGGCAACTCCATGTTTCGTTTATTTACATTTTCATATGAAACCTGTAAAATTTCGTCATGCCCATGTCAGTGTAAATTCTAAAAACGGCATGCCCATGCGTCATGGGAATGACTGTGTAAATAGGCTCTTTAATTCTTTTAATGTACGTACACTTTTTTAATAATATTAATATTTTAGCGAACAACTTGAACAACACGATATGGTTTAATCGAAATGGACACGCAATTGTAAGTTTTATAACAAATACAATCACAAAACCGGTACTAACATTTGCAAATTTTTTCATTTGCGATACAAAATGAAAAATTGTTTATTATTGACCAATGCAGATCGGTTATTTTGTTCGAAACAAGTAATAAAAATTACAATTAAGAACTTATCGTATTTGCAATAATGTAGCAATTTCTATCAAATTCCGACATTTCTGTTGTAAATATATTCCTTTTTGAGTCTTAGGCGAAATAATCCACTCTAGCAGAAAATATTTCAATTCAGATCTTTCTGGCAACGTTGGCTCACAGAAAAACGTAAACAAAGAACATCTGTTCGTGTGACAAGAAGTATCTGCTGACGTTATGTCGTCATCTGTGTTTATATCCTTCTTGGTGAAAAATATTGAATGAAAAACATTGCTACCAGAAGAACTTTTTGCAATTGAAGTTGCGACCTAAATATTTTTTCCAATGTACAACGACTCATGTACAAGTTGATAGGAAGCGTTGGAAAAAATGTTTGATCTCACCTTGAGAACGATGCAGGAGATCAACTTGAGAACTAAACACTCCTCAAAGGTTGGAGAAAATATACTTGTAAACTGCACCCCAGTTCGCGTATCTCGATATCAAACGAAATGGACAGAATTTTATCATTTGAGTTTCGTTTTTGGTTTGCTATTTGGTCGGATCAATATCGAAACATATTCGACACCATATTAGCTGTCGAAGCTGAATTACAAAAAAACCAATTGTTTACATCTTTCTTTTTACACCATTTCAAATACTATTGGAATTAATTAAATATCAAAAAACAGCAAACAAAGCATTCCCATCTAGTTGCGTGTGTTTTTATTTTGACAGCTGCTAGCCGTCATCATGGAATGTAGACTGACAATTGGAATAACTACAGGTCACTGTCTCATCGGCCACCATGCAAGACGTATGTCATATCCATAGATTGGTGCCGCAACTGCAATGAGTCTGATGAGGAGGAAACTCTGGAACACTAAACTTAAAAGAATAAAAACCTTCGCAATAAAGTCCGGCATGCTCGGGCTAGATGCAGACCATGGAAGAAAGTCTACAATCTTCATGTAAAGGATAAGAGACCATAAAATAATTATCTTTGGTTCGACTGCACCTAAAATAGCCCCTTTCAGTTATCGACCGCTTTTCGGTAATTTTACGAACACATTTCTAAGAGCCTATTTACACTATCAGTTCCATGACGAAAAATCTGACAAAGAGCTAATAAGAACTGCGGTAGTGAAAACGAGATAGAACATTTTGCACCGAAAATCCATACAAAACACGTAAAAGGTGGCAACTCCATGTTTCGTTTATTTACATCTATATATATAAAAGAGACGTGTATGTTTGTCTCGAGTAGACGCGAAAACTACAGCACCGATTCTCACCAAAATTTATATACGTGTTCTAGGGGTCGTGAGTCGTGACATGTAATTGGTTTTGACACGCCTTGTGAATCTTTTAAAGCAAATACCATATGATCAACAGTCAACTTGGTTGCCACCTAGGACTTAATTTTTCCCCACCCAAGCAGTGTTACCATATCTGCTGATATTCCCAGTACAACATTAAGGTCCGCACACATCAACGCGAAGTACCGCAGCCGCTGCGAAACTTACTCAAAAATGTTTCTTGCAAATGCGAAAATATATTTGTTTGAGGTGAGCAATTTCATAAAAACAAATAAAAATGCGAATCTATCTATATCTATATATCTATATATATAAAAGAGACGTGTATGTTTGTCTCGAGTAGACGCGAAAACTACAGCACCGATTCTCACCAAAATTTATATATGTGTTCTTGGGGTCGTGAGTCGTGACATAGGATTGGTTTTGACACGACCACTTTTACCGCCCACAAGTTAGAAAATACGTATTTCTCTCACATTTGTGAATCTTTTAAAGCAAATACCATATGATCAACAGTCAACTTGGTTGCCACCTAGGACTTAATTTTTCCCCACCCAAGCAGTGTTACCATATCTGCGGGTTAAAAAACCCTTTCGGTTTCTTTCAAAGTATGAAATCGATTTGCTAAAGTATTTCACGTCGATGTACCGATCACAAATTTAAACAACTTCGTGTATTTTCAACATTAATTGCAGCAGGGAGTAATAATTAAGGTTATTTCCATTTGATTGCATGTAACTTTTCAACAATGGAAAAAACCTAAGGCAATGCCAAAATAACACGGCTTCTCCTTGAGTATTACATATTCGCAATTCCATAATTTGCCCCAATCTCCCAGTGCACATTTTACGCCCACTTTCACAGTACTTCATTTCCACTTAAATGCATTTGCCATTTACATTCCAAATAACTACGGAAAAATGTCTATTGTGAATGGAAATTAAATTATACCCAATTTAATGCTCCTACACACTGCCGCGAAATTTCCCCAAAAATTGCTCAAAAATTGCAAGGCGATATTCGGCTCGGACAAATTTTTTCGTGCTGAAAAATTTCACAAAAACAAAAACAAATGCATATCATTCTAGAGCGCACTATCGTATTTTCAAAAAAGTACCTTAAATGCTCACGGCGAAAGTCGCCCACTTTCACAGTAATCCTACACACAGTACTTCATTACAACTTAAAATACCTAAAATTCCGCCGCCGGTACTTTCTCGAAAATTCTTCCAGCAAAGTTATTGGAATAAAAAAATTTGTTTGCGGTGAAAAATTTCAAAGCTACAACTAAAAATGTGTATCATTTATAAATTTTTTTTAAAAAACGCAGTATCGCATATTCAAGCAACATTTTTGTTCAAGTTCCGTACCGGCTGCGGAATTTCGCGTTGGCTTATGGGGACCTAAATGCAGGCAAACCGCCATTAATATTACGAGAAGACGTCCATTGCGAATTAAAATTAAATTAAACTTGACTTAAATGCACACACTGCAAAAGGCCTTTTCGTCAAATAAGCACTGCAAAATTGTTCCAACAAGTTATAGAAATCACTTTCTTCCCACAAGAAAAATTTACAAAAACACAACAGAACGTCTCTCAATGTGGCAACACTCCTCACAGACGGGGCGCTCAACCAGTGCAGACAACTTAAGGCAAATTTCCCTTACTAAGGGAATTTTTGGTTTAAGTGTTTACACTGCCGGGCCATTTTGTGCGAGCATTCGGCTACGTACCAAAGCTCAAAGATGGTAATCCAGTCGTTTGCACCGGCCGAATTACGGGATTTGTTTCAAATACTTATACCACATGTCATTTAATTTAATTTCAATAATCTTCCAAACATACTTTACTGCGCTACATACATACATACAATACGAATCATTCATTCATTCATCAAAACTTATTTCAATACCGATCGCTACATCAATTTTCCTCTCTATAAAATTGTATAAAATTAACTCCACAGTATAAACACCAATTAAACATATATATTTAAAAATTACTTTCATCCATTCATCCATTACATTGCAGACAATGCAACAACAAAAAATTATTTAGGCCCAGCGAAGCGGACCGGGCCCAGCTAGTTTTCATATAAAAACTGTCAAATTTCGTCATGCACATGTGAGTGTAAATTCTAAAAACGGCATGCCCATGCGTCATGGGAATGACTGTGTAAATAGGCTCTATGAGCATATCATTTCCATGACGAAAAATCTGACAAAGAGCTAATAAGAACTGCGGTACTGAAAACGGGATAGACAATTTTGCACCGAAAATCCATACAAAAAACGTAAAATGTGGCAACTCCATGCTTTGTTTATTTACATTTTCATATAAAACATGTCAAATTTCGTCATGCCCATGTCAGTGTTAATTCTAAAAACGGCATGCCCATGCGTCATGGAAATGACTGAAAATAGGCCCTATATTCATCATTTTTCGATATTTTATCGACAATTCCCATTTCTTCTTTAATCCCGATTCATTTCAAAATTGTTCCCGACATTATTTCCAATCAAATAAAAATAACACTTTCCAAATAGGTTATGAATTTCTCAATATAAACCAAAATACCGAAATTTGACGGACATTTTGTATGGGAGATTTAGATTTTGTGCAATTTGAAGAAAAAACAATGGTATCGATACTAGTGTTGCCACTCAACGAAAAAATTTGCAACCAAATTTTGGTACAAAAGCAAAAAAAAAAATTCCAAATATGAAATTTTGATTTGTTTTCAAACCTTTTATAGTATCGATATTGGGGTTATTCGAAAGTCCTCCTATACCCCTTTCGTATGAGTACCAAAGCACCTTAATCCGTTATGTACCTGTCACAAAAATATCTTTTAAAAATGTACCTACATTTCAAACTTTATTCCGGACGGTTATACAAATTTTTCAAAAAATTTAGGGGAGCTTTTATTTTCACCCAAAAATTGTTCACGTGTGTTGTTGGTGGCAGCTGTAATCCCGCTTCACATGATTCACCCAAAAATGTCCAAGGACGCACTTGGTGACATCTGTAATCCCACATGGTATGATTCACCCAAAAAATGTCCAAGGAAGCGAACAGAAGTCCCAAAAAATAACTTTTACTGTCAACACTTCGAACGCGAAACTTTTGAAAATGGTGCATGCAGCGTAACCTAAAAATTACGCTGCACCGACGCTTCAATGGCGGAACTTGATCGCCGCAGTGTAAATGCAGTCGTATTCCGCCGTGTAATTTGGTTCGCAAAAATTTCGCAGGCGCGAAATCAAGATACATAGATAACGACATGAGGCTTTTTACCGTTATCTAGCATGACGTCCGCAGATACTTCTTGTCACTTTGGCAGAAAAATGCAAGCGTTGCCACAAATTTAGCTTAATTGGTTTCGCAATAGTGCTACCAGATTATTGGATTTTCTACTGTATTAATTAGTCGTTAGTAGAAATACGATCAAAATTATTAAAATTACGCAAACAAATAAAAATAATTGACTTATGAGTTTGAGTTGCTTAATAAAAGAGATAATTTAATAAGTTGAACCATTTTTTGTTTTAATTAAACATTTTGAAATGGGATTCTCAACACAGAAGGGGTTTCCGTTGAAGCCAGGGGTAGTTCCTACTGTGGCGGCAGTACAAGAAAACGAGAATGACGACGTCCCCATAGTTGTTAGTTACGGAAAGTATTACGTCGTGAGCTTTTGGAAATGAAAAGGCCAAACCGATTTCTACAAAAGAAAAAGGTTTATTTAAATCTTTCAATGTACGTACACTTTTTTAATAATATTAATATTTTAGCGAACAACTTGAACAACACGATATGGTTTAATCGAAATGGACACGCAATTGTAAGTTTTATAACAAATACAATCACAAAACCGGTACTAACATTTGCAAATTTATTTTTCCATATTAGGAAAGCGATACAAAATGAAAAATTGTTTATTATTGACCAATGCAGATCGGTTATTTTGTTCGAAACAAGTAATAAAAATTACATTTAAGAACTTATCGTATTTGCAATAATGTAGCAATTTCTATCAAATTCCGACATTTCTGTTGTAAATATATTCCTTTTTGAGTCTTAGGCGAAATAATCCACTCTAGCAGAAAATATTTCAATTCAGATCTTTCTGGCAACGTTGGCTCACAGAAAAACGTAAACAAAGAACAGCTGTTCGTGTGACAAGAAGTATCTGCTGACGTTATGTCGTCAATTGTGTTTATATCCTTGGTGAAAAATATTGAATGAAAAACATTGCTACCAGATGGAACTTTTTGCAATTGAAGTTGCGACCTAAATATTTTTTCCAATGTACAACGACTCATGTACAAGTGGATAGGAAGCGTTGGAAAAAATGTTTGATCTCACCTTGAGAACGATGCAGGAGATCAACTTGAGAACTAAACACTCCTCAAATGTTGGAGAAAAGATACTTGTAAACTTCTGGGGTGCAATCGCGTATAGAATTTCATCATTTCAGTTTCGTTTTTGGTTTGATATTTGGTCGGATCACTATCGAAACATATTCGACAGCTAATATGGTGTCGAAGCCAACTCTGAAATAAAAAAAACCAATTGTTTACATCTTTCTCTTTAAACCATTTCAAATACTATTGGAATCAATTAAATATCAAAAAACAGCAAACAAAGCATTCCCATCTAGTTGCGTGTGTTTTTATTTTGACAGCTGCTAGCCGTCATCATGGAATGTAGACTGACAATTGGAATAACTACAGGTCACTGTCTCATCGGCCACCATTCAAGAAGTATGGGGCTCATATCCACAGATTGGTGCCGGAACTGCAATGAGCCTGATGAGGAGGAAACTTTGGAACAATAAACTTAAAAGAATAAAAACCTTCGCAATAAAGTCCGTCATGTTCGGGCTATATGCAGACCATGGAAGAAAGTATACAATCTTCATGTAAAGGATAAGAGACCATAAAATAATTATCTTTGGTTCGCCCCTTTCAGTTATCGACCGCTTTTCGGTAATTTTACGAACACATTTCTAGGAGCCTATTTACACTATCAGTTCCATGACGAAAAATCTGACAAAGATCATTTTGCACCGAAAATCCATACAAAAAACGTAAAAGGTGGCAACTCCATACTTCGTTTATTTACATTTTCATATAAAAACTGTCAAATTTCGTCATGCAAATGTCAGTGTTAATTCTAAAAACGGCATGCCCATGCGTCATGGAAATGACTGTAAATAGGCTCTATATTCATCATTTTTCGATATTTTATCGACAATTCCCATTTCTACTTTAATCCCGATTCATTTCAAAATTGTTCCCGACATTATTTCCAATCAAATAAAAATAACACTTTCCAAATAATTTATGAATTTCTCAATATAAACCAAAATACCGAAATTTGACGGACATTTTGTATGGGAGATTTAGATTTTGTGCAGTGCTGCCTTTTGTCAATTTGAAGCAAAAAAAATGGTATCGATACTATAGTTGCCACTCAACGAAAAAATTTGCAACCAAATTTTGGTACAAGAGCAAAAAAAAAATTCCAAATATGAAATTTTGATTTGTTTGCAAACCTTTTATAGCATCGATATTGGGGTTATTCGAAAGTCCTCCTATACCCCTTTCGTATGAGTACCAAAGCACCTTAATCCGTTATGTACCTGTCACAAAAATATCTTTTAAAAATGTACCTACATTTCAAACTTTTTTCCGGACGGTTATACAAATTTTTCAAAAAATTTAGCTGAATTTTTATTTTTACCCAAAAATTCTTCAAGTATGTTGTTGGTGGCAGCTGTAATCCCACTTCACATGATTCACCCAAAAAATGTCCAAGGACGCACTTGGTGACATCTGTAATCCCACATGGTATGATTCACCCAAAAAATGTCCAAGGAAGCGAGCAGAAGTCCCAAAAAATAAATTTTACTGTCAACACTTCGAACGCGAAACTTTTGAAAATGGTGCATGCAGCGTAACCTAAAAATTACGCTGCACCGACGCTTCAATGGCGGAACTTGATCGCCGCAGTGTAATGCAGTAAACAGAATTGCAGCAGTGGACGGTTGGGCGGACGACGGCTATGCTACCGTCGTATCAAAATCCGCCCTGAGTGAACAGAATTGTGGCGGTGGCGGTGGCGGCAATCACTTGGCAGATGCAAATCAATGGTGTCCTATGGTGAAAATAATGGAAATGGGTAATTTTTTAGCTGAAAAGGGTAATGTACATTTTTCTGGGCATTTTCAAAAACACAATAGGCCTGTTTTATTTGTGTTGTGTATACAATTACCGGTAGTAGACAAACACAACTCTCATCCACATTTACCTATGTTTTTTTTTACCAATAAGATCGCCATACACAATTTTAGATACTTGTAAACTTTTGGGGTGCAATCGCGTATCTTGATATCGAACGAAATCAACAGTATTCCATCATTTAAGTTTCGTTTTTAGTTTCGTATTTGGTCGGAACACTATCAAAACACATTCGACACCATATTAGCTGTCGAAGCCAAGTCGAAAGACATGATTGTACCTCTGAAATAAAAAACCTATTGAAATTTTGCACATCTTCATTACTTTACAACACTTCAAACACTATTGGAATAAATTAAATAGAAAAAAAACAGCAACAAAACAAAAAAAATTAATATATTAAAATTAATCATGGAAATTTGCATTTAACTCGGCCTATTTTTCGTCCGTTTCAGCGGATTTTCAAAAATAATGGCATTACTGATGCCATATTGCAACCCTATACCGTCGACCAGAAAATAGAAATAAATCTAAGTTCTGCGGCTAATGCTTCACCGCACAGAGTATACAGAGGGGACACTCTGCTTGAGCGAGATGGAATATGCGTGAAGTGACAGCAAATTTGTTTACTGGTGTGCGTGAAAAAGTGAAATTTCTTTATTGGTGTGCGTGAAAATTCCCAATTTTTTTCACCACCAGAGCTCAGCTGTTGGTAGAAACTCAACACCAGAGCTCAGCTGTTTTACAATCTCCCCACCAGATTTTTTCTTTTGTTTTGATTCTGTTTTCGTGTTCACCACTAATTTCATATAATTTTCATATGATTTCACGAGCCAAACGGCGAAAAATGCAAAATTGGGAGTTTTTAATAAATAAAAAGTTATAACTTCTACTAATATTTTATATTTTTATATAGTTTTCTTCAGTGGCCATTTTTCAATTAGCTGAGGACAAAATACAGTACTCCATTGCAGAACTGATTTGTAATTGGTGTAAAGAAATTTAATTTTACTACATAATTGAATTTTGCAATACATTTGCAGACATCAAGTTCTTTATAATGAGAGAATACGTCATGAAATGCCAATACTTGTTCCGCCATTTCAAGACATATGAAAAGGGCCCATAGGGTAGTTACAAAGTGAGGTTCTTGTGGTTCTTGGTTTGGTTGGGCAGCTGAAAAGATGCGCCACGTCATGTGTGGCAAACCCATAGTCCGAGGTCCGAGCACACTTTCACCACTTACTCTCTGATCCTAGCCATGTAGCTTTTGAGGAAGCGGATCAAGGCAGATCTGGGTTGTGCAGGAGCTCTTCCCCTTAGCCACAGGTGGTTATCTTCCGATCAGGACAATGCTGGGAATGTAATTTTGTGTCTGTGAAACAACCGCATTTGGTGGGGAACTTGCAATAACACAATTCATAAAACATAAAACATAAAACAATTCAATCGCAAAATAAAAAAAAGATTTCGAGAGATTTCTAACATACATTTATTTTGAATTTTGCTGTTTAAAAATAATTATATTTAAAATTTTTTATAAATTGTAACTTAAAATTTTACAAACTTATTTAGAATTCACATTTAAATATGCATGTCGATGCTAATAAGCGTGTACTCTGGTAGAATTCTTCAATGATGATGATTTTCTAATTGCGCGGTTCTCTAAAAATTGGCTTGTGCGACCAGAGTCCGCAGGCACGTCACGAAATTGACACTGATTCATCGTGGACAAGGAAAGGTAACCAATACGTCATCAGGGACGAGTCGTGGTACTTTGAGTATTATCTAAGAAAAATTATGTATTCACGATTGGCGCTGGAATTTAATAAAATTGAAATTAATAAAACATTTTATTGTTTATGTAGTTTTAGTTTACCTGCTTATGAACTTTATAGCTTTTGTATACCTATGGCCTGGTCTCCTGATTGCTGCACAGCATCATGGTTAAAAAATGGGACATAATCTGAGAACTTCCTTCCTTCCTCCTTCTGTCACCGCCAGAAAGTGCTAATTTGTGGCATTCAAATTAAATGGCAATAGCACATAGCATTTGCCAAAACTGAAAGATACGCAGTTCCCTTTATTGTCCACCGCAATGTCGATGTCATCGTTGTTGCATTCTCCAAATCCAACAGCATTTCCCTTCAGGCCAAATCCTCCAATGCAACATCCATTTTCTCATCACCATAATTTGCAGTCACCACTGCACCCACAACACCGAAACAATTTTCCAAATGATGAATGATGGTTTACTTCTCAACCGCGCGAATATTTTTTATAATTTAATATAAAAAAAGATATAATTTCAAAATTATTAAAGAAATTGATGGGAATTGTTTACATTTTTTACTTTTTCACTTTTTCACCACATTTTTTACACTTTTTTATTCATATTCTCTCACTTCTTCGCATCAGGGATGATTTTTTCCGTAAAGTTGTACTTTTTTACTTTCCTACTACTTAGACATTTTCCGTACAATTTTGTAACTTTCCAAATTTCATGAATAAATACCAAGCACAATGGCCCATATTCTTAGCCAAATTAAGTTTCAACTTAACTTCAGTACTCTACTGACAGCTACTAAGTTGGTACTAAGGTTTAGTAACTCCTAACTTTGCCTATAAATATGCGCCAATAAATTTAATAATTTCAAAAATTTTACCATTACTGAATTTTGGAAATACGTAAGATCAATAATAATGAAAAAACAATCGTTTCTTTTCCAATATGTGTAAACACCCCAAGAAAATTTATCAATTTCACACAAAAAGAATATTTTTAGCTCAAAATGTAATTTAAAAAAACCAAGAAATCGACTTCAAGTAAATACAATTTCAACAATTAATAAATGCAGATGTTTTTTAAAAACATTACATTATTACAAGTGAAAATTAACATTCCACAGAATAAAATTCATATGTATATACGCAAAGAAAAATTAAATGCACTGACGCTCAGTTCTTTTTATTTCACAAAGTAAATTTTATAAAGGATAATGTTTTTTGACTTATTTCCTTATAAAATCTTTAAGTTAATTTTCGCTTACGATATCTCTGGAGTCATTATAATTTCAGCTTTTTCGTCTAAAATGTATGAAATTGGTTTGGAATTTATAAAAATATAGTTAAATTTTGTTTGAAATCGTATGAAAAGTAGTATAAAATTGTACTTAATAACATACAACTATACCGAAATATTTTTATACCCAAATAGAACTATTACATTTACTTAAAACAATTCTTATGAAAAACCTTATACAAATGTTGAATTTCAAAGAAAATTATCATATTTTTATAAATTGAATTTTTGTTTATTGTTTATTATAAGAATTGTTTTAAACAAATATAAAAGTTCTATTTTGGGCATAAAAATATTTCGGTACAATTGTATGTTATTTCGTACAATTAAATACTACTTTTCATACGAAACCGAATCATCCCTGCGAAAAATCGGAATAATTCGTGGTGAACTCACGTATAGTGTGTGAAGCAAAGAACGAAAAATCAAAAAAAATGGTCCGCCATATTGGATTTCAGGGAATTTAAAGAGAGTGTCCCCTCTGTATACTCTGTGCTTCACCGCTTTACCGCCTCGGTCCCGACACAGAGTATACAGAGGGGACACTCTGCTTGAGCGAGATGGAATATGCGTGAAGTGACAGCAAATTTGTTTACTGGTGTGCGTGAAAAAGTGAAATTTCTTTATTGGTGTGCGTGAAAATTCCCAATTTTTTTCACCACCAGAGCTCAGCTGTTGGCAGAAACTCAACACCAGAGCTCAGCTGTATGCATAACTCCCCACCAATTTTTTTCTTTTGTTTTGATTCTTTTTCGTATTCACCACCAGTTTGCAAATAATTTTTTCTTGGCGTCTAAATTTGTGGAAAAGTGAAAACGTAAAAAGTGAACTGTGAAAAAAAATAATAAAAAACAATTATAAAATATATATAAAATATATATTTTATATTTTTATGCAGTGATCTTCATTAGTGTTTTTTCAATTTGCTGAATAGAAATTTGTACACCACCCTTGCCGCAGTGAGTGAAAATATTAGTGTAAATAAATTTAACTTTGGCATTTTGCATTTTGTAATATATTTGCAGACATAAAAAAATTCATTATGAGAGAATGCGTCATGAAATGTCCAGGAGCAGTTCGACTTTATTCCTTCCCCAATGCTGTGAAAGATGCCGAACGGTTAGTGAATCTTTTATATACTTTTATAAGGGGTTTATATGAAGGAATAAAGGGTTTTTCGAAAAGTCTGAGTCCTGAGTCTGTCTGCTGTGTGAGTCGGTTTTCTTAGTGCTGTTTTTGTAGCAACAATTCTGTCTGATTACAGTCCGTGTTCCTCCTCGTCCGTAAGGTTTGTCAAAAGTAAAATTATTGTCATTGGTTGGTTGGGCAGGGTGCGCCACAGTCCGAGCACACTTCCTCGTTGATCCTAGCCATGTAGCTGGAAGCGGATCAAGAGTGGACCTTGTAGATCTCGGCAAGAGCTTCTTCATCTTAGCCCTCTCAGGTGGAGATCCTCCAGCGCCGGGGCTCTAATTTTGTGTCGCTGAAACTAGTGCCTATTAGTGAAGTTATTTGAGGGCGGTCTCGGTTCAGTGGATGTTTAGTTGGGTGTTCCTTCTGATAGCTCGCCACAATGAACTTTGCGGGTTAATATTCAATTCTGTTTACTTTGCCAATTGATATGAAAAATCATTGAAACTAAGAAAAAAAAAAATGAGTTTATGTTGACATATTTTAAAAATTCAAAATGTAGAACATGGTACAGTCATTAGGTTAATACTGCATTACAATATTAAGCCAAACTTTAGAATGTGTTGGGTCATTGTTTGATTTGAACTTTGAGATAGTCGCTTTCGAGAGGACCTTTAATTTGGGTTAGATTATTAAGGGTATTCACAAGTAATCATATGTAGAGCCATAAGCAATATTTGGTCAAAAATTTTGATTTGTCATTAAATTTTGTATGAAAAATTCAATGCTTAATAATAATTTATGGCAAATCTTTATATGACGATATGTGAATATCGTTATGGTTTAATAAATGAGTAATCAATACTTTTTTAATTTTCTTATTCAAAGGACTGCAGTTTTGCTTAGAAGATAAAGGCAAATGAATCATCAATTCAAAATACCTCTCCAACCAACCTTCGGCATAAGTCACAGCGGACAGCAAATCCTTAGATTCACTTGCACGAGCCTGGTGTTATCCTTCAGACAAATGATTTAAAGGAGGAACAGTCAAGCCCGTAGTAATCGCAGCACGTCCATTACGGCCCGCAAAGTTCAAACTTTGCCGGATTAGATCGACTTTCCCAATGTGGTTCAGTTGGATTTCATTCACTTTTATCGTATTTGGATAATTGAACGGATATTATATCGAATATTACATTAACTTTTACTTATTTATTTAATCCGTAGAAATAAACGTTTTCAAACAATTATTTTTTGCAATTTATAGAAGTTGTTTACATTTTTTACTTTTTCACCACATTTTTTAAACTTTTTTATTCATTCTCTCATACTTCTTCGTAGCAGGGATGTTTTTTTCAGTATAGTAGTACTTTTTTACTTTCCTACTATTGAGACATTTTCGGTACAATTTAGAAAATTTCAAAATTTAATAAAATACTTAACTAAACATAATTCATATTCATTGTAACAATGTGACCATTTCTGAATTTTGGCAACAAATATATAAATTTCCCAAGAAATTACCAAAATTCCACGTAGAAAAAATATTTTTAGCTCAAAAAATATTTTAAAAAATCCAAGACATCTACTTCAAGTACATACAATTTCAACTTTAAGAAAATGCAGATGTTTTATAAAAACTACAGATCGATGTTGCCTTAACATAAAATTTCAAAATTTATTGTGAAATGTTTTTACTACAATTGCAATTAACATTCCACAGAATAAAATACATAAGTTCTTTTCATTTCGGTTTTCCTCCAAAAAGTAAATTTTACAGGATAAAGTATTTTTCTTGTTTCCCTACAAATTGAACCCTATTTCTTTGGAACCATTAACATTTCATATTGTTTTATTTTAATAATTTTTCAATAAAACTGTATTTCCAAAAAGTTTTGCTTGAGTTCATTATGCGGATAGGGTTCGCAATGTGTGTTTCAGTTATAAACACAAAACAAAAATGAATGGAAAATAGTCGTCTTTTTTCCCCAAAAAATATATAAAATTGGTCTGGAATTCATAAAAAATTGTTCATTTTCTTTGAAATCGTATCAAAAGTAGTATATAATTGTACGAAATTACATACAATTGTACCGAAATATTTGTATACCGAAAATATAACTATTTCATTTGTTTAAAACAATTCTTATATAAAACAGTAAACAATAGTTGAATTTCAAAGAAAATTAGCAATATTTTTTAAATAAAATATTTTGTTTATTTGTATATTGTTTATTTAAAGAAGTTTTTAAAACAAATGAAATAGTTATATTTTCGGTATACAAATATTTCGGTACAATTGTATGTAATTTCGTACAATTATATACTACTTTTCATACGAAATCGAATCATCCCTGCGAACAATCGGAATAATTCGTGGTGAACTCACGTATAGTGTGTGAAGCAAAGAACGAAAAATCAAAAAAAATGGTCCGCCATATTGGATTTCAGGGAATTTAAAGAGAGTGTCCCCTCTGTATACTCTGTGGTCCCGATTCCGTGCATTCCCATCTAGTTGCGTGTGTTTTAATTTTGACAGCGGCTAGCCGTCGTCCGCCCAACCGTCAACTGCTGCAATTCTGTTTACTGTATAAATGCTCTCGTATACCGCCGTGTAATTTGGTTCGCAAAAACCAAGATACATAGAATACTAGATAACGACATGAGGCCATTTACCGTTATCTAGCATGACGTCCGCAGATACTTCTTGTCACTTTGGCAGAAAAATGCAAGCGTTGCCACAAATTTAGCTTAATTGCAATAGTGCTACCAGATTAATGGATTTTCTAAATTATCAAAAGATCAAAATTATTAAAATTACGCAAACAAATAAAAGGAATTGACTTATGAGTTTGAGTTGCTTAATAAAAGAGATAATTTAATAAGTTGAACCAGTTTTTGTTTTAATTAAACATTTTGAAATGGGATTCTCAACACAGAAGGGGTTTCCGTAGAAGCCAGGGGTAGTTCCTACTGTGGCGGCAGTACAAGAAAACGAGAATGACGACGTTCCCATGGTTGTTAGTTACGGAAAGTATTACGTCGTGAGCTTTTGGAAATGAAAAGGCCAAACCGATTTCTACAAAAGAAAAAGGTTTATTTAAATCTTTTAATGTACGTACACTTTTTTAATAATATTAATATTTTAGCGAACAACTTGAACAACACGATATGGTTTAATCGACATGGACACGCAATTGTAAGTTTTATAACAAATACAATCACGAAACCGGTACTAACATTTGCAAATTTTTTCATTTGCGATACAAAATGAAAAATTGTTTATTATTGACCAATGCAGATCGGTTATTTTGTTCGAAACAAGTAATAAAAATTACAATTAAGAACTTATCGTATTTGCAATAATGTAGCAATTTCTATCAAATTCCGACATTTCTGTTGTAAATATATTCCTTTTTGAGTCTTAGGCGAAATAATCCACTCTAGCAGAAAATATTTCAATTCAGATCTTTCTGGCAACGTTGGCTCACAGAAAAACGTAAACAAAGAACATCTGTTCGTGTGACAAGAAGTATCTGCTGACGTTATGTCGTCATCTGTGTTTATATCCTTCTTGGTGAAAAATATTGAATGAAAAACATTGCTACCAGAAGAACTTTTTGCAATTGAAGTTGCGACCTAAATATTTTTTCCAATGTACAACGACTCATGTACAAGTTGATAGGAAGCGTTGGAAAAAATGTTTGATCTCACCTTGAGAACGATGCAGGAGATCAACTTGAGAACTAAACACTCCTCAAAGGTTGGAGAAAATATACTTGTAAACTGCACCCCAGTTCGCGTATCTCGATATCAAACGAAATGGACAGAATTTTATCATTTGAGTTTCGTTTTTGGTTTGCTATTTGGTCGGATCAATATCGAAACATATTCGACACCATATTAGCTGTCGAAGCTGAATTACAAAAAAACCAATTGTTTACATCTTTCTTTTTACACCATTTCAAATACTATTGGAATTAATTAAATATCAAAAAACAGCAAACAAAGCATTCCCTTCTAGTTGCGTGTGTTTTTATTTTGATAGCTGCTAGCCGTCATCATGGAATGTAGACTGACAATTGGAATAACTACAGGTCACTGTCTCATCGGCCACCATGCAAGACGTATGTCATATCCATAGATATTTACATTTTCATATAAAACCTGTCAAATTTCGTCATGCAAATGTCAGTGTTAATTCTAAAAACGGCATGCCCATGCGTCATGGAAATGACTGAAAATAGGCTCTATATTCATCATTTTTCGATATTTTATCGACAATTCCCATTTCTTCTTTATCCCGATTCATTTCAAAATTGTTCCCGACATTATTTCCAATCAAATAAAAATAACACTTTCCAAATAAGTTATGAATTTCTCAATATAAACCAAAATACCGAAATTTGACGGACATTTTGTATGGGAGATTTAGATTTTGTGCAGTGCTGCCTTTTGTCAATTTGAAGCAAAAAAAATGGTATCGATACTAGTGTTGCCACTCAACGAAAAAATTTGCAACCAAATTTTGGTACAAGAGCAAAAAAAAAACTGCCAAAAGGAAATATAAGAATAACTTTATATAAATTTTTTTTGAAATTCAAAAATTTTTAAGAGCCTATTTACACTATCAGTTCTATGACGAAAAATCTGACAAAGAGCTAATAAGAACTGCGGTAGTGAAAACGGGATAGAACATTTTGCACCGAAAATCCATACAAAAAACGTAAAAGGTGGCAACTCCATGCTTCGTTTATTTACATTTTCATATAAAAACTGTCAAATTTCTTCATGCCCATGTCAGTGTAAATTCTAAAAACGGCATGCCCATGCGTCATGGGAATGACTGTGTAAATAGGCTCTAAGAGAATCGACAAGTTCTCATATGTAGAGTCATAAACGGGAATTTACCATAAATTATCATTCAATTTTGTATGAAAAATTCTCTGATAAATAACCATTTTTTACAAATTCCCGTTTTTGACTCCACTTATATATATGTCGACTTGTTAATACCTTTATTGTCTTCGATCAGAGAAAATTTGGTTGTCTTTGATGTACAGATCGGTAAAAAAAAAGGAGCGTTCCAAATGTGAAATTTTGATTTGTTTTCAAACCTTTTATAGTATCGATATTGGGGTTATTCGGAAGTCCTCCTATACCCCTTTCCTTTGAGTACCAAAGCACCTTAATCCGCTATGGACGGTTATACATATTTTTCAAAAAATTTTAAGGAATTTTTAATTACAAAACTGTTTTTAGTAAAATACTCTTTTTCGACCAAAAAACTTATAAAAAAAAAATTGTATAAACCGCAGGAAAAAAAATTTGAAAAATAAGTACATTTTAACTCATTCGAGTACCTGTCCAAGAGATTTTTCCAACACAAAATGTAAAAAATTCAATAACAAATCCAAATTTAAAATTTCTACCGAGTGCACACTCGGCCAATAACTCTGGTCGAGTGCTGTATCGCTGAAAATTAGAACTTATCTGTTAACTGAATTGTTCACTAAATCAGTACTGCAAATATAATCAGTTAATTTGGATGCTCAATTTAACTTTCCTGCTGTTCAATCCCACAGAATTTGATATATCTTTGGGTGAGGTCGGCCAAATTCATTTGAAAATAAAAAGTTCAAAACTGGTAGAGTCCTGAGAAAATGACAGTTAGACCACTTTTGTGAAACAATTTATCGTTTCAAGGTTGGATATTTTAAGCATTGAGCATGTTCAGTTAAAAAACTACCAAAATGAAATAAAAACTACCAAAATACCAAAATCAACTGTGGATAAAAAAACTACCAATTTTGGTAGAAAACTACCAAAGTGGCACCGCTGATCGATACCAAGCAAAATACTTGTTAGAGGTATCAGGAAAAAATACCTGGAAAAAAAAGTATCGAGTATGTACTTGTGAGTACTAGTATCGAAACATCGCTAGCATCGCTGTTTTGGCATATCACTAATTTTTTTTTAGCGATATTCCAGATTTTTTTGTGAATAAAACAAAGTTTTAGTATGGGAGTTCCAGCTTTTTTTAGATGGCTAAGCAGAAAATATCCAAGTGTCATAATCGAATGCACAGAAAACAAGGTAAATCAAATCAGATTATTTGGATGTTTTCTTAAATTTTGTTGCTTGCCAAATGCCTTGACAAATGTAAGGCGCAGCAGGAAAGATAACGGCAAATATGGCTTATTCGCCAGGATTTGTTAAATAATTTAATTTTCCTTTTAGGAATAATATTGTATTCGTTTGCGTTGCTGATTAAGCTTATTTACATTTTTAGAAAAACAATATCTTTCGACACAAAAAAACGCGTGTTCTTGCAACGGCATTACGTTTATTTCTCGGACCTTACACTCGCTCGCTAATGGTTTCCCAGATATTTTTACTACACTTATGCTTTAATATAAAAGGCGCATTCCATTCTCAACAATTGGGTTCATTTAAACTTGTACAACCCCCGTAAACTTGTAAAACAATCGTAAATATCGACCAAATGGCTGCTGCGGTTAGGGAGGCATTTCAATATTGTACAATCATATTAAGAAACCATTTTAATACAATCTTGCAGAGCCAAAAGTAAACAAATCAAAAGCTAAACAAATTAAAATGGAATAAAATGCGCTAGGCGACGGCGTTAGCTTTTCCACATTCCTAATAATAATAGGAATTAAGAAATATTTGCAAAATTTATATTTGCAAAATTACCATTTTCCATTTGTTTGTTTATTTCAGGGACAGCTGGGTGGTGCACAATTTTGGAATTACATTTAAGCTACGGTCAGATTAGGCAAATATTTGCCAAAATACACTCAGATATCGGTCTATCCCCTGCGCTCATAGAGAACGGTCGTGTATAGTCTTTGCTTCCTCATTTCATTTCTGCTTCATACAGTTTTCACTGTTGCAACAAGTGCGTTTCATTTACTACAACTTGTCTCTGGAAAATAAGTGACTCTCGGGCTGCGACCAGTGCAGTGCCACCATGGCTTCCTCTTCGGGAGGAAACTATTTTACGATTCTAGATCAATCGCCAAAACGCAAAAAGAAGAACTTGAATTTGCTAAATAAAAGTGATTTCCCAACACTGAGTTCAAACCCAATTTTCAAGAAAAATGCATGCACTATGTATGTACTAATAAAAAACAAAAATTCAGAAAAACCAATACAATCCTTTAATATTTTTTTGATATCAAAAGCCCTTGGCGGTATCTCCTCAGACCAACCGGGTAAAATTACATATACTCGTGAAGGCGATCTCCTTATATTAACTAAAAATGAGGCTCAGGCCAATAAGTTTCTAAAAGCAACCCAACTGTCTAATATCTGTTCGATTATATCAACCAATTACACCAACTCTCAATACTGTCAAATGAGTAATCTATGCACCACCCTTAAAAGACTTAAATGATAATGAAATACTAGATGGAAATGTCTTTTAATCTTTTTGAAATTCCAAATGAAATAAAAATCGGTTTTCTAAATTATCTAAGTTTAGCCATACATTCCTGCTCCACTGAAGTGTAAAAAATGTTTCAAACTCGGTCATACAAAAAATTGGTGTCAAAACGAACCTAAATGTGAAGTTTGTTCATCTAGCGTTCACGATCCAACCCCCTGTTCAAAGGTGGAATGCATAAATTGCAAGCATGATCATAGGTCCAATAATAGAAATTGCCCAAGCATTAAATAGAGACAAGAAGTTCAAAAATAAAAATTATTAACAAAGTCTCATATAAAGAAGCAATATAAATAGCCAACGGCTATCCCTATTCCGCTATCCCTATTCCTACAGAAACATTAGAAGAAGCAACTGAAATAAGACAAAAACAAGTGATTAAGTTTCAGTCGGGCAAACCGACTTATATATACCCTACACCTACTGGGCCATATTGTATCCGCCATTTTGAATTTTGAAAATGCGACATCAAATTCGAAATCCCCCCCTATACAAAATTTCATACTGTTTTAAACAAAAGCTTGGACCCGAAAAAAGCACCAGGACCGGACTTGATAACGCCAGCAATGATAAAAGAACTGCCAACAGTTGCAATAACCCACTTATTGCACATATTTAATGCGATTCTCAGAACATGTCACTACCCAGATGATTGGAAACTATCTCAAGTTACAATGATTCCCAAACCTGGAAAATATCCCAGTAATGTGACGTCATACCGGCCTAAAAGTTTACTCTCTGTAATGTCGAAACTCTTCGAAAAACTTTTAATAAAATTGATTCTACAGAAAATTCTAGAAAAACAAGTGATTCCCGATCACCAGTTTGGCTTCCGCGAAAAGCATGGCACTATTGAGCAAGTGCACCGCATTGTTGACTCAATAAAAGGCACTTTCGAAAATAAACAGTATTGCTCCGCTGTTTTCCTCGATATCACCCAGGCCTTCGATAAAGTCTGGCACGAAGGACTTATTTACAAACAACAGCATATTCTTCCCGCTAATATGCACTGTCTACTCAAAAACTACCTCACGAATAGAAAATTTGTAGTAAAATACAAAAGCTTTGTCTCCCGAAAATACGAAATACTGGCCGGAGTACCACAAGGCAGTGTCCTCGCGCCCCTGCTATATATTCTCTATACTGCAGATATGCCCAAAAGTGATAGAACTCTCATATCGACCTTTGCTGATGACACTGCTATCATGTGCTCTCACTCAAACCCAGACATGGCATCTCTATACGTGCAAAAACACTAGGACACTCTAAGTAAATGGCTTCATCGATGGAAAATCAAGGTCAATTAATCCAAAAGCTGTCACTTAACCTTCACTCTAAGAAGGGGCACGTGTCCTGCTCTGAAGATAAACGGCCAAGTCGTCCCTGAAAGTTCCGAAACCAAGTATCTTGGAATGCATCTCGATCGCCGACTCACAGATCAAATTAAAGCAATTGGAACTAAATTGGCTAATCTCAAGGGCATCAAAGCTAAATCTCACATACAAAGTCCAAATATACAAAAGTATAATAAAACCCATATGGACATATGGAATTGAACTCTGGGGCACTGCCTCTCCCTCGAACGTGGAAAAACTCCAGAGAGTCCAATCTAAAATCCTGAGACAAATTGCCAGATCCCCTTGGTATATAAAAAATACTAACATCCACAGAGACCTGAATATACCTGCAGTAAAAGACGAAATTCCGAAATTTACCTCGAAGTACAAGCAGAAGCTCATGTTTCACCCAAACAATCTAGCTAGAAATTTACTGAGCACCCTGAATCCCTCACGTCTCAAACGAAACTAATATATTCCCCATATATTAGTTACGATAACTCTACATTGCCTAAATCAATGGATATAGGGCAAATAGTTTTAATCTGAATATTATAAAAATAAGCTGAATTTCTGAATTTTTGAAAAATCATTGTTAGACCTAAGTTATTATTAGGTGATTCAATTGAATAAAATTACTATTAAAAAAAAAAAAAATACTGTTTTGATGAAATCTTAAAATTTTGGCCGCCATATTGGTTCCGCCATCTTGAATTTTTAAATTTCGACATCAAATTCGAAATCAGCGACAGCGAAAACCGCACTATAAAAAATTTCATACTGTTTTGATGAAATCTTAAAATTTCGGTAAAAACACGATTTTCACTTATATGGGAGGTAGGCGTGGCAGTCGACCGATTCCGCCCATTCCAACTCCTTCTAGGGCCTAAGAAGGATAAATACAAAATTTGGGATCCCTAGCTTTCTTCTAGCTCCTGCAATCGAGTTTACAAGAAAAGAGGACGGGCAGACACGGATTTAGGCGACCGATTCCGCCCATTTTCAATACCAACTCCTTTTGGGCCTAAGAAGGATAAATTCATAATTTGGGATCCCTAGCTTTCTTCTAGCTCCTGCAATCGTGTTAACAAGAAAAGAGGACGGACAGACGGGCAGACGGATAGGGCTAAATCAACTCAGGAGGTGACGCTGATCAAGAATATATATACTTTTCCATACCGGACACTTCTTCTTGGTGTTACAAACATCAGACCAAAGTGAATATACCCATATCTCATGAGGTGTAGGGTATAAAAAGAATAACACACACAAAATAACAACAATAACAACAATACTAACAACACAAACTCCAACAACACAAACCCCAACCACACAAACCCCAACAACACAAACCCCAACAAAAACATACCCTCCACAGAAATTTCCAACTCTACAAACCAAAAACATTCAAATCCAACCACCACCAACAATTTAACAACCGAACCAAACACAATTTACTCTTACAAAACCAACACCCAGCAAACAATATTATGAGCGCCCAGAATTATGACTCCGAAAAGAATCTTATTTCTGATGATTTTATGAGAGCTCAAAAATATGACTCAGAAAGGAGTCTTACTTATGATGAGTTTGTGAGCGCTCAGAAATATGACTCAGAAAACAGTCTTATTTCTGATGATTTTATGAGCACTTCGATTTGACTCCGAAAAGAGTGTTATTTGTTTAGACAGGTTTGTTTTTATCGGTATGAATGATAGAGGCGCAGTAGCTCAGGGGATAGGGCGAAGAGCTACGAAACATGAGGTTCCGTGTTCGAATCCCGTTTTTTATTTAATATTTGATTTTTCGTAATTATTTGATATTTAAAAAAATGTAAAAAAAAATATTTCTGAAATTTTTTGAGGGTTCATTTTTTATCTCTTTTCAGAATCTTTTCTGAGTCTTTTTTAGGTTGATTAAGAGTCATAAAAGAGTATTTTATGGCTCATAATTGAACTCATAAAGAGGGGACAGTTTCATGGGAAAACACGCTCTTTCCAGACTCTTTTTAGTATTCATTATGAGGGTAAAAGCTCAGAAAAATGAGCCATTTATGACTCTTTTCGGATTCATTGTGTTTACAGGGCATGATCACAACAAACACAACCACTCAAATAAACAAACCAACTTACAACCAAATACAAACTTCAACTGACTCACACCAAACCTTCAAACAAAATCAAACTGCCAAATCTATTACTCAACGCCGTAACAAAATAGATACACACTTTTCAGACACAACTCCAATATCAGAAGACGAAATGAACTAAAATACTCTCTTCAGTGAATTCTGTTTACTGCTGAAGAGTACCTAATATTCATCTGCTTATGGTCTTACAACTTCTGATAAAATCACAAAAACCGGATATTATAGCATTACAGGAAACACATTTAAAATACAACCAAATAAACATCAGAAACTACGAATACACTACTTTTAACAACACAAACTCACAAGCGAAAGGTGGCACTGCCATACTGGTCAAGAAATCTATTCAGCACAAATTTTTAAATCTATCTGCAAATTTTCAAGCTGTTGCTGTTGAAATCTCAGCCGACATTAAACTCACATTAATCTCAGTATATATACCACCTTCTGAGAGAATATTACTTTCAGACCTGATTGCCCTACACAACAACACCAATACGCCAATCTTACTTTTAGGCGATTTCAATGCTCAATGCACGCTTTGGGGTTCCGCTAACACCAATACAAGAGGAAAAACAATAGAATCATTTTTTATGCAAACAAATCTTTCACTACTAAACGACTGTTCTCCCACCCATCTCTCTACGCACTCTACATTAACACACGTCGACCTCTCTTTCTCCTCTTCCAACCTTCTCCCATTCCTCAGATGGAATATAGACTCAAATCTACATGGAAGTGGTCATTTTCCAATATGGATCACATTTCAAAACCACTCTCAAAATCCCTCAAATAACAACAAAATCAATCGCTTTAAACTAGACGAAGCAAATTGGGATACATTTTTTTTTTTTTTTACTTTAATAAATGTCTTGGCTAGCAGAGATCCAGGGTGTCCCACAGTTGACAGTGTTGTATTTTTTGTTTTTCTTTTTCGTTGGGCATTGATAAGCCTACTTCCTAAGGCAATATGAGTGGGCTTGTGAATATTCTTTCTTAATTCTTTGACATATTACTTATTTATTTATTTTGTTTAACTTTAAAACGGATATTTTAATGTTTGTTTAAGACACTGTACTTTTAATATCTTTTTTCTCGAATTCAAATATCAACTTTGCCTTCATTTAAAAA
Organism: Heteromyza rotundicornis; assembly: GCA_951394025.1. Classification (NCBI taxonomy): domain Eukaryota; kingdom Metazoa; phylum Arthropoda; class Insecta; order Diptera; family Heleomyzidae; genus Heteromyza; species Heteromyza rotundicornis. The sequence goes on from OX596012.1 coordinate 30,746,087, forward strand.
CTGCACTAATTGGATGTTTAGTGCTTGATTGTTCAGTTTCAAATGTTATTATAATTATTAAAGAAAGAAAACTTATTACGTAAAATTGCTGTTCTGGTACATTCAAAAACAATATGTTGTATTGATTCTTTCACCTGACAAGAATGACACAAGTCGGAGTCTATTGCTCCTATTTTGTGTAAATATATCTTGTCATAAGCATAACCGGAATAAAGTCTATTCAAAAGTTTTATATCCCTTGGTACCATTTTTGTGCTATGATACCAAGGCTTTTTTGGCACCATTGCCGCACCATTGCCTTTACTTTGCGACGCGTCAACGAAACTCTGATTCCAGCTATTAAACAAACTAGAGTGAACTCTTCTAAGGGCCTCCTCCGGGGTGAATCAGCTTTTATAGGTGCGCCAACACCAACAGCACACCTCGGAACCTCATCAACTGCCTCATTGCACGTAACACCAACATGACTTGGCGTCCACACAACGTGACACTCTTCCATGGACGAATGAAACAGTTTGTTCTGAATGTATGCAATACAGTAATTGTTGGTGTGGTTTTTTTTTTTTTTAACTTTAAAAATTGTCTTGGCTAGCAGACAGCTATATTGCCAGGGTATCCCACAGTTTGTGTAGTATTTAGGTATGTTTAAATGTCCATGCGACAGTGTTATATTTCTTTTTTTTTCTTTTTAGTTCACTTTCAATTAATTATAATTGATCTTTTTATCGTCCATATTTACCGCCGTCTCTCATATGATTGTATTTTTCCGAGTATATAGCTTTAATCATTTCTCTGGGTAATTTATCCTTCTTGTTCGTGTGTTTAAGGAAATTCGTAATTTGACCGCTTTTCTGAAAGAGCAGTCAACATTTAAATTATCAAAAATTTCACTAAATTCGTGGAAAACAATAGTGTAGCTAGATTTCACCCTAGCATTGCATATCGAATTATACATTGCGTAATCAATTTTAGACCTAACAAAACTTTTAAACAGATTGATGGCCACTCTTGGGGATAAACCATCTTTGACCGTAGTCAAACACTTCAACAAATTCGAATTTTTTGCAGTTTCACTTATTATGTACGAATAATGCTCACCTACTGTAAGCGAAGAGTTAATGATTCTACCAAGAAATCGCAATTTTTTCACTTGCTGAATTTCAGTGTTGTCGATCTTGACAATCACTTCTTTCCTACTGCCTTAAGCAAAATAAATTACATTTGTCTTTTCCAAATTAAAAGTCAAATTTAGGGGCCTGCACCTATCCTTAAAACGCTTGATTTGCATATTTAGATTTTCTTCTGCACTTTAAAAGTCCTTATCATAGGCAAGAATCAAGAAATCATCAGCAAATTGATAAACCTGAGTAGAAACATTTTCAATTTTATGTAACTCACTTGTGTAGATATTGAAAAGTACTGGCGAGAGACAATTTCCCTGTGGGAGGCCATCATTTACTTCTATTACATCTTTACCAAGCTTGAGAAACCTTTTTGATAAGAAGTTAGAAATCCAGTCTTTGTATATATCCGGGATGTTCAATTTGCTGAGAATTTGATACAGGATATCCATACGCACACAATTGTATGCATTGCTGACCAATGCAAAGCACCAACGCAATCACTTTTAAACCATTATTTTTGAGAACACCCACTAGGAAGGACATCCCCTTCATTTAGCAAGTCTGTGAGACGATTTTTAACCATAAGATTAATCGATTGCAAAAGCACCGAAATTAAAGAAATTGGACGAAAATTCTCATAATCTTCTAAATTTGTATCGCGTTTGTGTATAGGTACTATCTTTATTGTTCTCCACAAATCCGTAATGTGACAAATCCGTTTAGATCAGTGAGCATCGACTTTTTCGCAAAATCCGAGAGCGCTCTGAGCATTTCATATGTAATCCTATCATTACCCCCGCTGAGGGTTTCGACTTAATTTTCAAAATATTCAAGACTTCATCATACGAGAAAAACAAATTACTCGACGGAACATTTCTTACACCAGCCCAGCGTACCGTTTGAGAGCCTGATGGGACCTGATCCTTGAGATATTTTAAATAACAAAGATTGTTATCGTCATTCCATGTCTGACGATCTGCATATCGAGCATTTCCCTTCACATTTCTTACAAACCGCCAAGCAGATCTGGTGTTTGGTTGACTATTCAAGATATCAACGCTCCTATTGAAACTATTTTTTTGGCCTCCTTAACCACTTCCCTCCAATTTATCATTGCATTAAAAGCCGCCTCAAAATTAGAAGGATTTAAACAAGGATTTCATCATCATGCCACCAGTATTTCGGTTTGTGATTCTCCTTCAAAACAAACGTTGCATTATTCATCTCCTCAGTGTCATAACTTTATATTGTTGTTGCGCTCTTATAAATCTACTACCTTTACTTTTATAGCTTAAGATTCTAGTACATTCAAGATTCAGTCCTTTATATATATTCAATAAATGAAGTCATGTGAAATACGTCTCCGTTTCGATACTTAGTAGTTGCATATAACTTATTAGACTCAACAAGAAACACAATAGATGGCGACGAGGATTAAACAATAATTAAATAAAAGAGAAAAAAAAACACACAGAGCATTACACGAACGTAGTGCATTAACAGCGAGTAGATCACCACATGCGGTGAATCGATAAAAACCGCCATTTTCTTTTTTGCTTTAAGACACAATGGATACAGAGCAATTCAGCGAATTTATGCGAAAGTTTGATCAACTGCTTCAAAATGGTTCAACAACAGGAAGAGGGGCTTCAGCAGACAACGCTTCAGTCAACAGCACTCTTACCAAATTTCGATCCCAAAAAGGAAAATTTTCGATACTACAAACAACGTTTTGAAAATTATATTGAAATGAAAAACATAACCTCGAAAAAAAAAATTTTGCGCTAAGCTTCTATTAAATTCAATAGGAGCGAAAAATTTCAACATTATCGCAGCAATAGCAGCTCCGAAAACACCCAACGAATTGCTGTACGACGAGTTAGTGCAATTGCTGGAAAAACATTTGTCGCCCAAGAAGAACGTACTTGTGGTGCAGCATAAATTTTTATCAAAGTATCAAAACGCACAGCAGTCAGTCGCGGATTTCGTGGCAGTTCTACGTGCGGAAATAGTAGATTGCGAGTTCGTGTCACCATGCGATTGTAAGGCACCAATTGCCGACATGTTTCTGCGAGCACAATTCATCAGAGGACTGCAAGATAACAACGTTCGAGAGCAGATTCTACAAGCGGAGGTATCCTGTTTCAACGACATTGTGGGTAAGGCTATCGCACTGGAAGCAGCAAAGATGGACTCGAACGAACTAGCGAAACGCACATCAACACCCACCGAGACGGTGGACATCAATACAGTGCATATCTATATATATAAAAGAGACGTGTATGTTTGTCACCAGTAGACGCGAAAACTACAGCACCGATTCTCACCATCTATATATATAAAAGAGACGTGTATGTTTGTCACCAGTAGACGCGAAAACTACGGCACCGATTCTCACCATAATTTATATATGTATGTGTTCTAGGGGTCGTGAGTCGTGACATAGGATAGGTTTTGACACGCCCACTTTTACCGCCCACAAATTAGTAAAAACTGTAATAGCGCTCCGACAAAATGTTTTCCAACGAAATTTGGCAAATGGTTTCATGGTTTCCACTCTAAGCTAAATGCAACACATCGGCGTAATTGGACAAAGGGGCGTGGCAGCGCCCATACAAACCAATATTTCAAATTGCTGCAACTGGCCTCTCATTTTATGTTTTCCAACAAAATTTGGCAAATGGTTTCATGGTTTCAACTCTAAGCTAAATGAAACATATCGGCATAATTGGACAAAGGGGCGTGGCACCGCCCATACAAACCAATATTTCAAATTGCTGCAACTGGTCTCTCATTTAATGTTTTCCAACAAAATTTGGCAAATGGTTTCATGGTTTCAACTCTAAGCAAAAGGCAACATATCGGCGTAATTGGACAAAGGGGCGCGGTACGGCCCATACAAACCAATGTATCAAATTGCTCTAACCAATCAATTCAATACTTCAAAGTGCCATTATTGGGCTCCCATTGAATATTCTTCAACGGGAAATGGTTCTATGCCTTCAAAGCATATTGGAATTGGATAGCGGTGCGTGGCACTTCCCATACAATTCAATATTTTAAAAATGTTACACTTGGGCTGCCGATGAACATTTTTCAACGGGACATGATTTTATGCTTTCAATTCTAAGTTCAATGTTACATATGGTTGGAATTTGACAGCGGGGCGTGGCACTTTTCATACAATTCAATATTTCAAAATGCTACACTTGTGCTCAAAATAAAAATATGTGACAAATGTTTTCATTAATTTATTATGACCTTAAAGGCAAAAAGAACTTTTTTAGGGCCAGCAAAGCGGACCGGGCCCTGCTAGTTAACAATAAAAACGTTAATCAACGGCACACATCGAAAAACCAGCAAAAATATAATAATCAACGCCTAGATTTTACTCAACTAGGTATCAACAATTTATGTCTACGTTGCGGAAGAGACAATCATATATCAAAAGACTGCCGTACAGACAAAACACGTCTAAAGTACACTGGATGCAACAAACAAGGGCACGTCATTGAAGTTTGTATCAAAACACTTGTAAGCAAGAAAAACAATAACATAAACAATATCAACTGGGAGTACGCAAAATAATCGACATTCATCAAAATCAAAGTAATCGTCAATCGGATCGATATTTTGTGGGCGTTAAAATCGAAGGCAAAATCGTAACATTCGAAGTGGATTCAGGCTCTGGTTACACTTTTATGCCAAGAGATCAATTCGAGGGACTTAACTTGAACGCTCCATTACAAAAAGTGGACATTGGGTTTCGCTCCTACACACAAACCGTTTTCATTCCTGACGGGAAAGTTGTTGTCAATATCGAGCACAACGGGCAGTATATCGAAGACGAAATATATATCGTGCCGGAACAGTTTTCATCCTTATTGGGACGCGGTTGGATTCGTCGTTTAAACATCGATTTAAATGCATTAGATCAACAGGAGACAGCAACAACGATACACTCGGTTGCAAAAGTAAGCGAAATCGACGAAATCGTGAACGAATACGCATATGTTTTTAAAGAAAAAATTGGGTGCATTCCTAACTACACGGTAACATTACAATTACGCGAAAAAGCAACACCAATTTTTCATCGAGAGCGACAGATTCCATATGCACTCATCGAAAAAGTAAATAGGGAACTTGACTCACTCCAGGCAGCAGGAGTTATCGAAAAAGTCGAAGCGAGTGATTGGGGTTCACCACTATTAGTAATTTCTAAACCAGACGGCGCAGTGAGACTTTGCGTGGATTATAAAATCGGAGTAAACGAGCGTTTGACGAGTTCACACTATCCAATACGAAAAATCGACGAAATAATCAACAGTCTACACGATTCGCGATATTTTTGCCGACTTGACCTGTTCCTTATTTACATGTCACGCTTGATGAAAAATCGAGCGTCATACAAACAATATCCACACACCGAGGAACTTATCGAATGAAGAGGTTATCTTTTGGTATCAAAACAGCACCAATGGAATTTAACAGAACTATCGATCAAATTTTACGCGAAGTTTCTAAAACTGAATCGTATTTCGATGACATCATCATTCATGGTACTTCAAAACAGGAGTGTAAAGATAACTTAATCATCTGTCTGTTTCAACGGCGCAAATTCGACATACACCTCAATTGGAAAAAATGTTTCTTCTTTCAAGAAAGAATCGAATTCTTAGGTCGTACTATCAAATTTAACAAAATAACAAAGTCTAAATCAGAATTGGAAGCAATTGTGAACATGCCGAAACCAACATCAAGTGACGGAGTACGACGATTCCTAGGTATGGCATCATATTACTCAAGATTCCTACCAAACGTATCTACAATTACAACACCCTTACGTCAGATGTTAAAGAAAACTAGAGAGTGGACTATCTTCGGCTATACCGAAGTTGAAATACCCCCACACAGTAGGAAGAAGTACCTCGAACATATAAAAATGTGGTCTCCAGACCCTACTTTGAGCCAATTATAGGTGGTTTTGGAGCCCGGACCATGTCCAAAATCCATTTCTAAAAATTTCCAATTAAATCCACAAAAAAAAAAAAAAAATTGGTCTCAAGACCCCATTTAGACCCTTATATATGTGGCTTCGGAACCTCGGACCATGTCAAAAATACGTTTCTAAACATTTCCAATCGAATACAACAATAAAAAATTTTTACCTTTTTTTTCGGTGTATGGGAGCCACGCCCAGTTTTTGTCCGATTTGGCTGATTCTCGAACTTGATCTCAGTATTCACGAGAAAAACATGTACCCAAAGTTTCAAGTCGATATCTCCAAAACTGCGACCGCTATCGTGCGGACGGACAGACGGACAGACGGACAGACGGACAGACGGACAGACGGACAGACGGACAGACAGACGGACATCGCGAAATCGACTCAGGAGGTGATACTGATCAAGAATATATATACTTTTCCATACCGGACACGCCTCCTTATGGGCGTTACAAACGTTGTGACAAAGTGAGTATACCCTGCCACAGTGAGTGTGGGGGTATAAATATCAAATTCAAATGGACGGATCAATGTGATGCAGCATTTCGTAAATTAAAAAAGGAAATTGCGATCGAGTTCTAACGCCATTCAATCCAGAACTGCCAGTTCAACTCGCGTGTGACGCTAGCCCAACAGGTATCGCCGGGGTTCTCTCGCACATTCTGGGCGATCATGAGCGGCCTATCGCATTTGCATCGAGATCGTTGACACAGGCCGAACAGAATTACTCACAATTGGATCGAGAGGCGTTAGCGATAGTGTTCGCAGTTGACTATTTTCATCAATATTTATTGGCCAGGCCGTTCAAGCTCATCACGTATAATCAGCCGTTTTTCATCAACACGCCAAGTTACCACGAATGACTTCAGCACGTCTACAACGATATGCAGCCTTCTTATCAGGGTTCAATTACGAACTTGTTTTCAGAAAAGGATTGGAGAACACCCACGCCGATTGCTTCTCAAGAGCACCAATCAATACATTACCTACGATCGACACTAGAGCACCCATAAATGCAAAAGTGTTTTTTTGTTCGCTCCCCGCGCATTTTCGGAAAGGTGGGGGCTCAAAAAAAAATCTGCAAAAAAAACAGGACTTTGGTAGTGGAAAAAAGCCAAACCGGCTGAACTTTTGTCTTAAAAATTGACTAAAAAATAGTATATAGCTTTATCTATCTGTAACTTTTAAAATAGGAGATTTAGGCGATAGGACTATATAACAATTTTTTTGCAGAATGAGAGGATAAACATTTTCCCCATAAACACTCTTAGCCTACGTGGAACCGTTCATGGTGTTTTAAGCGGTCAACCTAAAAATATTTTGTAAAGCATTTTTTTAAATTGATCTCATGCAAATTCAGGAAAAGGTTTTATTGTTAAGCCTTCTTTTGCAAAGTTGCTTTATTTTGACCAGAGCACCTTTTTGCATACAAAAAACAGTTTTGTAACCCCCAGGAAAAAAGTTCGAACAGTAGGTTAATTTTAAATTAAATTTTTCAAATAGGTACATAACGGATTAAGGCGTCCTAGTATTCATTCGAAAGGTATTGATTAGACCTTTGCAATGATACCAATATCGATACTATAAAGTGTGTCTGTGAGCCACTGCACAAGAAATAGCTTTATACGCAGACTTCATATTGCTAGTGTGGGTATATACTATAAATGTAACAACATTTGCTGTGTATTCGAATTAATTATTAAGTATTAAAACACTCTCCGAGTATCCCTGAAATATTTACATGAAGGAGGAGGAGGTATCTTGAATCTGCACAAATTTTTCCATACTAATAAAAAAAAGAAACAAATTTTTTTTCTTTTAAAATCCATCTTTTCCTTAAAAATCAAAATTTTTCCAAAATTTCAAATGCTGAAATACACTACATTCAATGCCCTATTCAATGATGATAAGCACTACATTTTACCTCCATCCAAATATGCATGAGATCAATTTAAAAAAATGCTTTACAAAATATTTTTAGGTTGTCCGCTTAAAACACCATGAACGGTTCCACGTAGGCTAAGAGTGTTTATGGGGAAAATGTTTATCCTCTCATTCTGCAAAAAATTGTTATATAGTCCTATCGCCTAAATCTAACAAAAAAACACTTTTGCAATTCCCATATAGCTCATGGGTGATCTAATCGACACCATAATCAACGATGAGGTACATCACGTTCACACTGGCAGCCGGGTCTCCGCCCCGGAACGACTCGAGGCCTGCCTCAACCAAGGGCTGCCAACCCCAACACACAGAATGTCATTGGGGTATATATCGAGAAACTTTATTTCTTTTGCTTGTTTTCTGTATTTTTGACCCCGGAGCAGTGCAAGCCAGCCTGCCTGCTCCGATTACTACTACTCATGGCTGGTATCGATCCGAACCCAGGACCGAGGGTGTGGCTGTGCTCTGTTTGCAAGCTGCCCATCCGACGTAACACCGCGTCAGTCCTCTGCAACGGCTGCCAAGAATGGTGCCACCAGCGACACTGTTCTGGCCTGCGGTCCCATCGTGACTGGAACGAGAACTTCGTCGCGACGTGCTGCACAACACCATGCGCACAACTACCACCTCCTGGCGCAGCACTACAACACCACACTGCGCAAATGCCTGTGCTACCAAGCCCACCGCTACCGCAGTGCACAAAAGACCGTATCACCTTATAGGGGGAAAAAAAAAGTTAACAGCACACCATCAAATTCGAAGCATATTTGAAAGGAGGTTCAGGAAAAAATTTTCTTTTTTTTTTTGGCCGATCGTAGAGGTAGCGCATCGACATATTTCATATTGTCTCTATTTGTGATCCGATTTTAATGTATAATATATCAAAATTTTTGTTCAGAGGTCCTTGCTCTTAAGTACACCCTTCTAGTACTTACCCACCAGATCTCAGTTAGTACTACCCTAATGTACCATTCCAAGTGCAGAAAATTAAAGCTCTCGAAAAATCATTAAACTCTTGCAAAGGAAGTATACCGATTATACCATTAGAACTATTTATAAAAAATATAATTAATATTTTTACCGAACGTAGGGGTAGCGCATTGACATATTTCATCATATTGTCACCATTTATGATCCCATTTTAAAGTATGATATATCAAAAATGCCTCATACGTCATTGTCCTCAAGTACACCCTTCTAGTACTTACCTACCAGATCTCAGTTAGTACAACCATAATGTACTCTAATGTATACATTGGAATGTTTGCTTTTTTAACTTCTCAACTTCTACAACATGAATTAAAGAAATTAAAGTAAAATCGAATTAAGTGTTTAAAGTCGATGTCCAGCAACTCGAAGGACCTCCACTTTAATTTATTTATTAACCTACTTTTAATCGATCAAATCTCGACGTCATTCAAGTTGGCTGTATTTGTGCCGGCTCTCGAGTTTAGCTAAAATGTGTCCCATGCGTTGTTCATCGGTGACCGCCATGGCAGATTCATGCACTACATGAACAAAGCGCTCGGTTTTTTGAGAATGGCATGGATAAGCTGTGTAAATATTTAGGTCTTTCAATGCTTATTTATATTTCATCTTAAGGGTTTTTTTTTAGCAATTCTATAGTAATCATTCACAAGCTTATCTAAGCGTTTACGAATAGCTGATTCCGATAAAATTGGAATACCCGCGCGTTTCCACAAAATGATAAAGTTTTTCAAAGCTTCCTGTTTAAATGCACCCAACTTCCGCCTTCGATCACTGTTACGCTGCAGATATAATAAGAAATTAATCACATCGCGCTCCGTTGGCAATTGGGTGTTATTTAATTCACTAATAAAAAAAGACATTTTTAAACAATTTTGTACGGTTTTTTAATCGGAATGAACAAAAGCAACTCTTGAATTAAAAATGCAATGAATTATGAGCTTCACCATTGTTTTCCCTTTCGAACCAATTTTCGTTTGAACGAATTTAGAATATGCAAAATAATTAAACTGCACTCACTTTTGTGCAAGTTTTCTGATGGCGGCGCCAGCATACAAGATCTCTAAAAGCTGCAAAAAATAAAATTACGGGGGGAAAAGGGAAACAATTTTGTAATCGTAGGGAATAAAACGTTTTTTTTTCAGCCAGTGTAGGGATTTTTTAAAAAGTATGTAGCAGCACTGCTCCTATGTTCGGCAAATACATTAATGATTTTTAGAGAGCTGCAATTGGAATGGTACATTATGGTGGTACTTACTGAGATCTGGTAGGTAAGTACTAGAAGGGTGTACTTGAGTGTGTACTCCTGGAGACAAAAATTTTGATATATTATACTTTAAAATCGGATCATAAATGGTGACAATATGATGAAATATGTCAATGCGCTACCCCTACGTTCGGTAAAAATATTATTTATATTTTTTATAAATAGTTCTAATGGTATAATCGGTATACTTCCTTTGCAAGAGTTGAATGATTTTTCGAGAGCTTTAATTTTCTGCACTTGGAATGGTACATTAGGGTGGTACTAACTGAGATCTGGTGGGTAAGTACTACAAGGGTGTACTTAAGAGTAAGGACCTCTGAGGCATAATTGTAGGTCTCCTCGAGACAAAAATATATTATACATTAAAATCGGATCATAAATAGAGACAATATGAAGAAATATGTCGATGCGCTACCTCTACGATCGGCCAAAAAAAAAAAGAAAATTTTTTCCGGGATCTCCTTCCAAATATGCTTCAAATTAGATGGTGTGCGGACAACTTCAATTTTTCGAGACGGTCTAGTGCACAACCCAACAACCCACTGCGAGGTCTCCATGGCCGAGGCGCACAAGGCCGCAGCCCCCGCATGTACGGACAACACCACCCACAAGCAGCACATTGCGAACACCTGCGTCGACTCCACCGCCCCACACCAACCAACAACCCCAAATCCGTCCGCCAGCGCAACAACAACCAGACGCTCAGCCAATCAAAATCTTGCAGTTTAACTGTAATTAAATCTGGGGTAAACTTGGAGAAATTGTGGACTTCATGGACCGCAACAACATCCCAAGCTTACCGAGAAATCCAAACTCAGCGGCTATGGTGACTACAACATCATCCGGCAAGACCGTGCACGAAACAAAGTAGGAGGCATCGCTTTCATCCTTCACAACAGCACACGCTACCGCCAAATTCGACTGCCGGACGCAACTTCTTCGGACCACTTCATCGAGCAACAAGCCATTGCTATCAAATCGGGGAAGGACGAAGTTGAGATCGTCAACGTGTACATCCCGCCCGCCAGTAGCTGCAGCCCAGGCTACCTTCTCTCCATACAACACCTGCTAACAGGAGACAACCGCCTGGTTCTTGGTGATTTCAACGCCCACCACGAGACATGGTGCTCAAACATGGGCAATGACCAGCGAGGGGTGCACTTGGCTGAGCAATTTGATGGCTCCACGCTCTGCATACTTAATACCGACTCCCACACAAGAGTCACGGGTGGATGCTCTAGCTCCCCGGATATAAGTATTGCAGGTGCGTCGCTCATGCTAAATGCGTCCTGGTGCTCGGGAATCCACCTAAGCTCAGACCATCTCCCTTTCACGGTCACGATAGAGAAGCCGAAGGATTTCTTGGAGGCGGAGAAGGGCACTTTCCTTAACTATAACAATGTAAACTGGGAAAGTTTCATCTCGCTTACGAATCTTGCCTTCACCAAAGCACGCCAGACCACTAACGTCTACGCAGGCGAAAAAACCTTCCGTGACATAATTGTCAAGGCAGCAGCCAGAGCGATTCCGGCCGGAAGAATACCGCAGATTCGGTCAAACTTCCCCACGGAGGCGGCAACCCTCGCTGACTAAAGCGACGCTCTCCGCCAAGAGAATCCCGCTGATCAAGGATCCCGTAACTCAACCAGGAGATAAAACGGTTGGTGGACGTACCTGAGTGGTCGACAATCTTACGTCGAATTTCGAAACGTGAAGTCCACTTACAGACGTGTGAAGCAAGGAGTCCCCCAAGGTGGCGTACTCTCCCCGCTGCTGTTCAACAAGTATGTTGCCAATATTCCAGCGCCGCCAAGCAACATCTCCCGGTCTCCTATGCCGATGACTGCACCATCCTGGCAACCGGCAAGGACATTAGCGAGCTCACCAGACGCCTAAACGCCTACCTGCCCAAAGTATCGGCGTTTTTATCGGGCCGAAACCTGCAGCTCTCGCCAGAGAAGTCGACGCCACCCTGTTCACGCCCTGGATCAAGGAGGTGCGTCTTACGCTGGAGGTCGCCATTGAAGGTAGAATCATCCCCACAGTGCGGAACCCCAAGATTCTGGGGGTCACCTTCGACGGACTCCTCACCTTCTCCTCACATGCATTGAAACTGCGTAACAACCTGAGAGGCCGGAACAATGTCCTCAAAGCACTGGCAGGCAGCACCTGGGGCAAGGAGAAGGAGACGCTACTCACCACCTACAAGGCGATTGGCAGATCGGTGTTGAATTACGCCGCGCCCATCTGGACACCTCTTGTTAGCGATACGCAGTGGAGGCGCCTCCAAGAGAGTCAAAATTCGGCCTTGCGCACGATCACAGGATGCCACCTGATGTCACACGAAGACCACATCCACGAGGAAACGCAGATGCTCAAAGTGCGGGAGCACAACCTACTGCTCTCCAAGCAGTTCCTCCTGGCATGCCACCAGGACCACCACCCCAACAAGGTCCTAACAGCCGCTGCACCCCCGCCGCGCTGCATCAGAGGCAGCTTGCAGCAATACGAGGAGGACATAAGGTGCTTCACCGAACCTTGGACAAGGTCACCTACGCCGCTGCCGTGAGGGCACTGCACCCGGATGCAGTCAAATCTGCGGTGGCAAGCTACCAGCCCAACATAGTAGTTTGAGGTAGACCGCCACCCGTGGCTACTGAAGAGCTCCGGCTCCCTAGGGCCACAAGATGCACGTTAGCGCAACTCAGATCTGGATGGAGCCGCTCACTCAACAGCTACCTCTCCAGACTGAGTGACGAGGTGGCCAACACATGCCCAGCCTGCAGTCAGAGCCCGCATGACACCGCCCACCTTTTCGCATGCCCAGCCCACCCTACTCACCTGACCCCGACTGACCTATGGACGAACCTGTGCCTGACTGACACTACTGACGACATACCTTAAGCAGGCAATATTAATGACTTTTCTCGATACAAATCTTTTCTCCCAATGACAATCTGTAGTTGCTACAACAACAACATGAGGTACATCAACTGTGCGAAGAAGTAATATATCGCATAGCTACACAAAATTTAAATTTCGATTCACTTCGGGACGAAACGCTCAAAGATGAAGAACTTTCAAAAGTCATACAAGAATTTACTACAAGCAACACAGATACCGATTGCGAATTTACGCTCGATAATGACATCGTCTTTCGAGGACAACGCATCGTAATTCCAAAATCTCTTCAAGAGGCAATTTTACAAGAGCTTCACCGTACACACATGGGTGTAACGAAAATGAAACAATTGGCCAGACGTTACTTATATTGGAAATCGATTGACAAAGACATTGAGCGAATGATACGAGCTTGTTCAGCCTGTGTCAATGTAAAGACCAGTCCAGCTAAGGCCCCTGTACACCCATGGGAGGATCCAGTTGAAAATTGGCAAAGGATTCACATCGATTACGCAGGACCATACTTTATTGTTGTCGATGCAAAATATAAATGGACAGAAATTGAAGTATGTTCATCGGCAGCGACTTCATCATCATCTATCGAACTTTTGCAAGACATGTTTTCACGTCATGGGTATCCAGATATCATCGTTTCGGATAATGCAAATATTTTCACCAGTGAAACCAGCCAAACATTTTGCAAACGAGCCGGCATTATACAAAAATTCATTGCACCAGTTCACCCAGCAACAAATGGATTGGCTGAAAGAAATGTGCAAACATTAAAAAAACGACTCCAAGCCATGAGTAACGAACCAGGGACCATGAGAGAAAAAGTCCGAGAAATTCTCTTTAGATATCGAGCAACACCATTAAGCAATGGGAATACACCAGCGGAACAATATCTCAAACGTCAAATACGTATCCAGTTCGACGCCCTGAAACCTGTAAAATGGCAAACACCTACGATTCCAATTCAGTCTACGCGACAATTAAGCGTGGGAGAACGCGTACAAGCGCGATACTACGGAAACAATAAACAACAATAGAGCCTAGGTGTCATTATCAAGAAAATTGGTCAATTACACTACATGGTTAAACTCAACAATGGATTCGTATTCAAACGACACATAAATCAACTACGTTCTACGGATGTGCAATCTCCTGAGCTTGTATGTCCTCAATCACAATTTTTCGACGAATCTTATTCGATGAATGTCAGTCCAGACATGGGAGATGTAGTCCAAATTCCAATCAACACACCGGAATCAAATGTTGAAGACGACATCGCTTCAGAATTATCAACAGAAAGAACGAGAAGTACACCTCAGCCAGTTCGAACTTCAAGCAGAGCACGACGTCAGCCGCAACATCTCAGCGATTTTATATGTAGCTTAACTCTCAATTAACATCTTAAATAGCGTGGGAGAACTGTCATAACTTTATATTGTAGTTGCGCTCTTATAAATCTACTACCTTTACTTTTATAGCTTAAGATTCTAGTACATTCAAGATTCAGTCCTTTATATATATTCAATAAATGAAGTCATGTGAAATACGTCTCCGTTTCGATACTTAGTAGTTGCATATAACTTATTGGACTCAACAAGAAACACAATACTCAGTAAGGACAGTTGTGATTTGACCTAAATCAGGTTCCAATTGAACATTATTGAGAGAACTCAACAGCTTATTCTTTGCCATAATCCTCGCAGATCTCGGTGTAACACTCGATATCTCTATCAGAACAGGGTAGTGGTGACTACCACCTAGCATAAAAGGGATAACACTCCATTCAACTGATATACTAGAATTAAGAAATGTTAGATCCAACACTGATCCGTTAGCAGCATTCAGATCGCGCTTAAATGTAATGGCAACATTTTTTAGACAGACAAAATTTGTTGCTCCAATAAGCATCTCAAGACGAGAGCCTCTTGAAGATTCGAAGAAATCGCCCCATTCCTTGGTGCGCGCATTAAAATCACCAGCCAGGATTACATTCTCCAAAGGCTCCGGAAAATCAAGTAACCGCGACATTTCTGACGAAAAATCGACCAGTGAGAGCGATGGCAAACTCCTGATCATATTTATTAAAAAAATCAAAACGGTTGTCCGAAAAAGACGAATAAGTGTTTAAAGCTCTTTACGGGAAAGTTTTTTAATCGTCATCACTTTGTTAATGTAATTTTCTTGCAACCACTTTTTGCGCTTGTTCTTTTCATTTGACTTATGTGTAGTTTCACCGCAAAGTATGCATTTCACTGCATTGCACATCGGCTCACACCCACCACCACAATTCAAACATCTCTTATTAGAGCGACAGCCTTTTTGCGTATGGCCCAACCGACCACAATTCCTGCATTGCCTTACAGGTGGATAATAAACATCAACAGTCAGTAGCGTGTAATTTAGAAAAACTTCTTTAGGCAAATCGTTGCCAGCAAATCCAATTTTTACCGAAAAAGATGAGATAAAATTGTTCGAGTCACCAAAATCTCTCTTTGAGAAACGTTGAACCGACGTAACCCGGACAACAGACTGTATATTTTCCTTAATCTCTTCATTGGAAAAATCCAAAGGCACATTACGAATAACCCCATACGATTCCAAAAATCCTTTGGGTATAAAGGCACGCAAATTTTTCTTTCTTAGTTCTTTATTGTGAATCAAGGAATTTGCAAATTAAACGCTTTCAAAAATGATTTTGTACATTGTTGCACCTGTCGCCTTTATAGCAACTATGCCTTTAATCTTAAGATCTTTTATATTAATCCAGAGGTATAGCCCGTTCCTGGTACGATTGTTAGGTAAAGTCTCCGCCGCGGAGGTATCCACCAACACAAAAATAAAGGAGATCAGCTCCACTACCCTGAACACTATTTTTATTTGAATTAATCACATTATTTTCCGCATTTTCACTTTGCTATGCGGCATTTGGCCGCCATTTTTGTTTAAAGAATTTTCATGGTCCGTCATCGCCATTGAAATATCACTGACTTGGTCTACTTTTAATTTTTCATTGTTAATTTCGTCATTTATCTGTTTAGGATCGCCCGGATTACACCCCAGAGGAAACCCCCGACTCCCATTACTTGAATGGAAATCCTCGAATTCCCTCTGCGACGCCACCCACGACTGAGAAGTCATGGCGTCGCTTTTCCTTTTCGTCACTGACACCTCGCAAAATAAAGACTCACCAGAACAGCAAAAACAAAAAAGAAAATTAAAATTAAGCAAAAACAGTGAATTCTGTCTTAGAAACAGAGACCAAAAGAACTTTTAGTTTATTTGAATTTAAAGAAATCTTTTCCACCAACGCAAACGTAAAAAACACAAACCGCACTCGCTACGAGCCAAAATGGAAGTGGGGATAATAAACAATAGAATCAGATATTTCTCAAAACATTAACAAGGAAGCTGCAAAATTTCAAAAGCTTGTAATTTCAGCCGCTAACGAATCAATTCCTAACACATCCACACACCATTCATATATAAACTGTTCACTGGTGGAACAAACATCTAGGCAAACTCCGTCTAAATAAGCAAAGACTTTGGCATTTGTTCAAAAATAATCTAACCAAAGAAAACCGATTAGCTTATAAAATAGCGAATGCGTTATTTAAAAGAGAAGCTAAATTAGCAAAACGAACCTCATTCTATGAATTCACCTCAAACATTAACCCTGCTACTCCAATAAAACTAATGTGGAACACTGTGAACCACTTGTACGGAAAAAATACGACCCATAGCATAAAATCCATTATAGCTAACAATGGTACAATAATCACAGATTCCACAAATATAGCATCTCTATTTGCAAATGAATGGCCACACTACTCAAGTGATGAGACATTCAGTTTAGACTACATTTCAAACAAAAGCAACTTTTCAACACAAATTAACTATATGCCGAGTAAAACTGCAAAATTGATCGAATCAGAAATTTCTTTGTTAGAACTAAATGCAGTACTGTCAAAGGTAAAACACCTGGTTTTGATAAAATCTCCTGCCCTATGCTTAAAAATCTGCCCCAAATTTCCACAAAATGTCTGCTCCAAATCTATAATAAAATTTGTATATCAAGCATAATCCCACAAGAATGGAAAAATGCAACGGTCGTTCCTCTACCGAAACCAAACAAACCGATAAACAAATTAGAAGGTTATAGACCTATTTCTTTACTTTCTTGTACAAGCAAACTATTTGAAAAAATCATTGCTAAAAGATTAGTCTGGTTTTTACAGAGTAACAAATTAATTCATACGAGCCAAGATGCCTTTAAGAACAACAAAGGAACTACCGATGCACTCCTTTTCCTTGACTACAAAATTTCTAATGCACTTTCTACAAAAAATCACATTTCCATAACATCGATTACTTTTGTAATCAATTACTTGTAAAAAAAAAATTTTTTTGATTACCATTACTTGTAATTGTACTTAAAAAAGTTTGAGTACGATTACTTGTAATTTTAGAGTACGATTACAAGTAATCGATTTCATATTTTTTGATTACTTTTACTATTGGGTCAAGAAGAAGTAATACTATATATTACAGCTTATTACATTTTTATTTCTTTTTGGCCTGATTATCTTCTTTCTGAAAAGCTACTAACAGTTAGGCTTTAGTTATAGACAAAAGCCATTTGGTAAGTATAACTAGATATACAACAAAAACAAAATAAAATTTTACTAAGTTCACATTTATAAATAAGTATTCATGTGACTTATTGACTTTCTGGTATCATCGAAATCATTGCAAAGTGGCAGCATTGATATTGATATGGGATCGTTAAGAAACAAATTTTTATTGTTTTTGTGTATGAATTTAGTACACACGGTTCAATTTAAAAAAAAAAGTTATGTTTTTATATATTTTACTGTTCTATATTTCACTACGTTCTGATATTGCATATTAGGTTGAACTGCAATAAAAATGTAATACTTAATCAAATAAATATCAAGCAATAAAAAATTTTGCAATCAATTACTTGGAATCGTACTCAAAAAATGTTGTAATCAATTACACGAAATCGTACTCAAAAAAATTTGAATCAATTACTTGTAATCATACTCAATAAATGTTGTAATCAAAATTTTGAGTACGATTACAGTAATAAAAAATTTTTAAGTACGATTACAGTAATTGTAATCAACATTTTTTGATTACGATGAATTGTACGATTACAGTAATCGTACCTAACATATTTTTAGTACGATTACAAGTAATCGCACTTAAACTTTTTTGAGTACCATTACTTCTAATCGTACTCAAAATATTTTGAGTACGATTACTGTAATCGTACTCAAAAAGTAATCGTAATCGTACACGCACAGCTCTGGTCTAAATACAAAGACGAGTCCCTACTTCAAAACAATGTAAATAAACTTTCCTTAGACATAAACTTTTGGTCAAACCAAACTGGTGCCACAATTTCTTTTGATAAATGCAAAGCATTGCATATATGCCAGAAAACGAATTGTACTCCAAATAATATAACTATAAACTCAAATGTAATTGAATATGTAGATACTCTAAATATATTAGGAATAGTTTTTAGTAATAATTATAAATGGTCTTCACATATTGAGTATATAAAAAAATCCCTTGTAAATAGACTTAACTTAATTAAATGTATAACAAGTTTTCACAGCAACGCCCATCCAAACACCACAATAAACCTTGTAAAATCAATAATACTCTCAAAAATCGACTATGGACTAACATTATATGGTCACGCCGCCAAAACAACGCTCAGGAAAATAAAAACACCCTACCACGCTGCCGCTCGGTACAGCATAGGAGCTTTTCGATCAATACCTATTATGAATATACTGACTGAAACTGGACTGCCAACAATAGAACAGAGAGTGAATACAGCAACAACGGAGAAGGCCTATAAACTAGTTGTACCTCCTGAAAAGCATCTAATTCCAGGCATAGATAAAATCGCACAACGAATAGCACCAAGAATGCCATCAACAATCTACCGCATCATATCAAACGCAACCAAAATTGGGATCCGAAAAAACTCGCACATCAAATTTACGCCCCACCAACCCCCTTGGAATTTTAGCAATGACAGCATTATGAATTCCCTAATGGACCTTCCACTAAATTCAACACCGGCAAACGTATATATTAGAAACTTCCACGCAACAATAGACAAATATGCCAATTGGAAGCTCTACTTCACCGATGGATCCAAGACAAACACAGGAACAGCCTACGCAGTCATAGATCAAAACCACAACGTCGCTAGAGTTGTGCAGCTTAAAGAACATTGCTCCATATTCACTGCAGAATCTGAAGCAGTTCTGTATGCAGCAGCTCTGTGTAAAACAAGGAAGGGTAAATTTATTATTTGCACAGACTCCTTACCGACATTCAAAGCTATCCAAAATACAACACACCAGAACGAAACGATAATTAAAACACGAGACATCCTCGTACACCACAAAAATAAAAAAAAATCATCTGGATACCCAGCCACGTTGGAATTATTGGCAACAACATCGCCGACGAAGCTGCGAAATTTGCAGTAAGAAAGATTTACAAAAATATTGACCCACCAGCACTTAATGGAAAACGTTCCACCGCCGCCATGTATACTCTGATATAATATCCATTAAACACCTAGTAGTAGATTGCACAGTATTCAAGTCCTACCAAAATTCATTAAATATAAACAACATTACCGATTTATTAAAAAATGCCACAGAAGACGACCTAATTATTATATTACTTAAAATAAGTCAAATTCATTTTAAAATTTGAAATTTTTCCATAGGCTGAAGACCTTAGCTGTTAGTGCCTAGTCTTAAGTTTATTTATGTAATTTATTGCTAAATAAATTTTAATAATAATAATAACACTCAGATATTTTTAAAATCACCTAAAATCATTAGTGACTGACCCAGTATTTTATTTAACTGAGTGTATTTGCCCAAATACTGGGAAAATACACTCAGTAAAATAAAATACTGGTTCAGTCACATACGATTTTAGGTGATTTTAAAAATATCTGAGTGTATTTGGGCAAATATTTGCCTAATCTGACCGTAGCTTTAGAAACGAACTTTAGACCAAAGCTTTAATCGTACTTTAATCAAAGTAGGAGTGATGTTTTATATATTTTTGAGTACAGGGTCTGTCCTGTCAAAAAATGTAAACAAAACGCTTATACGGTCAAGTTGTACTTTTGCACCACACAAACGATAAAGGGCAGTAATGATGCTTTTAAGACATGACTCCGTCATTCGGCTATCGAAATCGTAGAAAACAGGCATCTTCCACGATTCTTAACTCTCGGGCCATGTTGCTCATCCACAGCTTCTTCGATCGGCTGAACACATGGCAAAGGGACTGCTCCAGGTTGGAGTCGTGATCGACGTGGTTGCTTTTCGCGGAGATATAATGAAATTGCTGTCCCGAAAATGGCTCTTACAAAAGCGAAGAGCTATCCAGGACAACACTGCAGTTTGTTATCCAACACTGGCGCTTTGCTTGCACTCTTCCACCATTATCGCACACTGCAAACCGCTTTATATTTAGGTTTCCTTTATTTTATTTGCAGATTTTTAAAATATTCACACAAATTTATTATTTTTTATTTTGAAAATATACGGTTATTTTGGGTTAAGATTTTTTAAGTTTGACATACTATGGATTGAGAAAAAGAGAGAAGTGTCAAAATTACTTCTACTTTGACCCCTCTATACTCGTGAGTAAAGCTTTTGTTGAGCTTTGAATATGAATATCCGCGAAAGCTTTTATAGTCTGTGTTCAGATTAGAGACCGACCGAAATCGTTTTTTTTAATTTTGGCCAAAACCGAAATGGCCGAAATTTTTCATTATTTTTTTCGGCCGAAACCGAAATGGCCGAATTTACATTTTTTTTAATAAAATGGAACTATCCTGTTCAAGGGATTTCGCTGAAATTTTGAATTTTGGTGCTGAGAGGTGAAATGGCAGAGGGATGACTATTGAAATTTAAGATCCGCCCACTGCCACGCCCTAAAATTTTTAAAGTTCTGTAACTCGGGTCCTATTCAAGGGATTTCGTTGAAATTTTGGATTTGGTGCTGGGAGGTGAATGGACAGAGGGATGACTTGCAAAATCTATTTTTATTTCAGTTGCTTAAATAATACTGAAATAACAAAATTATTGCGAGCAAAGCTGTGGGTAATATTCTTTATTAAATATTTACATATTCATAAATTCGTACAAAATATTAAATAAAAGACAATTTATGATCACTTGGATGCAATTCAAACCATTTTTTTTAAATACACCCCCAACCCCCCCGTTGAGTGTCCGGTTATGAGGGATTTCACTGTAATATGTATTTTTCAATAAAAAAAAACTAAAATAGGTCAGAAAACCCAACATACTAGTGCGTTTTCGTTTTTACAAAAATGAAGTTTTCTGTCAAATATTTTTTTTTTAAATAATGCGAAAGATTTTTTAGCTAACTACATAATTTTTATTTTAAGGAAACGATAGAGAATGATGGTTGATCTCATAAAATAGGAACTAATTCTACTGCAAAAAGGTATTTTTCCACGCTAAATACTACAATAAATACGGTAAATACTTAATAATGAAATTTTTACAGCACGCGCCAAAAAGGCAGTTTTGCGGAAAAATGGTGCGTGCTGGAAGAATTTCATTACTATTTTCTATTTAGCGTGGCAAAATACGTATGGAAGTGGATAAAAGCGGTATTTAATACAAATTTAAGTATTGATGTCCCCAATTTGTATTGAAAAAATAAAAAACTTTAAAACTTATTTTCTTGAAAGAATTTGTATGTTACAACCGCCTTCATCCATTCACCCCTTCACAGCATTCTCACTATACTACACTGAGTCACATTCGTATAGACGCACCTAACATTTTTATAAAAAAGCAGCTAAAATATTAAAGCCATACTACTAGAATTTGTATTTTTTATTTAAAGTAAAGGAAAATTAATATTATTTCAGTTTTTTATATAGAACTTTACAAATTACAGTTAAATATCGTTTGCAAATTAAAAAAGAATATTATTGAACAAAATAGTGGAATATTCGTTTAGACGCACTTAAAAAAAATCCAATTTTAGTAGTGAGTGTGGCCTCCATTTTTGTTAATCACCTCAAAATCCTGCTAGGCATTGAACTCATAAGTTTTTGTAGCGTGGTTGATTGAATGGCAGCCCACACTTCCTTGATTTTCAACTTTAACTCAGTTACAGTCATAAATGCGCTTCCTTTTGGTCTACTGAGGTATACTTCACGGGCCATGATACCCCAAAGGTTTTCAATAGGGTTGAGATCGGGGCTGCAAGCAGGCCATTCCAAAAGATCAATGAAATGCTCGGCGAACTAAGCCAACGAGGCTCGAGAGACATGGATAGATGCGTTATCCTAATGAAAAATGACGTTCTCGTCCATTTTATCCTCTATAAAGTTAATCAGGACATCATCTAACATCTCTGTATACATTTCGGAATTCATTCGAGGTGGTATGAAGCAAAGAGTAGACTTTCCTTCAATTGAAAAGGCACCCCAGACCATAATACTGCCACCACCAAAATTTCTTTTGGACATTGGCACACTCTGATCCCGTATATCATGCCAGTAACAGCTGTAGCAATCTGGGCCGTCTAGATTGAATTTTTTTCATCAGAAAAAATAACATTATTCCATTCAGAAGTCCAATGCATGCATTTCTTAGGTGGCTTCCATTCGAATCAAATTTATTTGACGATTTGAAAGTTTTTTGTTTCCTTTGGTTGGTTTTTTCATGGTCAGAACACTTAATTTTTCTTCCAATTTCTCTTATAGAAAAGCCTTGGTCTTTAAAAAAATGTATTTGTATTTTTTCAGAATCCGTTAAGAATTTTCCAAATGGCATGTTATAAAATTGCCCTAAAATAAGGAATTTGACTTTTTTTTATGGATCTCAAGATAAAAGTATTATTTACTTCAACAATATTTCTGCAAGAAAGTATACAAAAAGTTATCGAATATTTCGTCTCTGCGTCTATACGAATATTCCACTCTCGAAATGTGATTGTACAGTTATAGCAAATTTTTGTTGTTTTAAACAGTCGAAACAATTGACCGTTGGTTGTTTTTTGAAGCATTCGTCATGTGGAATTCCGTATATTCAGGGTTGCATTAAATAATGCATTTCAATTCGAAACAATTCATTGAATTGAAAAAAATTTAAGTGCGTCTATACGAATGTGACTCAGTGTAGTGTCGGACTATATCTACTACTCTCGCGTAGATTTTTAAATTTCTACTCCTCTACTAGGGTAGTACATTTTTTCTACTACTATTGTAAGAAATCTACTGTTCAAAATATTATGTGAGTTTCATACAATGCAAAACTACTACTCTATCTACAAGTCTACTACCCCGACAGAAATTTCTACTGCTATCGTTGAATCTCTAGTACTCTACGCAGAAACCCATATCTACTCCACTTTCTTCAAATCTACTTCCTTAAAATCGAATGTCTACTACCCTCGTCGTAACAAAAAGTAAGAGCCCTGCATTTGATACTTTGCTTCTAAATTCATCTAATTCATGATCTGAACCTAAAATGATCGATTTCAACCTACCGAAACGCTTAACTATGAACAATTTTTTCGGCTTCGGTTTCGGTCGAAATAAAAAAAAAAAAATTTGGCAATTTCGGTTTTGACCGAAATAAATTCACTCCAAAAAAGTCCAAGGACATGTCCAACGACATTAATCATCCAAAAAAGTCCAGGGACGCACTTGATAGCAGCTCTAATTCAAACCGACATGAATCACACAAAAAAAGTCCAATGACGCACTTGGTGGCTGCTACAATCCGAACTGGTATGATTCACCCATGCAAAGTCCAAGTTTTTCATTCTAAATGTTTCAATTGTTTCAAATTGTTCCCTTAATTTTCCTTGATTTTTTTTATGTAATTAATTACAAAAAATTTATATGTTGGATTGAAGCATATATAATCAAAAAATATAATTAATATATAAGTTGAGAACTTATATCATAAATATATGGAATTAAAACCGCTAATCGTTATAAACAAATTAATTAATTAATTATGTGTAATGAATTACAAATGTAATTAAAATTTTTCGAGAAATGTTATTCTATATAAAAAAAATTTCAATTAAATTTACAGTAATTGTAATTCAAAAAAATTTCAATTACAATTACCACAAATGTAATTGAAAAAAATTCAATTACAATTACATGTAATTTTAATTGAGGGGGTAATCATTACAAAATGTAATTGATACTCCCCGTGTATGATTATAACCATCAAGTATGTCCAACAGCGGCTACCATCAAGTATGCCCAACAGCGGCTACGCCATCAGCAGTACTTCTGCATTCAAGCCCCTTCTGTGTGGCCGGCATTTGGCCGGTTCTCAGGGGATATAACCATCAAGTATGTCCAACAGCGGCAACACCATCAGCAGTACTTCTGCATTCAAGTCCTTTGGCCGGTTCTCAGGGATTATACCCATAAAGTATGCCCAACACCGGCTACGCCATCAGCAGTACTTCTGCATTCAAATCCCCTCTGTGTTGCCGGCCTTTGCCCGGTTCTCAGCGATTATAACCATCAAGTATGTTCAACAGCTGCTACGCCATCAGCAGTACTTCTGCATTCACGTCTGTCTGTCATTTCGCACGATAACTGTCGTAGCTATTGAGCTATCGACCCCAAATTTTGGGATTCCTCTTATTTTGGCGAATGATTGGACGGTATTGAAATTGGGCAACATCGGATAAGAGCCACGCCTACCTACCATACAAAATGGCCGCCAATTTTATATTATTTTCGTTTATCTTGAGAAATACTTAACCGATCACCTCCAAATTTTGGGATTCCTCTTATTTTGGCGAATGATTGGACGGTATTGAAAATGGGCAACATCGGATAAGAGCCACGCCTACCTCCCATACAAAACGGCCGCCAATTTTATATTGTTTTCGTTTATCTTGTGAAATACTTAACGGATCGCCTCCAAATTTTGGGATTCCTCTTATTTTGGCGAATGATTGGACGGTATTGAAAATGGGCAACATCGGATAAGAGCCACGCCTACCTCCCATATAAAATGGCCGCCAATTTTATATTATTTTCGTTTATCTTGAGAAATACTTAACCGATCGCCTCCAAATTTTGGGATTCCTCTTATATTGGCGAATGATTGGACGGTATTGAAAATGGGCAACATCGGATAAGAGCCACGCCTACCTCCCATACAAAATGGCCGCCAATTTTATATTATTTTCGTTTATCATGAGAAATATTTAACCGATTT
Organism: Heteromyza rotundicornis; assembly: GCA_951394025.1. Lineage (NCBI taxonomy): Eukaryota > Metazoa > Arthropoda > Insecta > Diptera > Heleomyzidae > Heteromyza > Heteromyza rotundicornis. The sequence goes on from OX596012.1 coordinate 30,771,644, forward strand.
GGATGCGGTATTTTGCATTGGGTTGGAAATGAGGTCGGGAACGAAACGGGAAAAATTATGAATAAAATATCGAAAAACTCTCAATAAAATACCGATTTTCGATAAAATTACTAACATATGGTCTCAGAATGTATCGTACTTGCATGTGCAGGGTATTATAGCTTCGGTCAGACTAGTTTTTTTTTTGATTTGGGGCATATGAAATTAGGAATTTTGGTTTTGGGGATTTTGTTACGCTCTTTAAAAATTATGCTCAGTAAAAAATTTCTTAATTGAATTAGTCAAATAAAATCCTAAAAAATATAAAGTTTTACTTAAAATGTTTTTCAGACTATCGATTCAGACTCAGGAAAAAATACTTATGAAGATTCTACTCTCCCCAATCCCAATGGAATTGAGTTTGATAATTTATATCTCGATATGAATGGGATCATTCATCCATGCACACATCCAGAAGACAAACCGCCACCCAAGAATGAAGATGAAATGATGATTGCTATCTTCGATTGCATTGACAGATTGTTTGGTATTGTAAGACCTAGAAAAGTTCTTTACATGGCTATAGATGGGGTTGCTCCAAGAGCCAAAATGAACCAACAGAGGTCGAGGCGTTTTAGATCTGCAAAAGAGTCGGTTGAAAAGCGTTTGGAAATTGAAAGAATCAGGAGTGAATTATTAGCAAAAGGTACATCTGTATATATGTAGTTATAACGATGTATAACATAACATAACATAACATTTTAGGTTGTGATCTGCCCCCAGAAAAGGCTCACGGAGATCACTTTGATTCAAATTGCATAACGCCTGGAACACCTTTTATGGATAGACTAAGTAAATGCTTACATTATTTTATACATAATCGGATGAACAATAATCCAGCTTGGAAGGGGATTAAAGTTATTTTGTCCGATGCTAATGTACCTGGAGAAGGTGAACATAAAATAATGGATTTTATTCGAAAACAACGCTCACAACCGGACCATGATCCTAACACTCAGCACGTCCTCTGTGGTGCTGATGCAGATTTAATAATGCTTGGACTTGCTACACATGAACCAAATTTCACTATAATTAGGGAAGAATTTCTTCCAAATAAACCACGTCCATGCGATATATGTGATCAATTTGGCCACGAAATGGAAAAATGTATGGGTCTAAATACATTAAATAATTCTAATATCACTTTGTTAAAGCCTGATATAGCGGTTGGTGCGGAAGTACAATTTATATTTGTTCGACTGTGTGTTTTACGAGAATATTTAAGAAAAACATTGGAAATGCCTAATCTTCCTTTTAAATATGACTTTGAACGCGTTTTAGACGATTGGGTTTTCATGTGCTTCTTTGTGGGAAATGATTTCCTTCCCCATTTGCCTAGTCTAGAAATTCGTGAAGGAGCTGTTGATCGTTTGGTTGAACTTTACAAAAAGTGCGTATATAAAACAGGTGGATATTTAACAGATTCAGGCGAAGTGAAATTGGAAAGAGTACAATTAATTATGGCTGATCTTGGAAATGCTGAAGATCAAATTTTTAAAGAAAGACAACGACGTGAACAGCAATTCAAAGCCAGAGAGAAATCAAAACGTATGCGAGAAGATAAAGTAAATGTAGGTAGCTTGCAAAAATCTACCGTGTTCAGTCCATTTCCTATAGGACCGGGATGCTCGTCTCCCAAACCTATTTTCAATTATAAGGAGGAAGCTGCATTACTTCGGAATTCAAATGTTAATCAACATGGGATAAAGCGCACAGCTTTAGATGCGCAATTTACTGATGATGACGATGTTAAAGACAATGATGAAGTACGATTATGGGAGAATGGATTTAAAGACCGTTATTATGAGTCGAAATTTGATGTCGGTCCAGAAAATTTGGGCTTCAGATACTCTGTTGCTTTGCAGTACGTTCGTGGTTTGTGTTGGGTCTTAAAATATTACTATCAAGGATGTGCTTCGTGGAATTGGTATTTCCCTTATCATTATGCTCCATTTGCTTCAGATTTCATCAATATTTGTGGTTTATCTACATCTTTTGAAAATGGTACCAAGCCGGTAAGTGCAAACAAATTAAGTCTTCATTAATGTCACACAAAAACTGCCAATATGGTCTTTCGCTCTTGTAAAGTCCAAAAGTTCCAGGAAAAAAATTTTTTTTTAAAGAAATACGTTTTTGAACCAGAAACATAAGTGCAAAAAAACATAATTATCCATTTGAGCGGTCGCCTGCCCCAGGACCAATAAATCAAAATTTTGCAAAAGAAAAAACAACCAAACTGTTGATTTTTTCCGCTCGCTCCCTAAAGGGGCAATATGACCCTTTTTAGAGAAATTATTGGTTTTCCTGATAGGGCAATATCAGGAAAACCAATAATTTTTATTTTTTTCTTGTATTTTTCTCATTTTAAAATGTATTTTTATTTTTCTTTCTTTATATTTTTTTTTGATTTTAAAACGCATTTTAGGTAATTATTTTTTTCCTAACTTTGAGGCTTTACAGCACCTTAGGTTAGGTTAGATTAAAGGGTAGATGGCACACTTGGAGCAGAACTGCCCCAACCATGCCATCACACTCAGGCCAAAGTTGACCCATTGTGATGCCCATACTAAACCAAGTAGTGCGTGTCCTTCTCCACCACCTCGTCCCCGCAGCCCCTACAAATGTCGTTTTGTGTAATACCTATTTTCCTGGCATGGGCTCCTAAACTGGTCACTGGTAATGTGCCCATGAGGATAGATATGGATTTCCTATCAAACTGCAGGAGCATGACAGTACGTCCTTCGTTGCGTTGAGGACATAGTTTACGAGAGGTCTCACAGGTGGAGAGTTGTTCCCTAATACTATAGAGTGGGGCTTTCACAGATTGGTCAGCTAGATCAGCACAAAGTCTGGGTAATGGCAACTGGTAGTCGTCAGAGCTGATGTCGTTCCCGAGGTGTCATTGCATTATGTCTGAGTGCCTAGTCGAGGTTCTATGCCAGGTTTCTTTCTGGTTTATTCTTAGGGCTGATATTATTTTGTTGGCGTAAAATTGTACCACGTTTTGTGCTTCTATGGATTCTAGCCATATGCAAATACTCCAATTTTCAAAAAGTGGAGTTTCGCACTTTAACTTTAACCCCTTCATGTATAGATGTTTGTAATATTTTTTTTTTTTAATCAAAAATAAACTTAACTAATGTTGAACTACCATAAAAATGTTGCAAATTAAATAAAACTGCAAATATACTCATACATGTTTTTTCTATTATTTGAGACTCCATAAACCAAACTTAACTTTTCTTAAAGGATTTTTAACGCTGAACAAGATGGCATTCTCATAACATAAATGTAATCAAAAAGTTTGAGTACGATCTCAAGTAATCGTACTAAAAATATTTCAATTTTACTATTGGATGAAGTATTACATTTTTATTTCGCTTCAACTTAATTTGACCGCGTGTACAAAATACATACACAAAAACAATATGGCCTGATTACGAAACCAAATAAAAATGTAATAAGCTGTAATATATAGTATTACTTCTTGTTGATCCAATAGTAAAAGTAATCAAAAACTATGTAATCGATTACTTGTAATCGTACTCAAATAAATGTTGTAATCCATTACTTGTAATCGTATTCAAAAAATGTTGAGTACGATTACTTATAATCGTACTTGTACTTGTAATCGTACTAAAAAAAATTACATACGATTACTGTAATCGTACTCAATAAGTTTTGAGTACCATTAGCGTACTCGAATTTTTATACCCCCACACTCACTGTGGCAGGGTATACTAACTTTGTCACAACGTTTGTAACGCCCATAAGGAGGCGTGTCCGCTATGGAAAAGTATATATATTCTTGATCAGCATCACCGCCGCACAGTGATTTGTCCCATAGACAAAATTCAGAAAGTTTGATGTCATCAATTATATAAAATATGGTATTTTTGGAAAGGTAATAATTGACTAAAAAGAATATGATCTTTTTTATTTGATTAACATTTTTTTGACGTCCGTGGATTATTTTTAAATTAGGGAAATTTGATAACAAATGCTGGAACAAAAAAATTTATTTTTGATAACTTGGCGAAAAAAATTGCCCAAAAGGCATTTTGGCAAGAATGATACAAACTTGTCTTTTTTATAAATGTTATTATTGTATTGAAAAATGAAAAATAAAATAGTTGTCATTAAACTTTGATGTAAAAATTTGTGAGTACCATGAAAAAAAAAGTTTTTCAAGTAAAAAACAAAAAAAAACACAAAAAATTATGGATTGTAAAAAAAAAGTGCGTAAAAGTTAGTGAACATTTTTTTGTTTTAAAGTTCAACGTGTTTTCTTTCAGAAAAAAAAAGAAATTCACCATTTTTTATCAACTTTTTGAAAAAAATGTTATTTTGTAAATACTTAAAATTACGATTTTATATCCAAAAAACTTTTCAAAAAGTTCATAATGTAAATAAATTGGTAAAATATGTTGAATGTATGTACTTTTATTAATATATTGATATTAATGTATGTATAGTAACTAAAAGCTCAATTGAAATATTGTTGATCCAATGTGATTTAATTTTTCTCTATTTTACTCTTCTCTCTTCTTCCTATTGACTAAGGCGGTCAATACCGAATGGTTTTGGCAATCCCGGGTTCTCCAGATTTTTCAGGATTTCTTGGGGTTTGTTACTTTACCAAGCAATGCACATGTTAAACAAATAAAAAAAATAAAAAATGTGTCAGAATTATTAAAATTGAGAATACAGGTAAAATTTATGGTAAAAGTGAATACGTCACTTCGACAAAAGTACACTATCAAGTACACCAATCCGTAAATACCCCTAATAGTAGAATATACATAATATAATATAGTATAATATACATTTTTCTTTACAAAGTATTCAAGATTATAAAAATGTATTGATCTTTTCAATAGTTATAATATTAAATTTATTAAAAAGATTTGTTAATGTTTTTGCATTAATGTACCTGCTACAACTGCTAGCCAAAAACGGTTACCAAATGTGAAATCAGCTAATCAAGAACCACTAGAATCCGTTATTAAAGCTAAGAAACCTTTTTCGAAATATAATTGTAGAGTTGTATTATATGCATAATAATTAAAGCATACAATTCTGGATTTATTCAAAAACTATAAGCGTTACAGAAAAACCGATTACATTTTTGAAATCAGCGGGCCAAAACACATTTAGTAACTTAGTTTCAATTAATTCAGAATACTCCTTCGATTTTTGTCCCAAGCTCATATGGAGACAAATCACTGTGCGCCGGAGTCAATTTATCGATGTCCGTCTGTCCGTCCGCACGATAGCGGTCGCAGTTTTGGAGATATCGACTTGAAACTTTGGGTACATGTTTTTCTCGTGAATACTGAGATCAAGTTCGTGAATCAGCCAAATCGGATAAAAACTGGGCGTGGCTCCCATACACCGAAAAAAAGGACTATATATATATATATATATATATAGTCCGACCAAAGCAAGTTAATATAAGGGTTATAAAAAAAGGCTAATTTTTGTAGAGACCGACCGAAATAGCTTTTTTTAATTTCGGGCAAAACCGAAATGTCCGAAATTTTAATTTTTTTTATTTTTGTCAAAAATCGAAGCCAAAACCGATAAAATAAAAGAAAAAATAGTGAGTTTAAATGTAATAAAGTAGTACATAATTAAGCGTATCAGTAGGCTGAAATCGATCATTTTAAGTTCAGATGATGAATTAGATGAATTTAGAAGCAAACTATCAAATGCGTGGAAATCAAGAGTAGTAGAAATTACTGTCAGGGTAGTAGATTTCAAGAGAGCGGAGTTGATATGGGTTTATGCGTAGAGTACTAGAAATTCTACAGGTACATTTAGATCGCACGAAGGAAGTCTAATCAGAAACGAAATTCCGTTCGCACAACCGTTTACACTGCCTGAATATATGTTCCCAAACACTCATCGGAACCCAGAGTTTGCCGGAATATTTGGAACAATCCAAAGATCGCGAACCCAAGATCGCAAACCGATCTAAATGCACCTTACGATAGTAGTAGAAATTTCTGCCGGGGAAGCAGATTTGTAGAAAGAGTAGTAGTTTTGCATTGTATGAAACTCACATAATATTTTGAGGAGTAGATTTCTTACCATAGTAGTAGAAAATATCTTGGGGGGAAGTAGTAGAGGAGTAGAAATTTATAAATCATTGCGATAGTAGTAGATCTACTTCGATAGGACATGTCTTCTTTGTCGCTTCTCATTCTTCGAAACTATGATTAATGCTTAAATTTGTGTTACATACCGCTTTTATCTACTTGGTTGTACCTTATGTATTTTGCCACGCTAAATCCGAAAATAATAATGAAATTTATCCAGCATTATTATTTTCGTATCTAGCGTGGTAAAATACATAAGAATTTGTCTATCAAGTATATTTAACACACAAATAGTTCAGTTTTGTCGATCAGTGTAATCTTTGTAACTTATTTTTTACATTTTTCGTATCAATTTCAAATCAAATTTTCGGCAGAAATATTTGGGCCGAAAACGATATTTCGGCCGTCACAACTTTTTTTGGCCGAATTTTTTGACGTCAACACGTAAAATTTACGCGTAAAATTTTACGCTTAAAATTTGTTTGCTGATGTCAAATTTGACGTCAAACCTTTAATTGTGCTATATTATTAAAAATATGGGACAATAAGCTCTTAAGTGTAATACTTTTTTTTTTCAAACCTATTTTCAAAAAATTAACCTATCTAAATTAACCAAATATTTTTTCAAATGAATTTCAAATCATCCGCCAATTTGACTAGGTTTTGACGTAAAATTTTAAAGGCGTAAAATTTTACTTAAAAAACTTTGTTGACGCGTCTAATACCATCACTGATTAAATATATCGTTGTCGTTCAGTGAAAAGTTACTAAGTCCAACTTAGGGCAAAAAACGAGACAAGTATGTCACGTTGATGCTAGATAAGATATCTACATTATGTTTTAACCGCCAATATAGAGATATAGATATAGAGAGTACGTAACTACAAATATCTTCAAATTCTGTTCAGTGACACAATATGTCACTTCTCTAACGCGAAAAATGCTCAGACCACGACAATTCGATACAAGGCAGTCCAATCTATAGTCTCTCATCAAAAAATTAGCAGTAAATTACATGCGACTGAGATAAAGTGCGAAAATTCCCAAGAATTGTCCGATCTTTATGATTTTGGGCTTAAAGGATAGCCAAAGGCCGCCACTAAAGGCAGCGATAGATGGAAGATAGGTGGCTTCCATCAACCGGTTAAGCCCAAAATCATAAAGATCGGTCTAGTCCCGCGGATGTTGCACCACTTTCTTTACTTTTTTCAATATTGCGTTCAGTGAAAAGTTACTAAGTCCCATATAAATCGAATTACCCACTTTCGCACGCCCACTTCCAATTTCTAGACCATTTTTTTTGATTAGAGTTGTTAATGATGTTTTTTTATCTATAGTTTAAGCCAAAAATCATAAAGATCGGATAAATCCCGCGAATGTTGCACCACTTTCTTTCCTTTTTTCAATATTGTATTCAGTAAAAAGTTACTAAGTCCCATATAAATCGAATTACCCATTTTCGCACGCCCTCGTACAATTTCTCGAAAATTTGGTTTTTAGAGTTACTAATGGCGGCTTCCACAGCTATGTTTTGCGGCATAAATTCCATTTTTTGGGTAGTGTTATTTATTTTTGGAAGGGCTAAGTTACGCACTGCCACATTCAGTTGTTCCTCACTTTTAAGTGACACATTTAGTGTAATATGCGCACTTATATATTTTCTGAATTTAAGCCAGTTCGTGTGTATGCTGTTTGTTGAGGTAGTCGGGTGGGTCGACTTTTGAACTTGACGCATATTTCACAGTAATAAATGAGCCATTCAGTTCTCAATTCTAGTGTCCGACCGATTATTCGGCTTCGGCCATATTCGGCCTAAAATTTCACATTCAGCCCATAATTGGCTTCGGCCAATATTAAGGCCGAAGCCGAATGTACGGCCGAATGTCAAAAATATGTGATCCAAAATCCGTTAAGAAGCAATATGTCTGCTTTTTGGAGATGTAAAATTAATGCGACGCCCCTTACGAAAAAAAGAATGTGTCAGAAACTTATATGAGAATTCCTATACAAGTTTTTGAAACATTCTACTTTTCGTAAAGGGCGTCGAAAGGACTTTGGCAAATCCTTTTAATTTTACACCCCATATGCAAAATGCTTACGATGACGTAAGCATTTTTCTAAAATTTTTTTACCTTTGTAAATACTGAATTTAATTAAAAAATGTTGAATTCTTGATCCTGAATTTCTCAGAAACCTGACGTGATAGAACGCATCTTGTTAATTTACTTAATGAATAAATATTTTACATAATCACTCACTTACTGAGGGTTCATTAAGATATAAACCATTATCAATAAATGTTTTTGGAAAAATGTTTTAATATTTTTTTCATTTTGTCTTTATATTGAGCTTCGGCTTCGGTTTTAGCCGAATGTGAAAAAAAGCGGAAGTTTGGCTGCGGCCGTAAAAACCACCTTCGGTTGGACACTACTCAATTCTCAATAAAATAGTAGAATCGCTTATTAAAACTCCACTTAAAATATAAATTCAAACCAACATTTGGGAAGGTATACCCTTCTTTTGATACCATATAAGGCTTGTTACATAGAATATATTCGGAATTATCACTATTCTTTTCGGGGAATTTTGAGGATTTTAATGCAGTCATTCAATTTGAGCTAAAAAAATTTTGGGTGCTTGTATATAATAATTTTTAACGGCCCCAATTTTCGTTGGATTTTCAATTCCAAACATGCTATTGAAAGAGGAAGAATATGTCTGTACAGCCATGTATAGACCAATTCACTGCAATAACCTACGACTACAATTATGAAAACTTCAATCGTTTTTAAATTTTTTCAACTTTAACAAGATTTGGTTGAATTATTATGTTGCCCACCTACACTCAGAAAAAAATACTATTAAATTTGGTCAATAGTATACGTTAACTATTGAAATAATAGTAGAAACTAATTGAAATAATAGGAATATCTGATTAAATTCGAATTCGAATTAGCTTTTCTAATTAATTCATTTAGTTTCTACTATTATAGGGTATCCTATTGACCAAATTTAACAGTGAAAAAGTAAAAACTCTTTTCAAAAACCCGTATCTATAAAATCACAAAAACCTAAAATCGGTTTAATTTTGAGAAAACGTGGCGTTAACATTCACAACAGAGCAGCACGCATAGCTCGAAATTCCCCGCCAAATGGGTAATTCCCCACAATCATTCCCTGCCCATTTGGCATAAAGAGAGAGAGAGCACAGAAACTCCATATAAAAAACTTCAAACTCTTCCGTCTCAGCGATCTATACGCAGAAGTGACATACAGTAATGTTTTGCAAGCACGAACTATGTCAATGCAATTGAACGGAAATCTGTAAGCATACAATTAAATTAATTATTCGCTTGTTTGGCACAAATAGGATGATTTTTTTTTTTAAATATGAAAATCGGTTGGCGAATTTTTGTTCCTACCCGTTACAACCTATCCATATGACTTTTACCATTTTTTACAAAAATAATAAAAAAATTTTTGCGAGACCTTTTCATTAAAATATAAGACTCGTGTCTTTTTGTTTGACTCTACACTCTACACTCAAAAATGGGTTTTCTAAATCACAAAAACTTTATAAAGGGTCATTGAAAAATTATGTATGGCACATTTGACACCCTCAGAAAGCAAAAAAATAGGAAAAAAATGTCCAAAATATGCGAAAAACTAGAGAGTGGACTATATTTGAAGCTGAAATTCCCCCACACAGTAGGAAGAAGTACCTCGAACATAAAATTATGTGGTTTCGGTATTCGGCTTCGGCTTTTCCAACAAATGGCCGAAGTTTTGGCCGAAGCTTTTCAAATTTTTCTTCTTATTTTTGCGACACCGAAAACCAAAACTAATTTTTTACGATACGATTTTCCCACATCACATCTAAACGATCTTACTGATTTTCTGGAGACTTGAATGTAAAATTGTGTAATTGATGGAATTTCCAATGGGACATAAGAGGCCCACAAAACAAAAAATATGATTAAAATTTATCTTAGTAATCATCGAATATTGAGTGAATCTCGCCTCAAATTGCGTGGCACGGGGTTACAGCTGCCACAAAGTACATCCTTGGACATTTTCTGGGTGGATTACTGAATTTTAAATATAGATTTGGAAGCTTAATACTCGCTCTGATGTCTATGTTAAAAGGAGTCCTGGTAAACTGTATGCAATTTCAAATATAGGGGAAGGAGGCTCACCGAAGGATTCTACCTTTTAGAAATGTAGCACAAATTGCTGCGCCAATATATATGAAAAGTAGTTCTGGTGCTCAAATCTGGGACCGATTTTGGTAAAATTTTACATTTAAAGTTCAAAGCTTCACAGGTGGTATTTACCATCAACTAGAACATCCATTGCCCATCACCTGACGGATTTGGGGAGTCCTTAAAAAACAGCTACTTAGATGGATATATTCTTTGAAGAATTCTCTACCATTTCTACTAAATTCCCATTATTTTATGTTTTACTCCAAATTTTTAAAAATGATTTTTAAAAAATCTAATTTGTCTTACACGGGATATATGGGATAATCCAAGGCTCCTGTTAGTTTTGACCTAGGAGGCCCAAATTTGTTTGTGAATTCTTTTGGTTACTTTTATTACTTGTTTAAATAAACTTTTAGTTCCTTAAAAAACTAAATGTGTATTTATACACTCGAACTTTAATGAAAATACATGAAAAAACAGTTTTTAATGGTTTTTTATTTAAGTATCGGCTTCGGTATAGGCCTTCGGCGTCGGCCGAAGTAATAGGCTGTTAATTGACCTTCGGCATCGGCTTCGGCTTCGGCCTGAAAATGCTTATTGGTGGGGCTCTAAAAAATATTGACCTTTTTTTCGGTGTATGGGAGCCACGCCCAGTTTTTGTCCGATTTGGCTGATTCTCGAACTGATTCACGAGAAAAACATGTACCCAAAGTTTCAAGTCGATATCTCCAAAACTGCGACCGCTATCGTGCGGACGGACAGACGGACGGACAGACAGACGGACATCGCTAAATCGACTCAGGAGGTGATGCTGATCAAGAATATATATACTTTTCCATACAGGACACGCCCCCTTATGGTCGTTACAAACGTTGTGTCAAAGTTAGTATACCCTGCCACAGTGAGTGTGGGGGTATAAAAAGGAGAAATATCACATAATAAAAGATAGAATGTCCACAAAAGAGACCTTGTAAACTCCCTCATAGCGGCCAAAAATTCGAAACTGTAAAAAAAACCTGAAATATAAACAAAAACCAAAGTAACATACAATAGACAAAAGAAATTAAAATATTGCTTATCGTACGTGAATGAGACCACGCGCAAAATGCAACCAGCTAAACCTAAATTCTTCTTCCTCACAAAAAACCAAACATACGCGTAACAACAAAAAGAACATGCAAAAGCAGTAGAAAATCTCCAGACAAAACTCAAAGAATTTGCTAGTATGTGTATGGCAAACGCCGAATATCCCAACTAGCAAAAGCATGCGCACACAACTTATAAAGCTGTTGTGGGTTTTAAATGCTGCAATAGCATTTTGTAAAATTTTAAATTGAATTTGTCATTTTATTGTATTCTTCAAATATGCATAACTATTGTCAAAAAAATTAAATAATTTCTACTATTCTATAAACCGGTTTATGTATAACAAACACACAACAAAATTGTTGAACCGCTTTTTAGCATCACACACATGTCGCATATTATTAGAAAAACAACAACAACAAACGCAAATGTCTCGACACGCCAACGCCAAAAAGTATGTAGCTCAATGAACTTACTGCAGTATTGTGTTTTATGAAGCAAACAAAAATGAAAAAACATGAAATTTGACCGTTTTGTTATGCAAGCAAAATTTAATTACATATAATGGTCAACTGAAAATATTGCAAATCCTTTTTTGTATTGTCTCAATATACTCTTTTCCATGATATACATTCTATAATTGCACGTACAACATACCTGCAATATGTACATACAAATAACACAAATGCCGCTACAATAATACAAAAAAACCCCTTCCTCGCATAGAAATTGTAAATCGCATCAAGCTACGCACCAAGAACCAAAACAACGAAAAAATATGTGAAAAGTATATAAAAAAAGACAATTGCCGTATTGTAGAAAATTATTTTATAAAAAAAAATCCAAACTCTTTTGAGAAAAGTACAAAATTATTTAGCGAAAAACAAAAGAAGTCAGCGTAAAACAGAAATAACTCGAGTTCTTTCTTTTTTCCCCTCAGCATTGTTTTATTACATGTTCCATATCGTTAAATTTGTTCTTTTATTTTTCGTTAAATTTTTTCTCCTTTTTTGCACAGACATTTTTTTCCATTCTGAGGGTGTTATTTCTTCTGATTGAATGGAGCTATATCGTAGCAAATCTGGAATGCAAAAGGGGGATTTTACACAATTTTTTAAATAAAAAGATAGGTTCCATAAAAATACCACAAAAAAATATTATCAAATTCAACGTATAAATGCTTCAATCAAAAAAAATACTGCCTTTCGTAGCAAATCAATCTATACATAGTTGTATAAATCTGTTTTTCACCTTTCAAAAGCACTTAATGAAGTTTAGAAAATGGGTTAGATTTTTGCGTATAGTTGCGTTATAGTGTGGAGCAGGGCATATTTTAAGAATTTTTTACAACTACCCAAATAAAAAACAAGTGAGTAAGTTTCAGTCGGGCAAGCCGACTTATATATACCCTACACCTACTGGGCCATACTGTATCCGCCATCTTGAATTTTGAAAAAGCGACATCAAATTCAAAATCAGCGACCCCAAAAACCCCCCTATAAAAAATTTCATACTGTTTTGATGAAATCTTAAAATTTCGGCCGCCATATTGGTTCCGCCATCTTGAATTTTTAAATTCTGACATCAAATTCGAAATCAGCGACCCCGAAAACCCCACTATACAAAACTTCATACTGTTTTGATGAATCTTAAAATTTTGACCGCCATATTGGTTCCGCCATATTGAATTTTTAAATTCCGACATCAAATTCGAAATCAGCGACCCCGAAAACCACACTTTACAAAATTTCATACTGTTTTGATAAAATCTTAAAGTTTCGGTAAAAACACGACTTTCACTTATATGGGAGGTAGGCGTGGCAGTCGACCGATTCCGCCCATTTTCAATACCAACTCCTTCTAGCGCCTAAAAAGGATAAATCCAAAATTTGGGATCCCTAGCTTTCTTCTTGCTACTGCAATCGTGTTTACAAGAAAAGAGGACGGACAAACGGACAGACAGCGAGGTAGGCGTGGCAGTCGACCGATTCCGCCCTTTTTTAATACCAACTCCTTCTAGGGCCTAAGAAGGATAAATACAAAATTTGGGATCCCGATTGCAGGAGCTTTCTTCTAGCTCCTGCAATCGTGTTTACAAGAAAAGAGGACGAACAGACTGACAGACGGATAGGGCTAAATCAACTCAGGAGGTGACGCTTATCAAGAATATATATACTTTTCCATACCGGACACTTCTCCTTCTTGGTGTTACAAACATCAGACCAAAGTGAATATACCCATACCTCATGAGGTGTAGGGTATAAAAAAGGGATCAAAAAAGAAATTACCATGTATTCATAAATACTTTTTATTACACTTTAATTACATATGTAGCTATTATAACTTTTTATATTATTTGAACTGACAATTTAAAATTTTGTAAAGAGGTTGTTATTTCATCCACATCGGCATTGTTATTTTTTACTGCAGATTGAAATGTGACTTTGTAATTATCGATCCTACTTCTATCGCAAATTTTTCTGGCGACCTTCCAATCTTCCTTACTAGCGCTACGAAACATAGGCAAGTCAGTGAATCCGCCTTAGGTACGCTGCCTGGGAAGTGAGTTTCAAGAAGCAATTCGGCCCGTTGAGACTTACCTTCTGTGAAGGTGCCATCTGCCCTTTTGAGAGCCAAAGTAGCTACGTTCCCTGTCTTGGCTACCACCTTGTACACCCTTTCCGCTACAGGAGCATCCACTATGGTCTCACAGAAGTCCCTAAAGCTTAAAGCTCGTAATTTCTTTACTGTGCATAGTTAGGGCCGTAGTGTAACTCTGCCAGTCCCCGCTTCTCTTAGCTCTATTAAAGAGCTTTCTCGTCGAAGCCCAAAGATTTGACAACTCGTTGTTCCACCACGGCTCATTATTATTATTATTGAACAGGATATGCACTGCGTCCAATAGTGAATTATTGTGCCCCGTTAAGGACTTATAGCAACTCTATAAGTCCTATCCCATTGAGAAATTGTAGTATCGGGCCTACTTCTAGGGATTTCAATATGTGTTCTGGTATTTGGTGGTCGCCCAGATATCTTTTCTGTTTTTGCATGAGTGCGGGGCACTCTCCTAAGATATGTTTTGAAGTTTCAGTGTCCTCCATGCAAAACCTGCATTTGTCGTCCGATACTATTCTCAGTTTTGATAGGTGGTAGTTTAACCTACAATGTGCTGTCAAGATCCCTGTTATTATTCTTATACTCTTTTTTGTTAAGTTCATACATTCTTTATGTCGCTTTAGGTAGTAAGTCCCTTCTTCTTTTAATATGATAGAGATGGTCCCTTTTCCCATTCCACAGAATGGTTCTGGCCCTACGAAGGGAGTTTCCACTCCTTTCTTTGCTAGTTCGTCTGCCATTTCATTACCTTCTATCCCTCCGTGACCCCTGACCCAGTAGATATAAACCCGTTTGTGCAGGCCAAGCGTATTCAGTTTATCAAGGCACTCCCACACCAGTTTAGAGCTTACCTTGTATGATTTTAGTGCTTTGATTGCCGCTTGACTGTCGGATAGGATCGCAATGGTTTGGTTCCGGTATTTCCGTTTGAGGTTGAAGTGAGCGCACCTATCAATGGCATATATTTCCGCCTGAAATATGCTGGTGTATTTACCCATTGGCTCAGAGTATTTTATCCTTGGCCCAAACACTCCTGCTCCTGTACCTTCTTCCGTAAGAGACCCGTCTGTATACCAGGTTATCATACTTTGGTAATTTTCATGTACACCTTCCCACTCCTTTTTATTGCTAAGTTGTGTTGCAAATCGTTTGATGAAGCTGAACTTCGGTATCATGTTATCTCTTGGTAGTGAGATTTCAGGGTATTGCTTCGTAAGAATATCAATCTTCCGACTTATGCAACAAGCTGACCCGACGCTTCCTCCAGTTATTCTCAGTATAGCCCTCTTCGCCTGCGTCTGAACGTAGATGTGAAGAGGTGTTAATTCTAACAGGACTTCTAATGATGCTGTAGGACAGCTTATCATAGCCCCAGTTATACACACGAACGCTAATCTTTGCATTTTGGTTAATTCATTGATAACCGTTTGTTGATTTGTTCTTCCTACCCATGTTATCGCTCCATATACGATCATTGGTCGTACGATTGCAGTATACATCCATCGTAGTATTTTTGGTGTACAGCCCCAGTTTTTCCCTGCGATGTACCTGCAGACCATAAATGCCCTCTTGGCTTTCTTTGATACATTATCAACATGCTTTTTCCAGAATAGTTTCTGATCCAGGGTAATGCCCAGGAATTTTACCTCTGTTTGAAGATTCATTTCCGTTCCGTCTAACATAATTGGATTCAGGTGCTTAAGTTTATATTTCCTTGTAAATGGTACAATAGTAGTCTTTGCTGGATTTACATTCAGTCCTACTTTACATTCAGTCCTACTTTACATTCAGTCCTACTTTACTTACACCATTTTTTAGTCACCTTCAACCCTTGCTGAATTCTTTCACATAGGATATATTAAAATTTGCCCCTACAAATAATTACTATATCGTCGGCGTAGCCCTGAAATGTAAATCCATTGCTCGCCAATTCTTCAATTAGTTCGTCCACAACGATGCTCCACATCAGTGGGGATAGCACTCCCCTTGTGGACATCCTCTCGTTGTAGTTGCTATTAAGGCCCCAGTGCCTGCTGGTATCTCTATCGTTCTAGTTTTCAGCATATTTTTCATCCATAATGCTAGAGTATTACTAACACCTCTGCGGATGAGAGCATCTTTTATGGCCTCGTGTGAAGTAATGTCGAAGGCACCTTCAATATCGAGGAATGCACATATAGCTATTTCTTTTGTTTCAAAAGTTTCTTCTAGTACATTTGTCAGTTGGTACAGATCAGTTTCCGCTGATCTACCTGTCCTATATGCATGCTGACTGGTATGTAGCGGGATGCTTTCTAGAATCGTTGTTCTTACATAGTTGTCTACAATTTTCTCTAGAGTTTTCAGTACAAAGGAAGTTAAGCAGATTGGTCTGAAGGATTTCGCGTGAAGAGGATCCTTCTTCCCTACCTTCGGTATAAATACCACTCTTGCTCGCCTCCATATCCTTGGTATGTAACCCAAAGCGATACTGCCTCTCGCAATTTTCATTAGTGGGCATTGGAGAAGCTCTATGCCTTTCTGAAGTAGTCCTGGAAAAATGTTGTCTGCACCAGGAGATTTGAATGGTTTGAAGGTGCCCACCGCCCATCTTATGCGTGCTTCTGTACATATTCTGTTCGCTACCTTCCAATTCTCTTTCTTCGATCTACCTATGTATTCTATATGGTGTACAGTTGTTGTCCCTGAGGACCCTGGGAAGTGAGTGTCTAGAAGTAGTTGGGCCTTATCTTCCTCATTTTCCGTGAATCTTCCATCGTCCTTTTTAAGACTAACCGAAGATATGCTTTTATTCTTGGCCACCTCAGTGGTATGCTCAATGTTTTCACAGAAACTTCTGAAACTCGAACGATTTGCTCTTCTGATTTCGTCATTTTCAGGCCGAAGCCGATGCCGAAGGCCAATTGGCAGCCTATTACTTCGGCCGACGCCGAATGCCTATGCCGAAGCCGATACTTAAATAAAAAAACCATTCAAAACTTGTTTTTTTCGTGTATTTTCATTCAAATTCGAGTGTATAAATACACATTTAGTTTTTTAAGGAACTCAAATTTTATTTAAACAAATAATAAAAGTAACCAAAAGAATTCACAAACAAATTTGGGCCTCCTAGGTCAAAACTAACAGGAGCCTCGAATTATCCCATATATCCCGTGAAAAAAATTTTTTTAAATCATTTTTAAAAATTTGGAGTAAAGTATAAAATAATGGAAATGTAGTAGAAATGGTAGAGAATTCTTCAAAGAATAATTCCATCTAAGTAGCTGTTTTTTAAGGACTCCCCAAATCCATCAGGTGCTGGGCAAAGGATGTTCTAGTTGATGGTAAATACCACCTGTGAAGCTTTGAACTTTAAATGTAAAATTTAACCAAAATCGGTCCCGGATTTGAGCACCAGAACTACTTTTCATATATGTTGGCGCAGCAATTTGGGCTACATTTCTTTCCGTGAGCCTCCTAGACCTATATTTGAAATTTTACAGTTTACCAGGACTCCTTTTAACATAGACATCAGGGCGAATATTAAGCTTACAAATCTATATTTAAAATTCAGTAATCCACCCAGAAAATGTCCAAGGATGTAATTTGTGGCAGCTATAACCCCGTGCCACGTAATTTGAGGCGAGATTCACTCAATATTCGATGGTTACTAAGTTAAACTTTAATCATATTTTTTGTTTTGTGGGCCTCTTATGTCCCATTGGAAATTCCAATGGTTTTCGGTGTCGCAAAAATAAGAAAAAAGTTATTTTTTGGAAAAACCGAAGCCGAAGCTGAATGTGCATTTTTGGCCGATAACGGCCGAAGCCGATTAATCGGTCGGGCTCTAATCATTAATAACTTTATTAAAGTTGTCTACCGCTGTTTCTAATTCTAGCTCATTCTTGATATTGTTGCCAGCTCCCATGTGGACTGTGTTATTGCTCAGATGATCTTGATATATATCCCAATTTGTTTTCTTGGGATTTCTTATACGTTTATTGATTGAGGGAGAGCCATCTATGTCAAATCTTAACTTCCTATGATCAGACATCGATGGCTCTTCAGAAACCCTCCAATTGTGAACCAGTCCCCTCATTAGAGTAGTTCCTATAGTTATGTCTAGGACCTCTTCTCGTGCGCTGGGATGCGGCCGAACCTGTACCGGAAAGTACAGTTGTTCGCCTTTATCGTCAACGCCAAGCGTCATAAGCTTTCCCTTATTCTCGTACTTGTTTCTAAAAATTCTCCAGAGCTCAGTTTGGAGGCCCTCGTTCTGAGCGATGAGGAGGCTCAAGAGTTTCTTGGTGTCCACACCTGCCGCTTTTGGAAGGTATACAGTTGCCATGTGTACATTAGGTACGTTGTCCCAACTGCACGTCGTCAACTCCACACCTTTCCAACTCGGCAGTTTAGGAACCGTCAACCTCAACCATTCCGCCGTTTCTTCGCTTGTGCAGTCCACCAGTATTAGGCCTGGTCGGAAATGGATGCCATCGAATCGGAGTTTGGACCTCCAACCCTTAAACATCTCCTCTACAACAGCTTCCTCAATCTGTCCTTGCTCCTCTCGAGTGAGTATGTGCTCAGGATACAGTTTTGGCAGTATGGCCAGTGTTGTATCCTTGACCGTGCTAGCATAGCTAACCTCTGGCTTCCTGGTACCTGCCTTTGGCGCCACACCCTTCCTGACCTCTTTCTTCTCTACCTGTTCAGGTCTCCTTCTCTTCACTTCGTTGCCATCGTGTGGGCTTAGTTCGTCGGTGCCTCGTTTCTTCGGTTCTGTCGAGTCCTTCGGTCTGTCCAGAGCCTTCTGCTTGGCAGCTTCCGGCGATAAGCCCTCCTTAATGTAGAGCAAATACCATTTGGCACCCGCGCCACTTAAGCCGGTTGACTTCCGTATGCCCCCACGTCTGGCCTGTCCGGATGCCAGTCCAGTACTCGTCGATGGATGTGGTTGATCTCCGGTGGAGCCCACTAACCCACGACTTTCCTTCCGTTTCTGTATAGTTGGCAACGGTCCCGTTTGTTGTTTGGTACCCCTGCCCTCTTTCCTAAAGTCCGATTTCCTACTTCTCGGTGTCGCAATTGGTCGGTCAGTATTCGTGAAGACACGTAGTCTTCTTGGTTTGCTACTCAATAAGGATCGTTTCTGGCTTCCCCAGGTGGAGAAATCTGTCACTTTGCCTTATGAGTCAACCCCTGACCATCTACCACGGCTCATACTTAGTACTACCAGTCCTACTAGGACAACTGAGGTTATATCCCTCGATCATAACCTTCGTTAATTCTACTACCTCCTGCTCCAGTTGAGGGTGATTGCCCGGCGGTCTGCCAGTACTGAGTGCCCCAGAACTAGAATTCATAAAGTCTTTATACTTGTCCCAGTTCGTACGCCTGGGGTTCCTTGATGGTAATATGTTTGGTCTACTGCCTACAATGTCAAATACCACTATCCGATGGTCTGACATTGAGGGTTCGTCCGATACCCTCCAATTTCTAATATGTCTACTGATGCTTTGGCTGCCTAGTGTTATGTCTAACACTTCCTGCCTAACCCTTATCACAAAAGTGGGGCTAAATTGAAGTAAACAAATAAATATTTTGTCTCCGTGGACAAAGCCAGGCCATTTCGCATTGAAGTTTTCAGCAAGTTGTTTGCGCTAATGCATCGCTTTACATCTGCTGAATGTGGAGTGGCAACTTGGATGCGACATAATATAATGACGATTTCCTTGAAATTTTGTAGTCGAATTCGATTTGCAGTGAACCATTTAATCGTTTCGCTCAACCTTCGGTCAGACTTGACTGCATCTGCTTGCTCGAGAATTTCAAAATATTGGAGATGTAACGCTGTCAAATCTAAATCAATTCCAAATTTTTCATGAATTTTTTTCAAATCTGTATCTGACCTGAATATAATAAAATTCTCAATAATCTTGTTTAAATTTTCATCTGATTGAAATCGTTTGGTGATAAAATGGACAGTCGATACTAAAATAGGCTCTCGAATGCTTTTAAAGTCGTTCTTTTTATTTGTTCAGCCTTCGGGTGCCTGCGTGAGTTCAATTTCTTTTAAATATACTTTTCCATCGACCAACTTAACTGCAGTATCCAGTTCTTCCCAACCACCAAAAATTTGGATTGAAGTTTCGATAGTGTATTCCTAACTAAATTGGGAATTGCCAAAGTGTTGCTCTAAATAATTTTGTGGTGCCCCTTGAAAATCACCAAAACATCGGCTAAAATAACCAACATTTTCATATTTTCGAAATTAGTCAAATATGATTCAAATCCAGCCGATTGTGCGTTCTTATGATTTCTAAAAAACACAACAAGAGCGTTCCACAAACGCAAGATGTTGTTGACACATGTGTAGCTGAATTCAGTTCATCAAATTTCAAATATTTTCGGTAGAGAAAAAATTTTCAAATTATTTTTGGAAGCTACTTGCTTCAGTTCTTCGACGCGTGCTCCAGAGTTTCTAAAAAAGGTTGCGATCGAGCATAATTCCAAACGAGATCTAATCTATGCGCTGAGCACCATATCTTTGTTAACGGAATAACAGGTTTTTGTTTACGTACTTCTTCATCAAAAAATTTCCATAAGCCTCCTCGTTCACACGTGTTTACGTTTGTTCCGTCTGTATACAATGACGAAACGTTCTTCATTAAGTATTGTTGTTCTCCCAAATTATCTGAAATACCGCGCTTTACTGCATCCATTAGTCCAAAAGCTCCTCTAGTTGTTGGAGTTCCGAGTAATAAGAAACAAAGTTCCATGTCGCCTTCGTTCGTTATAAGTTTGAGCATGATATATATTTTATCAACTTGGGTTCTATCAACTGACCCGTTGACGCGAAAAGTCAAGAGCTGTTGATAATTTTGTCTGTAGAACTTTAGATGATTTTACAATACTGCTAAGCAAGTCAAGATGTGATGACGGAGTAACGTAAAGCAGGTTTATACTGGTATTAATTGTTGGTGCTATTTGGTTTGCAAAATCGAAATGAAATTCCGCTTCAGATGCTACATATCGAGACGGCCAATTATAAGCTGCAAGTGAAAGTTTCTTGGCATGTGATTTCCCAATTTTTTGTTTGCCACATTAATGTGAAATTCCATAGCTTGTCTATTTTCAGGCAGTGAAACAATCGCTAATTTTTGAGCCTTCCGACACTCGTTATGTTATACTCCTTAACAACCTTCTTGCGAAATCGATTTCCCGTTGTACAGATCTGCGGTGGCTTTTTACCATCGCCGAATAATTTCACGATTATGGGATTATTGAAACAAGACTAACAACGATTGAAGTGACGTGTGACCGCGTTTACTGTTTTAGAAAATGATACAATTTTTGTACTCTCAGATTCGTTAGGCGAGCGCGAATGTTCGTATCGCAGTTCCGACTCTGGCGGAATGTTAGACATATTCGGCCCACCAGCAATATCCACTACACCAATGACTGTATCCAATTCGGAAGATTGTTTTGAACGAATGTTCAGCCTGCTACTTCCGTCTTCTTCATTTTCTTGTCTGAGTTGCCTAAATAAGTAATTGTAATTACAATGAAAGCAACTTAAAATTATTGAAAAAATTACTTAAAACTGCGAAAAAGTCAGATATAGATTTTAGTTTTTTGTAGGTTCCATGTTTCATTAATTTAATTTCCAAGATACTCTTTTTATAACGGATATGAGCTCGGAAACAGATGATTTTTCAAGTTGGTTCAGCATTGCTGAATCAGCGCAGTGTTGCATTTCGAGCGCATTTCGAACAATCGATTACCCGAATAAACCTAAAATCCAACTATTCGACTATTACTATTCGATTAGAAGTATTCGACTAGTCGATCGCATTCGACTATTCGATTAACCGTTCACTGTCGACTAGTCGGTTAACCGTTGATATTCGGTTAGCGAACAATCGCCCAACAAACAATCGCCTAAAAACCAAAAATGAACAATCGCCCAAAAATTTTGGGCCATTCTTCATAATGAATAAAAGCCCAAAAAATTGCGAAAATTGCCCAAAAAATTACGAATTTTCGCCCAAAATTTGTTCATAATGAGTAATAACCCAAAAACAAAATGAACAATAGCCCAAAAAAAATGTTTATTTTTTTTAATAATAAAACATTTTAGATATTCATATTTTAAAGAAACAAAGAATCTGGAAACTTCTGCTTTTAGAGAATTCTTAAGCTGCGGTCAGATTAGGAAAATATTTGCCCGAATACACTCAGATATTTTTAATGTCAATTGAAATCGTATGTGACGGAATTAGTATTTTATTTTTCTGAATGTATTTTTCCAGTATTTGGGCAAAAATTTGCTTAATCTGACCGTAGAGAATGGATTTGACGAATTTAAAAAAATGTCCATTCTTGGAAATTATTCGTCCTAAATCACCATTGTATGCTTCTACTTCAGATGTAGTTCTTGAATGTTTTTTGAAAACAGAGAAATTAGCTGGCCCAATCTATAAAATATGTAAAGCTAAGGTCAGATTAGGCAAATATTTGCTCAATGCCTGACGAAACCACATCCAGGCCGAGTCTGCTGGTGGCATTCCAGAGAAACCTATTCTTTGGCGAATCCCGTCGAGAGCCCCAGTAAGTGTGTTTGGCATTAAAATCTACGGCTACGACAAAATTTTGGCAAAGGGTCGCAAAAAATGTCTGATACAGCTGATCAGTTATTCTGAATCTGGATGTACAAATTTTTGGATAGAGTAAAGAAAAAATTTAAAAAAATAATAAGTCATAAATAAATATTAAGATATAAAGCGGAGCAGCCTAATTTTAATTTCTCCGTGCTCCAGTTCAGCTTCAACCGAAATCACCTGCTCCGCTCCGAAGCCCTGGTTTTTTTTGTCGCACTACATTTAACTAGCTTTTGAAAACTATTTAGTATCTGACAATTAAAAACATTTTATCCACTCCTTATCCGACTATTAAAAAACTCATCGTTAATGTTAAATATTTTTTATTTTCAGTTTAACCCTTTAGAACAACTTATGGGTGTTTTTCCAGCTGCGAGTAGTTCTCATGTTCCGGAGCCATGGGCACAACTTATGTCGAATCCTGTAAGTATCTCTTTTAATATTATCATTTCCTCACAAAGAACAGTATTTTTTCTAAGCTTTTATTTCCATAGCTGTAGGGAATTTTCCCAAAGTGGGTTTTTGGTGAAAAAATAAAGGAACCTGGAACATTTATTTATTTATTTATTTATTTATTTATTTATTTATTTATTTATTTATTTATTTATTTATTTATTTATTTATTTATTTATTTATTTACAATATTTTATAAATTAATTTACAAAATATTTCTGAGAGGCGCTGGGCAGCTTGGCCATTTTGCACCCCAATGACTAGTATACAAGTTTTTATTTTTAAATTATTTTTTATACTTCATATGTTAAACTGTGTTTTTCTAATCGTTCATCTATCATCTTAATTGTATCTGGATTACTGCAGTCAAGAGCTACTTCCAGTGGAATATGAGTCCTGGACCTAGGGCAGACAAGTAGCATATGTTGAATAGATAGAATTGTTGAACAATAACTGCACTCCCTTGGGGAAGATCTGTTGTAGTAATGACTTGAGGTGAACTTCGTCGTGCCAACTCTAAAGCGAGCAATTTTTATACAATCATCACGCGTGAAATAGGTGTTGTATGTTGGCCTTATAATGGATGGATTGTGAGTTTGAAGAAACGTACCAGAGTTACGCCAACACTCCTTTTCAGCATCCTGTTGGACCATTTTATTAAAGTTAATTAAAATTGATTCCAAACAAGGAACCGATGAAATTAGTGGTAAAGAATGTGCATTTTTAGCTGCGATATCTGCCATTTCGTTTCCAGTTATTCCGATATGGCCTGGAACCCATACAATTTTGGTGTCACAATTTAGTTGAATGCCTTCAAGAGCGTATAAGTACGATTGATTATTTTTATTTAGTAGCGATGTAATTGCACTGAGACTATCCGAGCATATTAAAGTATTCTGATGTCTAATAGATGCATGTTGAATTGCATATTTTATGGCAGTTAACTCTGCGTTGAATATACCAGCGTTCAAAGGTAGAAGTCCTTGACATATTGTACTGTATATGTTTTTTGGGCGTTCTTCAACAACTGCGTAAGTTGACACCCCATTAAGAAAAGATCCATCGGTAAATAAAGTTAAATCGGGGGAAAATTGGCTTTTAATTAGGAAGAAGTTTTGTTTGAAGATTTCAGAATTTGTAGTGTTTTTGTTGTATTTTTTGAGCGATGTATCAGTCAGCAGATTTAAATTTTCTGATGAAATTGCTAATGGTGGTTTTACTGGTAAAGGCATGTTGATACTATTTACGTAATTTAAGATGCGCTGAATACCGCAAGAATTTCGATAATTTTTAGGTTCTACTCTAGATGCGTCAAGGAAATTCCAAAAAATTTCATGTAGAGCATGTACTCTACAAGTTATGGCTTTTGCAGTTAGTTTCGCAGATCTGTTCTGTAATAACCAGTCGAAGTCGTGACAACGAGCTTCTACTCGAAAAGCATTTAAAGGTGTTGCTACTAGAATTCCGGTTGCTGTTCTGAAGCATCTATTAATTGCGGAATTAATTTTCCTCTTGTTAGATTCAGATGTCCATCCGTACAAGGTGATACCATGTTGTACAATTCCATCAGTTAGAGCGCGGCATAGAGAAATAGCCGTTTCGATGTGGGGTCCTTTTTTCCGTGTGCAAATGACTTTAAGCAAATTGTTAACTTTTTTCAGTTTTTCAACCACGTTTTTAATATGGGTGTTCCATAGTGCATTTTTCGAGAAGGTTATTCCGAGTATTCTGATGTTTGATTTTATATTTATATTCACATTTCTCAATCTTATATTTGTGACCCCGCACTTGTACTTTCTACATATATGCAGCGCCTCTGCTTTATTAGCTGGGATTACTGCGCCTGTCAGCGTGGCCCAACTGTGAATTTGGGTATCAAAGTTATGGAGGTTTGTACTTATCTGTTCAGGAGTTCCCGAGGAAACAGCAAATATGTTGTCGGCATATATACCTATGTAATCTATACCATCGATATTTGTATTCCGTTGTCGAGGTTGAGTGTGCCGGAAACAAAACCTTCCACTCTAACTGATATTCTCCTATGATTCAGGAATGAAAAAAATAATGTCAGCATGAACTCCATGGTTGGGAAGGAAGGCGTGTTGTTCTTCAAGGATTTTATGCTTGCAGCTTTTCCATAATCTTGCAGCTAATATTTTGTCCAGTAATTTAGATAGTACTGGTAACAGTGGTATTGGACGATATCCTTCCAATGAGTTCATGTTTTTTCCTGCTTTTGGTATGGGCGACAAAATGGCACATTTCCAAGCATGAGGGTAAATTCCAGACTGAAGAATTTTGCTGTAGAGCCTGCACAGTCGCGCCTTGAACGATATGGGCGCGTTTGTTATCATGGAATACGTTATTTTGTCTAAACCTGGAGTTTTTCCTTTAGCACTTTTCAGTGCCACGTTTAATTCAATATACGAAACATCTTCCAAGATGTAACTTAATGTTGAATCAGGTTGGCATTAAAGGATGTATCTGATCCAATTGAACTCCATAAGTCTGCGAAAGCTGCGGCTATGTTTTCAGGATGTGTTAGAACAGCACCCTCCGAGAAAATAGGGGGGAAACTTGAGATTCGTCTTGCTTTGATAAATTTCACTTTTCTCCATAGAGTCCTGATATCTAATGTTGGGTTAAGAGAATTAACAAACTTTTTCCATGTGTCCTGTTTGGCTTTTTTGCAGGCTCTTCGAACTTGTGCTCTCGCTTTTTTATAAGCAATGATGTTAATCTGTATTCTTCGTGTTTTGAATGTTTTCCATGCCTCATTCTTAAGATGTACAAGTTCCCCTATATATGAATTAAACCAGACTGCTGCGTTGTTTCGGTTTTCGACTTGTAGGCATAGACTCATTAGCTGACTTTCTTATTATCCTTTTTAATTGAGCAGCTTCTCTGTTGATATTGGATGACTCATTGAACACGTTGTTGAAGGTTTCCGTTTTCTGATTGAAAAGCTGCCAGTTAGCCAAACTATCTACAAATCTTGGGTTGAATTTCTTCAAGCCAGTTGTGATGTTGTTGTATATCAGGATTGGAATGTGATCACATGTTTCCGGCTGCGGAAAACAGGACCAAGTCAGCACCGCTGCCAAGTCTGCACTAGCCATCGAAACATCAACAGCTGTTAGTGTATTCCTAGTATTGAGTAACGTCGGAGAACCATCGTTCAATATAATTAAGTTGTGATCGTTGGCAAAATCTTCCCATAAAACGCCACTTCTGGTGGAGTTACGGGAGCCCCACAAAGTATTATGCGCATTTAAGTCCCTGGCAACCAAATGGTGTCCCGAGTTGTAGCATGGAATGTCATCGAGAAGTTGTGGTGTTAAAAATACGTCTGTTTCTTTATAAATATTTGTAATGTGTAAGTCTTTTAAGCCGTGTATCGTAATAGTTTGATGAAGTAGGTTATTGGAAGAGATTTTGTGATTTCATACATTCATAGTATCTTTAATTAAAATAGCTATGCCCGATTTGGCATAGGAAAAGTCTTTGTTGTGATGGAAAATAGCAGGGTTGGCAACCGAAACCGTAACCGAAACCGAAACCGAATGAAACCGATTCATTTTAGGGAGCGAAACCTAAACCGAAACCGATTCGTCGTAACCGATTGAATGGGTTCAACCAAAACCAATTGAAAAGGTTACGGGTTTTTAATCGGTTTTCAAAAGGTTTTCGTACACAAAATTGGCTTGAAGTTTTTTTTCCTAAGAGAAAATTCATCGTATTTCATTTATTTATTTCATATATTTTAAAATATAGGAAATATTTTTTTTAAATATTCAATTAATCTTTTTATAAGGCCGGCGCACACAGAGGCGATATTCACCGCAGTAGATTTTGTTTGTTATTTTTTATATTGCTATGGAAACAATCAAAAAGTCTGACTGAAATGGTTCTGAAAATGACTATTTTGTTTATTTTCAAAAGGTTTATTTTCAAACTGATTCGAATTGGTTTTGAAACTGGCTTTTTGTGTTTGTTGTTTATTGTATTGCTATTGTAACAGGCTGTATAAAAAACGCTATATTTTCAAAAATACAATTATTTGTGACAAAATTAATTTCGAAACCGCTTGCGACACGAATAACGCCTCTGTGTGCGCAGGCATTTTTATAGTTTTTGAAAAGACTTGGAAAATTTTCGCTATTTTTTCGTAGTTTTATATGGCAGCTTTTTTCGTCCGATTTAGTTGATTCTCGAACTTGATCTCAATTCGGAGATAAAAACGTAAACCCAAAGTTTCACATCGATGTCTCAAAAAAAAACATTCCAGCCTGTATGGTGACAGAAAGACGGGGATATGGCTAAATCTGTTTTCGATGCTGATCATGAATATATATACTTATCCATACCGGACATGCGTCCTTATGAATTGATATAAAATTTCCTAATATTGGGCCATCTAGAAACCTTTTAAAACCTAAACCGAAACCTTTTCAATCGCTCCAACCAACCGAAACCTTTTCAAAATCAAGGAGCGAAACCGATAACCAAAACCGATTGGCAAGTGGGAGTAAAACCGAAACCGAAACCTTTATTCGATTCGGTTGCCAACCCTGGAAAATAGTGTAGTGGGGCAGATGCAAAAACTGTAGATTTTTTGAACTATGTGCGTTTCTTGTAATAAGATTACGTCTGGGTTTTGTTTTGCGACGAGATTTTCTAAAGCGAATTTGTTATTTTGGTAACCCTGAATGTTCCATTGAATTATTGATATATTTATACCTAAGTCCATTTGTTAATACAAAAATTAAATCGCAATGAATTTTTATTTATTCTTTATTTGTTTTTAATTTATTGTTCCATTTGATTTTTCAAATCTTGAAGGATTAGGGAGGAGTATGGAGATAGTTCTATGTTACTAAAATCGAGCGTGTCGTTGTGTGGGGTACTACTTGCTAGTTCATTGTAAATATGTTGAGATGGATCGAATATTGATTCAGAAGTGATATTAATTGTTGAGTGATTGAGATTTTCAGATTGATTACATATATTGGATGTATTTGTTTCTTTTGCTAAGGTTGAGTATTGATGTTGTTAGTGTTTCTGCTGATTGTGGTGTGTTTTGTATTTTTGCTGATGGTATTGTTGGAGTCGTTGGAGTTGTTGGTATGGTTGGAGTTGATGGAGTTGTTGGTGTTGTGAGTATTGTGAGTATTGTTTTAGTTGTTGATGTCGTTGGTTTCATTTGATGTATTTTGTATATTTGATAATGTATTGCCGTTTCGAATTTGAGTTTGAGAGGATATTTTTTTTCCGCGGAGTCTTTTATTGTCTGTGCAAACGATTTGTTTTTGGAATTCGGGTTTATTGAATGTGCAGCCGGGTTGTCGTTGTAAATTTTCCAGGCATCACGAATTGTGCACCGCCGATTGGTCTTGATTTTTAGAACTGCCTTGTGTTTCAAAAAAGTTGGACAATTGAAGTCGTTAGAAGGATGGGTTTCGTTTTCACAATTAATGCAATATTTTCTATTGCAAGTGTCATGAGGTGTGTTGTAACCACACTCTCGACACAGGCCAACATTACGGCATCTTTTTTTCGTGTGTCCTAACTTTTGGCAATTGGCGCATCTCATCGGGTTCGGAAGGTACTCATCTACTGTCACCCTCTCCCAGCCAAGTTTTATTTTGTCAGGTTTACGAATAAAATCGAATGTTAAGATAGCAGCGCCTGTAGCTATTAGAGATCCATTATCCTGTTTCATAATTTTTTTGACTTCAATAACTTTTTGCGATTTTAACCCTTCAAGCAATTCTTCCTCAGTTAAGTCAACAATTTTTCGCGAGTAAATTCTTCCTTGTGAAGAGCGACTTGTGGAACGAAATTTTTACTGGAACGACATCTATATAAGATACTTTAACGAATTTCTCAGCTATTTTACGATTGTTTGCTTTTATTAGCAGGTCCTCTGATTTCAATTCAACGACATCCGTATATTCTCGTGAAACATAATTTAGGCCTTTTTCAATTTGGAATACATTATACGACGCGATGGGACGGGCAATTTCAGTGTCCTTATGACCCACTGCAGATATTATTAAATAGCGAGGCATGTGTTCGTCATTATGATGCGAATCAGGTAAATCGAAAAAATCTTCAGAGCGAACACGTTTGTTTTTTTGGAATTTAGTTTTGTTACGTTGGTCCGGAGCTAGCTCTGCCAGCTTTGGGATTCGATAATCCCTTAAAGTTTACTGGTTTTTCCTTAGCAACAAAAATATGTTAAAAGAAAAAAGTATCAAACAGAAAGACAAGAACCGTTGTTCGCAGTAGCAAAAAAAACAACCGTATTTGAACAACAGAGAGCGAGAGTAGTCTAGAATGATAAACGGAGAGATGAAGAAAACACTTCTATTCGCGGCGATTGCCAGATCGAGACTGCTGGAACATTTATTAATCTTAATGAATCCTTTAGTCACATTCTGCAATATATCGACGCTGCTCCAACAAAAAAGTGGTGTTATCGCGCTATTTTAATCTAAAACTTTATAAAATTTAATAAAACAAAACTCAACTTTAAAAATCACCCACGCGATAAATAAAAATTTTTCTAATTGCCCCGCTAACTCAAACAAGACGCGCGAGTCCGGAACCCTGACAAAACGATACTGCTTTACCGTATCCCTCGCCGACACCAGAGATTGAACACGAAAACTCAAAAACCCGATAACTCACTTCTTGAAAACATACACCGAAACTGCTTGGTGGCAGCTGTAATCCCCCCCGGCGTTATTCACTCAAAAAAGTTGATGGCAGTTGGTGGCATGAACCACTCAACATTCGATGGTTACTAAGTGACATTTTAATTATATTTTTTTTTGTATGGGAGGTGCCAAGCCCGTTGTCCAAATCCAATCTCTTATGTCCTATTGCAAATTCCATTACTTACACAAGCCCCTTGTCCAATTATATTCATATTTGGCATAAAGCTTGGAAAAGTTATTATGCAACTCCGTGCCAAATTTCGTCTATATATTCAACTAGTAAATTTTGCGGGAAAAAACACACTAATTTGAAAAAATTAAATGTTTACTAAATATATTTTAGATGCAAAAATATTTTCTATGTTTTTAAAATTAAAATGTAATTTTTTTTTTTATAGAAATTTGTGAAATATGTAATTTTTATACCCTGCACACTAGTGTCCAAGGGTATATTGTTTTTGTCACACCGTTTGTAACGCCCATAAGGAGGTGTGTCCGGTATGGAAAAGTATATATATTCTTGACCAGCATCACCTCCTGAGTCCATTAGTCCATGTCCGTCTGTCCGTCCGTCCGTCTGTCTATCATTTCGCACAATAACTGTCGTAGCTTTTGAGCTATCGACTCCAAATTTTGGGATTCCTCTGGTTTTGGCGAATGATTGGACGGTATTGAAAATGGGCAACATCGGATAAGAGCCACGCCTACCTCCCATACAAAATGGTCGCCAATTTTATATTATTTTCGTTTATCTTGAGAAATACTGAACCGATTTGGATGCGGTTTTTTGCATTGGGTTGGAAATGAGGTCGGGAACGAAATGGGAATAAAGCCGGAACGAAATGGAATTGGAACAAAATTTTTAAATGGATCAGGAAACTAAAATTATCGATAAATATTGGAAAATTATCGATAAAAATCGAAAAACTGTCGATAAAAAATCAATAAATTATCGAAATACTATCGATAAAATATCGAAAAATTATCGATAATAAATCGAAAAATTATGAATAAAATTGAAAAATTATGAATAAAATATCGAAAAACTATCAATAAAATACCGATTTTCGATAAAAATTACTAACATATGGTCTCAGAATGTATCGTACTCGCATGTGCAGGGTATTAAAGCTTCGGTCAGACCGAAGATAATTCTCTTACTAGTTTTATTAATAGCCCAATTATGGTTCACAACACAGCAGTTGTTTCTGTCTTCCATGTGTGAAATGCTATTATGGTAGACAGCAAAGCATATGAATGTAAGCCACTGTTGTCATGCAACTCTGTTGTGTATTATGATCTACAACAGTTGTGTCTGATTGTCTGACTGGTCTGTCAAAATTTGAAGTTAGCTACATTGGTGTTGTGTAGTTGCCGGCGAAAACAAGAAAATGGCTCCAACAAAGTAAAAAAAATATTTAACAAAATAAAAAGACTCGTTTTTCAATAATTATGTGATTATTCTTTGCAGGAAATTAGTTATATCCAACAAGGAGAAAATTCAGCTTCTGATCCGCAAAATGGAGCAGAATCAACCAACTGCATATAGTATATAAGTTATTTTTTTGGCATGAAGACTGATTTTTTTAAAATGTTGAATGTGATTAACTGGTAAAGTGCCCCAAATAAAAACCAAAAAAAACCCCAAAAAAATCTTTTCGTATTTGAAGTAATTTTTTGGTTTATTTTCTATAAATTACGTGCAATAGAAATGCGAATGCGCTCAGGGATTCTGATAGCTGCCATCGGCGAAGAAACGTAGGGCAGTGGCAGAATTGGTTTTTTCGGGTAATTGCAATGGATTGGAGCGGTCTCGAACTACCGTTACATCATCTTCGTCCTCACTCGAATAAATTAAAAAAGAAATGTTTATTTTTGCTTTTCAAATTTTCCATATATTTATAAATAAAATATTTGTCAAATCTGTCTATCAGCTGATAGCTGTCAAAAAGTAATAAGTTCCACACGCGTTCCACAATCAAGTGGGACAACAAAGTATTGCTGTGTACCATAATAAAGCGCTTCTGCTTTGTATACTCGACTGTTGTGTCTACTTGATGGAAGACGCAGCACTTTATTGTTATGAACCATAATAGGGCTATAAATTTTGTAAAGAATGAAAAGATATTTTGTTTGATGATGTAATTGTGTAAAGTTGAACTGTTACATTAAAAAAGAATTAAAAAAAGAAAGATTACAAAAAGAAAAAAAGAATATCAAGCAATGGATTAAAAAAAAAATACGACCGGCTTGAACCCAAGACTGCCGCAGACAAAGCGGAAGCTCTACCCAACTGACCACAGCCAGCTATAAAATAATTTCAGCTAATGGCGGTTAGGTAGACCAAACCGTATGGTGAACTCCATAATTTATATATACATATAAAAAATCATTTGTGAAATATGTGAACTTTTATTAAATTTTGTAAGGAATAGAAAGAAATTTTGTTTGATGATGTAATTGTGTAAAGTTGAACTGTTACATTAAAAAAGAATTAAAAAAGAAAAATTAAAAAAAGAATATCAGCAATGGATTGAAAAAAAAATAAAATTTTGTAAGGAATAGAAAGAAATTTTGTTTGATGATGTAATTGTGTAAAGTTGAACTGTTACATTAAAAAAGAATTAAAAAAGATAGATTAAAAAAGGATATCAGCAATGAATTAAAAAAAATACGACCGGTGCCGGGCTTGAACCCAAGACTGCCGCAGTCATAGGCCGAAGCTCTAACCAACAGACCACAGCCATCTATAAAATATCTTCAGATAATGGCGATATAGTTCAGCCAGCTGTATGGTGAATGTGCATGTACACACAAAAAGTAACAAATATATATGTAGCTTTGATTTACCATTGCCACCTTAAAGGAAATAATACTGCCAAAAGGCTATCGTTGCCACCTAACAATGTTTTCACCTGTTACGGCTAAACATCCTATTGTCGATTATTATTATTGCAAAGCGATTTAGTCATGGGATTTTTTCAATTTTTATTTTCGTATTATGTATTTTGACGTACTGACCGAATCTGAACTTTTTTTGTAGCAAAAATCTGCTTTCTGATATATACATTTTTTTAAGTTTTGATTTCACCTTTTACAATTTCTTGAGTGACTTAGATTAGGTTAGGTTAGAGGGTAGATGGCACCATTGGAGCATAAATACTCCAGTGCCATCACACTTAGGCCAAAAAAGTTGACCCATTGTGATGCCCGTACTTTAAGAGGTGGGATAAGCCCACACTCGTCAAACCATAAGTTGGTAATCCAACCACCCAGAGTTTCTTACAAAGGCGAGCATATCACGAAGGGGTTTATCAGATAACTCCGCCAGGTCATCGAAAAAGTATTCCCCAAGGGTTCTACGCCCGAGATGTTGTAGACTTGGACATCAACAGAGGAAGTGGTGGGTATCTTCCTCGACTTCCTCGTCCCCACAGCCCCTACAAACGTCATTTTGGGTAAGACCAAGTCTCCTAGCATGAGCTCCTAAAAGGTTGTGACCCGTTAATGTGCCCATGAGGACAGATATGGATTTCCTATCAAACTGCAGGAGCTTGACCGTACGTCCTTCATTTCGTTGTGGCCATAGTTTGCGAGAAGTGTCACATGTGGAGAGTTGTCTCCATCTGATGTTGGCCTGCCTCGCAAACTGTTTTTCTAGTCGTTCCCTAATACTACAGAGTGGGATTTTAACAGTACGGTCCGCTAGGTCAGCACTAATTGCCGACCCTTTCCGAGCCAATTCGTCGGCTGCTTCATTTCCAGGTATTCCCTCATGCCCCGGCACCCAGCAGAGCCTAACGCGATGCTGTGAGCCAAGAACCTGCAGCTCTTCGCGACAGCGCCTGACAAGCTTTGACTTGATGTAGACGGCAGATAATGCTTTTATTGCTGCCTGGCTATCAATGAAAAAGGTGATATCATCGTGTGGTATCTCCACCATTGAGGTCGCCTTGGCCGCCTCCGCCACTGCCAGTATCTCCGCTTGGAAGACACTGCTGTTGTCTGGCAGACGGATGTATCCCGTGATCCCTAATTTTTCGCAGGTGTAACCCGCACCGGTACCAATGTTCATTTTGGACCCATCAGTGAAGACTGATATGGTACGTTTCTTGATAGGTCATTTCCCTCCCACTCTTTCCTGATGGGAAAGTGACTGGAGAAGGGAATATTGAAGTCTGGCTATGGCAGCAGGTAGTCTGGTAGAGCTGATGTCGTTCCCAAGATGTCGTTGCATTATGTCTGAGTGCCCCGTCGAGTTTCTATGCCAGGTTTCTGTCTGGCTTATTCTTAAGGCACTTTTTGCTGCATATTCTTGTGTATATAGGTCTAGAGGCAGAAAATTAAGAATTGTCTCGAGTCCTGCCGTCGGTGAAGATTTCATCGCACTAGATATTCCTATACATGCTATTCTTTGTATTTTTGTCATTGTTTTCAGATTAGTGGTCTTGCTGGCTGATTTCCACCACACGAGACAACCGTATGTCAGTATTGGTCTAACGATGGCTGTATACATCCATGAGATGATTTTAGGGCGTGGGCCCCACCTTCGTCCAAAAATTCTACTACAGGTGTAAGAGGCAATTGACGCTTTCCTAACCCTTTCTTCTATGTTTAATTTCCAGTTCAGTTTCCTGTCTACAACGAGACCCAGATAGCGGGCGCTTTCTGAGACTCTGAGAGGGATTCCCTCTATAGATGGTGGTCTGAATTGTGGAATCGTTCGTTTGTTAGTGAATAGGACAAGTTCGGTTTTTTTGGGGGTTAACCCCCAGTCCACATTTCTTAGTCCAGTCGCTCAATTGTTTCAGTGCTACTTCTAATATATCGCTGATGGTCGGAAGGAATTTACCCGTTGCTAGTAGTACAACATCGTCCGCGTATGCGGTCACCTTTATCCCACTCTTCTCAAATTCAATCAGTATTTCATTTAGTACCAAGTTCCACAGAAGTGGTGATATGACACCGACCTGCGGGGTACCCCGAGAGGCAGTCGCCTCCATGTTCGTGTTCCCAAGTTCCCTTCTGATTTTCCGCTGGCTTAACATACTAACGATCCAGTCTGTTAGGGCAGGCTCGATATTCGCGTGTGTTAGCGCCCTACTAACCGCACTTACGTTGACATTGTTGAATGCGCCCTCAATGTCTAAGAATGCAGCTAAAGTGTACTCTTTATAAGAAAGATTCTTCTCAATGGTGCTGACGACGCAATGCAGCGCCGTTTCCACACCCCTCCCTTTCGTGTATGCATGCTGTGCCGAGGATATATCACAAGGTCTCAGCCTGCTACGAATATAAAAGTCTATGAGTTTTTCGAAAGTCTTCAGTACGAAAGACGTCAGGCTGATGGGCCTAAAATCCTTCGCTAGTGTGTGGCTGGCTTTGCCCGCCTTGGGAATAAAAATAACATTAACTTGCCGCCAAATTGCTGGGATGTGCCCGAGCTTAAGGCTGCTCAAGAACAATTCCTTAAGAATTGGTGTTATAATATTCTTGGTCTTCTGCAGCATTATCGGGAGTATTCCGTCACTACCAGGAGATTTATAGGGCGAAAAAGAGTCAATCGCCCAGTTTATCTTTTCCTCAGTAACTAAACCTTCAAGTATACCATTACTTGTGGTCGCTGTTCTACTCGCGTCCGCATCTTTCTGATTAATATCACAACCTGGGAAATGCGTTTCCAGCAGAAGCTGTAGAGTCTCAGAGCACGTTTCGGTCCATCGCCCATCGCTTCGCTTGAGGAATCCAGGTATAGCTGGTGCTTTCGAGAGAAGTTTTCTTAGCCTTGCTGAGTCAGAGGAATGTTCCAAACTACTACAGAAATCCTGCCAAGACGTTCTCTTGGCGTTCCTTGTAGCGGTTTTGAATTTCCTTGTACTCGTTTTGTAGTCGTCCCAGTCAGTGGATACATTGGTTCTCATAGCCTTATTAAAGAGCTTGCGTGCGGCACTTCTTAAGACCCTAAGCTCCTCTGTCCACCACGGTGCTGATTTCTTTACCTTGGCTGTCCTTAACGGACATGCCTTACAATACGCCTTACTAAGGAGAAGCCCTAGCGACCTGGCAGAATTGTCTATCTCATGCGCTGATGTCAGATTTTGCGCCTGCAGTGTATGTATTCCATTCCCTACCTCACTTACAAAAGAGTCCCAGTCCGCCTTTCTTGGGTTTCTATATGGGGGTTATGTATTCTTTGGTATATCTATTTCGAATTCTATTATTCTATGATCAGAGAACGAGGTCTCAGGGGAGACCATCCACTGGTTTATAGATATAGAGTCCGAATTATTCGTTAATGTTATGTCAAGTACCTCCCTCCTATTTCTAGTAGTAAAGGTGGGCTCTCTGCCCTTGTTCGCAATAATCAGATTCTTTTTGATTATATATTCAAATAAAGACTCACCCCGTACATTTGTGTCACTGCTACTCCACTGAACATGGTGTGCATTGGCGTCACATCCGATGAGAATGTCCCATCCTTCCTGCTCGGCCTTCACGATCAGGGAGTTGGTGTCATTCGACGGCGGTGGATTCACTGAGTCGTACGGCATATATATGGAGGCGATGACGAGGGAAGGAGACCCGCGCCTTTCGCACATTACTGCCGTCTGATCAGGGGTGCTAAAAGAAGGAAGGAGATATACGTTGATTTGTCTCCTAGCTACTATGCAGGTTCTGATTTTAGTCTCACTGTTTAATGGTTTGACGCTGTATGTAGTCAAACCTTTGTCCGCAAGCCCGCATATGTTACCTCGGAGTAACCAAGGTTCCTGTATGAGGGCGACGTCTACGTTCTTGCTCGCCATTAGCGAAACAAGATTTGCGCTAGCCGCTTTGCTGTGATGAAGATTAATTTGTATTAGCTTCATGGCAGTAGTGGCATTGTACTTACTTTTCTGGGTGGCTCCACAACTGGGCTCAGTTTGCATCGGTTGACCCCTATGCGCACCTTGAAGTTGCATTTCCGTAGAAGCGGCATCGACTTGTGGCTAACGAGTACCACCACCTCTGTGCCCGCCTCCGTTCGCTCAGCAACCTCCACGATCTCCCATTCAAGGCTTTTCAGCTCAGGGTTCAGGCGGCGTAGGTTGCGTTCAATACGTTCCCTTGGAAGATGTGGTCCCGGGATCATCAGTTTGAATTTCTGTCTTGCGAAGTCCAGGATCGCATTTTTGTAGGCGACGCGCAGGTCGGCATGAGCCCACGGTGCAGTTGTGTTGGCGACAAATGCCTCGAGCCATTTCAGCGTGTCCGCATCATCACACTGAAGCATCTTAAAACCCTTGATTGTGGTCAGCTGGCCGAAGAGAGGGATATGCTTCCCCTTCTTCAGGATAGCATCATTCACACCCTCAAGGATTCTGAGCTCTATCAGCTGCCACTGGTCCTCTGTCAGTCGACGTTCGGGGTTCCCGTAGTCAACCACAGCGACCCTAAGACCGTCCTGTACGACGTCTGCAACGGTTTTTCGTTTTTTGTTGCAGGCCACCGGCGGCGACACCGTATCGTCGTGCCTGCCCCTTTTTGGAGTTCCCGCCACTGCGCGCGATTGCTCTGGAGCAGTTGTACTGGGAATATATGCAGTGTATAGGAAAGTGTAATATGAAAGTGTAATATGAAAATCTAATACACCACCGTAATAGGAGAAAATAGTGTTGGGTGGCAACGGTAGTCTTGTGGCAGTGTTATTTTCTTAAAGGTGGCAGCTTTAGGTCGAAGCTATTTTTGTTTATATATCAAAGATGATTTTTTGTGTGTATATACATGAAAGCGTTTTGCATGCGGCTTGATGAAGTTAATCGATTTTAGGTAAAGGTATTGTATGAGCATTAGTGGCTCTGGTGAAAAGGCGCTTAGTTCGCTACTTCATCTTCGATACCTCACCAGGGCGGCAAACATTTATAAGAAAAATTATATGTGTGAATATATTTGTAAGTGGCTCTGGTTCCTTCTCACGAACGCAGCGTCGTGGACGAACCACCAGAAGAAGGGCTAACATTTAAAAAAACAGAAGGTTTACAACTTAAAAAAAAATTTGTAAGTGAAGTTGTAAATTTTGAATCAGTTAGCGTTAGGGACAGACAGACAGACAGATAGATAGACAGAAAGACAGACAGACAGATCTGGACAAATATATATATTAATATTCAATTCAAATTCAATTCAATAGTTAATAAATTATCTTGTAAACCCTTCTTTCCAATCCCAACCGCATATACCCTATGTTACATGTCGATACCTATAGAATTTATCCTCAATATTTCAAGAGAACCGGTACAGCCGTTTAGCCGTGATTGAGGGAAAAACAGACAGACAGACAGACAGATAGACAGACAGATAGACAGATATACAGACAGACACACCCAGTGGTCAAAAGAAGGTGTCTGCAGGCATGCCAGTACCCATTAGTCAATTTCGCAAGGCCTCTCCGATAGAGACATGCCTGCTATGGGAAGAAATTGCACATTCCATCCTCTCGTCTAGTGGAGACATGCCGGTATGCCTGCCCTAGAAGGGAGATAGGGTGCTGTCAATGGATTTTCTACGCAATGTGCTTAAATGTTTAGAAGATATTTTATGTTCTGAAAATTCAAATTTTTTAAAATTAATATTTGAACGTTGATTTTAGATCTGTTTACGGTTTTTTGTTATTATCCCTTGATTTGAAGTTGTAGTAAAACTCGTGAAAACTGAGCTTCCTTTCTAGCGGAGGCATGCCAGTATGCCAGCGCTAGAAGGGAGAGGGGATGGTGTCCAGTGGCGCACCCAGCATTTTTTTTCGGGGGGGGGGGGGTCTTTTCAAAAATTGTTTAGAAAATTATTATATTGATATTCTTACTAAATTTATTAACTATTTTTCTTAAATTGGATCCCGAAACTTTTTGGCAATCACGGGTTTTCTTTCTTGCAATCCTCAGGATTTCCTCAGGATTTTAAAAATATTTGATAATTTCAAATATCGAACAAGTGTAGACTCAATAAGAAGAACTTTCGAAAAGAAACAGTACTCCTCCGCTGTTTTTCTCGATATCACCCAGGCCTTCGATAAAGTCTGGCACGATGGACTTATTTACAAATTACAGCATATTCTCCCCGCTAATATGCACTGCCTACTTAAAAACTATCTGAAAAAATGTTTAATATAAATTGGGAAGAGGAATTTTTATTTATCGAAAATGGTTTTGGAGAACTGCAATGTTTCGTTTGCCATAGAAAAGTTGTAGGTTTTATGTAAAAAGGGAATTTAGGTGTCATAAAAAATATGAGTCAATAATAAAATCATTTATTTATTTTTTTTAATACTTCGAAAAATTACCCAACTTTTTATTGTAATGTAATTATTAGAGACCGACCTAAATTCGGTTTCGGTTTTCGGCTCTTCGGCCAAAAAAAGCTGTTTCGGCCGTGTTTCGGATTAACAAATAAATAACAAAGATTACGCTGATAGACAAATTCTTATGTATTTTGCACGATGGATACGAAAATAATAATAATGAAATTTTTACAGCACCAAAAATGCAATTTTTGTGGCGTTTGCAGAAAAATGGTGCGTGCTGGAAAAATGTAATTATTATTTTCGGATTCAGCGTATCAAAATACATACGGAACAACCAAGTGGATAAAAGCGGTATGTAACACAAATTTAAGCATTGATCATAGTTTCGAAGAATCAGAAGCGACAAAGAAGACATGTCCTATCGGAGTAGATCTAATCTAATCTCTCGCAACGATTTATAAATTTCTACTCCTCTACTACGGTAGCAGATTTTTCTACTTCCCTCAAGATATTTTCTATTACTATGGTAAGAAATCTACTCCTCAAAATATTATGTGAGTTTCATACAATGCAAAAGTACTATACTTTCTACAAATCTGCTTCCCCGACAGAAATATCTACTACTCTCGTAGAATTTCTAGTACTCTACGCATAAACCCATATCTACTCCCCTCTCTTGAAATCTACTACCCTGACAGTAATTTCTACTACTCTTGATTTCCACGCATTTGATAGTTTGCTTCTAAATTCATCTAATTCATAATCTGAACTTAAAATGATCGGCCATAGTCAAATTAAGCTCCAACTTAACTTTAGTAATCTACTAAGTTGACAGATAATACACTGAACTGGCAGCTACTAAGCTGGTTCTAATGTTTAGCAGCTACTAAATTTGACTATGAATATGCGCCATCGATTTCAGCCTACTGATAAGCTTAATTATGTACCACTTTATTACATTAAAACTCACAATTGTTTCATTTATTTTTTCGGTTTCGGCATCGGTTTCCGCCGAAATTAAAAAAATTAAAATTCGGCCATTTCGGTTTCGGCCGAAAAAAGAAATAAAAAATTTCGGATTCGGCCGAAATTAAAAAAAGCGATTTCGGTCGGTCTCTAGTAATTATGGTAAAATTTTTTAAAACATTAATTCATTTTGTATCTTAATTTACTCAGTGTACTATATTGAGAGAATTCTGCCGCTCTACGAGCTCTCTCAGCGTTGCACACAGGCGCAAAGTTTGAATGTATGGGTCTTGGCTGACACTGATATAGTGACAAAAACGCATGCGAGTTCAATTTTCTGCTTAAAATTTGTTCATTGTAGAGAAAAATTCACTGTGAAAAATTCAGAAAATTAAGCTAAAAAAATCTTTAAAAAATTAAAATATCTGAGTTTTTTTAGTCTAGCGAGATGAATCCTATTCAATGAGAAATGTGAAAATGTTGTAATAGAAGTTATAAGTTATTTTTGTCTTCAGTTGCATGAAAAAGACTTACATCAACGTTTTTCTTTTTATCAAATCTAGCTGGGCCCGGTCCGCTACGCTGGGCCTAAATAATTTTTTGTTGTTGCATTGTCTGCAATGTAATGTATGAATGGATGAAAGTAATTTTTAAATATATATGTTTAATTGGTGTTTATACTGTGGAGTTAATTTTGTACAATTTTATAGGGAGGAAAATTGATGTAGCTATTGGTATTGAAATAGGTTTTGATGAATGAATGAATGATTCGTATTGTATGTATGTATGTAGCGCAGTAAAGTATGCTTGGAAGATTATTGAAATTAAATTAAATGACATTTGGTATAAGTATTTGAAGCACATGCCGTTAAATCGGCCGGTACAAACGACTGGATTACGATCTTTGAGCTTTGGTACGTAGCCGAATGCTCGCACAAAATGGCCCGGCAGTGTAAACACTTGAAAACGAACCAATCTAGATTCCGATGCTGGTGCGGGAGGGAATATTCAGTCAGTGTAAACGGTTGCACGAACGGAATTTCGTTTACGATTAGAGCTCGCGACAAAAGTTGTGTTCGCTCCTACGGTATAAGTGCACCTCCAAATTAAGTAAAAATAAGTACATTTATCCCTTTTAGACAAAATTAAACCAAAAATTCCCTTAGGAAGGGAAATTTGCCTAAAGTTGGCTGCACTGGTTGAGCGCCCCGTCTGTGAGGAGTGTTGCCACATTGAGAGACGTTCTGTTGTGTTTTTGTAAATTTTTCTTGTGGGAAGAAAGTGATTTCTATAACTTGTTGGGACAATTTTGCAGTGCTTATTTGCCGAAAAGGCCAATTGCAGTGTGTGCATTTAAGTCAAGTTTAATTTAATTTTCATTCGAAAT
Organism: Heteromyza rotundicornis; assembly: GCA_951394025.1. Taxonomy (NCBI): domain Eukaryota; kingdom Metazoa; phylum Arthropoda; class Insecta; order Diptera; family Heleomyzidae; genus Heteromyza; species Heteromyza rotundicornis. Next base: position 30,813,138 of record OX596012.1, read on the forward strand.
GGACGTCTTCTCGTAATATTAATGGCGGTTTGCCTGCATTAAGGTCCCCATAAGCCAACGCGAAATTCCGCAGCCGGTACGGAACTTGAACAAAAATGTTGCTTGAATATGCGATACTGCGTTTTTTAAAAGAAAATTTTTAAATGATACACATTTTTAGTTGTAGCTTTGAAATTTTTCACCGCAAACAAATTTTTATATTCCAATATCTTTGCTGTAATGAAGTACTGTGTGTAGGGTTACTGTGAAAGTGGGCGACTTTCGCAGTGCGCATTTAAGGTCGCCACACATGAATGCAAAATTTCGTTGGTGTCGTTTTACTTTTTCTTGAAAACACGATAGTGCGCTCTAGAAAGATATGCATTTGTTTTTGTTTTTTTGAAATTTTTCAGCATGAAAAAATTTGTCCGAGCCGAATATCGCCTTGCAATTTTTGAGCAATTTTTGGGGAAATTTCGCGGCATTGTGTGGGGAGCTTTAAGTTGGGTATAATTTAATTTCCATTCACAATAGACATTTTTCCGTAGTTATTTGGAATGTAAATGGCAAATGCATTTAAGTGGAAATGAAGTACTGTGAAAGTGAGCGTAAAATGTGCACTGGGAGATTGGGGCAAATTATGAAATTGCGAATATGTAATACTCAAGGAGAAGCCGTGTTATTTTGGCATTGCCTTAGGTTTTTTCCATTGTTGAAAAGTTACATGCAATCAAATGGAAATAACCTTAATTATTACTCCCTGCTGCATTTAATGTTGAAAATACACGAAGTTGTTGAAATTTGTGATCGGTACATCGACGTGAAATACTTTAGCAAATCGATTTCATACTTTGAAAGAAACCGAAAGGTAAAAAAGCCCGCAGATATGGTAACACTGCTTGGGTGGGGAAAAATTAAGTCCTAGGTGGCAACCAAGTTGACTGTTGATCATATGGTATTTGCTTTAAAAGATTCACAAATGTGAGAGAAATACGTATTTTCTAACTTGTGGGCGGTAAAAGTGGGCGTGTCAAAACCAATCCTATGTCACGACTCACGACCCCTAGAACACATATATAAATTTTGGTGAGAATCGGTGCTGTAGTTTTCGCGTCTACTGGTGGCAACCATACACGTCTCTTTTATATATATAGATTTTGTTCATACAAATTTGAAATGATCAAATATTTTAAAAATCCTGAGGCCGGGATTGCAAGAAAGAAAGCCCATGATTGCCAAAAAATTTCGGGATCCAATTTAAGAAAAATCTATATATATAAAAGAGACGTGTATGACCAAGACCCATACATTCAAACTTTGCGCCTGTGTGCAACGCTGAGAGAGCTCGTAGAGCGGCAGAATTCTCTCAATATAGTACGCTGAGTAAATTAAGATACAAAATAAATTAATGTTTTAAAAAATTTTACCATAATTACATTACAATAAAAAGTTGGGTATTTTTTCGAAGTATTAAAAAAAAAATAAATGATTTTATTATTGACTCATATTTCTTATGACACCTAAATTCCCTTTTTACATAAAACCTACAACTTTTCTATGGCAAACCAAACATTGTTGGGATTTTTTCCAGGTTTGGGAATCATTGTAACTTGAGAAAGTTTCCAATCATCTGGGTAGTGACATGTTCTAAGGATTGCGTTGAGTATGTGCAATAAATGGGTTATTGCAACTAATGGCAGATCTTTTATCATTGTGGGCGTTATCAAGTCTGGTCCTGGTGCTTTTTTTGGATCCAGGCATTTATTTATTGCCTCCATAAGTTCATTTTTTTAATCGCGACTGTACAGGAGTTATTGAGTGGGATTAATTATGGTAATGGGATATCACCAGTTGTCTCGTTCGGGGTGAATACGGTTTTTAGGTGGTTGGCAAAAGCAGCACCTTTTTCAGCATCGCTTCTGGCCCAGTTTCCGTTTGGCAGCCGTAGGGGAGGTTCAGCCAGTACTGGTTTTTTCATATTTTTAGCAGCTCGCCAGAGAGAGTAATTTGTTGATTTTGTGGGTACGAGATTATTGGAAGTCTCTTTCGGATTTCCACTTTTGCTGTTTTTGTAGAGTTCGAGTGATGTTATTGAGTTGTTTTTTCAGATTTGGGGATCTGTTGTTTTGTCATTCGCGACGTATTTTTCTTTTATTTTTTATTAACTGCTCTATGTCCTTTGGGGTACAGTTTGCATAGCTCAACTATTTGGGATTTGGGCGGGAGTGGCCGCTGTAGCTGCTTGGGATAGCAAGAGTGTGAAATTACTAACAGCTGTGTTTATTTCATCTTTCGTTTTTAGTGACACATTTGGGTTAATGTGGGAGCTTATATACTTCCGATATTTGAGCCAGTTTGTGAGTTTGCTGGTCAATTTATCTGCTGAGTTGACCTCAGAACTTGGCGCGTACTTTCTTGTGATAATTGTAGGCGTATGGTCTGATGAGAGATCAATAGAAGATTCTATAGTCAATTGACTCCTTTTTACAGTTTTAAAGTCAATGACGTCGGGAGTTTTTCGACTGTCAGTTGGCCAATAAGTTGACGTGCCAGAGGAGACTACGTCAAGGCCAAGTCTGTTGATGGTGTTCAACAGGAGCCTGCCCTTTGGTGATATTAGGCGAGAGTGAGCGCTGCCTCTTGTACGATCATCGTATACGTGTGAAAACACGAGAGGAAATAATCGCACGCGTGTCGTCCGGATGGCTGAGATTGGTTTACATCCAATCGTAAAAAGTTTAAATTTTTTTTTAAAGGTATGGTTTTCCTCAGAGCATGAAAATAACTCTCATAAAAGTTTTTCCAAAAGTTTAGTCAGAATGTAAACTTTTATATTTCAGAATAAAAGTTAAAAATAACTTTTAACTTATATTTAAAAGTAAAAGTTAAAAATAACTTTTAACTTATATTTAAAAGTAGAAGTTAAAAGTAACTTTTAATTTTTATATTTAAAAGTAGAAGTTAAAAGTAATTTTTAACTTTTATATTTAAAAGTAAAAGTTAAATGTTATTTTTAACTTTTATTTTTTAAAGTTACAAATTAGAGTTATTTCTGACTTTTATTTTTAAAAATTTTTTGAAAAAGTTAAAAAAAGACTTATTTTTTAAAAGTTAAAATAAAAGTCTTTTAATTCTCGTATATATGGCCTAGAGAGCTGAAACCTTTGCTTTGATACTTTGGTAATCGGTTAAATTTTGTTTTTTTTTTCAAAGTGGTAAAAAAAGTGGGAGGGCATTTTTAATTTATTTTTTTTTAAAGTCTCGTCATTTTTTCTATTTTGATTTTTTTTGTTCAACAGGAACAAAATGTTTGTGTATTGCAATAAACAGGGGTTAGCGGGGTCTTGGGCCTTTATTTGGGTGAATCCTGCCAGGTGGGATTAGGCCAGCTCCTAAGTGCGTCTCTGGAAATTTTTTGAGTGATTCATGTAATTTGGGAGTGCAGTGGTCACCGAGTGCGTCTTTGGACATTTTTGGGTTATTCATGACAGGTGGGATTGCAGTAGCACTACGTACGTCTTTGGAATTTTTGTCTATACAATTGAATTTTAATGAAGCAAAGCAATTCAATAAAATAAGTTCGAATTTGGAATGATTCTTCGTTTTCCTTCCTTGACGATATTTCCCAATTAATACTAGGGGTGCCGGCTACTCAAGTATCGGTTGTGAAATTCAAGGTTTCTAGAAGCTTCTCCTTATTTCTTTATTAATATGGAATTTTCCAGAACATTCTATGTAGATTCCTTATGTAGATTGTAATTCGCTCACTCAACTATGGATGAATTTAGCTAAAGTGGAGTACCGTTATATGGTATATTAGGGTATTAACTTGCACATAAGAGTTCCCAAAATTTAAATATGCATTTGATACCATACCTTTTTTTTAATTGTTTAAAAAACATGTAAACTTTTTACGATTGGATGTAAACCAGTGTCAGCCATCCGGTCGACACCCGTGCGATTATTTCCTTGAATCATGCCAGGTGGTATTACAGCAGCCACCAGCTGCGTCATTTGAACTTTTTTGTATGAACCACGTTACTTGGGATTATGCCAACTACCAAGTGCGTAAACGAAACTTATTTGTGTCAAAAATCGAAAATCAAAAAAATGTTTTTTTAATTTCTAACATTTTGTACCCAAATTAGCAAAAATGCTCCAGCGAAAAATTAGTATGGTGCTATATAAAATTCTTAAATCGAAAAAAAACCTGTAAAAAATGTCGAAATATGGAGTTTGCGCGATGTTTACAGTAATAACTTCTGTGTTTTTCATCATATAAATGAAAGTTATATACCGAATGAAGCGCCTGTTTCTATTCTTTTCAACAAGCTGCTTATCTATTCTACGCTTCTAAAGTTATCATTAAAATAAGAGCAACACCGACAAAAATGGGTTTTTCTCTTCTATTTTGGGGGTGTAATCAAAATTCCTGGTATGCAGTTGTCACATTTTTTTGGACAGACCTACAACGTGTATTAGGTGGCGCCCCAAGTTCTGAAAGACAGTAACTCAGTGTAAGCAGAAAGCCATCATAGAAATTACAGAAAAAACCGAAACACCGACAAGCGCTGTACGAAAATATGGCTTAAAACGTACTACAGTCTTATCGAGGCTAGCAAAACAACAGATGAATCCAGGCGCTGTGAAACAATACCAGTCGAAGTTATCATCCCATCAAGTGCTCACAATTTCGCAGGAGGAGGAGCTATCATCGTACTTCAAAAAGTGTTCTAATCTACACCATGGGTTGACATACGACTTAGGAAGGCAATTTGTCTATGAATTCGTTTCCAGAAACAATATGAAATATCCAGCAAATTGGGACAAGGAAAAATGAGCTGGAGTTGATTGCAAGCAAACATTTCACAATTTTATTGTCAACAATCCTGGAAAGAAAGTTAAAATTGCGGATATTGCACAACTCTCAAAAGTTCCGTTTTTTCGAGCCTTTTCACCAGAGAATATTACTAAAGGATTTTATGAAACTGGAATTTATCCATATAACCCACAAATTTCCCCTGAATTTGATTTTTCACGAACTATGGAATCCGAAGTTAATGCCGACGTACAAATGGATAGGAGTACTATTCAGAACGGAGTTCCTGACATTCTTGTTCAAGGCGCTGACCTACTTGATGCAACTGTTTTGTCGAATATGGTACCGAATCAGCGTGAAGTCTTTCAGTTGTGTGCTACCACAAGAAATTCGTCCTTTACCAACCATTCTAAAAAAGCAAACTTTTTCAAAGAATCAGGGTAAATCGAAAATTTATACGGATTCGCCAGAGAGAGCTCGATTAGAACATATACGCAACAAAAGAAAGGATAAAGAGTTGAAAGCAACAAAACGGAACCGGTGAATATCGGTTCGTGCGTCTTTAAGTTTTTGCGCTTCTCTTAGCTCTATTAAAGAGCTTTCTCGTCGAAGCCCAAAGATTTGACAACTCATTGCTCCACCACGGCGCTTCTTAGTACTACTAGTCCTACTAGGACAACTGAGCTTATATCCTTCGATCATAACGTTCGTTAATTCTACTACCTCCTACTCCAGTTGAGGGCGGTCTGCCAGTACTGAGTGCTCCAGAACTAGAATTCACAAAGGCTTTATACTTATCCCAGCTCGTACGCCTGGGGATGGTAGTACGTTTGGTCTACTGCAATGTCAAATACCACTATTCGATGGTCTGACATTGAGGGTTCGTCCGAGTATTATATCTAACACTTCCTGTCTAACCCTCGTCACAAAAGTGGGGCATTACCCAAGATTAGGAATTTCTAGGTTAGTGTTATAAATATACTCAAGAAGGTACACACCCCTGCCGTTGCAATTCGTGCTACCCCATATCGTGTTATGGGCATGTGCATCGAACCCTAGGAGTAGTATATGCAGCTTAGTGCAATGCTCCACAAGCCGCTGAACTTCTAATAATGGAACTTCCTTCTCATCACCCGGGAAGTACGCCGACGCTATGACCACCGTCCGATCAGTTCCGCCTATATTCAGCAGAGTCTGAATCGGCACTAGGTCCCTGGTGAGGAATTCTGAAAGACAAAAATAGTTAGTTTTATAACTCAGTAACATGCACGGTCTAGGGTCTTTAACGGTAGTATCCCATAGTACCTGGGCCCCTACACCTGACAGTCCCCTCACCTGTTCGCCATAGAACCTGGCACTGACCCCTCCGCTGCTGTCGTCCATCATGACGACTCCGGAGCTGACGCCCCGGATAGCAGCAATCTCGCCTCCTCCTCCTCTGTCGGATCCGAGACGCTGAGGACAGTGATATTAAATTCACTGCTCCCCTCATCATAATCCGACCCTTTCTCCATCGGAGGAGAGAAAGGGTCAGCGACAACCTCCACAGGTGTCGCTAGTTCTGCTGACACTGTAGGTGCCACACTAACCTCTTGCTCCTCACGAACATTGGAAGAACCATCCTTCGTTGGAGCCACCTCCGCTCCCACCTCCTCCACAGGTCTCCTCTGCAGATGAGCCGATACCTTCCCGAAGCGGTAGTTCATCTGCCATCCTGGCAGAGTGGCGGGCACGACGCATCATCGATGTTCACTCTCAGGAGCTGGCCAGCACCCTCCTCCCGACAGTTGAGAGTCTGTCATTCATCGGTATAAAGGCCCTCATTCTGAGCATCGATGAGCACAATCGTCACCTGCAGCGCCTGCCTCGCACTCCTTGTAGAAACACAGTGACGATCCGCTCTTTCGGGATTTCTCCCCCAGACCGGGCCGTCAGTTCCACCCCCTTCCACGTCCCCAGTTTAGACACTACCTTCTTGATCCACTCCGCAGTTTGCTGAGTCTCACAGTCCAGCAGCATCATGCCGAGTCTGAAGTAGATCCCCTGGAACTTTAAACTCGTACCCCTGGGCCATCTCGGCGACAATGGCATCCTCAAGCGCAATCAGCTCTTTTGGGGCCAACCCTACCTGAGGATAGTCCTTCGGCAGTATTGCAAACCGCTCAAACCTCACCACTTCGACGTAGGAAATACTCGGGGCCGCAGTGGGCCTGCCGTGACCGGTTCGTCATCCGACCGTGCACCGCTTACCTCACTCTACGAAACTTCCTTACTCTTCTTCGGTCACTTTTTTGCCTTTCTTTTTGCCGAGGAAAAGAGACAAAACTTATATTTATGCAAAAACGCATTTTAAGTGCGAAAATGAGCTAGTCATAGACAGTTAAAGTATATTTTTTCAGTTGGCATTGTAAACTCTCATGTTTCGATTTTATTATTTAAAGGCCGGTATGAAGATACAAAAAAATGTAAATGACGAAGCGAAAAACAAACGAAATTTCTATTCCGGCTAGAACATGCGAAAAAGGTTGCTTTTATGTTGCTCCGAAAACAATTTCTATCAGCAGCACAATCACTCACAAAATTTTTTTGCATTGTCATTTAATTTCGTTTCCAACTCTAATGGAACGATCAAGAAAAATTTGGCGAAGCTTATACTGTAAAATTGTATTACTGCAGAATTTTTTGACATGTCAAAATTACAAATCTACTCCACAAAAAAAGTTTCTACTACGCTTTTTGTTTCATTTACTCCGGAATTGAAGTTTCTCAGTCCGAACCCTGCCACTAATTCGTCTAATCGTTCGGTCCTAACGTCACGATATGCCTACTGGTACTACTCACTCCACGACTTACTCGCACGCGACTCCGGAAGAACTGAAAGAATTTCCAAAAATGTCTCGCCTTTTATAGCCGACGGCACCGAAATTCTGTTGTTGTCTGTGCTGATCGTTTTTCTTCAACGCCTTCGCTTGAAAGTCAGCTGATCGGATACAGCCTAGGTAGGGTTACGCAGTTGCTCTTCGCAATGGCGTTACCATATCGACATTTCTTAATACTACTCTTTTAATACATTTTCCGTACTTAGTTAGTACAATTCATACAATTAATTAATAATTCAAATAATTTTCATCTTATTATTATTAAATTAGGTTTATAAAATGAGGTGCATATTCGGTTGCAAAGAAGATATATAAAGAAAATAATAATAAATTGATGTGGGCAAATATGAGCCCGCGATTTTTGTCCTCACATTGTCCTGGATTTTCCGGGGCCAGCCGTAGGAGAGCAGTTCACGTTTACTTGCGGTTGATGGCGGTTACGGATTGGAGCTGTTTTCCCTTGATGCGGATTCGGAATCGATGTGCTCCAACTCTCCGGATAAAAATTGCGGAACGGCGATTGCCCCTATCCGCTATGCAGTGACGTATTATGTCGACCAGATTCCGCCTGGTTCGGTCATCGTATCCATCCAGCTTTGCCGGGAGCACGACTTCAGGCGGCTCTATCGGACGCGATGGGCTTTGGGCGGTTGGAGTCCTGTCGTGTGTTCTAGGAGGGGTGAAATGGAATGGAGTGACGGGTCTTGCTGTTGAGACTTCCTGATGACGTTCAGGGCTTAGCCGTGGGTTCGTGCGCCTTCGCCTGCGTACCTCGTCGAGGTCTTCATCATCACTACTGTCTCCAAACAGCCTCACAGTCACTGGTCTTGATGAGGGCCGCCCGAGGATTCGTCCGTGACCACTTACGAATTCGGATGGCTGGGCGGCTGCGTGTGCGGAAACTGAGTCTATTGGGCCACTTCGGGGGGTTGGGTTGCCCGCGAGAACATTATTTGCGGCGAAGCCGGTTGGTCGACTTTCCGTGTTGGATGCGACAGTATTTGACTCGTCTGGCTGGTCAGACGTGACTGCATTGACGGGTGTCCTGGATAGGGCATTGACGGGTGTCCTGGATAGGGCTGTGCGTGGCGCATCCGCCTGGTCGAGCAGGACTGCGCTAGCCCATTGGTCAGGTGCGATGGCGAGCGGTTCGTCTGACAGTTCATACTGGTCGAACGTTTCGGGAGTGGCGGCGATTTCGATTATTGTGGCTTCACCCCTCTCTTCAGGACTACTAGGGATCGAAATAATTTCGCAATTTTTGTGATGGTGTGCACCAAGCGGTCGTCAGCACTCACGGCCTCACTGGGAAAATACTCTCGGGTTGTTTCCCTGATTTTGATGAGCCACTAAGTACGGGTGTCGTGTGTGGTTCGCTCATATTGTGGCGACGTGAAGATGGGCCTTTCGGATTGGCCTGGTGGTGTTTTGGGTGATGCTGGTGGGGTCGCCGGTGGTGGTGTCAACGATGGCCTACGGGACCATGGCGGCGGTGGCGTGGCTGCTTGGCTCGACGGCAGATGGCAATAGCCCGTAGTGTCGTTGGAGCTCTCGTCGCTCACTATGTCGATGATTGTGCCTGCCATCAACACCGATCTTAGCCGGGGAACACCCTGGTTTTCTGAGACCGAGTCAGGTGCTCGTGAGGAGCTTTTGGGTAGTTGGGATCCTCCATCCGTTGAGCCATCCTCGTCCATGTCTTCGGTGATCGTAGTGCCCGTAGGTCCATCACCCTTGCCGGTGACCCCACTAGATACGGAGAGGTTTACCATTGGTTGTACTGCAGCCTCATCGTCGCTGGTTGGCCAGTCAATGCTGATATCGTTGACAGTAGCCAGTGCGCCTACATCGCTTTCGCTATCGGATAGTGTACCGCAGTCATACCAGCTGCCCTGGTTCGGTGGATCCTCACTGTGGATGGTGTGTTCCAAACGGAAGTGAGTCGAGAACCCTCCTTCCTCGATCATTCGTGGTCCAGACTACGAATCCACAAATCAGGGATCCTCGCCATACCTGGCGAGGATCCCTGATGTCAGTTGGGATTATAACAGCTTCTGAGTGCGTCCTTGGACTTGGTGGGATTAGGATAACAACATATACATTTGGTATAACTTTTATTTGATATATTGCTGTTAAAAGTATTGCCTGACATGATGCATCCATAAAATATCCAAGTACGCATTTAGAAGCTGTTATAATCCCAACTGACATGATTCACCCAAAAAATGTACAAGGACGCACTCAAAAGCTGGTCTAATCCCAACTGACATGAATCATCCAAAAAATGTACAAGGACTCACTCAGAAGCTGTTATAATCCCAACTGACATGATTCACCCAAAAAATGTCCAAGGACGCACTCAGAAGCTGTCCTAATCCCACCTGACGTGATTCATCCAAAAAATGTCCAAGGACGCACTCAGAAGCTCGCCTAATCCCACCAGACATGATTCGTCCAAAAAATGTCCAAGGACGCACTTAGAAGCTGGCCTAATCCCACCTGACATGATTCTTCCATAAAATGTCCAAGGACGCACTCAGAAGCTGTCCTAATCGCAACTGACATTAATCATCCATAAAATGACAATGGACACACTTGATGGTAGCTACAATTAAACTTGGCATGATTTGCCCAAAAAGTGGCAAAAACGCAATTGGGGCAGATAGGTAATGAAGTAATGGAAATTTCATTACTTCATTATCATTACTATCGCAATGAAATAATGGTAATTTCATTACCATTGCAATGAAATTTTCATTAATTCATTACCATTACCATTACAATTATGGTAATGGTAATGAAATAAAATGTCATTACCTGTAATGATAATGGTAATGGTCGCTCAATTTCCCAAGTCTGAGCCAGGGCAGCTTACGTCGGTTGTAGTCACCGTTGCATGTTGACAGCTCTCTCTGGGTTGCCTCGACAGTGCGTCCGCGACGACATTCAGCTTCCCTCTGCGATACTGCACGGTAAATTTGTGCTGTTGCAGTTCCAGGGCCCATCGCGCTATACGGCCGGACGGACTCTATGGAATTGAGCCACTTAAGCGATAAATGGTCTGTAATCACCACAAACTCATAGCCTTCTAGGTAGGGGTGCATTTTGCGGATTCCCCACACGATGGCCAGGCACTCCTTCTCAGTTGGCGAGTAGTTCTTCTCGACTTGATTAAGGTGTCGGCTGGCATACGCTATGACCCGTTCCTCTCCGTCGATTACTTGGGTAAGCACAGTACCGAGGCCATAATCGCTGGCGTCGGTCTATAATGTAAATGTCTGTGTAAAATCGGGGCACGCCAGTACTGGTGCCTCCGTAAATTTATCTTTTAGTGTTTCGAAAACCTTTTTTTGCTCTTCCCCCCACTTCCAATGCTAACCCTTCTTCAGCATAGCTGCCAGGGCCTGAACAATTTTCGCGAAGTCGTCCCGAAGCGCCGATACCATGAGGCTACTCCCAGAAAGCTTCTCACGCCTCTCACGTTTGTTGGTGGCTCCAACTCCCGGATGGCAGCCACTTTGTCCGGATCTGTGTGGATACCCTCTCCACTCACAATGTGACCCAAATACTTAATTTTTGTTTGAAAGAACTCACATTTTCCCGGGTTGATGCGCAGGTTTGCGGTCCTCAAACGCCTGAAGACCTTCTGTAGATTGTCTAGATGCTCCGCCAGAGTGGAACCCGTGACCACGATGTCGTCCAAGCAGGCGAACGGCTCCAGCTCCGGACCAATGACACGGTCGAGAGCTCGCTGAAATGTTGCGGGGCGGAGTGCCGTCCGAACGGCATGACGACGTGCCATTGGAAAAGCCCACGGCCTGGCACAGCAAATGCAGTGAATTGTTTGCTGCTTTCTGCCATAGGGATTTGCCAGTAACCATCTCTCAGGTCCAGACTGCTGACAAATTTTGCATTCTTAATCGGTCGAGAATGTGATTTATGGGCGGCAACGGGTAAGCGTCTGGAGCGGAACGGCAGCCTCCGCAGAATACGACTCGTTGATTTCGGCAGTCCCTTACATAATGACCCTGCTGCCCGCAGCGCCGGCATGCCAAGTGTACATCGATTTGGTCTGTCAGGGTGGGCGGTGCCGCTGCGGCTGGAGTAGATGATCGCTCTGCCGCCAGGTGGTGCCGTTTCTCCTCTGGGAGGATGATTGCTGCGTGGCCGGGGTGTTCCGGGTCGATACTCCATGCGATGTGTGTCGCCACTCGCTCCTTGATGTTTTCCAGGTCCTCTGCCATGGTAATCAACTCTGCGAGATCATTGAAATCCCTCCGGCGGATGTACCACTGGTACTCTGGTAATGTGTTCCGGTATATTCTGTCGAGCTGCTGCTCGGGACTGTAGTCGCTATGCCGCATCAAACTTTGCATGGCCAGCACGTGGTCCTTGAATACTTCAAGTTTGCGTTGGTATCGACTTCGAATGTCGTCATCAACTCGTTCAAGGTAGCGCCCCGGCAAGAAAAATTTAATAAAGTCATTCTTAAAAGTTGACCATGACTCCCAACCATTCAAGTGCCCTTTCCCTCAGAAGTTCGGGCATCGCTCGTGGCAGGTAAGCTTTATCAATTTGATAGGTCTCCGCTAATTCTTCCACTCGCTCCAGGAACACGAGTGAATTTTTACCCCCATCATACTTGTAAGACCATTTACGTACCTGCTCCACGACGTGTGCCTCGGCATAGGGTGATTTTACCTGGCCGGCTGTGTAGCAGGGCGGTGATGGCGTAATGAAAGGTTGATAGGGGGCCCCGGGCAGATATGGCGTTCCATATGGTCCAACGAATCCGAGTCCAGGTGGCGTGGCCTGCGTGACATGGCTAGTCGCGGGTGGCGCCTGCGTGGAGGAAGCGGATTGCTGGCGGTAGCTGCGGGACCGAATAATGACTGGGTGCTCCATATGACGACTCCGCACTTTTTTGATCATGAGCGTATTTCCACAAGTCCTCCTGGTTGAGATTATATGCCCAACTCGTTAACACTTTCAAATTATCCGGTCCGGTATGGAAAAATATATATATTCTTGATCAGCATCACCGCCGGAGTCAATTTAGCCATGTCCGTCTGTCTGTCCGTCCGCACGATAGCGGTCGCAGTTTTGGAGATATCGACTTTGGGTACATGTTTTTCTCGTAAATACTGAGATCAAGTTCGAGAATCAGCCAAATCGGACGAAAACTGGGCGTGGCTCCCATACACCGAAAAAAGGGTTAACATTTTTCAAGTCTTTTATTGCTGCATTCGATTGGAAATGTTTAGAAACGTATTTTTGACATGGTCCGAGATTCCGAAACTACATATATAAGGGTCAAAATGGGGTTTTGAGACCAATTTTTTTTTGGTCGATTGGAAATTTTTAGAAACGGATTTTGGACATGGTCCGGGCTCGAAAACTATTTATAGGTGGCTCGAAATGGGGTCTTGAGACCACATAATTTTATGTTCGAGGTACTTTTTCCTACTGTGTGGGGGTATTTCAGCTTCGGTATAGCCGAAGATGGTCCACTCTCTAGTTTTTTTTTTAAATTAATTTTTTCCTAATTTTTCACTTTTTTTTTTTGTTTTCTGTTTTGCCTAGCAGAATCACTATTCGCCCCGCTAGGTTTTCACTGTTCACTGGTTTATACCTAAGCGCCGATGTCCCGTTGGGTTGTTTTCGAGGCCACCTGTTGCCTGGTTATCCCGTACGATCGGATTTTCGTTGTTATTTTAGTTTTTTTGTTCTGTTTTTTTTCCCCCTGTTGTAGATTTTGCCGTTTTTGGCCACTCTTTGCCTGTTTTTATACACGAGTGCCTTTTCCCCGTAACTGTATATATCACTGTGTTTTTTTAATGTTTCAACACTCTGGAATTTGTCTTCACTCGCGTTTTATATTTTCAATATACGAGGTCCCTGCTCGGGCGCCATTGTAACGATGTCTTTGAGCCGGGGTGAAGCCGTCGGCGTCCAGGGTAGTGTACAAGAATTTATTTGTTAATTCGCATTTATTCCTCTTCGGTTTATTTGCCGGTTACAATATTTACTTAATCTCTATCGGTTTCCCGATTTATAATATCATTGCCGTTTCGAGTCGAGTACCCGTGTTCTCCAGTTCGGTTCTTCGGTTTTCTTCGCGCTTCTTACTGCCGTCGGTTTTCTCACTCTCTTGGCTCAAATGATCGGGCTAAAGTCGGTCGGGTTCAGTCAGGTTCGCCCGGGCTTTGCATACAGGTACGAAGTTCCAATGCACAGAACCGAAGCAACTAAATTACTGATTTTGGATTTCGCATACAGGCCCGAAGTACCAATGCAGAACCGAATCGACAAAGTAATGGATTTCGCATATAGGTCCGAAGTACCAATGCCGAATCAACTAAATTGGTGATTTTGCATGAAGGCACGAAGTACCAATGCAGAAACCGATTCAACAAATCAACTGCTCTAACGATTTTGCATACAGGCACGAAGTACCAATGCAGAAACCGAATCAACTAAATTAGCGATTTTGCCTGCAGGCACGAAGTACCAATGCAGAAACCGAATCAACTAAATTAATATAACATTATCTACTACCACTAATTCGTCCGGTCCTAACGTCACGATATGCCTACTGGTACTACTACACGACTTACTCGCACGCGACTCCGGGAGAACTGAAAGAATTTCCAAAAATGTCTCGCCTTTTATAGCCGACGGCACCGAAATTCTGTTGTTTTCTGTGCTGATCGTTTTTCTTCAACGCCTTCGCTTGAAAGTCAGGGTACAGCGTAAATAGGGTTACGCAGTTGCTCTTCGCAATGGCGTTACCATATCGACATTTCTTAATACTACTCTACATTTTCCGAACTTAGTTAATACAATTCATACAATTAATTAATAATTCAAATAATTTTCATCTTATTATTATTAAATTAGGTTTATAAAATGAGGTGCATATTCGGTTGCAAAGAAGAAATATAAAGAAAATAATAATAAATTGATGTGGGCAAAAATGAGCCGGTGATTTGTGTCCTCACAGTATTATGGTATTATAATATTGTTATGAAAATGCAACTTAAAATCTTGGTAAAGTTATTTTTATTGAAATTTAAGGAGAGGGGCCTAAGCCCTTGTTAGCCTAAGCCCTGGTAAATGTGATTATAGTATATTAGCACGTACCTTTTCGTTGTCTTAAAAATTGGACACTGGCCTTCAATCAAAAATATTAATAAGTAATTTATAATTTCAGAACTCCTCTATTATTGACTTCTATCCTGAGGACTTCAAAATTGATTTAAATGGTAAAAAATTTGCATGGCAGGGTGTAGCTTTACTACCATTTGTGGACGAGCGAAGATTATTTAAAGCTTTGAAACCATTTTACAATAAACTTTCAGAAGAAGAAGGTAAGCTAAAATATTTTACGATTTTTTTTGGTAAATTACACCGTTTGACAGTCAAAACCAAAATTTTGTAATGAATGTTCGACATACCTATGTGTAGTCGTACAGCTTGAATGAAAACCACAAGCACAAGTTGGAACGTGTATGGCGACAACATACTACAATTTTTAACTGTACATGGAGCTACCCCACCGATTTGATTGCTGAAAATTTAGTTACATACAAACTATCTCCAAGTAATAATCTTTCAGATGCAAAATCATGCGATCACAAAGAAAAGTAAGTGGCCGCATTTATATATATATGTTTAGATGGAGCATTCTAAACACAATACCGATCACAGTTTATGCAAAAATGCAAAACCCGATGTTTAAATCGTTTTGAAATAAACACAAACTTTCAAAATAAAATATAAGAAATGTGTGTGAATATTTTGAAATATGCAAATCAAATTAAGAGAAACCTAAATATAAAGCGATGTGCAGTGTGCGGTAATGGTGGAAGTGTACAAATATTCCAACCGCCTCGTTGTGAATCAAAGCGCTAGCGTTGGATAACAAACTGCGGGGTTGTCCTGGATAGCTCTTCGCGCGCTTGTAAGGATAAATCCAAAATTTGCGATCCCTAGCTTTCTTCTAGCTCCTGCAATCGTGTTTACAAGAAAAGAGGACGGACAGACGGGTAGGGCTAAATCAACTCAGGAGGTGACGCTGATCAAGAATATATATACTTTTCCATGCCGGACACGTCTCCTTCTTGGTGTTACAAACATCAGACCAAAGTGAATATACCCATACCTCATGAGGTGTAGGGTATAAAAAGTTATATTACCTTAAAGTGAACAAATCGATTTGAATGAAAACAAGTGAAAAAGTTTCAATCGGGCAAGCCGACTTATATATACCCTACACCTACTGGGCCATATTGGTTCCGTCATCTTGAATTGTGAAAATGCGACATCAAATTCGAAATCAGCGACCCCAAAAACCCCCCTATACAAAATTTCATACTGTTTTGATGAAATCTTAAAATTACTGTGAAAACACGATATTCACTTACAGTGACCGACAAAAGTCTACATACGACCCACATTTTCGTGATTCTACGAGTCCAGGATCTTTTTGAAAAAAAGTAATAATGTAGTTTTGTTTGGTAGTCCATTTAATAAATGAATCCAAAAAAAAATTTTACTTTTACACAAAATTAAAAAATGGTTCACAAAAAACAAAAAAAAAAAGAATGACAAAAGTGTACATACGATATATAAACTAGAATAGAAAATACTTAAATTAAGGAACTTTTTTCTAAATATTATTTGGTTTTAATATTTTGTTGGTCCACCACGAGCATCTATAACTGCCTGCAGTCGTCTCGGCATTGAATTGACCAAATTTTCGGTTTCACTTGGCGTTATATTGCGCCACTCCTCCTTGAGCTTCTCTTTCAGCATTGGTGCACTAGTAATGTGGTGTTTTCGGGTTTTTCTTTGTAGTATTTCCCAAACGCGCTCAATAACATTTAAGTCCGGGCTTTGAGGTGGTGGGTACAATTGACGTGGGGCATAATAAAGCAGCCAATCTCTAACGATGTGAGCTGTATGTTTAGGATCATTGTCTTGGTGGAAAATCCATTGGTTACCAAGATTCAAAATATCAACCGATGGCTTCAGATTTTCTTCTAAAATGGATTTATAGAGGTACCGATCCATAATTCCCTCGATAAACACCAACCTGCCCACTCCAGATGCTGCGACGGCACCCCAAACCATCACACTGCCACCACCATGTTTCACTGTAGGAACTAAATGCTTTGGATCCATGGCTGTATTAGGTTTTCGCCAAACTTTATCTCTGCCGTCACTTCCAAATATATTATATTTTGATTCGTCCGTAAACAAAACGCGTTTCCAGAAGTCGATTCCCTTGTCAATGTACCTCTGGGCGAATTCCAAGTGAAGCTTACGGTTTTTTCGCTAATAAGGGGTTTTTCCGAGGAGTCCGACTGTGGAAACCGTTGGCATTCAACGTTCTTTGGATGGTTCTTGGATGCACAACTGTTCCCGCTCTTAGTGCTATCTTTTCGGCTAGCTTTGTGGCATTCTCCTTGGGATTCTGGTCTACTTCTTTGAGAATGAAGCTGGTGTCTCTTCTGCTAAGCTTCTTTGGTCGTCCACTGCGCGGTTTGTTTTCTGTACTACCAGTCCCATTGTAGTTATTAACTACGGTTTGAATAGTAGCTTTGCTTAAATTTAATAATTTAGCAATTTCCCCAAGAGATTTTTTTTCATTTCGGTGTTTTATTACTAAATTTCGAACATCAATAGAAATTTCTTTCCAAGGAGCCATTTGCACAATTTTAAACTTTTAGTGCGGAGTCCAAATCACAACTGACACAATTTGTTTTGAACTGAAAACAAAGCAAAGATGTAAAACAAAATAAAAACGGTACTTTCCCGTTAGCATTCAACATTTCACAATAATATTGTCTTTTAATTGCACATCGTATGTAGACTTTTTTCATTGCTTTATTTTAGTTTTAAGTGAATATTTTTATAATTTTGTATAAAAGTAAAATTTTTTTTTGGATTTATTTATTAAATGGACTACCAAACAAAACTACATTATTACTTTTTTTTCAAAAAGATCCTGGACTCGTAGAATCGCGAAAATGTGGGTCGTATGTAGACTTTTGTCGGTCACTGTATATGGGACTGGAACTTACTCACTTGTTTAATCTTTCTTTTGTAATGTAACAGTTAAACTTTTCAAAATTATATCATCAAAACAAATTTCTTTCTATTCTTTACAAAATTTAATAAAAGTTCACATTAGAGACCGGCCGAAATTCGGTTTTTCTGCTTTTCGGCCAAAAAAAGCTGGAGGCGGTTCGCGTAAGCCGATAGTGAACGAAACCGACACTCGACAAAAAAGTATGAAAATTACCGATAGTTGAAACCGACACCTTTTGCTGTGTCGATTTCACTGATTTTTCAAACAATTGCCAAAAAAAAACTGTTGCGCTCGCAAAAAAAACTAAAATTATAAAATTATGATATTTAAAAGGGACACAAAGTAACCAGACGCAAAAGAAAAAGAAAAGGCTATGGGACAGATTGGTGACTACCCTAAACAGCAATAAAAACATTGAAGTGCTGGCAAAAAGTAATTTAATTTATCTAGTAATATTTAACCACATTTTTAATGCGTCCAATTGAAATTTTTGGTTTGGACCGACCACAAATACGCAGCCAAGAAAAAACTGACACAAAAAAGGCAAAGTCTCTTTAAAACCGGCAGCGGACCGTACGACGTTTTTGCTTTTAAAACCAATTAATTGCAATAAGCCGTATTGGATTTGAGACATCCCTCAGCATTCTTTGTCGTCTAACAAGATCAACACCCTCCTCGCTGTCAACATCCAATAGAACATGCCTCAACGGAAACATTTCTTGATCACTTTCGTGTTATTCTTTATTATTTTGTTATTTAAAATTTTTTTTTTAAATTTAAAATCTGTCATTTGACAGTTGTGTCAGCTGTTCAAATGACTTGTTCGCAAATAATGTAATAAATGTTGTGTGCTCACGCAAATAGCACTCGATTTTTTTTTATCGGATTACGGGAACCAAATTTGCACTATCGGTTTGGTTGTGTCGGTTTCAATTATCGATTCTCTGATAGTCGAGTATCGGCTTAAGGCTGATTTACATTGTATGAATTGGTTGATACAGCGTATGAATTGTGACACATGAAAAAGAGATGGGAATATTTTGCATTGAAAAATATATTAGTATGACTGAAACAGAGTTGTCAAATTTTTATAGGACGATTGATACCAAATTCTGTTAACCTCCTCTGTTAAGTGTATGTAATTATAGGAGGAGATATGTTAAATACAACATGCTTGATCTTTCTGTATGAACCGTATCGTCTCCTATAAAAATACCATAACAAATTTCTGAAGTGTCAATAGAAATGTCAACGTTTTTATTTCCAAATTGGGAAATTGTTTTAAAAATTAAAATTCTCGATAGCGAAATAGTTCTTCACGGCCCTTCCTCCGGTCTAAGCACTTCCAACAAAAGTTCTACAGCCATTGGCACAAGCGTCGCTCCGCCGCCAAATCCAAATTTTACCGAAGACAACCTAGTGTAACTGGATT